>LT635757.1:0-1200000 GCA_900106115.1 Sungouiella intermedia | reverse complement strand
CAACAACAACAACACCAGCAGCAGCAACAACAGCAGCCACAAGCGCAGTCACAGATGGTTCTGCAGTTACAGCAGCAGGTTCCAGTACTGCAGCAACTGCTTCCCCAGCTGCTGTATCAGAGAACACAGGGTACTCAGGGCAACTTACCACAGAACCAGACACTCCAGCAGCAGCAGCAGTTACAGAACCAGATGCGTGGACAGACGCAGAGACCAGGTCAGCTGCTTCAGCAAGGTTTGGCTAACAATGTTTCGCAGGGTTACCAGAATACAGCACAAAGAATGCAGAATGTGCCTCGGCAGGGCCTCCCAGTTGCCAATCAACAGAGTATGGGCCAGACCACCCAACAACAGCAACAGATGGCTAAGCAAGCAAACTTTGTGCGTGCGCAACAGTACCAAATTCAACAGGCTCGTCAACAACAGCAGCTCCGACAACAGCAGATGGGAATGCAGAACCAAAACCTGGGACAAACACAAAACCTCAACCAGAATCTTGGACAGAATCTTGGACAGAATCTTGGACAGAATCTCAATCAGAATCTCAATCAAAATCTCAATCAAAATCTCAACCAGAATATTGGGCAGAATCTCAATCAGAATTTGAGCCAAGCTCAGATATCTGCAGCCAAGAGACAAAAGTTGGGTGGTGTGATGGGCCAAATGCCTCAGCAAAACCAGCAATACGGACAACCTATGAGAACACCGCAAATGAACAGCTCTCAACCCAGCTCCAATGTTGGTACGCCAGTGATGGCCAATGGTATTGTCGGAACTCCTCGTGTGGGCAATATGATTCAGAATTCACCACATATGGGTCAACAGATGCTGCAAATGCAACAAATGGGCCAACAGTCCCAGAATACTTCAATGCAGAGACAGCAGCAACAGCAACTGCCTCAACCCCAGCAGCAGCAAATGGGCCCGCGGTCCACTTCACAGTCAGCACCAAATGGCCAGGCTCCGCGTTCCACTATACAGCAACAGCAACAGCAGCAGATTTTCCAAAGGTCTTTGACTCCTAAGGAGCAGGAGACGTTCAAACAATTGCAAGGAAGGATGAATACCCTTGCACAAATGGGAAGCACGGGAATCGCTCCCAATAGATCGCAACTTACGCCCCAGCAGCAACAGCAGGCCATTCAACAAGCCAAGAATATCCAGCAGCAATTGATGCAAAAGTTCCCTACGTATTTTCAAAGGCTCAGACAGTTGCAAATCTACCAGCAGCAAAAGAGACAAGCAATGCAGGCTCAACAACAGCAACAGCAGCAACAGCAGCAACAGTCTCTGCAACAGGGTCAACAAAACATGAATAACATGAGTAACATGGATACTTCATTGTACAGCCAGCATCAACAGAGTATGAATATGAATATGTCGCTGCCAATGGTCCAGCAACAGCAGTTGATGGGACTGCCTATGTTGCAACAAATGAATATGCAACAAGACCAGGGAAATAATCTCAAGCGTGGTTAATGGATGGAAGGCTACTGTGGTGACTGTGGTACTAATTAATTATTGATTCCATCCTAGTGCCGGCAAAAACATTATACAAATAATAAACGAAAACGAAATGGAAAAGGAAAACGAACCAGATCAGTCAATAGAAGGACTTCATTGGTTATCTAATTGCTTACCGTAAGCAGCCAATGCAATGATTGTTCCTGTTACATAAAACAATCCCTTTCCGACCTCCTTCAATACGGTGCGGAGCATCGATGGCTGTGATTTCTTGACCTTCTTTACTAACTTCTCATCATCAATGTCCTCCAACTCTGCATCATCGTAGCTTCTTTTCCTGCTTACCTCAAAAGTTGTTGTTGGACATGCCATCATCAAAGGAAGGAACAGCTGGCATTTTGAATTAGCCTCGCAGCATTCACAGGCAGATGCTTCATTCTCAGAAACAGTGTCGTCATCCGAGTAGTGGAAGGAGTTGAAAATACACTCAGACTCTGAGCACGAGTTCGGAGTCTCCACTTCAGAGTCATTTTCATCAGAAAAGTCATCAGAACAGTCGCAATTCTCGTTATCATGCTGCAGAGGGTCGAAAGTGTCATCGTCAGATTCCGATGAGAATGTCTCATCCAACACTGCATCAACTTTTGGAACACAGCAGTCTTTGATTCCCAGTGAGGCATTAACAATCAAAATCTCTCCGTGGGAAGAATCCAGTTCGCTCAGTTCATTGTCATCAGTTTCTTCGTCGTAATCACTGTCGTCCTCAGACTCCTCTGTTGGCACAACCAAGTGGCAAGAGGTACGCTGGACCAAGTCATCCTCATCTGCTAGTTCATATGCATAGTCATAATCTTCATTGCACTCGCAACAGTAATCGTCTGCATCCTCAACTTCAGAATCGTCATGCTCATCCAAATCGTCCGAGTACGAATCGATTTGGTCAGCATTCTCCACCACAACAATGCACTCGTCGCCGCTCTCATCATCAATAAACTCTACATCCTGAGTCTTGTCGTAGTGAAAGGAATCCTTGACAATTGGCTCTTCAACAGGAGCGTCGTCATCGGAGTCAGCAGCCAGAACATTCACAACTTGAGGAACCACATCTGGGGTGACCTCAAAGTCGTTTCCGTCCACAACTAAGTCCACTGAGGCATCTGCAGTGGTATCATTCACAGGCAGCAACACCAAGATGCGCTTATCCAAGTCTACGCTGTGCACCACATATTGCAACTGCACGCGGGGATTCAACAATTTGTCTAACAGCACCATGGGACCATTCAGGGTCTTAGAAATCAAGTTCTTGAGCACATCTGATGGGCGATTCACCACAAAACCAATAGAGTCGCCCGTATAAATCGCCACTGGCTTGTCGGGAACAAGCAAGTTGTTGTTCCAGATGGTGCCAAACGTGGATCCAACGTCTTCCAAGTACACGGCACCATCCTCGACCCACACACGGGCATGGATCTTGGAGAGATGTGAATTGCGAATGTACAAATTGTTAAGTTTGGCACTGCGCCCGCCATCCCGGGCGGATGCTCTTCCAATAGGGAGAGGTCCCGTAGAGAGATCAACTACCCGCGAGTTAGCAGGGGTGTCATCGGCGGCACAGTCTGGAGCGGACATGGCGGCTAATTTGAAAATTCGTTTGTTGGGAAGAGTTATGTTGCTTTAAATATCAAAAACTTGCGCTTGTGAACCTTTGTTTTTGTTTGTAAGAAGAAGAAGTAGTAGTGGCAAGGATAAGGAGTGTGGAGCTTATCTAGGGTAGTGTAGATAGCGATAGTGAGATCAGGGGAACCAAACCAAGATTTGTGGCTGTAAACACAAACGGTGGACGTGTCAAGATGGATGGGATGGGGAAGGAAGTAGATTAATCGATGTTGATTGAATAAATTAAACAAGAAGATTGATTTTTCGTTGAGGAAATGGAGTAATTTGCGTAGAAATTTTTATGTTAGTAATCATGGTATTGCATATAATAATGACATAGAGATGGAAGGAAACTAGAGGGAAAAAACGGGAGAGTAATATGAAAGGCAATGAATTTATGAAAGGTGAATTTGAAAATTAATCGAAGATTAAAATTAGTTCTATATATATTTGTTTGGTTAGTTTATGTAAGTTAGATGAATTTTGAGAAGAGATGAATTCAGACAGATCACACGATCAGTAGAAGACCAAATGTGATGATGATATGATAGAGGCAGATTTGGTAGAGAAATGATGAAAGCAGGAAAAAGAGGACAAGGACACGTTGACAAGAATGTAATGAGTAACGATTAAATAAAGTATGCTGAAGTCAATTAATTGACAATTAGTACATAGTCAAGGTATAGTGCTGATAGTGACAGATTATGTCCGCAACCAGAACGCTGAATGTAAATACCTCCATAAGCAAGATCAATAGCAGATTAATATCAACAGCTTGTACAACTTCGATAGGTGTCATCCACTACCCTGATTTCCTCACTCCTCATATAACTTCAGAAAATTAGTCCCACCACTAGGTGGAACTTGGAGCCAATTCAAATCGTCATATCCCTCCACTCCATCTATAATGTGAAACGCATACGCATACCGTGACTTCCCACTACGGTTCTTCTCCGACTTATGAAGTACAGAATTATGGATAAGAATCAAGGAGCCTGCCTTGCATTCCACCAGCTTGTAGTCTTCCTCACGATCCTCAGGAATCTCTGTATCGCTATGCTCCACGTCAATGAAATTACACCCCTTATTACCTCCATCTATCTTCACAAATCGCTTAGTTATAGGTACTGTCTTGTGGGTTCCAGGATTGTACTTCAAACATCCGTTTTCCTCTGTACAATCCTCTAATGCATACCAGAACCCTACAGCCAGCTGGGGTTTGGTGAAGAGAAACGTTCCGTCGGTATGTGGAGGCACAGCGTTGTCTCTTTCATCGACTTGCGATGAAACTGGATTCTTAAAGATAAGCATGCTCTGAAGTACGCGAGGGTCACCAAAACCCAAATTTTTCGCCACCGCCTTTACACGAGCATCAAATGTGATGTCATGGAACAACTTCTCGTGCATGTGGAGCCCATGGCCGATCTTGTTGATTGCTTTCTGTTTGGGCATCTGGAGCGTGCCATTGGAATCAAAGGCATCCACATCGAAGAAGTAAGACACTTTATCCGAAGAGTCGAAGAAGTACTGGTCACCAATATGGTCGTTATCGCCAGTTTTAAATTGAGTTTTGGGATGGGTAGATATGTCGAAGTCATCCAATAGTCTTCGGGAAGCCTGCAACATCTGGGCTGTTTGGTCGCTAGAGAGAAATTCTGGGATGCAAAGCATACCTTCCGTGTTGAATTGGTCGATTTGGTCCTGTGTAAGACCGATCATTGTAGGTGAAGTTAGAAAGAAAGTAGTTGGTTGGGTTGATGATGTGCACACCCAGATAACGATGCGAATTGGTCCAAGGTCATACTTATCTGGTGTTTTTGTATTGAAACGGATCAGAGAAGAATGAGAAGGCATTTTCGAAGCGCCAGATACATTCTTATTGTAAGATCTGGAATATAATAGTCAAGTATACTTAAGTCTAGCCAAGTAGAGTTGAGTAGAATTATTTATAGCTGGAGAGATCTTATACGGGTCCTCAGCTCTCCGCCAAGATAGGGTATCTAACACTTATACATCCTCAATGCTAACAGATATTGATTAGTCGCTCGTATGGATCCTCATCATCATAGTCTGCATCATGCCTTCCACTTCTCTGGGCCATAAGCTCATCTCTAGCTTTGATTGCCTCTTCCCAAGACATTGTAGTGACTTCTTCCGGTCTAACATCAGGAAAGTACTTTGACATTAATTCTTTATCTTCCACCCACTCCTTAATCTGTGGTGGAACATCCTTAGTAGACTTGACGACATCGTTGTATGGATCCACCACAAAGAAATACAAGAGCTTTCTCAGTCCTGGTTTCAGAGGATCCTCTAATTCAAAGGGGTCGACACAATGCTCAAAGTAGTTAGGAAAAACAACTGCCCTTCCTTCTTGGGCATCCACTGCCCCCAAAGGATATGTCAATTTGTCCTGGTCCTTGATCCCATAAAAATATTCCAAAACAAATTCATCGATTGCTATACCATGTTCAACATAAGGGTCCAAAGGATCTGCAAAGCCCGCCCGAAATGAAAGCTTGCTGTCCTTGATATTGTCCACATGGTAGTAGTAGAGAACGGTCGCAACAATATCTTCACTGATTAATCCCTCCAAGTGCCACGTCCCACCGGCGTACTTGGGATTCTCAGGAGTAAGCTCAATATTGGCAAGCTTGACAATCACTTTTAATCTCGAGAAGTCACGAACATCGAAGTCCTCGGTAACAGGATCTTTCGTGTAGGTTGGAGGGAAGTCTCTTAAGAACTCAAAGCTGCATCTCCTTTCCTCTTCGTAATCGAGCCAGTAGGTGCCCTTCGGATAGTATAATTCATAATATTCATCATCAGTTCCTTTATAAGCCCCAATTCCAGCTGGAATTGGAACACGAACATAGTGCTCGGATACGTACCTTGCTAGCGAGAAGTTCAAGCCAGGAACTGCTTGATTGAATACTTCAGCAATGATGGAGTACAATTCAGGATGCTTCAAAGGATGAAGGTTGTTGATATACGAGGTAAAGGAAAATTTCTTAGACTCGTTGTCTAGGCTCAACTCCGCTGGTAACCACTGGAAATTTCCCCCAGAAGGGAAGGCACCGTTCTTGAAATTCTTAATTTCTTCTACAATACTCAACGTGCCATCCCTAAAGATCTTCGTACGTCCATACTGTAAGTGAAAAGTGATGGATGTACAAGATCTACCACCAAATTGTTGGATCCTGGGTGATAATTTTTAGGTGTGACTTTTTCAAATTCAGTTACTGCAGACACGAGCGACTTAGCCGTCTTCTTGTCGATTGCAACGTCACTGAATACAATTCTGTTGTCTGGTCCCATTTTGAACTTCTTATCGGAAAATTCAGGACGTGTCGTCTCCATCTTGTCGTACCATTGTAGTTCTCTCAACATATAATCGAAGACTTCATCCACATGTCTAGACTTTGGTTCTTGCTCCTTGAACTCCTTCCTCCATTTGTTTACAATATCCAAGTTCTTGTATTTGGATGTCCAGTCAGGCTTAGCTCTTATAGCCTTGGACAATTCGATGATGAGCTTCTCATCCAAGCACCGCATGGGCTCTCCAAGGTTCTCCAAGCCCACAATCATCCCAGAATCATTACACCACCATGGATGTCTGAAGGGTGATTTATTTTGTTTTTCCAGCATTTTGTAGTAGAATGATCAAGAGAATGAAACGAGAATGGAAGGTACGTGGCTGCGAAAATTTGAGAATTGAATTACCCGATTTACATACAGCCAAATGTAGCTTCAATTGAACTTCAATTACGATTTCTTAATGAGATAATTTCATGTTTTATACGGATATTATCTAATTGGACTTTTTCCATTTGAATCAAATAATAGACACTGGTCAGGTAGTCTTACAACACTAAATATACTTGAGAGCTTGGAATTAAGAACTACTGCAGCACCGAAAGGGTTCTGCTTGCAACTGTAGCAAGGTATATCAAAATATTCAGCTAATAAAATTTCTTTAGAACTTCATTGAATACTCACTTCTATAACGTACTTACCTTCCAAATTTCTTTAACTCAAGCATACGGAAAACAGGATATGTCACTCCAGAAAATCCCATACATAACCACATTCCAACATCACCACCGTAATCTCCAATGAGCTTCGAGATGGGCCCAATGTAATACACCTGGTTCATTCCCATCACTGCACCAACCACTCCAATAGCAAAAGATGCACTGCTTGCCAATCCCAACGTAATTTTTTTTGGCTGGTCCCATTGACTCCAATTATACAGCGTAGCATCGCTATCCTCAAACTCCTTGTAGTGAAGGGCCGCGGTGCTTCTTCTCCGGAAAAAAATGTTCTCCTCCAAAAGTATGGTGATGTACATGGAAATCCAGTAACCTAATAATGCAAGAACATTGCTGATGATAGTGGAAAGATGTTCCTTTCCAGCTAGTGAAATCACCAAATATGCAACCGAAATAAATGTAGCCCAGATCCATCTTGGAACATACACCATTTTTCTATCAATGAGCTGGAACTCAAACGCTGCAGAGTAAGTGTTGATGATGGTGTTGCACATGAGCGAGAGAAACAACACCACCACCACGAACTTGCCTAATTTTCCCCATGATTGAAATGCAGCAGCAATTACTCCACCAATTCCATACGTGTTGTAGGCTTCATTCCATGGTGTGTATGCATATGAGATCGTTCCCGCAAGTAGACCCACCACAGCAGCGAAATTGGATGGAATGGCGATTCCAAGATACGTAAGCAAAAACACCTTGTGGTCGGGTGTGGTATCTGGGAAGAGAATGTAGTAATCCGAGGCACACGAGCCCCAGGTGGCCGTGACCGAGTAAGCAAGTGTGAAGAACGAGAGCCAGAGACCAGTGGTAGTCTGAGACGAGTGTTGTAACTCCTTTACCAACTCGTTGGCTTCCGATATATACTTTGTCTTCTTGCAAACCACGATATATAGCAAAAGAATCGCAACATTTGTTGGAATAGCCACCGCCGTCTGGAACTTGAGAAGTACTCGGATACCAAACACTCCAATGACCAAACTGCCCAAAGAAATGACGATTATTCCCACTTCCAAACCAACGTTGGATATAGCAGACAATATTTGTCCCCCAACTACACAATTAACCACAGACCATCCGATTCCACCCAAGATACAGATAATGGCCACGAACTTGACACCCCATTGTCCAAAGATGAACCTTGCAGTGACCATTTGTCTACACCCTGATTTGGGACCCATTGTC
Organism: Sungouiella intermedia; assembly: GCA_900106115.1. Taxonomy (NCBI): domain Eukaryota; kingdom Fungi; phylum Ascomycota; class Pichiomycetes; order Serinales; family Metschnikowiaceae; genus Sungouiella; species Sungouiella intermedia. The sequence continues at coordinate 1,191,643 of LT635757.1, read as the reverse complement.
AGGCAGTAAGCAGGAACAAAGCATCCAATGTTCATTCCAATGAGGCCGGAGACAAGTGCCTGCTTCATGTTGAGGCCGAAGAGTAAGGTTGGAAGAAAAAACGATGACATGGTGGTTAAACCTCCACATCCGGCAAACCATAGACCTAAAACAGTAATATATTGTGACCAAGTACCATCCAAACGGTCACTAGGAAGGACTCGTTCGATTCCACGGTCCTCCACTCCAAAACTATCTAAATTGTACATCCATGCTATGTACCTTGGTGTTGAGAACTGAGTAGGGACACTTGTCTCTTCAGTAGCCACAAGATCGATTTTTTCCACTGATTGTGCCATCTTTTTAATGTCTACATGATTGTGTGAAGTAATTGACCATTATTTTATAGAATTTGTACGGCTGATATAAATCTCTCAGCTCCAAGTCCTGTAAGCGCATATGACGTTAGAGGTCGCAAGGACGAGGTAATTACCATTGACAAAATAATGGTAATATGACATGATCAGTGACATAAGGATGTCAGTGATGATACGATTAAATAAAGTCTATGATAGGTTATGTACATCTGGTGATGTTTCTACTGATAATAGTATCCAAATTAACATTTCTATGTACAAGATGTCTATTTGTAGAGGAAACCCAACCACGAATCCTTTCTGGCGTCCCTCTCTGCCTGTGGAATGAAAGCATCCACCTGCTTCTTGATCTTCTCTGCACCAGTGACAGCATCCACCTCACGGCCAATCACATCCACGAACTGGCCTTCAGAGTCCATGAGGTAGAAGAAAATCGAGTGATCCACCAAGTAATCCTGGCCAGGCTTCACATCGGGAGGAGTGGAGAAGTAAACACGATACTTCTTGCACACATTCTTCACCTGCTCGTATGTTCCAGTCAAACCAATAATGGAAGGATGGAAATCTTCTAAGTACTGCTTGATGATTTCTGGAGAGTCTCTGGCAGGATCACACGTGATGAATACAGGCTGCAACTCAATGTTCTCTTTCTGCTTCAACGTATCCAACATCTCTCCCAATTTATCCAATTCATCTGGACACACATCAGGGCAGTGGGTGAATCCAAAGTAGATGATGGAGAATTTCTTTTCGTCGTTCTTCAAATTTTCCTGGGTAAAAGGCTGGTTATTGGTGTCGACCAATGTGAAGTTTCCGCCAATCAAAGGCTTTCCCATACTTCTCTTACTCTCGACTTCTCTTTGGATTCTCAACTTCTCTTTCTCGTGGGAAAACCACCACGTGAATGCTCCACCTGCAACAATCAACACAACCACTGCCTTCCACGCAGCAAATTCAATACCATTACCTTCCGCATACTTATGTTGAGTGTTCTGGGAGCCACCAATAGCGACTCTACTTAAGGGTCTCTTTTTGTAGGTTGGAACCGTCAGATCCTTTTCCACAGGAGCTGGCTTCTCGGCTTTTTGCCATCTGGTGAAAGATGTGTGTATGAGTCTACTGGCAGTAGGCACTGCTCTTTGGACTGCGATCCGTTTAGTTAGTGAAAGCATAGTTTGGTGAAGATGGGATTAGAGATTGAGGTGGTGTTATGTGTTATACTACGTGCAGGACAATTGATCAGACAATTTGGTGAGTTAATCTTAATCACTAGTTCTGAATATTAATAGTATTGATTTTAGTATTATAGTTACTTTCGGTTTGAAAAAGAAAAGATTCATTTAAACATAAAACCTCTTTGTTTTTGTTTTAGACTTTGTCCAGTTTTCCATGTTGATCTTTTGGTGAAGAATTGGAGTCATTTCCGTCTTACCTAACAGAAGATGAGGAGGTGGATAGAACTACATCTTTTTTTCAATTTTTCTCTTCAAAACCGAAATTATCAAATAGAATTTCCATCATAAACTTCGCCATCCTCAAAAAGTCAAAAAAAAAAAAACTATCAAATGGACGTCTCTTCTAGCTTATTCATGTACCTGCGAAGTCATCTCTGCACGACTCATCTTCATGTCACTTTCTAATCTTGAAACCTGGGTCAAGTCCCAAGGAGGAAAGTGGACGCAGAACGTCTCGTTCTCTACCATTGCTGAAAACAACTTTGGCGCCGTCTACTCCAGTGATACACCTTCCAATGTGTCCATTGAAGTGCCTACTCAGTGCATTATCAAGCTATCGGATGCTGTCAAGCATTTGGGCAACGAGTTTGAAAGCATTTGTCGCCAAACTCGCAACATTAACTGCGTCACCAAGTTATTTTTGGCCAGAGAAAGATCACCGGCCTACTTGGACAAATCGCAGTTCAAACCATACATCGAGACCCTTCCCAGTATGAGGGCCATCAACTCTCCTTACGTTTGGTCTGCCGAGGAGAAGGCATGTCTCCAGGGTAGTAATCTCGGCAGTTCACTTCGACAGAACATCGGTGAGCTTATTGAGGAGTGGTGGCTGGTGATAAGTCTCTTGCCAGAGTCGGTAGCTAAGCCAGATAACCACTTTCTCAATATGAAATTCTACTACGAACATAAGTTCTATACCGAGGCTGATTTGGCGGCATACGTGACTGAAGACAACCATAGTAATTGGACTTCGTTCGCCAGCTACTTGTGGGCATCTATGATCATGAAGTCTCGGGCATTCCCATCATACTTGTTGAAAGAGTGTCTGACAACTGTAGACGCCTTGGACGTAGCTCAGGAAGACGTGACCATGCTTATTCCCGTTGTGGACCTCTTGAACCATAACCCCAAGGCGCTGGTTTCGTGGGGTGGTGCCTCTGGCTCGTTCAAATTCGAATCCCACGACGATTACTCTCGTGGAGACCAAGTTTTCAACAATTATGGCCAGAAGGGAAACGAGGAGCTTCTTCTTGCCTACGGATTCTGTATTGAAAACAACCCAGCAGATAGTGTGGTGTTGAAAATAAAGGTTCCTGAGGAGTTGCTCCCGGAATTGGAGAAAAATGGCGTGCAACTTCCTTCACTTTCGGACTATACAACGTCGGTTGTGCATTCGGCGGCCAAGGTGGAAGACAAGCAAGCAGTGCACAAGGATGGGCTTTTATTCTTTATTTCCAAGGACAGAGTTCCCGAGAACTTGGTGCTGGTGTTCCAGTGGCTTGTTAAGTCTAAATGGGAAGGTGAAAAGTTGACGTTGAGAATGAAGCTCAGTGGCTTGAACCACTTGCGTCAGGCTTTGGAGTCGAAGACCCAGCTCCTCGATGTCAACAGAGCCAATGGTGCATCCAATGAGATCAACATCAAGATCTACTTGAAAGGACAGAAGAAGTTGCTTGAGGGAGGAGTTAAGAAGGTGAAACATTTGGAGAAGGAATTGTTGGCAGAAAATAAAGGCAAGTTGCTTTCGTTGAAGACGGTTTATAAACGTGATATCAAATTTGCTCAGTCATTGCTTGTTACCATGGGTGTGACTTCCTATGAGGATATTTTGCTGGAGCAGCTTCTGGATCAAGTTTGGTTGTTGTACTTGATCAGATGCTACAATCGGAAGGAATACGTGAAATCCGAGGAAGACGAGGAAGAAAATTACCTCCCAGAGTGGATCACCAAGTGCTTCGAAAGGATGGACCAGGAAATTGACATTCCGGCTGCCGAAGTACTCCAGTTCCGAGAATTGTACGAGAACTTGATCTTGCCCATGAACCAGGCAGTTCCTGAAATCTACAACGTGGGCCAGTGGACAGTCAGACAGTTGATTGTCAGCACCAAAGTGATGGACACCATTGGGTTTGTCCGGGGAAAAGAGCAGGAATGTATTTTGGTGAACGATTTCGAGTAATGTTTGGATAAAGTTTTTGAATAGAATTACAAGGACGCAATGTACATATGAATAGCAAACCACGAAAGCTCTAATCTTCCTTAATACCACCAGCACCAGACACCTCAGCAGCATCGATGGAGGCCTTGTCGGTCTTGACCTCAGCGGAGGCACCCTGCAAGGCTTGGAGAAGACCTGGGGCAGCCTTGAAAGGTCTCTTCAAGTCACCCGAGGCTGGCTGGCCAAACAAGTGGATCTTGACGATGTTGGTCTCCAAAGCAGACTTGACAGAAGAGATCGACTGCATGACCAATGGGTTGGTGTACTTCATGTATAAGTGCATGAAACCCATCATAGCCAACGAGGTGAAGATACCCTTAATCTGAGAGTCGATTTGCTTCAAGTCGTACTCCTTGACGGTGGTGACCACGGCCTTAGGCTCGGTCTGGCCAGACATAGGGTTGGCTGGCTCCACGTACTTCAACGTGGTCAAGTCGTTCTTCTGGTTGATCTTGAACTTGACGTACATGCAGACACCAAACACGATAAGTTGGCAGGCGGCGTAACCGATTCTAACGTAAAGCAAAATGGTGGGGTCCTCAAGGTCCAAGCGGCGGGACACTTGCATCATGATCAACATGAGACCCAAGTTGGTGACGGCGGGGTTCATGGCGGGAAAGAGTGATTAGTATGAAAAAAGTTGGTGAAGTGCGTTGTCGATAAGTATGGTATCTGGTGGCGGTTACCCGGCGCTTCTACGGACTTCTATGAAGGCGGAGGCAGGAGGCTAAGAAAAGAGACTGGTTGAAGCGTAGCAAGACAGGTGGCGGCTAATGCAAAAATATGATATTGTTTACTAGTCATACTCAGAAAGAAAGTGATAGTTTTAAATTGTGCGGATTTTGTCTTTATATACTTTTCAGAGGGATCTTCCTCAATTAAGAATTGACATCTTATCGACGGACTGCAGATAAACCGGTTGCAAAATGTATATCGAGTGTTTAAGGTATTATAGGATAAAGAAATGCGGAAATTAAAAATGAAACCTAGAAAATAGAAAATCGGATAATGTAATTTATAATTCCATGATCCATGGGTTGTATCTTCTTAGTTTCATTTTCACTGCTTCAAAAGTTTCAAATTCCAATTAGTACTGCTCCTCCTCGTCTCTGATGTCTCCAAACTCCCAACATCCAAGTCTTTTTGCCTTGGCTTGCTCTTGTGCCTCCAAACACCAATTGATGTAATCCTGCAATCGAATATTAGTGTTTGGCTCCACAATACCATAGCCCCTCTCCACCAACTCCTTGTTGATGGTGTAGGTGCTGTCGACCAAGGAAATCTCGTCATACAAGAGAGCATCGAACTCAACACCCGGAGTTGACGATGGCAAGCCCGAAAGCACAAGCTTGTTATCGTAGGTCAACTCATCCAACACCTCCAAGGCCTCGGACAAGTAGTCGCGTGGCTGGGTTGGAGGCAAAGTGATGTTCTGCAACTTACAGGTGTGAGCAAATGGCTTGAGAACATCCAAACCGAATTTCTTGGGCAAAACACGTAAAGATGACAACGGGACACGATCAATGTTTCCAAAATCAACATGCTTCACCTCGAAATTCTGAGTGCTTCTATCGAAGTTGAGCACTCTGGCACGGTAATACTTTCCATTCTCACTGAACTTAGCTGAAACAAGCTCATTCTTTTTAGGTGGAGCAGTCAAATTGACTGGCAAGTCAACAGACGTGGTGCTTGCACTGGCATTCTGTTGATGGAAAGCTTTGAACTCTTCCTTGAACTTGGTAAATGTGGCACTAATGTCCTTATCGGTGATGTGATACGACAAAACTCCAGACGGATCGATATCGACGATTTCAATGTCAAAGAACTGTGGCTTGGCATTCAAGTTCGTCTTCGCCAACTGTGAAGCAGCGGTATCCACGTCTCTTTGTGCCTCACTGGCGTTGAAGTTCTTCCAGATTCCCTTGCGAGCAACCTTACCAGCCTCTTCAGCAGCAAGCAATTCAGAGGACCGTCTGTTGGCATTGATGGCCAAGGAATATGTAGTGGTCAATCCATTCTCCAAAAGCTCCTCCTGTACGGTCTTGATGGCCTGTGCATTGGCATACAAGTTACCCACGAAACTTCCAATCTTGTCACTGTCGTAGATCTCAAACTCGACGTTTCTCTGAAGATACTTTCTGTTGAGATATTCAAGACCCTCAGTGTTGTTAAGCGATTTCTCATTGGCCAAACCTCCTAAGATCAACGACAACTTAGTGCCTTCCTTAGGGTTGTACAACTTGAGTTTGTTAACAGAAGAGACATACTCGACGTAGTATCCACTCATGCGGCCCTTCTTGCTAAATCCATTGAAGAAAGCCTTGGCCTTTCCATAGTTATCAGATGCGTTGACAACTCTAGTGCCGATGGTCAAGATCTTGGAGATGTCACTACCAGAGAAATAAACACCCTTCTTCCCCAACTTCTTCTGCTCTTCCTCGATCTCCACCAAACGGTCCCAGTTAATAGCTCTCTCGTTAGCAGTCTGCTTATTATGCTTGATCACTGTGGCAAAACCGTTGGAAACAATCGATTCCGAAAGATCCTTGTCTCCCAACTTCAACGACACCAAGAAACGAGCATCGAGGCCATATTCCTTGTTAGCCTCTCTGAAACCGTCAATGTACATGGTTGCAGACTTACCAATGGCAACGTTTCTAACAAACTCTCTGGCCATCTGTACCAATGCCTGTTGGTAATTCTTGTTGGTGGTCACAGTGGTGTCATTGGGTCTAGGACCTCTCAACGAAGCCAATTGTACCGTGATTTCTTCTCCTGATGGCAATCTAACGTTGTAGCTGTCAACATTGATAATTTTGGAGATGGTGACGTTCTCAACTGTAAGACCCGGTCTCAAGGTCTTGGAGGAAATAGCCAGCTTAGCACCACCGGCAGCAGGCTTCGTGCCGGCTAAAGACTCGAACACACCCTTGCCCAAGGCTTTAGCTGTCTGCTCAGCCTTTCTCAACTGGCTCATAATGGCTGAGCCAATGAGACTGGATTGCCAATCAACAATCTCAGCGAAACCACTCTCTAGCAACTTCTCGTGGATGTTGTTGCCTGTAGGATGCTCGAAGATGGCTAATGGTACACCATTCAGGTTCTCGCCGATGATCTTGACCTTCACATTCACTTTGGACGTCAAGAGTCGGTCTTCAACGTACTGCTTAGCCTGCTGGGCCACCTTTTGCGAAGTACCAACTTCATCTGTTCTTGGAGCCTTGATACCGGCCAAGATCAAGGGCAGCTCGGCGTGTTTCTGTTTGCTGACGAAAATGCGTGCAATAACTCTATCTCCACTGATGACCCTCTCGACAATGGCAGTCAATGGGGTGTTCTGAGATTTGGAGATGATGTCTTCAGTGAGAGGAACCAATTCGGGATCGGCAAACTTGGGAGCCCAGATCCCAACCTGTTTCTGCTTGGCTTGAGCCTCAAGCACCTTCAAATCTTCCACGCGTTCAGCCACATCGTCAGTATCAGCACGAATGTTGTCGTTCAACTTGACCAAACCTTTCTCCAACAAGTGCTCGATCAAAGATGAAAATATTGGCGACAGAATGTCACCAAATTCTTTCCCGGTGGTGGGAACCTTGAAACCGACCTCAAACTTGACTTCTTTTCCAATCATCAACTGTCTCAAGTACTCTTTGGCCTCGAAAGTGTCGCCTCGAACATATTGGAGAGTGAGAATTCTCTCTGGAATTGGGAATTGTGCTGTTTTAGTAGGCACCAACACCACGGTGTCACCACTTAAGACATTTTTGACCTTAGCAGCGAGTTTTTGCGACATATTTACCGATTTTTGTTTTGATATAGGGGGTTTTGTCTGCCACAGTTGGAAGTTGAAAATTGTAGATCAACGTTGGTGGTGGACGCCCAACCACTTGGTGTACGGGTGTGTGGGGAGACGATTGTAATTAGGTAAGGGTGGGTAAAAAGTATGAAAATTGAGATCTTTTATGATTTCGAAAATGTTTTGTCTTTAATTCCAGTGAAAATGACGGTTACAATTACTCAAAATCAACAAAATATCACACCTTCCCCATTTTTTCAATACCCTTTCTATTTTGATTATCCAGAACCTTCGTTATGGCAGTCGTGGCTGCGAAATGTCGCGTGCCACTATCAACAAATGTCGCATTACCCAACTAGTTTATCGTCACATTCAAGTTTATCTTGGAATTCAATCCTCGGCTGATTACGCACCCCTACCCATAAGTTGCCCCTCGATGCCTCCAAGATCAACTGCACAAAAAAGGCTCTTGAAAGAGTACCAGCTGCTTGCACGAGATTCACCCCCGGGAATCATTGCCAGTCCGCTCAGTGAAGACGATCTCTTTGTATGGGACTGTTTGCTTGAAGGCCCAGCAGACACTCCATACGAAAACGGAGTGTTCAGTGCCACCTTGAAGTTCCCCTCCGACTACCCTTTGAGTCCGCCGCTGCTCAAGTTCGACCCTCCGTTGCTTCATCCAAACATCTACGCAGATGGAACCGTCTGTATCAGTATCTTGCATCCGCCCGGAGAGGATCCCAACCAGTATGAGAGACCCGAGGAGCGTTGGTCTCCAGTCCAGAGTATCGAGAAGATCTTGTTGAGCGTAGTCTCAATGTTGGCAGAGCCCAATCCTGAGAGTGGAGCCAACATCGATGCTTGTAAGTTGTGGAGGGACCACCGCGACGAGTATGACCGCCAGGTGCGTGCGCATGTGAAGAAGACTTTGGGACTTTGATAGGGGCTTTGATAGGAGCTTCAAATTTGGAAAGTTCGGCTTCCCACTGCTGTCACCATAGATTACATAGACTCTATTCGAGGTCGGGTCAGGTGACTGGCCCACTGATTATATGTCCAAATACATCAAGCTACAATCAATACATTTGGATTGAGACGTCTAGAAACATGTTTATAGTGTTAATCCATATCCTTGCAATAGAGTCAATGTGAAGTGATTTGGTTATGCAGGGTCAGACAGTAATGTCTTAATCTATGGTTATGATGTATGTAGTGCGATAAAACCAAAAGTAGCGGAAATATCTCCATCGGTGTTTGAACTCTCGTGTTAGTAGAGTGAAGGGAAAGAGCATGCAATTAATACGAATGGTACTATTAGAAGTAATATGTAATTAGTAGATTGAGGATTTACATGCAATCAACATCGGATTCGTATTAGAACTGTGGGTTTCTCTAGTTTGAACTCATGGAATTCAGGTCAGATTCATAGTTTCATAGTCCATTGTATCTCAGGTACCTCTCTTCAGATTTTCTGGTCGCCAATCACAACTGAGAGTAGTAAAATGTCAGATTCTGAGAATCCCCCTGAGATCGAATCCAGGACTACGACACAGACTTGTCATGTTATGACACAAGTCACTAGCCTAATCAGAAATATTCTACATAGTACCATAGTAGTTATTCGAGGAATAAAATGAATAATTCAAACTTACTGATTTTTCAGTTAAAATCTATATGTCATAAAATTGCAATAAGGGAAGCTTACAGACTCATGGTACGCTCCTACTCAGTTGGACTGATGGAATGTCCACCAATCCTAGATGATCAACTTGATGTGGATAAAGGGTTACTTCGGTGAAAAGGGGACATCCAAGTACCATTCGGAATCTCATTGTCGTTTCGATATTGGCTCTTAGACTCTAGCCTATTGTCCAGGGTATTCTAGTGTCAATTTACGAACTAATTCAAGAATTGATCTTGAGGAATATCAAAAAGATAGAATCCATGATCAAAGTTAAAAAATCCAAGAAAATGCGTTTAGACAACATTGTTAGATCGACATCTTGTGACTTCCGTAATTTTTGTTTTTTTGTTAACTTATTTTCAATACTTCCGTTATTTGGCATTTTTCTAACTTTAAGATAGAGAGATAACCGTTAAACTCATATAGCAAAAGTTAGGTCCTACTACGAAAAAGAATTCTCTTATTGCCAACATCAATTGATTTTAAATATTTTTTTTTATATATATACAAGTACATTTTTCATTTGGTATCAAATTCCGTTCCTCTGTTCCAAATTCCGTCTACTCCACTTATTCCTATACAGAAGTGGATCTCTTTCTTACTACTCTAATAAATGCTGAAATCTTATACCACCAAGGTTTGTGTGGTGGGCGCTGGAGTGTCGGGACTCAAAGCTGCTCACACTTTGCTTCACGGTTCAGGGATCTCGTCTACTGACGTTATTGTGCTCGAGGCCCAGAATCGTGTGGGAGGACGAATCTTGACTGATTCTACCAGGTCGAAATTGGGTCTCAAGTATGATATGGGCGCCGCGTGGTTCCATGACGCTTTAACCAACACGGTACTTTACGACAGCATTGCTGATGGTACTTTCAATGTGGCTAAAGACGGATATTTCGACGATAAAGATGTTGCGATGTACTCATCAGAGAACCATGGTAAGATCGACTGCAACGAACTCAAATTGCACAGAATTGTGGAGGATATAGAGCGTTTTATTGAGATTCACTATTCAGAGTCGTTAGATGTGCCCGATGTGTCGTTGGACGATATGGTGGACATGTATGTTGCAAAATACGGAATATTCTTAACCCCGGCCCAGAAAAAGTACTGTGGCCGTTTGCTTCGGTACATGGAGCTTTGGTACGGTATTCCACTGAGCAAAATCAGCGGAAAATATGCGGTCATGAGCCACCAGGGACGTAACTTGTACAACAAGAAAGGATATGGATTCATCATCGATAAGTTGAGTTCTCAAATCAATTGTCCTGTAATGTTGGGTGAGCAGGTAGATGAAATTCGCCGAAACGTCAAGAAGGGACCCAGAAACCACACATTGACTACTGTGGCAGGTACGACTGTCCACGCAGATTACATCGTGGTGACTGTACCACACAGTGTCCTTGACCTTCCAGCAAAGCACGAATATGGAATTACATGGACACCCAGTCTTCCTAAGGCGCTCACTGATTCGCTTCTGGGTATGCACTTTGGGGCATTGGGAAAGGTGATTCTCGAGTTCGACCATATCTGGTGGGACAACACCCAGGATCGTATTCAGGTTCTCGCAGACCACGCGAAAGTACAAGAATCAGAGGTTCCTGTGCCATTCCAGTATCCAATCTATGTTGTTAACTATGGACGTGTGCACCAAGGCGCTCCAAGTTTGGTGATTTTGATCCAGGCTCCAGTAACAGATTACTTGGAAGCCAATCCTGATAAGGCGTGGGAGTATATGAAGCCAATGTTGGAAACGATCAAGGTGAGCGAGATTTCTGAGCCCATCAACGTTCTTGTGACCGAGTGGACTCAGAACCCCTATGCTAGAGGGTCTTATACGTCTGTTTACGTGGGGGACGACCCTAGCGACCATGTGATCCAATTATCTGGAGAACACGATTTCTGTGGTATGGGATCGGCTTCTACAATTAGATTTGCTGGCGAGCACACTATAGGCGATGGAGCTGGATGTGTCCATGGAGCGTATAATAGTGGAACCAGAGCAGGTGAATGGATATTGTCAGATATTGCTAAGAACGGGAACTCCAATAAACTCTAAGGATATCAGAAATAAGGTTATGGAGATCTTAGGAGATTTGATATCTGAAGATGTGCACCTCTGAAACTCAAGATTGTGTTGGGATATAAATTTTGACTAATTGAAGGTAAATTATTTGTGACAGGAATAAAACTCTCATTTCCTAGCAATCCATTTTCGCAACCACCAATCTCCTTCAGTATACCCCAGACTAATTCTAATGCATGATTGTCAACCCCACAAAAAACAAAAAAGTTCAGCCTTTCATCAATCATAATTCCAGAATCAAGTCACCTTCATATTATTCCAGATCCTCCCAGTAAGTACTGGAGGCTTCTAGAAGAAGTTGATATCCTGTATATGAACCGATTTTTTCCCATATATACCAGTGAGGACTCATCTCTTCCTAAAAATCATCTACCATGGCTACCAAATTCGACGCTGAGAAGGCAGAGAACCTCGAGGACATCGAGAAGCAGTTTGCAGTTAAGGCTGTCAAGCAGGCTGAAACTTACTGGACTTTGATCTCCACTGTCAGGGCCTCTACCTTCAAATTGACCAAGCATGATGACGACATTTTCGAGACCCTCTTGGAGGACTTCCCAGAGTTCAAAGAGCCTAAGAATGTTGCTGAGATCTCTGAGGAGGAGATGAAGTCTCCAAAGGGAAAGACTAGATGGAGAGAATTCTGCGAAAAGTTCAAGGAGATCGACGACTACAACTTTGGTACTTTATTGAGAATCAAGGCCGACGAAGAATACTCGCAGGACAACACGATATTTGCTGTGAGAATCCAGTTCTACGCCATTGAGATTGCCAGAAACAGATACGGTTTGAACGACTGGGTCTCGTCTCAGTAGTGGATGTAACATAGGAATATAATAGTACAAGAAGGAGCATTGAACGATTGTAGTAGAGTCCACATGTAGATGTGACGAAATAAGTTTACCACAACTTGAGAGTAAGTAAGCAGAGAGATGTGGAATATTAGAAATAGATTAAGAATACGACGGTCGAGAAGAGAATTGATGGGAATTCAAAAATCACAAAGTTTGTTGTATCTATTTTTGTCGGGTTCAATGTGATCCTTTGCAAATTTGGTCCAATTCTCTGCGTTCTAGACTATAGAAATATATAATCCACATTAAAGTTCAAACTCCAGCAAGGATCAGTACATGCAGAGGAGCCCAATATGTGCATATCAAATCCAGCTTACGGAACGATTGAGAAATTTGTAAAACATATAACAGCGAAAGTATATCCAACCATTAAAACATATCTCAGCTATGCTGAGTTATAGTGGAATTAGAAAAATTGTGCTTATTAAATGTCTAGATCACCATATTCGATTTCACTCTACGACCAGTTCCTGTCATTTCCACATTGTGCAAACATTGAGCCTTTCCCGTACTCATGAAATAGCAGCACCCACTCCTCTCCTTTCTTTTAATTTTCTACCCATAGCTCTAATCTCATAATTTTCTACCCTCTTATCCCGATAAATTTCATTTCTCATTGCTTATCCAGATTGCTCGCTTGCCAATACTCATCAGCAATTCACCACCCAGCCAAAAAAAAAAATCACAAAAATCAGAAATACATTTCAACTCCATCCCCTCAAGTACCTGCAAATTCCCTTCATTCACCAACTCCCTTCCTTCTATTTCATTCAGTTTTCTTAAATTCCATACTCACGTGACCTAGAAACTCATACACTCCCATATCAACACCAAACTACTCGTCAATAAGCTTATTCCCACCATGAATCGCATGAAGGCTGCTGCGCCGCCTAATGGCAACCTGAAAGACCAAAATCTGGCCTCCAACTCCAACCTGCAACTGCGCTCGGGACAATTTCAATACTCGGCCGCAGATCAGCAGCAGCCGCAACCTCCATTGGCCAACTACACGCTTCCTGGAGTGATTTCGTACTTGACGCTGGAGTTCACCAACTTGGAGCGGTTCAAGATTATGACTAATTTAGAAAAGTCCGAGATGAAGTACCGGATCCAGCAATTGACAGCTGAGGTCAACTCGCTAAAGTTTCTCAACGACAAACAGGCGTTGCGGATCACCGAGTTGGAAGAGCGCTTGGAGAGCGCAAAAACAGAAGATCACGATGACCAAGGCTCAGATCAAGTATCTACTGAGTCTTTTAGTGAAAAAATGGGGCAAACGGCACCGAAATCTTCCAAGAATGCTGTGGCCAGCAAACCGGCTGACTACGACATTCCTCCGGTCGATTTGGCCATCCTCCGCACATCCAGACAGAAGCTTAACCGCTCCATCAAAGACGTTTTCCGTCTTCTCAAGCCTCCGTCGATGCTTGCCCGCAATGTCATGGATATTCCCGGGTCAGAGCATGGAACAAACCAGTATGACGAATTGTTGGATATCCCTACTCAGGAGGACGAGGCGAAGAACTCACGCATTGAGAGCATGTTTGCCAAGTACACTCTCAACAGCGATGATCTTCTAGTGGACCAGCAAGCCTCGTTTGAAGAGGATTCCAACAATATAATGGGTGCATTGGAGGAAGACAACCTAGAGGAAGTATCTCCAGCAAATTACCAGAGACACGGCCTTGCAGAAGAGAGCGATACTGAGACTGTCATAGTGGACGAGCCAGAGGAGGCTAAGCTTCTTACTATTGACGAAAGTGAGCTCGTTAACTCGAACCCTGAACCTCCAATCAAGCTTGGGTCTGTAGTGCATGTCTCGGCTGCGTTTCTGACAGCCGCAGTCTTCAAGCCGTTTCAGCACTCATTTGTCATAATTCAGGATAAGACTTTAAAGGTGTGGCACCGCAGTACCCAAATTCTTTCTGGTGAAATTAAAGAGTCGTTCACTGACGTAGTGAGTGCGTTTTATTTGGAAAAGAAGCGTGTGTTATTAGTGACAAACAAGGGCGAGGTTATGTTGATTGAGCAAAAGCCTGATTTAGAGATCTTACGCCGTGTGTGTCTTCACAAGGAGGAGTCGCTCCTGTTCAACACCGCAAGCATTGTAGAGTTCACTCGCATTGGCTCCAACAGAGTGTTGGGATTGGCTCTCACAGGTACAGATGCAGACGGTCAGTCCAATATCTTGGCGTTAGAAATTAAAGTGGCTCAGAAGGTGTCGTGTAAGCCATTGGCAAACTTCGACCACACCAGCTTAAAGGTATCATCTAAGGTGAGTGCGTTACACTGGTGTGAAAACATGCTGTCGAAGCAACACACCACGGGGCTTCCAAAGTCAGTACTGCCAAAGAAGCATCGTAAGCTGGTTTCTGTGGATGAGGACTCATTGCTAGAGTTTGACATATTATTTGCTCACGATAAGCTTCTGAGAGTTAACCTCGCACTGAAGGAAGTGGCCGACTTGTACAGCCATGCAATTGACTGGGTAGACTTTGCCGAGGGTTATGCTTTACTTGGAACCGAATCGAGTGTGAGTCTATTTGATCTCGCTGTCAGTAGGGTTGTTTTGACTCAGCCAACGAAGAATGGCTCACAGTACTCGCTTCTCTACAAAGACAGCCCATACGTGGTTCAAGTGGACAACGAAATCCATGTTTACGATAGCACTTCCCGTGAAGTGGCCACGGGTCCTAATCCTGAAGGAGGATTGGTGTATTGTGATGGCGACTTCCTCGTGGTGCATAGTAAAGAAGACGTGAAGATCACCGCCATCGAGGGTACAAACTAATAAAGAGCAATACGATTTAATGTTATTGGGGGATACATGGAGGTTTTGGAATGTGGGTTTTTAGCCGGTTGCTCCCGGAAGATGAAGATACGAAAATACATATTCCCTGATTTCTGACATTTATTATCTGGCAAATTTCCTGAGCGGAATGTACCATGTGTTTGAGCTGCGATGAGAGGGAGGTCCGGGTGTATGCCTGCGAAGAAGTAATTATATTTTTTTTTTTTTTTTCTTTATCTCTGATTCTATCCTCATTGCTATGTCAAAGAAAATTTCCTTTGACGATTTCTTGAAGCAGCAGCAGCTGTCTCAGAATCAAAACCAAGGCTACGGCTATAGAAATGCCGCCCCTAGAGGTTATGACCAGAACCAGTATCAAGGTGGCTACCAACAGAACCAGTATCAAGGTGGCTACCAACAGAACCAGTATCAAGGTGGATACCAGAGCTACCAGCAAGGATACCAAGGCGGCTACCAGAACTACCAGAGCTACGGCCAGCCCAGCGGATATGATGGAGCATCTGAAGGTACTCCGGGCCCAGAGTCTCAGGTCACCTCAGGCACCAACACCCCCAACCCAAACTCTTCGACAGTGTCGCTCACATCGCTTAATACAGCTTTGAACAAATTGACCGTCGGAACTCCAATCTCGGAGAACTTACAGGCCCTTCAAAGTGCGGGCCGAATCGGAGATGCTAAGAAGGAAGCACAAGAAATCGCATCCAAGATCTTGGAAGAACCATCCATGACTGTTGTGGAAGAGTGGAAGATCATTGAGGTTCTCAAGTCATTGTCGAAGCCAAAGAACAGCCCCATCGTCAGAGAGTCCGCACTTCTTATTGTGCAGCAATTGGCACTCAAGTTGGGTGGCCAGAGTCCTAAGGAATCCCACTTGGTACAGTTTATTCCATCTGTTTTCGACTTTTTCGCTGACAAGGATAAGAACATTGTTAAGGCAGCTAAGCAGACCATCGACACTCTTTACGGAACCTTCCCTGTGGAGGCCTTGGCCAGTGTGGTGATTGACGAATTGTTGTCTTACTTGAAGTCTTCGGCAAAGTGGAACTCCAAATTGCCTGCATTGTCTATCTTTGATAAGTTGGTCGACGATGTGCCTGCTGACTTGTTGGAATTGAAGTTTGTAACTGCCGTGCCAGTTTTGACTGACTTGGCTACAGACTTTAAACCAGAGTTGGCTGCCCAGGGATTGAAGAGCTTGAAGAAGTTCGTCAAGGTGTTGGACAACTTGGACTTGCAGAACAAGTACGACTTGATTGTAGACACTTTAGCAGACCCCAAGAAGGTCACTGAGTGTATCAAGAACTTGTCATCTGTGACTTTCGTCGCCGAGGTCACTGAGCCTGCTTTGTCGCTTTTGGTGCCAATTTTGGACAAGTCTTTGAAAATGTCGTCGTCATCGAACGACCAGTTGAGACAAACGGTCACTGTCACCGAGAACTTGACTAGATTGGTCAACAACAAGAGGGAAATCGAGACTTTCATTCCAATCTTGATGCCTTCGGTTGAAAAGGTGGTCAACAACGCCTCTTTGCCTGAAGTCAGAGAGTTGGGTGCCAGAGCTTTGGCTGTTTTAAAGGAGGCCGAGAATGAGCAGACCGATGGAAAGTTCCACGGAAGAATTACACACGAACAGGCCACCGCTTTCTTGAGCGAGAACTTGAGTGAGGACGTCAAGCCTGTCAGCGAGTACTTGCTTCTGGGTGAGTTGGAAACTTCATACTTGGGTTTGGTTGTTCAGTCTGATGCCAACGTCAATGACTGGAAGCGTTTGATCGAGTACTTGGATTTGTCCATTGATGAGTCGGAAATCATTACCAGCGAGTTGAAGACAAAGTACATTGATGAGGTTCTCGCTAACCTCAAGCATTTGTTCACTGAAACTTCCACCAGAAGTGACGATGACGACGAAGGTGCCATTGAAATCGTCAATGCGGACTTCTCGCTCGCCTATGGTTCACGTATGTTGTTGAACAAGACCACTTTGCGTTTGTTGAAGGGTCACAGATACGGTTTGTGTGGTAGAAACGGTGCCGGTAAGTCCACCTTGATGAGAGCCATCTCCAAGGGCCAATTGGAGGGTTTCCCATCTCCTGACGAGTTGCGTACCTGTTTCGTCGAGCACAGGTTGCAGGGTGAAGAGGGAGAGATGGACTTGGTCACTTTCATTGCATCCGACCCTGAATTGTCCAGTGTCAGCCGCGACGATATTGCTTCTGCCTTGAAGCGTGTCGGATTCCCAGATGAGAGATTGGAGCAGCATGTTGGATCGTTGTCTGGTGGTTGGAAAATGAAGTTGGAGTTGGCCAGAGCCATGTTGATGAAGGCTGACATCTTGCTTTTGGATGAACCTACTAACCACTTGGATGTTGCCAACGTTGCCTGGCTTCAAAACTATTTGATCGAGAACACTGACATCACTTCCTTGATTGTTTCGCATGACTCCGGTTTCTTGGATGCTGTGTGTACTGACATCATTCACTACGAGAACAAGAAATTGGCTTACTACAAGGGTAACTTGTCAGAGTTTGTTAAGGTCAAGCCAGAGGGTAAGTCTTACTACACCTTGACTGATTCTCTTGTCAAGATGGCCTTCCCTCCTCCAGGTATCTTGTCTGGTGTTAAGTCCAATACCAGAGCCATCGCTCGTATGAGTCATGTCACCTTCTCTTATCCAGGAGCTGCCAAGCCATCTTTGGTTGATGTTTCGTGCTCTTTGTCCTTGTCATCCCGTGTGGCCATCTTGGGTCCTAACGGTGCCGGTAAGTCCACCTTGATCAAGTTGTTGACTGGAGAGACCATTCCAAACGAAGGTAAGGTCGAAAAGCATCCAAACTTGAGAATTGGTTATATTGCCCAGCACGCTTTGCAGCACGTTGAGCAGCACAAAGAAAAGACTGCTAACCAGTACTTGCAATGGCGTTACAGATTCGGTGATGACAGAGAAGTGTTGTTGAAGGAATCTCGTAAGATATCTGAAGAGGAGAAGGAAATCATGGAAAAGAAGCTTGATGTCGGAGATGGCCAGGGACCACGTATGATTGAAGCACTTGTGGGAAGACAGAAGTTAAAGAAGTCGTTCCAGTATGAGGTTAAGTGGAGACACTTCTTGCCAAAGTACAACTCTTGGGTTCCAAGAGAATATTTGCTGGAGCAAGGTTTCGACAAGTTGATCCAGAAGTTTGACGATCATGAGGCTTCCAGAGAAGGTTTGGGATACAGAGAGTTGACTCCAACCGTTATCAGAAAACATTTCGAAGATGTTGGTTTGGATGGTGACATCGCCGACCACACTCCAATGGGATCTCTTTCCGGAGGTCAATTGGTCAAGGTTGTCATTGCTGGTGCTATGTGGAACAACCCCCACTTGCTTGTTCTTGATGAGCCTACTAACTACTTGGACAGAGACTCTTTGGGAGGTTTGGCTGTTGCAATTAGAGACTGGAGTGGAGGTGTGGTGATGATTTCCCACAACAACGAGTTTGTTGGAGCCTTGTGTCCTGAACAATGGCATGTGGAGAACGGAGAGGTCGTCCAGAAGGGAGTCGCTGCCGTTGATGCATCCAGATTTGCTGACGGAGAAGCATCTAAGGAGGGATCTCCAGCTCCAGAGCCAGTAAAGAAGAGAGCCGACGATGACGATTCGCCAGCTAACATTAAGGTGAGAACTAGAAAAAAGAAGATGACCAGAAACGACAAGAAGCTCCAGGCCGAGAGAAGACGTTTGCGTCACATTGAGTGGTTGAGTAGTCCAAAGGGTACACCAAAGCCTGCGGACACTGACGATGAAGACGAGTAGTGCATTAAGGAACATTCTATAGACATATATGGTTAATATTGCGGTGTTGGAGCCAAGAGGCAGCACTGGAACAACACAATTGAATTATTTTTCACTTCAATACACAAGCATTCTAATTATCTGGTAATAATAAAGGCATACTCTGAGGAACATACCGCGAGAATACACACGTGACTCAAATCACGTGAACTTGTCGCCCTGAAGGCGAAATATCCAGACATGTATACCTAAACATTAACCGGTCAGATCATATCTATTAAATCTCACAGAAGATGGCCGATAGATACTCCTTTTCTTTAACCACATTTTCGCCAAGGTATGTGCGCTTTCCCCGCTTTCAATCGCCTTGAATGGCGTCCAATCTACTTTTCATTCATTATCAATATATACTAACATCTCTAGTGGTAAGTTGGTCCAGATTGAATATGCTTTGAATGCCGTTAAGCAAGGAGTTACCACGATCGGTATCAAGTCCGCCTCTGGTGTTGTTCTTGCCACCGAGAGAAAGGCTAACTCCAATTTATTGAAGAACGACTGTAATGCTAAAGTTGAGCAACTCACACCAGATATCGCCATGACATACTCAGGAATGGGACCAGATTTCCGTGTTCTTGTTGACAAGGCTAGAAAGTTGGCCCACACAAACTATAAGCGTATTTACAACGAGTATCCGCCTGTCAAGATCATGGTTCAAGAACTTGCGAAAGTCATGCAAGAATCCACACAATCAGGAGGTATCAGACCTTTTGGTGTGTCATTATTGGTAGGTGGCTATGATCAGCACCTGGAGAGCTTCCAATTGTATCAGGTGGATCCTTCCGGAAGTTATTTCCCATGGAAGGCTACTGCTATCGGCAAGACTGCAGTTCTGGCCAAGACATTTTTGGAGAAGAGATGGAACGAGGATTTAGAGTTGGAAGACGTGATCCATGTTGCTCTTTTGGCATTGAAGGAATCTGTGGACGGTGAGTTGACTGGAGAGAACTTGGACATCCTGGTGATTAGTGACCCCCAAGAACACTTGTTGGGATTCAAGGGTACTGATGTGGTTGGTCCTCGTGTGAAGAAGTTGTCAGCCGAGGAGATTAATGACAGACTAGAAGCTTTGTAGATTAGAAGTCTATAGTCTATGAAAATCGCTAGAAGGGGGGTGTAAAGTGTAGAGCGTGAATGTGAATGTGAGTTGCTCTTGTATTGAGAGCTACTTCTACGTTCAAATACCTTTTAGGTGATGTGTTGGAACTTCAATGAATCAGTCTCTTCAATAATCCAGTTTGGGTTTCTCGATGGATTAAAATTGTTCCTATTCTTCCTATGCTCTTTACTTTAAACCAGTTGTACTCTTCAAGTTCGAAAGTTCTTCCCTTTCAATTTCAAAGTACCTTGAAAATTGTCACTTTAAAAATCCAAAAAAGCACCTGGAGAACTTGTCGCACATAAGTTTACCAGCATTTATGCTTCGCAACATTCTTTTTAGACTGTAACCGGAGTTTTACCACAAAACTTTATGAGAATATATTGTTGTTTGAAAGGGTCAGATTCTTTTCGTGATTGTCTACTTTGTGTAAAGTGCATCATATGACACCATGTTCTAAGTATTTCATATGACAAACCATTGATAGTGGAAATTAAATAATTGACAGCTACTTTTCACCATTTTCAAATTCCGAATACTAAAAGTGTTAATTAATTTAGCAATCCATGGTTACCAAGAAGGCTCTTCGTATCTTCTTGAGGACTTGGAGTACTGAGAAGAGAGCGAGTTGAGGGAATTCTTTACCCAACAACAATAACTTAGGCATAAATCTTCACAGCCATAGAATTTGTAAATCACGTCATTAAAGTTGAATCGAGCTTAATATATGTATTGTTTAAATGACATGTTATATCATCTCAGTCCTGTAGCCCTTCGCTTCTTCCTTTGGCACCCGAGCCTTAAACTGCTAATAACTTGAGCTCAGAACAGGAAATTTCAGTTTAAGCTACCAGTGAACAAGGTTCATACTACTGTTTTGTTTGTACGCTTATAATTCATTTTGCTCGTATTACCTCACGAAAGTCACACTTCACTAAGGGTGAAGCAAAAACGCAATTCTAATTGTGGATTGACGATGCCTAAACGAAAAGAAAAAAAAAAAACCTTATGGATCAAATTGTGTCATAATATTATGGTGATTTCTAATAGAATTCCTCAAATCGGTGAATTTCTATCAATCAGCACGTCTCGTAGACTATAACGAGCAGAAACTCCAAAATAGTATAATGCCAAACATCGACTACACATCAAGTATCCATCTTGTTAATAAATTAAATGCAATATCCAATGCTCTGACAGCATCAGTCTATGAGCTTGTCAATACCCTGACTTTTTTCAGTCCAACCCAAATAATGGAAATGATCATCACCAACATTCTCCTCTGATGAGAAACCCAACAACACCGACAATACCCGTAACCTAATTCCTTTAGAGTTAGACAGAGGTGTCATTGAACTCAGGATCGTGCTCCATCAAAGACAAAATGTATGCTTCGTCCACAACAAATGGCTCGGCTCCCCCAACACTCACGTATTCACCATTGTCGGCATTCACACCAAGAGCACCAAGGATATTCAAAAGTAGAACAACTAAAGAAAAGTAACGCATTTGAAATAAATTTGTAGTGGATTTTTTAAAGCTTGATTTTTTGGGATATGTGTGACTTTATATTGAAGAATCTCATGCGAGAAAGGATCTGGCATCCTGAGCCGCACAGCATGGAAGATCTCAATCAGGGCTCTCAATGCGAAACACGAAAACTGGTGTTCGATGCAGCTCCGGATTTGTTGCGTAGAAGGGGCGACATTAAAATATTGTGCAAATTATAGAGATTTTATTACGCCTGGAGATCTATCTATGGTGGACTAGAGCGTTCTATATAGATGTACAATGCAAGTGCGCGAAAGGAAGCATGAAGAAAACTTCATAGCGCACGGAATCAAGAAATCGCGCGCTGACAATGCATTCTGCGTCTTAATGCTATGTGGAGACTATTGCTCAAAGTCGAGAATAAAATAATCACCAAGATATGGGGAGAGTAAAATTTAATGACTTTTGGTAATTCAGAAACCCGAAACCTTGAAAATTTTCTTGTCACGTGGCAGCCAGCATTTCTTAATGCACAGGCCAATCACACCGCTTCCATGTAAGAGGATTTAAGATTATTTTCCCATTTACAGAATCTTGCCATTTCTTCTGCATGTTAGAAGATGGATTCCCAGAAGGGCTGACACATGACCGTTGGTGGGAAATGTGGCGTTCCTATTGTAGATGACCACTTCTGATGACCAATACTTACTGTTGAGCGCTGCTTCTGCTGACCTTTGCCTATTGTTGATATCCTCCAAAGCTACATTGGTTGTTACTTGTATTCAATGTCAGGCCGTCGTAAGGCACGCTCGGTTGTACATATATACGTCCAATGATCTGCGTACTCTGTCATGTGAAGTAAAGGCTAAACATACTTAATTGAGCAAGCGAAAAACAGACTTCAAGTAGTGAAATGTGAGATATAGGGTGTAAAATGTGCAAAAGAGAGACAACTTTGGATTTACAAATTGATACGAGGACAGTGATTTGCTTGAATGCTTTGATCGTGTAACCTGCGTAACCATCGGAATACACCGAAATGACGGCTTGAGCTCCTTGTGATAACAATTATTGTGAACGGAAAGGTTCTGAATTGCAACTTAGGAAATTTTCATGCTCTCCTTAAATGAATGTATGTGGGGAATTGACTAGAGTTATTCTGCTACAAGTCTAGTACGTGGTTCTTCAAGACCGATGAAGATAAAAGTCCATGTGCCAGCACTCAGGTAAAAGTTAGTAGTGAATCACAACTTCCATTTAGAAAGTGTAACAGGAAGCTACGTTTCTTTACTAGTTCTCCTTTAACCATACATGTAAGCTAAGCGTTAATATGACCATCCAAACCTTTCAGGAATTTTCATAGTGGAGGTGGGCCATGTAATTTGATGAAACAACCAGCAGAGCTCATAGCTATGTGTACTGAATATGGGAACTTGAAGTCCATCGATTCCAATTTGAAAGTTAATTACTTTTACTAATTACATCTACAGTCTCTATCTTGTTGATATCAAGACGTATACACAAGAATAGTACCATACTTTCTCGGACCCAAAGTCAAGAATTGCATGTTAAAATTACAAATTTTAGCGTTATGGAAATCACATACCTAGCCGAAATCTTAATTTTGCAACAACTTCTCAATATTCACATTATTATCATCCACTACAAGCACTGTACAATCTCCTCACAATTAGATAAAAAAAACCCTTTGATTCTCTAGCATTACACCAGCCCCAAAATAACTCCAGTATTTTTCTCAATTATTATTTTTTTCATCAAATGTATGCTCATCATACTATAAGTTCCACAACTATTCCTTCCCAACCTTCAACGGTGATGTTCCTGCACATCCACACACAATACAAAAAATCTTACATGCACCATAGAGATGAGTTAACTTCCAACCACTATGGCTAAACAAAAAGGGAGAAGATCCGGAAAGAAGAGATCGCAAAACAAAATCTTGGATGCGTTCCAGATTGCTGAACGATCTTCTAAAGGAAAAAACGAATACAGCCTGGAAGAAGATGGCGATGAGTTGCAAGTTAGAGATGGAGTGATGGATGCCAGAAGATTCATGAAAAACCAGCAAGATGACGACGACAGTGACCTTGAGGACGAGGAATTGGACTCTGATGAGGCTCTTGGTTCAGACGATGATTTTGATGTTCTCAACTCTACTATGTCACAAACAATCAGGGACAAGAATAAGAGAAGAAAGAGAGGAGAAGAATCCGAGTCAGAATCCGAAGATGAAGCATATGACAGCATAGATGAGTCTCAGTTGGTGACATTGTCGGAGGCATGGGATTTGGACGATAAGGATTTGGGATTGACCAAAGGACCAGCATCCTCTAAAACAAAAGACGTGATTTTTGACGATGACCGTGAGTCTGAATCTGAATCGGAGTCTCAGTCTGGTTCTGAAGGCGATTCAGAGTCTGAATCTGAAAGTGATAGCGAGAGTGAGTCTGAAAGCGAAGACGAAGAGCAGATGCTCCGAGGATCCGACGATGACGAGGTAGATCTTACTACCACCACTTCCAAAATCAAATCACAAGTCAAGAATCCAGAAACCAGAAAGCGTTTGATATCTGAGACCACCGATGAAAACGAGTTCAGCGTTCCAACCAGAGGTAGAAAGCTCACATTGGCCGAAATGATGGCTGGAACGGATGCATCAGATGCTCCACTCATTGACCAAGAGGAAGAGGAGCTCAAACCACTTGCTGTACCTTTGCCCAAAAGAATTCAGCAACGTCACGATAGAAAGGCTGCATACGAAATTACCAAAGAAGAAGTCTCGAAATGGCAAGATACTGTGAGGGCAATCCAGGAAGCAGATCACTTACAATTTCCATTGGCTCCTGCCGATCAAGAGGAACAGGATGAGATAGATGCCGAGGCCGAGTATGAGGCACTTCAGTTCATTCCAGAAGCACATGCAACAACCGAACTTGAAAGTAAGATCAATGGTCTTTTAACGGCCGGAGCCTTACTTGACGAATCTAAGGAAGCCACTTTTGAGCAGATGCAATCGGCTAAACTCTCTAAAGACGAGTTGTTCAAGAGAACCCAGGAGCTCCGGCGTATGAGAGAGCTCATGTTCCGTGACGAGCAGAGAGCCAAGCGTATCAAGAAAATCAAGTCCAAGCAATTTCACAAAATCAGAAAGAGGGAAAGATTGCGGGACGCGGAGTTGGTGGAGGGATCTGACGAGTCGGATGCAGAAGATCACGACATGAAGAGAGCAGAAGAGAGAATGTCGCTCCGTCACAAGACTCAATCCAAATGGGCCAAGTCCATGATCAAATCTGGTATCACCAAAGATGCATCCACAAGAGCTGAGCTTGAGGAGATGCTTAGGCAAGGTGAAAGATTGCGCGCAAAGCAGTTGGGCTACGAGGAGGGAGAACAAAGTGACGATGGTGTCTCTGATATCGAAAGAGAGTACGACAATGACAATGCTGAGGCCGAGGAACTCGAAAGAGGAAAATTGGGTAAAGGTGTCCTTGCCATGGATTTCATGAAGACTGCAGAGGAAAGAAAACGTAAGGAGAACTTGAAGGAGATTGAGTTCTTGAAAAGCATGCGTGAGGATGGAAAAGCTGACTTTGCCGATTCCGAGAGCAATTCAATCAACCAACTCAAGAATCAAGGTAGAAGAGTTTATGCTCCTAGTGTTGCGGCAGAGAAGCAGGAAATGGAAGAATTCGAAGAAGAGATCTTGCAGGACTTCAGAGACGAAGAGGCCAAGAGCTTAGAGAACAGAATGCGGAGTAGGGACAGAGAGCAAGTTGAAGATGAAGAGGATCAGCCACCTGCTAAGAAACACAAGATCGAGGAGAGAGAGGAGGAGGAATTCAAAGGTTTTGATGACGAAAGTGACGGTTCTGGAAGCAACGACGATGAAGATGCCGAAGCAGAGAACCCATGGTTGATGGCAAGCGATGAACCTACCGAAAAATCAAAGAAGTTCAACGTTATCACCGAAGATTCCTCGAGATTGTCAAAGGCTGCCAACAAGATCCAAAAGCATGCCAACAAGAAGTCCAGTAGCAAGTCTAAGGGTCCAACATCGCTCATTGATATGGATGCTATCCTTGAAATGGAAGGCGACGTATACGGTAGTGACAATGAAGACAGTGGAACTTCCCGTATGTTCCGCCAGCAGAACTTGATCAAGGAGGCATTTGCTGGCGATGATGTTACGAGTGAATTCAATGAGGAAAAGGCCAGAATTGCCGAGGAAGAAGACGACAAAGAAGAAGATCTTACCTTGCCTGGATGGGGAGATTGGGCAGGTAGTGACAAGCCTCAGAAACCCAAGAAGAAGTTTGTGTTGAAGATCGATGGAGTGGCCCAAAAGGACAAGAGAAGAGACAAGAACTTGAAGAACGTCATTGTCAACGAGACAGTCAACAAGCACAATTTGAAGTACCAGTCTTCAAGTGTGCCATTCCCATACGAGTCTAAGGAGCAATATGAGAGAGCATTGAGAATGCCAATTGGTGAAGAATGGACTTCAAGAGTCACTCACCAGAAGGCAACACTTCCACGGGTCATTGTCAAGCAAGGTATGGTAATCAACCCATTGCAGGCACCATTCAAATAGCATGTATAGTAGAGTTTTACAGATAATAATTTCATTCTATCGAGATTCTATTAGGGACATATTTACCAGCGACTTCACTATTCGATCAAAATTCCATTTCTCACGGCCCAGTTCTTTCCACTAAGGAAAACTCCTTCTGGATCCATCTCCTTTCTAACATCATTGTAAGCAACCAAGCTCTCACCAAACCACTTCTTCATAACGGGGTCGAAACCAAGCATGGAGTAAAATTTCTTTCCTCCAAAGTCAAGCTGGGACTTCAAATCCTCTTGCGTCTCGTGATCTCCGTGTAATCCAATGAAGTTTTTGGCCCAGTGAGGACGACCATTGGCTCTGCTCAAGACATCCTCAAAAATCTGGAACCATTGGTGAGTCTCCACGTTGAATCCAAATGGTCTGTACATGGTGGCATTGATGAACAAGGTCAACTGGTCATTGGTGATTTTCGAGTCATCTGGCTGGTACTCCAATTCAGGCGAGTTGTCAAGGTATGGACGCAAGTTGTTACCAGGGACTGGGCCAGCACTCAATCTATTTCTGGATTGAAGCCACTCCTGGGATGGGTACAAGGAAAGTTCACCCTGGTCGTCGGTGAATGGCACATTAGAGTTGGTAGTATTGGAGCATCTGACCTCAATTGGAGCATGGACATAGAAGTCACCTTTGGCAGCAGCAGATTGGATGGCCTCGTTCAACTGGTTCAATACATCCACACCCTTGGTCAATGGAGCTGACCACTCATTAACAAACTGAGAGAATAAACAATCCATATTCAAGCCTTCGACGGAGTTCTGCACAGCAATGTCACCTTTACCCAAAGTCTCCACATTACCGTATTGCTGGTTGAACACAAATCGTTCAACCCATGGAGTCAAACGAGGAGCAACATTAACAGATAACCAAAGCAAGGACTCGTAGAAGAATCTACCCAATCTCGTTCCATACCACGAGCTTCTAGGTTCAGAGAGCGCATCGTCGGACTTGGAAGCACGCCAGCACACACAATTTCCGGAATATGGGAACCACCAAATCCGAATGAACTCTGAATCCAACCAGATGGAATCCCATTCTCTTATCAAAGTTGAAAACTTAATAATTTCTTGCTTGGACTTGATAGTGTAGCGAGGAACGGTTCTGATAGTCACTTGAGTGATGATACCGATCTTACCCAAGGACAACAACGCAGCTCTGAAGAGATTGGGGTTTTTCACCGAAGAACACTCAACCAATTCGCCCTGGCTATTAGCAACGACAATCGAAACCACCTGTTCAGAAACGAGACCATGGAAACGAGACGAGCCGTGAGTTCCAGTTGAGATAAGGCCAGCAATGGACTGGTCACTGATGGAGCCCAAATTCTGGATGGCCAAGTTGTGCTGCTTCAAGTAGTCGTTCAACTGAAAGATGCGGATACCTGCCTCAACGGTCAAATCCACAAACTTGACTTCTTTATCGGATCCATCACCAGTAGGACCATAGAACTCCTCCTGTTTCAAAACCTTATCGAACTTGTCTAAATTACACAACCATTCGTTGGTCATGGTCAAGTCTGAAGGCGAGTGGCCTGAACCAACAGTCATGATGGTTTTCTTGTTGATTCTGGCCTGGTTGACCAATTCCACGATCTGCTCTTTGGTGGAAGGCTGGAAAATGGCCAGTGGCAAGCATGTAAAGGTGCCTGCCCACGTGTGGTGGACCACCTTAGTGCTTAGGAATGGACGAATAGACGCTGGTACGGACATGGTGGAGTAATTGGAGAATTGTCTTAATTCAGGGCCTCTACTACGAATCCTATTTTTTTTTTTAGTTGATTCGCTTAGTTTCTCCGATCGGTATTAGATGCCACACTGGATTTTTCCGACGTCGCACTATTAACGACATACCATGACGTGATTCGGAAATAACCAAATATGGATACATTAAGCTCCGATAAGGTGGCTCCAACAAGTTTATACTGCGATTGACTTGGAGTCGATGATTCTAGTGGAGTTCATGAGTGTGGTTGGGTGCTCTGTAGACGCAATTTGCCCTATTCAGAATGCCCGACAATCGCACGGCGGGCATTTGGTAAAATTTGGCCGACCACTAGGTTTCTGGCATCAATGCATGAAAGTTGTAACTGTGAAGAGAGTCAGAGGACTAGAAGAGAAAAATAGGTTTAGTGTTACGTTTTTCAGTTTCGTTTTAAAAGATGTTTTCCACTTCTTCACCATCTCGCTTGTCTATTTCCTGTTGAAATTATTCCCCATTCTATGACTAGTATTATTTTACATCGTACTCTTACTAATTGAACTAGGAACACATGTGAACGTGTTTGTCACTGTTAAGCTTCCGGCCAACCTTTTCATCATATACACATTATAAAATCCCAGGTAATATGCTTCCAAGTACATTCTCCTTCATTCAGTTCTAGGCCCGTTTTGAGTTATGACCATATTCTCGTCAAATCAATTCGGGCAAAAGTCTTATGGATTAACACTCATTTTGAGTGGTCCTCAACCTATTCGATTTTATCCATGAATTATCGCATTCGTAATATCACATTCGTAATTTCTATCAGGAGTCTCGTCTCCAATATCTTAGAACTAAGTCCATCCAAATTTGCTAAAATCATGACATGGTATATTAGTGGAGGCTCACACCTTTCCCCACAGGTGGCCGACCGGAATACGGAGATCGAAAGATGCCGACAGGAGAACACAATAAAGAGAGAAGGACGGATTCGGAAAATGTATCCATATCAGGTCACAACGTTCCTAATTGCTGCACATTTTGGAATTCAAATTCTAGTTACGATATGGTAAGGGGCCTGTGTCCGTACCTGTAGCTGTGCGACAATGGAAACTTTGGGTGCAAAATTGTCGCCTTTTCCACACTTCCATCGTTATTGATTATTGGCCACATATTTCTTCTCGAATGATTAAGTTGAGACTTCATCACCTCATTGATTTTGTTTCCATGTCTTCATGGCTTTCGCTTCACTCTCCTCTTTTGCACTCGGGCAATTTTCTACAATTGGAGTTGAGCGGGCAATCAGCCAAGAGTATGATGATCTGCATCGCTGACAAGTACATGGAATCATTGAACTTGAAAGTCCATAACTACAAATGTCACTTTGACTATAAATTACGGGCAAATTGGACACCCTACTCGATTTCTCAATTCCACAATTGGTCATGTTATTATATGGAATTTTTGTAACTCTGGTATTGGGGTTGGTTGCTGGTGCTTATATTGAAGTCAACCTGGAAACGGGTGGCTACTACCTTGCTTCAAAAGATGGTTATTACTATTTAGTTGACAAAAAGGGTGATGCTTTTACTGATTTTCTGTTGGAAAACTCCGAACTATCAGGAAACGGCATCTGGGGCAGAGATCCTGTCACTGAAAAGGTAACTGATGGTAGTACTCAGCTAGAGATTGTGGGCTACCCAGTACCTAACTTAATGAAACAACTTTTGTTTCCCCTGAACGGTAATTATAGTTTTTATGCCTGCCAAGATCCTGGATCGACAAGTGAAGAATGGGAGTTGTATGTTCGGGATCAAGAAGACGAGGGTTTGTCTTTCTCGGATACCTCAGATATTCTGACTGATGGCGAAACCATCAGTGACATTTCTGACACTTTAAGTGACATTTCCGATACTTCTAGTGACGATCTTGGAGGAATCAACACAGAAACTGACATCTCCACTACTGAAACTGGCAATGAGTCCATCATCGACACAGGACTTGACACTGATACATTGATTAATGGTGGTGGTGAATCTTTAATTAACACCGACACTGTCGTTGATGGCGGGCAAGACACCCTAACTGATGGTCTTATTGACACTAATACCGATCAAGCCATTGACACAGACACTGATCAAGCCATTGACACAAACACTGATCAAGTTGCCATTGATACTAACACTGATCAAGTTGTTATTGATACTAACACTGATCAAGTTGCCATTGATACCAACACTGTCGCTGTTAATCCTGGCAACACTGATGTTTTAGAAGAGACAACTACTGCAGCTAACGATGTGTTGGTTACTGAAGAACCAGTTGCGTCTGCCATCAAGAGGTTCAGAAGAGTAAGAAGGAGACGCACATTAAAAGAGCAATCCAAGAGAGATGCCATTTTCAAAATAAATTATGACATGTGTTTCTACGTCACATTGGTCTTAGTGGATGATGGTGGATGTAGTGCTTCCGACTGTACTCCAAGTTGTACAACTATGTGTGCTATTGCCTCGTGTCTACCTGGCTCTGA
The DNA here is from genome assembly GCA_900106115.1 of Sungouiella intermedia. Lineage (NCBI taxonomy): Eukaryota > Fungi > Ascomycota > Pichiomycetes > Serinales > Metschnikowiaceae > Sungouiella > Sungouiella intermedia. Next base: position 1,161,307 of record LT635757.1, on the reverse strand, counting down.
ATGCCCAGAAATGTGCTACACCAATTGTCCAAACGACTCTTGCACAACCGGATGCACCAAGTCCTTGTGTAATGAATCAGGCAGCTGCTCTTCGGGAGCCTGTACCACTAAGTGCCCACCAACTTGTTTCACAAGCTGTCGACCTGTAACATGTACCGGATGTAAACCTGTCTGTGAAACTTTTTGTGTTAATGATCCTTGTGTAACTGTTTGTGAAGCTGGCTGTACAACTTCGGGATGTTCTGCCTCCTGCTCTATCTCTTGTCCTTGTTCAGGGTCGAGTTGTCCTGGAGTGTGCTCAGGAACAGATTGTCCTAAACTCGATCCTCCCACTTGTACTGGTACAAGTTGTCCAAAGGTCGGAACTGGCACCTGTACTGGAACAAGGTGTCCTAATGTTGGGCCTGGAACTTGTACGGGCTTAACATGTAAGAAGTGTACTACATGTGATCAAACAGTTGTTTTCAAGGGCTGTCCAACATGTGTTCACACCTTCACTGATTTTGTCATTACCTGTCCTTCAGCTACTACTATTACGATTTCGACTTGTCCAAATTTGAATCAATGCTCGCCTAAGATTTTGTCATTGAGTCCAGGAACACATACGCTCTCAGGAACAGCAGTTGTTCCATTGAAGTCTGATATTGTTCTGACTATCAAGGCAGCAGCTGCCACTGCTACTGGAGGTACTGGAGGCACTGGAGGCACTAAAAGTTCGGGTAGTGGAGGTTCTGGAAACACTTCTAAAGGTTCGACAACTGGCAATTCTGGAGGGTCTCAGAAAGATTTGGTTGGCACGTTTTTCGCAGCAATGGCATTCTTCGTGCTATTGTGGTAGGTTACTTTTTTTAAAATTTTTTGAGCTATTACGATGATTTTTTTTCTGCCTGGAGCAATGAGAATCAACTTTTATGAACAGAACTAATTACAAGGATACACGTAGTCAACTTGTAAAATTTCCTTTATTAAAGAGTCGAGCAACACGTATATTCAATGAGCAATGACCACCTATTAAACCCTGAAAAGCCACAAGCATCTAATATAGAATTCTGGTCAAATCATGTTAATGTATTCATTCTGGACTCTCTTTTATGCGATGGTGAGAGAAACGCGATAGATGATAAGTTGGGAATGTTCAAGCCACTCTTCCCTCTCCTTTTGTCCCGATATTCCATTATTTAGCTCCATTGTCATTTGTAAACAGCCTGAATCTTCAGTAGCTTTACTATTTGAATATGCAAGCCGTCTAGTCACCGATTCTGTAACCTCACCTATTCTGGTTGTTCTATGTACATCTTAACGTAACTTTAAATTGAGTGCAATAACTTCTTGTGAATATTCAACTAACCTGAAAATTCTTCTGGGTCCAAAAACTAAAGTGAATCAGTTTCGTTCGAATATTTTAAGTTGCTGGTTCTTTCAAATGGGCAGCTTTCGGCCAACTAGCCAAGACAGTTGGGTTTGGGCACGAAGTAACTTCGCAGGACCATCCTACCGTTGATTATCGTCAAGGGGAAGAAACAGTACGATATGTTTGCATCTCTTGAGAGACTGAGGAGACTGGGGAGACTGAGGTTAAGAGAGTATAGAGAATAATACAGCAACTATTTCTCTTTCTCGAAGTAAAACGGTTTTCTCCATTGAAACAGTTTACTTATGGGATTTAAGATAGATACATTTTTCAATTCCATATGAATCACTCTTAATTCTGTTAAACCTCTCTTGTTGATTCAATCTTCATTGGCAATTTTCAAAGAGATGCTCGAGAGGTGAAAATTAGAAAGTTCACATCTGACATTGCCGTAGTTTAAAGGTTGGTAAACTTTTATGGTCGCAAAATTCCATAAGTAATTGTTTCCGAGCTAAAACACTGGGTCTGTACTACACCATTGGTTAGCTGAGCACGTCAATCTGACCATTAATACTATTAAAGGAATTGCTGTCTTCAAAACTAAATCAAAATCCGCCTTAACATTGATTGAATCGGTCGAAGAACGATTGGAGATGAAACTCGGATTAAATGATTATCCATACGCATATCATAATTCAACAACCAACATAATTAACAACAAGAAAAATATGACGAGTCCTGCCCAATCTTCAACTCTCAATTCTAGAATTTGCATTTTCCAAAGGTATTTGGTATTTTATTTGTAGCTAGTGTATTCACGATAAAATGAATGTAATCATTCCAACATGGGGAAACATCCAAATCTCTGATATAGCTAGAATGGTTTACAAAGACATATGCTTACCTAATCTTTTCACTATATCATCCAAATCAAGTCTTGTCGATGCTTCCTGCCGGGTCAGCCTGTCAAATCTTCATGCGGAACTTTCTTTTAATGTCTTTTCAGTTCCAAGAACCTGTCAAAGCTTTCGCCCTACAGATCATCTTGACCAGTAAAGTAAATACCCGATCTTTGTGATCCTCTTAAGATAATTTACTTCATTCTATGGATTAATTGGCCTAAGTGTTGGACCTCATGGTTACTGACACCATTTAGTCTATACCTTTATATCAATCTCATAGTTCCACGTTTTCAACATCTCCATTAAATCAAGCCCTACTGCACCACAGCGGGCCTATCGTTTTCAGCCCTGGCAGCAATAATAGACCTCCCCACAAACGCAGATCCTCTTAGACCTTCACCAGTCAGTCAATCGTACTTTCCTTAAATCTTCCCATTCGACCCATTCGACCCATTCAAGCTGTCTACCTTTCCATCATTCTTTTCCACCATTCTTTTCCACCCATGATGTGCTACCAATCACATAAAATCCAATCGTCTTTTCTCTTCAGCCTAAGCCATTTCCCCTTCTTTCTCTGCGTCGTATATTCGCCGACTCTGCCGGCAATGACCTTTCCTGTTTGGGACAAACAAAATGTTCTTTGCGCACAGAAGTCACATTTGGGTGCAAAATCATGAGCAAATCCATTCCAAATTGCAAGCGCTTTCGAATAATATCCACTTACTTTGTATCATCGATTCGTTGACTATTTAACGGTATCTTAATTTTAATCGGCTTTATTTTTACTCCCATGGGCAACTTTTCGGGCAACTGGCCAAGACCTGTTCATCTGCCACGGGCATACTTTCATGACATTACGGGAAGTCGGCCCCGCCCGACGAATAAACCATTGTGAAATCTGAAAAAGTATAAAATGACAAAGATCAGCATTGGTTTTTGTTAACCACAATTAATTAACTGGACTATTCCTATGCTTTGCGCGATTGTGCTTGTACTCCACCTTTTGGCCCTGGTGGCTGCGAAATACCTTGAAATCAGCAGTGACTTGGGTACATACTACCTTCAGGCAAGTGACGGACGATACATTTTGACTGATGATATTTCGAAGGCTTATGGGAACTTCACTGTCGACTTTCGAATCCACGGTGTTGAGGAATTGGGTGTAGCTCGTGACAACAGGGTGTTGGATGGAGCATTCTACAGTCTCGATGTTACTAAGGCAACTGGCTTCTTCCGCGGTGAGTACCTTATACTCAGTAATGAGCATTTTTCGTGGTACGTGTGCCCAGATCCGGTGACAGCGTCTGGGGACTGGCTCTTGTACATCAAGGACGATCGTTTTAACTACACTGATTTCATCAGCTCTACTGAAGACGGTGCCTCAGAGACCGGTTCCAGTGATATTAGCAGTTTTACTGATATTAGTAGTCATACTGATATTAGCAGTACTACTGAGGAAACGTCTACTGTCGAAAGTTCCATTGACAATGGTGGTTTGGGAGAAGAATCTTCCACCACCGATGAATCAACTGATATCGTTGTTGGTGGAGATACCAGCACTGATCGTTTAGTTGAACCAACTGATGTTACGAGTCCCGATGGTGCTCTTCTTTTTACCGATCCCTTAGAAACCATAGAGACACCTGCCATTGATACGCCCCAACAAGAGCTAGGTGACACCTCAACAGCCAATGCTGAGCCTCTTCCAGTTGATGATACTACCACGGTAGTTGACACTCCTCTAGTTGACAGTTCTACACCAACAGCTGCTGATGGTGAGGCTGACAATTCGCCTGCTGAAATTGTTCTGGCTATTGAATCTGCCTTGAGATTTCTCAGGAACAAGAGGGCCGAGCCTGATGTATACTACGCAGTTAACTACGACCAGTGCTATCCTATCTCCGTTTTACTCGTGGATGAGCCTGTTTGTGTCAGTGACGACTGTAGCTCTTCTTCCTGTGCTACTCTGTGTGTCATGGCATCGTGCACTGGAAGCCCATGTTTCCCTGAAATTTGTACTACGCTGTGTCCTGGCGATTCTTGCCCAACAGTGTGCTCGAAGACCTTGTGTGCTGACAGTGCTAGTTGTCCAGCCCCAAGTTGCACTACTGAATGCCCCAAAGGGTGCTTAACTGTTTGTCCTACCCAGAGCTGTTCTAGCGGAGCTTTGCTGTGTCCTCCAGCTTCATGTACAACGCAATGTCCTGGAGAATGTGATGTGATCTGTAATGCTAGCTGCTCGGGCTCCGCCTGCTCCTGTGTTACTTCATGTGATTCAGGCTGTTCTGGAACATCCTGTCCATGCACCGGACCACTTTGTCCTGGTGGAGGTAATGAAGGTGGTGGTGATTGTACTACATGTGGAGGTGAACCTAAGACAAGGTGCAGTGGATTGCGTTGTCAAGGTTGTACTACTTGCGACAAGACTGTCACCTTTCCTGGATGTCCAACATGTGTTCACACCTTCACTGATTTTGTCATCACCTGTCCTTCAGCTACTACTATCACGATCTCAACTTGTCCAAATGTAAATCAATGCTCACCTAAGGTTTTGTCATTGAGTCCAGGAACGCATACACTCTCCGGAACTGCAGTTGTTGCAGTAAAATCCAACATTGTTCTGACTATCAAGGCCGCGGGAGCTACTGGCACTGCAGGTTCTGGAAGTGGAACCTCTGGCAGTGGAGGCTCTGGAAGCTCTACCAGAAGTTCTACGACAGGCAATTCTGGAGGTTCCACAAAGGACTTAGTTGGCACCTTCTTTGGAGCATTGGCTTTCGTGATCTTGATGTGGTGATTATTTTGGTCTGTTTGGTAACACTATTAGCTTTTTATACTGTGAGGTACTAGCCTCTTATGCTTATTGTGAACATAAAAATCCAAAAACTATATTTTCTGGAAATTTGATCAATTATGCTATCAATTGTAATCGGGTTATTTATGATAAGTTTTTCTTTGAACAGATCCCCCTTTATTTTTCAAACAATTTTAATGGGAGAGGGCCTTATAAATTCTCGAAATATAGTGAATTCAAAAAAGTATGATTCATCTTCCTTCCTGAACGTCAGCACAAAATACAATTTCTGCTGATAAGCCACTCCTTGATCTCAATCAGTGATTGATCAGCTTTAGCTATTTTTGACTTAATTTTCTCTTTCGAGTTCTCAAATAAACTACCAAATACGCTGAGATCCTTATTTGAGAAAAACTCAGTCAAGTTAATCAAATGCTTGCTCGTGCAAAGGCTTGAAAGACAGAACCCAATGACCTCTAAATGTGTGACAGATCCAAATTCCAATTTTGATCCAAGGATGTTCCAGTTTTCGACCATCCAATTCCACAATACTTCAACTCCCAACCTGGTGGTAGTCACTGGCCTTAAGCTCATTCCAATATCCTGAGGCTTGATCAACCCAGAGTGCAAGACTAAATCGAGAAATTCTCTCAAAACTACCGGCTCACTGGAATTTCCAAGGCTAGAAAGTATATCCTCCTTAACAAATTCATCTTCCTCAGTTTTGAAAACTTCCCACAAATTGTTCCACAAGGCACGGTCTCCTCTCCGGACAACATTTCTGAGCACTATAGTAGCCTCGTTTGGATCTAAGGAGTCAGGATTCTGCAAAAATGCATCATATTGTTCATCACAATACAGGTCAACAGATGAATCCCTAATGAACGATGCAAAGCGTAGAATAGTTCTTTTGAATTCAAAAACATCTTCCAAATCATTTTCCTTCTTCACATAGCAAGAAGAAACATGACTTTTTATCATGCTCTTTCCAAGGTTGCAAAGTCCATTCCATACCTGCTCATCAAGCAAAAATACATCCATAAGATCAAAATAGCTCTCCACTATAGCATTTAGTAAATTCAGATCTTCAAAGTTGATGAAATCTTCTGCAAGTTGAAGAAAGGATACGACCAGGTACAATCCAACAGACGAAAGTAAATCGAGGTCCACGAGAGCACCGATACGATCGACACAAGTCAATTCACATTTGAGAAGCTCAGGCAATCTGCTAGGCAGATACGCAGTAAGATAGTAGCCTGTGTGTCCTGGGTTAAGAAAGTATGGCCCCTCAGGTACTTGGATATCCATTTGTGTTTCCTCGAGAATAACTTTCACCGATCCTTGTGATGTGCTGAAAGTGATGGGTATCACATAAGGCTCATCCAGATGCTCAAGGATACCCGTGGAGAAGTAACGAGATTGCTTCAATCTTATTTTATTATCCCCTATCTCTTCAACTTGTACCACGGGAAATCCAGGTCTGGTTGTCCAGCAACGCATCATTTGGTCAATTTTTTCTCCACTTACTTCGCTGAGACATTGCCAAAGATCAGAAGATTTTGAATTTCCCCAAGCAAAACGACGAAGATATAATCGAACTCCTTCAAAAAAGGTATCCTTTCCCAAGAAATCGAAAAGCATCACCACAACCGCACATCCTTTTTTATAAGTAATATTATCACCCGACTGCTCAATATCATTGATGGTTTCAAGAGGCATTATTATCGGATGAGATGAATGTCTGGAGTCGATTGTAAGTGCTGTCATGAGTGTGTAGACAATATAATTTTCCCAAACTTTCCAACTTGGTTGGAAGTAATCCATGGTATACCACAGGATCCACGTTGCAAACCCTTCATTGAGCCATAAATCATCCCAGAAATCCATTGTCACTAGATTTCCAAACCACTGATGAGCAACCTCGTGGGCAACTGTCTCAAAGACCACCTCCTTCTTATACTGAGAGGCACTCTCCAAGTTGAGCAACAAGTCTGATTCTTTGAATGTGATCAAACCAAAGTTCTCCATGGCGCTCTTTGCAAATTCTGGAATTGCAATTAAATCCAATTTTTGAAGGGGAAATTTGTAGTTGAATATTTCCTCATAGAAGGGTAAACACTTCTCGGCCACTTCAAGAGCAAAAGAGGCGTTCTTAGAACCTTCAGGAAGTGTCCAAACTGATATGGGGAGCGTCTGGCTCAGCAAACACTCAAGCTCTCCAACAGCAAATGCTACCAAGTACGTCAGCATCACTGGAGACTTCTCAAATTTTGTTTTAGTCCATTTGTTATCAAGTTCCTGAGTCTCTAAAATACGACTATTTGAAAGGGCTTCAAGCCCTGTTGGATGTACTAATGCTAATGTGAACTGAGATTTCCTTGCAGGATCATCAATACAAGGAAAAGCTCTTCGGGCTCCTAAGGGTTCGAATTGAGTGGAGATCAAGTAGTTTTCGTTTGACACATCAGAGTGCTCGTTGACATCTACTGACCGTATGGCCGAAATGATATCATTCAAGTCGCCACTTTCTTCATCCGATTGTTTTGTCGTCAATTCTTCATTCTTTTCTCCGAATGAGGATTTTGAAGCCAATTCTTCGTGTTCCTCCTCGTCCTTGAAGTATGTGGATCGATAGATTCCATACATGTCACTGCTCATAGGTGCAGTACATTGTAACGTCAACTTTGCCGATTCACCAGCGATCAACTTACGGAAAATGTTTAACAGGTGGTTCTCTGTATCAATTGAAAACTTAACAGCCTCACCATTCCAGCTGGCTGCATGGACCGTCATGTTCTCAGCATTCAATTGAAGCAGTTCACCTGAGGTGAGAACATCCAATTCTATTTCTTCATTCAAGTCGAACGTTTCACTTTGTGGATCAATTGTGAAGGTAAGATTGTAATGCGAGCAATTCACCACCTGGGGAAGTCTCAATTCCATTTTATTGGCTTTCTCTTCTTTTTTTTTTTTGCAGAAGGAGGTCAATACTGTGTTTTATATAGGGAGAGTGGCCGAATGCGCCATGACAGGCAATTGCGTGCAATTCGACGTCTATGGCCGTCTGACAGGACGGCATGCATTCAAAGAGATACACACCCCACTTTGACATCGATTTGCGAACTTGAGACGGAGAGATTTGTGGTCTACGAGATACTACACTCTATGAATCACTTTGCCTATCGTGGGTATTCGAAGTGCCCAATTTATATGAAAGCATTTAAGAATACAGTTGATTCTGATAGGATGGAAAGAAAAATCAGCAAAACAGTCCCGTAGCTGGAAATTGTTTAGGAGATAGTTCTGCAAGTACCTTTGATCGACAGACGAACTGTGTACCGAATTTAGAACTGATGAGTCGACGTGTTGTATTTGTCCAGGAAAGACAGGTGACATACAGCTCAATTCTCAGACTTGAAACTGTGGCTATACGTTAAAAGTTTACCGTCGTACTTCTCATAATCTTTTGTTTGGCTTCACTCAATTAGAATCAACAGAATCTTATGTAATAGAACTTTATAATCGATGAAAATCGCGAATTGAACTTATTCTTCTGATAAGTAATTCGTCCATGAATAGTTATCAGCACTGCAGAATGCAACCTAGATCCTGCAAGGAACTTTCAATGGTTTCATACGCTTAAAGTTGCTGACTTTAGTCACCAGCGTTTAGTTTTCCCGAATAGAAATTTGCATATCTGGATAACTGACAAACCCGATTTGGAATCATTAGGTTTGACTTGTTGCAATCGCTCAAGTGGTGCACCATTGTAGGGACGTATGTGTTTCTATTAGAGCAAACCTCCACATGAGCTTCGTTTGAAGAAACTTTTATATTGCAAAGCCATTAGTTTACGAGAAGAGTCAATTATCCTACGGAAGTGATCCTGTTTTGCATTAGAAAGTTGATAAAGTATGGAAGTACTTACATTTAAGCTGAGAAAATTCATTTTGTAGATTTGAACTTTGTTGTGTATTCACATTTGAAAGTAACTAACGGATCTCATAGCTCCGATAAAAGACTGGAAAATATTCAGTTTGATAATCCATCAGATGAATAGTCTATGACTTGATAGCTTCTAATCCAGGCTTCGTAACACAACTGGGTTATGAGTCTCGATAAATGTCAAATGATGTCATTGATGGACAAAGGTTCAAAGTTGGGTCGTCCGTTTCTATAAAATCCTCCATGGGTAGAGGTGATTCATTAGTCACCTTCTTTAGTGTGATATCCTGAGAAATGAGTTTGACGATAATCATACATTCAGCATTGATGTAGATCATCTGAAGGTTGCGAAGTCTAGGATATTCTGATATTCCACGAAAATCAATCGAAGAATAAGGTGGATCACATTATTTGTTTAATATTTATACGCTTCTTTTCATTGAAAGAAAATTTTATGATCTACAAAATTTCATGGGAACCAATAGTTTATAACTATTTCTGATTACTCGCAAGAACATTCACAATTTCAAGAATGACAAAAGACCTAATAAAAACTGTAAAAGTGTCGTCTCCAAAATGTTTGCAATCTCTCAATTCAAGAAGCTCAACTAATCAATACAGCCTAATTTAAATTCCTTCCCACTTAAATTTCAATCTTCTTTCACTCAATTTATCAGTGCCCTTTATCAACTACAATTCTCACTGCATGATGTAATCAAATTGACCTAACATCGAGTACACTTTCATCCCATTCACCAAGAAGCTGAACCACCAATCAAACAACCCACTCCTTTACATTAACATCTTCCATCAACCTAGTTCAAAACCGGAAAAAAAAATAAACGTCACACCCAATTCCCATAAAATCCATGATGTTCCATATCACGTGACCAACCTCTGTTCATATCGTCGCAAACTCGAAAAATTTTAACAACTACACATTCTACATTAATCATGCCACCAAAAAAGAAGGGAGTCGCTGAAAAGCCTATCTTGCTCGGAAGACCAGGTAACAACTTGAAGTCTGGTATCGTTGGTTTGGCCAACGTCGGTAAGTCCACCTTCTTCCAGGCTATCACCAGATGTCCTCTTGGAAACCCTGCCAACTATCCATTTGCTACCATTGAGCCAGAGGAGGCCAGAGTCATTGTTCCTTCTGCTCGTTTCGACAAATTGTGTGAATTGTACAAGCCTAAGAGTGAAGTGCCTGCCTACATGACCATCTTCGATATTGCCGGTTTGACTAAAGGTGCATCCCAAGGTGAAGGTTTGGGTAACAACTTCTTGGCCAACATCCGTGCCGTCGATGCCATCTACCAGGTTGTCAGATGTTTTGATGACCCAGACATTATTCACATCAATGACGAGGTCAACCCTATTGCTGACTTGGATATTATCAAGGATGAGTTGAGATTGAAGGATATTGAGTTCGCTCAGAAGCATTTGGAGAGTGTGGAGAAGATCACCAAGAGAGGTGGTCAGTCCTTGGAAGTCAAGCAGAAGAAGGAGGAGGCTGAGTTGGTTAAGCGTATCATCCAGTTGTTGGAGGATGGTGGCCGTGTTGCTAACCAGAAGTGGACCCAAAAGGAGGTCGAGGTGATCAACTCCATGTTCCTTTTGACAGCTAAGCCATGTATCTACTTGCTCAACTTGAGTGAGAGAGACTACGTCAGAAAGAAGAACAAGTGGTTGTTGAAGATCAAGGAGTGGGTTGATGCTAACTCTCCTGGTGACGTGATCATTCCACTTTCCGTTTCCTTGGAGTCTAACTTGTCTACCATGTCCTCTGATGAGGAGAGAGAAGCTTACTGTAAGGAGATTGGTGCTGAATCTGCTTTGCCAAAGATCATCACTGTTATGAGACAAAAGTTGGACTTGATCTCCTTCTTCACTGGTGGTCCAGATGAGGTCAGAGAGTGGACCATCAGAAGATGGTACACTGCCCCACAGGCTGCCGGTACTATTCACACAGACTTGGAGAAGACCTTTATCTTGGCCCAAGTCATGAAGTACGATGACTTGATTGAGCTCAAGGATGAAAATGCGGTCAAGGCCGCTGGTAAGTTGTTGCTGAAGGGTAAGGACTACTACGTTGAGGACGGTGACATCTTGTATGTGAAGGCTGCTGACGGTAAGGCTCGTTAAGTGTGTAATTATGCGAGAACACTGGAATATCAATATATGTAAGCAAGAAAATTGGTTAAACCTTTTCGTTTCACTAAATTTTACCTCTCTTTTTACCAATTTTTTTATGCGGTTCCATTTCCTCACCCAACACTTCCCCACGAAATCTCTACAGTACAGTCTCATTAGAACATTCCTATAGAAACTACCCATGTTCTCTTCCACAAAACTTCTACGTCGAACTGCAAAATGGAAAACATTGCAACACCTGACACCCAATGACAGATTCCGACTTCTTCCTAGGCAATTTGTCCGCTCCGTCATGGTTCCTCCATCACATTTTAGCAACCCAGCGAATGTTCCCAAACAGTATGGAATCGACAGTCAGTCCAGCGAAACAAACACAGAATCTGAGAACGGCAATGTATCCGAACTTGGAAATTATCCTCCTCCACCACGTTCCGAGCGTCCGTTCAGGGAACTTCTGTCGTTGCTAGCTATGGTGGCACTCACATACTTGGCAGTGGACAATTACACTGGACGAGTGAAGCTCGAGAAGCTCAACACAGAAACAACGGCCATAAACCTTAAGACATTGCAGTTGCAACAGCAGAACTTCCTCAATTCTCGAAAGCAACAGGAGTTGAAGATGTTGAGAGAAAGAATGGATGTATCGAAGAGATGCTACAAAATGGCTCTCCACATTGCACTATTGCGCAAGCAACTCACTGATTTGGGTGTGGATCCGGCCGAAATCAATACCGTATTGCAAGAATTTGAGAAGAATGTTCGGTTGAACAATTCGGTTCAGAATCTCACGGGCCAGGCTATATGGCTTGATGATAACTCGGAGTTGAGTGGGTTTGTTCCTGATTACAGAGAGTATGACAAGAAGGGAACGCTGGAAGCATGAAATGAATACAAATCATTGTCATGAACCTATTGAAAGAGATGAAGATTGGAGCAAGAGCACAATAATCTGCGTTAACCTGATTATTGATGATCTGAAGATTCAAGAACCAAAAAACTGAGAACAAAGGTGAGAATTTGATGAAGCTGAACAGTATCCTGTGAATAGCATTTGTCTTTCCAAAGTCATGAACTTCTAAGAGATTGTATTTGGAAATCTTATAGAACCAGACTGTTATATGCGTTCTTGCATGAGGTCAACAATGTACAACATATAAAAACAAGCACAAATATTGATTGAATTAAAAAAGAGTCAAAGATAGAAAAAGATGAAAAAGAATACCGAGAGAGATAACAGAATTAATACATTCAATGCCTTTGGTGTTCACCTATCTTGAATTTTCATTAACCACGTATATACCCCAACCTGGGGTTACCCGCACATGGAATATATAAACCACCCATCTCACCAAAATTTTCTCACCATACAATGTCTTTTGTAGGCGCCCATTAGAGTCACGGTTTGCATGATTTCCCACATGCAATCTACGCCACCATGTGGCTATTCGTGCTCGGGTTAGCCTTAGATAAACAGTTATCTCGGCCCTTGCGTCGGGACCATTTTATGGTGGTTCCGCGGCTCTTAACTTACACTCCGTATTGTAGAAGCCTAGATGGTTGCAATGGTGAATCCATGCCTATATTATTGTATTTACAATTGACTTGTCATTTCAACCCTGTTTTGAATCCCTCAAAAACCCCATGACATCCAGATTGGAGCCCCAGATACCTGGGTAACTCAAACTACCTCCTCTGTTGAATAAGCTCGGCATCGATCTTGCCCAACAGTCGCTGCTTAAGCTTCAACTGCAAAAGATTGAACTTTGGGCAACAAACACTCTGTGCCTCTGGCCCGTTCTTCTCGTAGAACGTCTTGCAACACTTATACAATTCATCGATGACCTTGGTGCATTTGGACTCGTTGTATCCGTTTGCCTGCAAGCAGTCCTGAATGGCACATGCAAAAGGTTTACATTCGTTCTTGTCGGCGTCAATTTCTTTTTCAGACATGGAAAAGGTGAAGCATGAACACTTGAAGACTTGCTATTCGCAGACAGTACTTGGTACCTAGTGCAGTCACGTGGAGTATCCGCCAGCAACTTTCACCCACAACGTCTACTTACCCTGATTTATATGGTGTTTGGATCCAAATCAGCATGGTAGTCGTCCTCGTCAAACTCACTAGGCTCGTAGATCACAAGCGGCACAAACTCGTTTTCTCTGGATCTACCCTGGTTCAGTGCCTTATGCGTGTAATAGACCACGCAAGTCGAAAACACTGAAACCAAAATAGCTATCAAACCCCAGCGCGACAAATGCCACCTCAACGATTCGATTTCGGACCTCATGGCCATGTTAACTTCTGTAGTAATTTTGTGGTTAGTTTCCTGGATGCGAAGCATGATCTTCTTACTCTTAAGTGTGTTCTCGGATTTCTGGTCGTTAATGGCCACCTGGATATCATTTTTCATCTGGATGAAATGGTTATTAAGCTCGTCACTAACCTTGTCGAAATCTCTTTCAAGTGCATTGATCTGGTTAATCAGCTCGTTGATGTGATTTTCTCTGTTTCGAGTGATATCCACTCTCAATTCCTGTTGAGCACTTTCAAACAAATATTGCTCGTTTTCCAACTCATAAGCTTGCGAATATTTGGTAGACAACTTGGAGAGTTTAGAGTTAAGCTGCACAATAAGCATGGAGATGATTTCGTCACTCTGCGACGGAGTGAATCCAGCGCGAAGTAGCTCCTTGTATGCTTCATAGGTATCAATATAGGGCTCCATGTTCTCAAAGATTGTGGTGAGGAAGTCGCCTTCGGCTGCTTGGCTCGAAGAGTCGTCGGTCATGATGATGGCAGGATCAACATCCAGAATTGTAAGTGGAGACTCCACGTAAGGCTCTGCTTGGTTTGTTTGGGGACTTTTCAGCACTGTATTTACATCTTTCTCTGGTGACTTTGACTCTGGATCTGTCTTTTCCTGGAAGTACTTTCTTTGGTAAATTCTAGACGTGGTCGATAGTGTTCTTGAATGATAGAATTCAATATGGGTCTTGTACGGATGCTTTGCGTACACCATCGATCGTCGAGACAATATGGCCATGAAACTTATCCGTGAATGTATGCCGGGAATCTTAAACATTGGTATATGATGGCGAGAGTATGTTGATGAGATAATTGCTAGAGCTGGTGGTAGTTGAGAGGGAATGTGAGTTGATTCACGTGACTCGGGTAAGGTCAGTGGTCGTGTTGCAGAGACTGGGTTACTTTTTGATAAGTGAGGAGAATTTAGATTGAAAAGAGAAATGGTGGATGATGCCGTTAGTTTCTGGCGCTTTTCGTGTGTTTGGCATGTCTATTAGGTTTTCTTGATAGGTAAATACAGGTCAGTGGAAGAGATCGTCCCAGCCGTGCTGAAAGCATAGGGTTGCAGATCCATGCTACCGGCTTCCAGTCACAAAACAAATGAAAAAAAATAGAATAGAAGTCCCGACATAAACGTCGAGTTGAGGATTCCCAACAAATTTTAGACAAGGAAAACCATTGATGCAATTTATTGGAGGAAAGATAACAACAGTGTCAAATCATCTCGATAACAGTGCACAGGACATGTTGCAATGCGACATTGGTAGACATGTTCATCGAATGACTCAAGGGGTTAACACATAAGTTATTGGGACAGATCTTCGTATTAATAGGAGAATTCACAATACTTAGAAATGATCTGCTTCGAAGACTTTGTTACAATGATCTTGATAGAACTATTCATTGGAGAATTTCAAACAACAGGTCAAAGAATCGTCATGATATTTGAATCTCGAACCATTGGTCTTAGAAATCTGTCTCCAATACAAAGAATTTAAACGAGCACAACCAGAACCAACGATTTGCAATTGTATGTGTTCTAATCTAGTAGGCCACCATTAATGAGAAATGTCGTTTCTACTATCTCGCAGTGACTTCTCCATCTGCATCGAAATGTTCAATATGCCATATTCAAGATCGCACTCAGTTATGGAAACCTCATGGACTATTGTTGCATTGAGGAAAGGAAAAGCAAGAAAAAATCCTATAAATGTAGGATCATCCTATCCATTAAAGAACATGTGTATCTCATCTTTTTGTTTCTAAGTCGTCATCGAGAATTTCATATCTTCCAGTGATTATGAATA
This sequence comes from Sungouiella intermedia, assembly GCA_900106115.1. Lineage (NCBI taxonomy): Eukaryota > Fungi > Ascomycota > Pichiomycetes > Serinales > Metschnikowiaceae > Sungouiella > Sungouiella intermedia. Next base: position 1,146,048 of record LT635757.1, on the reverse strand, counting down.
CCTTCAATGGCTTAGTGCACTTTTGAGTCCACTATCTTCCGCCATTCGTCATTTCTTGAAAAATAAAGCATTTCAACTCGAGACAATCTTGCCTTGAATTTGCCAAACTTGCAAATCTCAGTTTCTTCCTCATCTCATCTTCGCTTCCATTCCTACTATCGTGTCTCCCTGCACACATACATCTACATTGATTCAAACAACCACCTCTTCTTGAACATTCAATGAACTTCTTCTCCAGTGCCATCTCATCGCTTACGGGCACTTCGATTCCCTACACATTCAAGGAGAAGATTGTGGACCCCTCCTTAGGGACATATCCGGATAATCGCTCCATATGGACCGTGTATAACGGAGTCAACCCAAAGAATGACTCGCCAGTAACGATTTTCGAGTTCAATGCCAGAGACCCCGTCAGTGTCCAAAATAACTACGATGGTTTGGCCAGAAATTGCTTCAAGAAGCTGAAACTCATCAAATTCCCTGGAATCATCTCCATCGTGGACTTTATTGAAAGCGATACTCACGTCTATTTAGTGACTGAACGAGTGACGCCGTTGGCTCATTATTTGGTGGAGAACAAGGATAAGATCTCTACGGATGCAAAACTTTATGGAATTTATGGCATCGCCCATGCATTGCTGTTCATCAACATGAAGGCTCAGTGTTTGCATGGCCATTTAGACGTGGCATCTTCTGTGTTTGTGAATTCACAGGGTGACTGGAAGTTATTTGGCTTTGAGCTTCTCACAAACTTGACCTCTGATCCAGACCAACCCATCTACCGCCTTTCGCAGTACATTCCTGGTTCGAGGGAAAATTTGCCTGACGAGGTTGCGAATGGAGGATTCGATGCCATTAGACAGTTTGCTATCAAGTACGACTCCTACAGGTTGGGCCATTTTATCTACAGTGTATTGGTCAAACTGAACTTCGAAGCACCCATTGTGGTCGAACATTCAGAGGTTCTTGCTGGAAGTCACAAAATTCCCAAGCCTCTAGCACTTCACGTCAAGAGATTGGTGAGCTCCAAGGCCAATCTCAGAATAACCGTGGAGAAATTCACCCAGGACACCGAAGACTATTTCTCGGAAAATACCTTGGTGGCTTTCAGCAAGGTTCTCGAGGAAATCAAGTTTCAGAACGAGACAGACAAGTTATCCTTCTTTAAGAACGATCTTGCTCATTACGTGGACGGCGAATTTCCTCCAGGATATTTGGACAATAAGTTGCTTCCTGAAATCATCACTCAGTTCAACAATTTGGCTAACACCAAGCCCACTGTTAATTCCACCCCTGAGCAACATCAGCAACGCCAGGAAACCATGTCAGTGTTGTTAAATTATATTTTGAAGCTAAGCACAGGTTTGTCAGATGATCAGTTTGCTAAATCCACTAAACCTATAATTTTCCACTCTTTCACGTTACTGGATAGATCCATAAGACTAATCCTCTTGAAACATTTGCCTAGTTACAGTCAAAGACTTAGCGACTATGAAGTGCAATCCAAGGTTTTCTACAACTTGATTTCGGGGTTCCAGGATACTAATTTCATGATCAGAGAAACCACATTGACCTCCATCACTGCTGTCATTGACAAGGTGAGCGTGAAGCAAGTGAATCAAGATTTGCTTAAGGTACTTGCCAAACTGCAAATGGATCCAAAACCATCTATTCGTACAAACACCTTGATCTTGATTATTAAAATTTCCAGCAAGATATACACTAATTCCAGAAACAGCGTGATTATAACCGCACTCTCCAAGTCGTTGCGTGACACATTCACTCCATGCAAAGTGACCGCACTCAATGGTTTCGAGAAGCTTATCGATCAATTCTCTCTCGACGAAATTTGTGGAAAAATCTTGGGCCACTTGGCGGTAGCATTGATGGACCCAAGGTCCAAGAAGGTGCGAGTGGAAGCGAAACGTATCTTTGAGTTGTATTTGGGTTCTGTGGAAAAGCACGCAGCGACATTGCCAGCTGTAGAGGAGGATGAGGACGCAGAAGAGAAAGAATTCTTCAAAAAAAATGTTCCTCAGGAAAATAAAATACCTGGTGATTTTGATGAACCTAAAGACGCAAAAGTTCCACAGAATGGCGGAGGTTTTTCTTTAGGTTGGAACGTTGTCAATAAGCTTGTGTCATCGAATGTTGACGGAGATCTCAATAAATCATTCAATCGCTCTACACCCGATTTGACAAGGGTCTCAACTCCAACAACCGAGCCACAATCAAATCAGCAAAAGAAGCCATCCCACAATGACGTGACCAGTCAAGCATTTGCACAAGAAAATTCGGAGTGGAATGAACTCGTCGACGAGGGCGGTTGGTCTGATCCTGAGGAGTCGCAAGTGTCGACAGAACAACATTCAAGCGCAACTACCAGAGCCGTTCCACGACAGGCGCCAAATTCCACGATCAAGCTCGCAGCCAGGACACCAGTGAGGCCTTCCAAATCAAGTAAGGGCCTCAAGCTTGGAGCCAAAGCCCAGAAAAAACCTGCCTCCACTCTCAAATTGAATATTCCTGTGGAAGGAGATGACGATGATTCGTGGGGTGGGGAGTGGTGAATTCCGATAGGTGATAACGCTATCTATGCGTCTGAGTTTTGATAGGAATTGGCTTGTTGGTACCATCTGGTTGAACGGCTTCAATGCTAAGCTTTTAGAATGGACGCACGGTTTGACACAGTGATTTCTTGGCTCGCAAAGAATAGCAAATCCGCTGCTACCAATTGTTTTATGTGGCTGCTCAATCACAAACAGGATTGAAATCACAGGTAGTATGAAGCGCTAGAAAAGGGATTGGTTATCTAGTTGCCCTATATGATCATTAATTGACACGCCTCGAACGTTCGAAACTCATAATGGTTGCATAGACTTGTACAGTGGATAAATTTTGATAGATTGTCAAGTGTGCATACTCACCACACGCCAAGAAACCCCGGAAGACTTCAATTCTATACCGCTCCTGTATGATCGAGGACAAGATAATTACAAGTTATCTTTTCTGAAGCCACTGTGGATTATCAGATTACCCCCAACCCACAGATTCCAATATAAATTCGTCATGAAAATCCTTGGGATACGTCGATCTCCCAACATTTTATCCTTCAATGTCTGAACCGAAAGCTCCACAGGTCATTGCGGTGAATAGCGCAGGAAGCCGGTTAGATGCAAGAACACATGAGGTAGAGTTGAACGCTGTTCTCTCTCAAGATATTGCCTTGGATGATATTGCAACTGGTTTATCCACTGATCAGAAGAACTCTATCTTGAAGAGATTGAATCTCGATGTCTTGGAGAGTCTCGACTCGTTGCCTCCCTCTGCACTCTTCATGTTGGAGAAAATTGCAGCCATTGAAATCGATGAGGCTCTCACTATTTTGAAGGAATATTTGGTGGACCACGGAGACGATGTTAATATTCCTACCGAAGATTACGATTTCATTCAACAATTGGTTGATGCTGAGGGAACTCCGCTTGCCTCCAAGAAACTCAACTCGGATGCCAGCTCCTCCGAGAAGAACCTGGTCACTGCTTATGACTTGCCTGTCGGAGAAGACTTGGAAACTTCCGAGTTCCAGATTTTTGATTGGCCCTTGCAAGTCAAGACTGAAGCAGCTTTGATTGCCTATCACTCGCCTTATCCGGAAGTTAGATCTGTCACTGATCCTTTCGATGATCCTTCTCTTCCTGTTGAAACTTTTAGAGTTTATTTTCTTGGCCTCATTTGGACGGCGATTGGTTCTTTCATTAACCAGTTTTTTGCGGAGAGACAGCCTGGTATCTCTTTGAGTGCCGCGGTTGTTCAGCTTTTGCTCTATCCATCAGGTATTGCTTGTGCATATATTCTCCCCAAGTGGAAGTTCAAAGTGTGGAGATACACCATTGATTTGAACCCAGGCCCCTGGACTCATAAGGAGCAAATGTTGGCTACAATCTTCTTTTCTGTTTCTGCTGGTCATCCATATGTTTCCTATAACATCCATGTCCAAAAGCTCGAGAGATATTACAATAACCAATGGGCTAATTGGGGATATCAGATTTTGTTGATTCTTGCAACTAATTTTATGGGTTTCGGTTTTGCTGGTATCATGAGAAAATTTGCTGTTTATCCTATCAGATCGATCTGGCCTACAATCTTGCCTACTCTTGCTTTAAACAAGGCATTGATGCAAACTGAAAAGAAGACAAGTATCAACGGATGGACAATTTCGAGATACAACTTCTTTTTCGTTGCATTTACTGGCTCCTTCATCTACTTTTGGTTTCCTAACTACTTGTTCCAGGCGTTATCTTACTTCAACTGGATGACCTGGATTGCTCCTCAAAACTTCACCTTGTCGTTGGTCACTGGAAGTTTGTATGGATTGGGAATGAATCCTATTCCAACCTTCGACTGGAATGTTATCAACTTCAACTACGCCTTGACAATTCCCTTCTTCTCTCAGTTGAACCAATACATTGGTTCCCTTATTGCCTTCTTCACTATTCTTGGTGTCTACTACACTAACTACTACTGGAGTGGATATCTCCCAATCAATACGTCTTCTTTGTTCAGTAACACTGGTGAGTATTACTCTGTGAAAGCAATTGTGAATGATAGAAGTTTATTCGACAAGGCAAAGTATGAACAAGTTGGACCCCCATTCTATTCGGCAGCCAACTTGGTCGTTTATGGTGCTTTCTTTGCCTTGTACCCATTTTCATTTATTTATGAGACTGTTACCAACTACAAGCCAATGTGGCATGCCTTAAAGAACCTTGGAAGCTCGTTCAAGAACTTTAGAAAGTCAACGTTCGATGGTTTCGATGACCCACAAACGGTTATGATGAAGAGATATAAGGAAGTGGCAGACTGGGTCTTCTTGGTTGTGTTGGTATTCTCTCTCGTCTTTGCCATTATTTGTGTGAAAGTTTATCCTGCTGAAACTCCAGTTTGGGGTATTTTCTTCGCCCTCGCTATGAACTTCATTTTCTTGATCCCACTTACTGCTGTGTACTCCGTTACTGGATTTTCTTTTGGTCTTAACGTCTTGGTTGAGTTGATTGTTGGTTACGCTTTGCCTGGTAACGGTCTCGCTTTGAACTTCATCAAGGCCTTGGGTTACAATGTGAATGGCCAGGCCCAGACCTATATTTCGGACCAAAAAATGGCTCACTATTTGAAGATTCCACCAAGAGCTGTGTTCAGAGTTCAGATGCTCTCTGTATTCATTTCTTCATTCATTAGTTTGGCTGTCATGAACTTCATGTTCACGAATGTCGACAACTACTGTATGCCAGGTAACAAGCAAAAGTTCACTTGTCCGCTGTCCAATGTGTTCTACTCTGCATCTGTGTTGTGGGGTGTTATTGGTCCTAAGAAGGTGTTTGGCGGACTTTATCCTGTTATGGAGTACTGCTTTTTGATTGGGGCTTTGCTTGCCATTCCTTGTATCTTGTACAAGAAGTACATGCCAAGACGTTACACCAAGTACTTCCAGCCAACCTTGGTCATCGGAGGAATGTTGGTTTTTGCTCCTTACAACTTGACTTACTACACTGGTGGCCTCTACGCTTCTTTCGCTTTTATGCTTTATATCAAGAAGAAGTACACTACTTGGTGGGAGAAGTACAACTACGTCTTGTCAGGAGCTTTGGATGCTGGTGTTGCATTCTCCAGTATTATTATTTTCTTCGCCGTGCAATACAATGACAAGTCTATCTCCTGGTGGGGTAATAACGTTCCGTTCTTGGGTGTTGAAGGTGGCGAGGGTCAACAAGCTAGATTGAACGTCACGGAGCTGGCCCCAGAGGGTTATTTTGGTCCAAGATTTGGCCACTTCCCTTAGTTTATGTGTTAAAAAGTAAATCGCAGTTTTACCATCATAGATTGAAAAAATTGATGGAAGGTGATTCTCTTAAATAAATATTATTGATCACTAACAGCTAGGCAAGGTTAAATGGGTCTAACGAGTCAAACAGACTAGGATCAAACACCAAATTTTGCATACCCTCGAGATCCAATCCTAAACCCGAATCTACACTAACTTGATCATCTTCTGTACGCTTCATACCAGTTTGCCTTTTGTTTTCCTCAAGCATGTAAGGAGGAAGAATACGACCGAAGATCTGTGTATCAAGTTTGTCGATTACTCCTGGAACGTAATTCAACGGAGAGCCAACCTCAGGACGTTCAAGATCAAGCGGAGCAACAACACCCCCCAAATTATTGGGTTCAGTTGTTTCTACGGTATGACTAGTTTTCGCTCCTGAAACAGTCGCCTGTCCATTGAACAGATCAGTGCCAGACGGGTTGAAGTTTGAATTCTGATTGTTCTTAGAGAAGAGGTCATAAAGTTGCTTCTCGGCATCACGCTTCTCTTCAATAGCATCCTGGACAAAGTCAAAAGCTTCTCTTGAAGCATTATTAGACACGTCTTTCTTAAATTCGTTGATGTTGTCGAAATTGCGAAGGGTCAACTGAACTGAAGCATCGTTAGCTTCAATGGTATTTGAACCAGACATTAAGTTGGCTTTCATTGAAGTATCTGCTGTCCTCCTGTTCAACTGCTCGAACAAATTATTCAAAATATTGTAGATACGCAAAGAAGCATTGGACATATTCTTCATTATATCTAACACCTTTCTACCGACCTCGATATCCTTCCGAATCATTTCTATGTTCAAATCGTCATCGAATAGCACGCCGGCGTAGTTGACACCCATCTGGTTGTTTTTCTGGTTGTTGTAGTTTGCAAAATGGAAGTAGTAAATCAAACACGCGATGGAGAAGAAAATAGTGTACATGGAAAACCAGTAGGTTCCGATTAAGAGATTCTGGTCAATCATCTTGTTGGCTAATTTCACCACCATACGAGCAACTTTGATACAGTTCCGACCTCTAATCAAAGAACGAGGATCAGAGTGAGTGGCTTGATATCCATTACTGATGAAATGAATGAAGGGTCTGTAAAGACTGATTTGGCAGTTCAAGAAGGACAAGTGTAGGTAGTAGTTGGCCAACTTGAACCTTTCAGGAATCAGAGCACCGCTTTCAGAATCGTTTGGATCAGTGGGTTTTAATTCCGCAGGGAGGTTATCGAGCCAATTTTTTAGTTCTCGCTCGAGTTCGGTGACTTTATCGTGAATAGCCGTTGACATTCCATTATCCTTCTTCTTCTTGATTGGATACAATTCTTTGACAATTCGTGACAAAATTATTGTCAACTTTGTGTGGTGGTTGGCACATCCAGATGATGACAACCGGCCCTCTTGTTTATCGAAGAGGTAAGCTGTCCTTGTAACGAGTTCGTCATCAAGATCTGCAGGAAGTTCTTGATCAAATTCGTCTTCACTGATTGAGCGGGGCAATCCCAACAACGAATTGATATAAATGTCCATCTTGTATATCGTGTAGAATAGTCTCTTTCGGGTGTCCTCTTCTATTGGATCAAGTTTTCTCTTGGAAGACTGGAAAATAGAAAGGTTTCTGTGTAAACCTTCCTTCAATGCACTTCGAAGTGCAATACCAATGTATGAATAGCAGGTGGACAATCTAGCCGAGCACTGCAAGTAGAGGATCATCATGACGATAGTCTGAATGGAAGGAATGTCGCCCACATTAGTGATGTCTATCAACTTTCTAGCTTCTAAAAAGTATTTGAACCCGTCGTCTTCGAGAGATTCGTTCTTGGAGTCGTTGAAGGGTTGTTTGGAGAAAAGAGACCCACACGCTAGGATCGAGTACATGAAAGGCAAAAACTTCTGCTGCCTGTCTGTATAATTTTGAGGGTCCAAGCTGTACAAGAGGTCCACTTCTTCGAGCAAGGAGGGTCTGTGATAGAAACGAAACAACACACAAGCCTTATGCCACGTTGTGAAAATGAGTTGTAGTGCAATATCCTTGGGAGGAAGCATAAGTTTGAGCTCGTATCCAAAATTATCATCAGTCGAGCCTGTAGAGCCCACAGGATGTTCGAGATTATTGATCGGCGAAGTATTGGGAGTAATTCCGTCTTGGTACAATTCGGTAATGTCCTGGATGTTGAGAGATCCCGAATTTTTCTGTTGCAAGTAGCTGACTACCTTCTGAAACTTGGAGAAGTCAAAGGGCTGAGGCTGATCTTCCAAAAAGTTAAGGTGCAATTTTGGGAAAACCAAATTCATGATGTTCTGTGCCAATACCAAGTTGGCGTTCACGGTAGTCACAGAAGGCATTCTGTTCATGGCTATCAGGTGGAGCAAAGCAGTTGACTGTGGCGTCGCAAGCGCTGGCGCTGGAGCATTCTTGTTCCGAATGTTGGGCCTGTCATACGTACAGCTGTACGAGTACACCGTACAGTGGATACATGGTTGTTTTCCGTCACATTTGACTTTTTTAAGTCGACAATTGTCACAAGCCCTAGTGACCCGGCGTCTTTTTTGGTCCTGGGAGCGATGACCACCAGAGACCGAGCCTGCGCCGGTAGTCGAAGCCATCAGCATGCTGGAACCCATCCCCGTTGCCTCGTAAGGGGTGGGCAATTCAGGAGAGTCGTTTTCCTGTTTCGGCATGTTATTGGTTGTGGAGAATGTGAGGACCAACAGATAATCTGAAAAACAGCGGTCGTTGCGACTGAATGAGGTGCCGTGGGTGTTGAAATCAGTCTAGAAAGATCCGCAGAGAAAAGTCTCAATTCACGATAACTTGGAGGAAGTAGATAAATGAAGAAGTAGTAGAAAAAATGTTGTGAGACTTGACTTTCTTTAGTTGGCCTGCAGAAAGCCCTCGTATTTATGTGTGGGGGTTCAATGTAAATCTCGAAATAATTGGTGGAAAAGACTTTTTGAAGTTATAAAAGATATAGAAATTGGTGGGAGGATTTTTCTATTGAGTAATGTGCAATTTTTTTGTTCTAATTCTGTATGATTTTACCAAGTTCATTGTCAACTTCCACCTATGGTTATGGTAGTCATGGCCTGATTGACTCAGTGCGTCTCTAAATGATGCATTCAAGGGTGCAAGACAAGAAATCAATGGATGTTCGTGACACTTCGACGTAGCAAGAAGATTATTCTACGGATATGGAAGAGAAAATACGACATTTAAGATATATACATTTCTGGCCCGGGCAACTTCTTCTTTATAGTCGCAAGACTAGTATCCTCCTGCAGTTTGAATCACCAGGGTTCGGACTTCATTGTAGTCATGACGAGCCTCGGAACGGACGGATCTCAATCAAAGGACGCAAATACTCAGGATGACTGGATATTGGCCCTAGAAGAGCATACATAGTTGTGAGTGTTGATTTCAAGTACTTTTGGATATGTTAAAGTATTTTTAAGATTGAAAAGATTTGGAATTCTCGGCTTTAGATACGTATTGAACATCGCGGAATCTAAAGACCGGATGACAACTATTTTCATTTTTTCACAGTTTCTCGCGTAAAATTGCTAATGATTCAATATCACACGCCGTGCGCTTTTAATTTCTCCTGGCAGTTATCTCAGATTTTGATGAATTAATGATTTTTAACTGTGAATAGTCGGTTTATTTCCTGTGGCTCTACTCTTTGATCAGATCATAGGTAACTAGATGAGGAATCTGTAGCTGCCATGTAGAATCTGGTTTTTGATGTGTTCATGTTCACAGCAACCATTTCCCAAGTAGAGATTCATTAACTATGGTTACGTTACCTGTTATTAAGTGTAAACTTTTCAAACGGTGATCTACATTCAATACTATCTGAGCTTTGTAAGATGATTCCAAGAAAAGTTTTACTTCAAGTTTTAGATGTGGAACACTTTCACATCCAACGTTTGAAGCAGATCAAATATTAATCTATCAAAAAGAAAATGATACTCTTGCTCTGAAAAGTGTTCACTCTGCTCAGACTTGAACGGCCAATTTACCTCTCCTAACTTGCTTGACCTTCCACTGAACTGTAGTACACGAGTATATATGGCAGAATCAGTACTGGTAAAAGAAAAAAGTTATTTTGCCCAGGAGGCAGACAGCTCATTGCAATCGTGACTAGGCTACATTCAATTTTCAAGTAAACTGAATGGAGTAATGGTTATGCTTGTGAGAGAACATCGATTCGGCGAAATCATGGGCCCTGCTATTACTTTATCCAGAACATCTTCGAATCGATCAACCAGAAATTATTTTTGGTGTCCGAAACATGGAAGCAGTCCACTCATGGTAGTTGAAACCAATTGCAACAGATGGCTATCCGAAGTTTTATTGACTTAATATCCCAAAACAACTTTACTGACTCTCACAGCAACAAAGGGAATTTGGTGTTTGGTATTCTTGAACCGATGGTCAGTTCTCCCAATTGGTTTGTAACAACTCCTACTTGATCAACCACTCCCACAAGATAGAAGACATAAATACATAGCATTGGTTATATGGGCTGGGGTTATGCTTCAAATAGATGCTTTTCCGTATCATATTTCTGAACGATCAGCTTACATAACTGTAATGTCTACAAAAGGTTTGATATGCCTCCCCTAACTTCTTTAATTTCTCAATTATCTCAGAAAACATATAATTTTCCTTTGTTGAGAGCCTAGGGCCACTAATTTGTAATTCTAGTGTTCTTGATCTTCTTGAATTTGTCCAATCTTAACATATTAGAAACTACGCTATCAATAATTAGAAAGATAATCAATAAAATTGAGACTATACTGCCAAAATTAGGAATTGTACAAAAAGAACAAAAGGAATAGTCACAGACTATCTATGGGAAGTGGCCCACTCTTGGTCCGAAGTATCCATCTGGTGCACTAGTGGAAGCGTCCAATCTGGTTGGTCCAGCACCATCAAGTCCATTGTACATGACAGAGTTACCCCACCAGTTGATGTCCTTCTCGTGATACTGAACAGCGAAGAAAATGATCACTGCACTGAAAGCCACACCAGCTTGCAAACCTCCACTGAGCACATAGTTGTACTTGGACCACCAGTTGAAATACCTGTTTCTGATCAAGTGCATGAAGAAGTAACTAGCAATGAAAGCTGGAGTATAATAGGACAAGTTATATGGAGCGTAGACCAAGAAACCTCCAATAATCAACACTGGCTGGAAGTACTTCACGATCTTGTATTGCTTGAAGTACTTCTTGATAGCAATACATGGGAATGCAAGCAAGAAGCCAATCAAGAAACACCACTGCAAGACTGGGTAAAGGCCACCGAACACTCTCTTAGGACCAATCACACCCCACAAAACGGAGGCTGAGAAGAAAGTTCTGCCGCCTGGACAAGAGAATTTCTGTGGTTGAGTACTCAGGCAGTAATCAACAATGGTGTTGAATGCAAGGTTCAAAGTTCCCAAACTGACAAACGAAGATACAAAAACAGACAACATTTGGACTCTGAAAAGTGCTCTAGGCGCAATTCTCAAGTAGTGACCCATCTTCTGATCGGTGATATAGTTCTGGGCTTGACCATCAACGTTGTAACCCAAGGCTTTAATAAACATCAATGCAAGGCCATTACCTGGCAATGCATAACCTACAATCAATTCCACCAACACGTTAAGACCGAAAGAGAAACCTGTAACAGAATAAACGATGGTAAGTGGGATCAAAAAGACGAAGTTGATACCAATGGCGAAGAAAATACCCCAAACTGGTGTTTCTGTTGGGTACAACTTGACACAAAGAATAGCAAGAACGATACTAATGATTAAGACGCAAGTGAATGCCCATTCTGGAACCTCCTTGTACTTGGTCATAGATCTTGTGTATGGATCATTGTAACCTTCATATGTCGACTTCTTAAAGTTTCTAACCAATCCCCAAAGACCCTTGATTGCAAAACTGATTTGGTTCCAGTGAGTAGCAAAAACATAAACGATGGAGAAAGGATAGATTGCAAAGAAAGCACCATACACCACCAAGTTTGCAGCTGTGTAGAATGGAGGGCCATAAGCTTTGTACTTTTCGATGTCCAAAAGACTGTTTTCGTTCAAAACTTCTGCAACCGAATAGGCTTCACCAGTATTGGTAAACAAACCATTTGAGTTGATTGGTAAGTATCCAGTCCATTTATAATTGGAGTACCAAACTGCAAGAATTGGGAAGATAGCGAGCACAGATCCAATGTATTGGTTCAACTGAGAGAAGAAAGGAATCGTCAACGCAGTGTTGCTCAGGTTGATAATGTTCCAGTCGAAAGTAGCAATTGGATTGATTCCTAAGCCACTAACAGATCCAGTGATTGTGGCCAAGTTCAAGTTGTTCGGAGCAATCCATGTCATCCAGTTGAAAGTAGACAACGCCTGGAAGATATAATCAGGAAACCAAAAGTAGAGGAATGAGGCTCCAGTAGTAGCAAAGAAAAAGTAGTATCTGGAGATTGACCAGCCGTTGATCTTCTCCTTCTTTTCAGGTTGCATCAAAGCCTTATTTAAAGCCAAGGTTGGAAGAATACTTGGCCAAATAGACTGGATCGGATAGACGGCGAACTTTCTCATGATACCGGCCAATCCGAATCCCAAAAAGTTAGTCGAAAGCATGAGAAGTACTTGATATCCAAAACCAGCCCATTTGTTGTTATACCAGGTGCTAATTTTTTGGGCGTGGATATTGTAAGACACATATGGAGTTCCACCAGAAACAGAGTAGAAAAGCGTAGTCAACATCTGTTCCTTGTAATTCCAAGGGCCGGGATTCAAGTCAATAGTCCATTTCCACACGTTGAACTTCCAAGCAGGCAAAAGTTTCTCAAGTAAGATACCAGAAGGGTAAATGAAAAGCTGAACCACAGCAGTATTTAAGGTGATCGAAGGCTGTCTCTGAGAGAAATACTGGTTAATAAATGAACCAATACATGTCCACACAAGACCAACAATGTAAACACGAATTGTTTCAGTAGGAGTAGAGGGGTCGTCAAACGGTTCGGAAACAGATCTAACTTCTGGGTAAGGTGACCAGTAGGCAATCAATCCTGCCTCTGTTTTGACTTTCAACTCCCAATTGATACCATCAAGCTGGTTATCTTCTAAACTAGAACCACTGTCCAAGTTCTTGCTCGTCTCAACTGCCTCCTGTTTCTCAGTTGCTTCAGAGAGTTTAGTCTTAACCGAGTTGGACTGACCGCTGATCAAATCTTCAACAAAATCGTACTCAGCAGTAGGGATGTTAACATCACCATCATGCTCGACTAAGTACTGCTGAAGAATCTCCACAGACTCATTGACAGTCAAGTCATTGATTTTCTCCAACATAAAGGTTGCACTAACTGGCAAATCCTCAAAGGATTGCAAAACATTGTAACCAAGTCTCTTCAAAATATAGTGCTTTTGGTCGTTGGTCAAACCTTCAGCCACCGCACTAATAGAGATAGGATTAGAAGTAATCACTTGCAAGTTAAGTTCATGATCTTCAGCATCCAACCGGTTGCCAGTACTGGTGATGCTCAGTATAGCATGGATATCTGGCGTCTTTTCCATTGGGATGGTGAAGTAATTAGAATTTGAAGAACTTTAGAGCCCTTAATATACTACGAGTCCAATGGTAGATTGGTTGGCCATAGCTCGTACGGCTTCATCCTTACTCCATAGTTGAGATTGCGAGCATATTCGCAACAATCAATCGAAGTTTACTCTTTATTTCCTTTTTTTTTTAACTGAAGCATTCACTCTTTAACATTTCAGGTCTCTCTAGAATGATCGCTGTTGCTAAAATTATACAGTCTCTGAATATCTTGACGTTTTTTTGACTTTTCTTGAAGAATCTTGGCATTTCCGTAGTACTTTCAAAGGCTTGGGAAATCTTGATCAAGTCTCTTTGGTTATGAGCGCGGTATGTGTCAATATCACTCATTCCTCGAAGTGGAATCTCGTCCCCGACCGATATCTGTATCTTGATTAAAAATTGCAGGTCTATACTTGACGAAATTATTTTTCTTCAATACCCCACTATTGTAAAATTGAATTGATAGAAACCGAAGTTCATGGTTCATTGAGAGTCATTTTTCTTGAGAAATGACTTTGACAGTCTGTCAAAGTGTTACACCACATGCTCATGCCACATTGACTTCCCACCACAGTTGTATCGTGAAACCAGCTACTGATAGACTCCATAAATTGTACGTACAAGTGTGGCTCATGTGCAATCAGCAATGCACTGAAATGCAGCCGTGCCCATTGAAAGAGCCGTTCACATCGCAGGCTCCAAATATTATTATGCAGACATCTCATGATGGTAACCCAAGAAAAATAAAAATTGTGTAAACCATGGACATGTATAATAGTTTCATATAGAGGGCATAAATCTCAAAGGATTTCCGTGCATTGAGCAATAAATCGGTTTGCAACAACTCTAAAATTAAAACAATAGTTGTAGAGCTGATGATGTCACAGCTTCTGTCATTAATGCACTCACGACTAAACCGCGGACAAGAGTGATGAGATGCAAATCTTCAAGAGCTCATTGGATGCTATAATTGGAAATGCAGACTTCTCTCAGATAGGAGAATGCAGTGATAAGCTGGTGTGCACCGAAGGTGATACATTGATGGTATACCGAAGGTAGATTTCACCGAGATTTATCAGGATGACAGCTTCGACGGAGCATTCCTAGCCGGTCACGCCCGTATCGTAAAACTGATTCGAGCAATCTTTGCACTAGCACTTCTTCATATCGCTTATCTCGGCTCGGCTCCAATTGCCAGTGAAAGAATGATCGGCACATTCCCGATGCAAATCAAAACCTCATCATACTATTGTTTTACCTCAAGCGGGCCGCGGAGACAACATTCAGCTTTGATAAGCCAACTTTAACCTCGGTAACTGTCAACTTATTTTTCCATTGTCACAGTACTCTGCCCAATCATCAGTCAAATCCGACGTCTGTGAAGTGGAATAGCTCACATCTGCATTCCTATAACCCATTTAATATGTAATCGGTGAAATTCAACCCTCATGAATTGATTTTCAAAATTGAAACCGGCTCGCCGATACGGGCATCTCCCACCCACAAGAACTTTCTCGATATGTTGGCCAAATATTGGCCGAATGTTCACTTTCATAACTTTTGCAAGTAAAACTTCACTGATTAATGTCCCAAAACAGACTTACATGATGCTGTCACTCACATATTGATGATGAATACCTTGGGATGCTTGTCCCCACCGCTCGCGCATTGCATTTGGTGTACTTGAACGCATTACTTCTTGGATTGTGGGACTAGACATACCTGATGTTGGAAGTCTGGGCCGCCACATTGAGGTAGAAATAAACCATCATACTAATTTGACTTGCGACGTGTGGTAGTTATCAATAGTATTAGGTTCCAGGTGGGGATGGTGGACATCTCGGTGGTAAGTCCTAATGCGGTATTATGAATCATATTACATAGAGAATGTTGTCGCATCAATATGGACAAACATGAGTCATCGGCCGGATTTAAGTCCATTTTGGTGGTCTAATAATTGAAGACTCCCGGTTTGGAACTTAAATGGTGTTATACAGTTTGTTTCCACTAGTGCTTTTCGCAAACACTGACTATATTATCCATATGTAATATAGTGAGTCTGGAGAACGGACATATAAAAGACTTTATGTTGCTAACAGTCTAAATTCTACTTGTTTAATGATATAAGATGACCACATGCGCTAATTCGTCTAAACTTCTTCCCGTTGTCATCAGCTTACCGTCATCATCCTCTTTCCTTTGACTTCAATTACTACTTAATTCTCAGTTCTCTGTTATTTTAATAATTAGCGTTTGTTCAGTACTCGTTTCTGACCACATCCCACTTTCACAGTATAACAAAATACGAGTAGTACAATGCGATATTTAACGCAGCCACGGGGCAATGCACTCGCTAAAAATATCTAGACACAAGCATTACCCACATTTTTACAGGATTTGACAGCAAAAGAATTTCTTGGCCTAGTGTGTGACAGGCTCGTAATCAGTGAAGGACGGTAAGATTTTTATTTGCCATTTACTCACCTTTTGATCACCCATTCCCAGGTCCTTCTCTCACATTTTAAATCATCCGTGTCAACTCCATCCGACAAGCTATCTTTTGGGATGAATAATGGTGCTGCGGGGTAGGTTGGGCTTGCGGCGGAATAAGTTGCAATCCTGTAGCCGAACAGCACCTCTTAAAACTCATGCAACATGATAGACCGTTCCTCCCCTAGTAGCATATAAATATGAGCACCTAACCACCCAATACTTGATGATCGTTTAATATTTATCAAGTGAGTAAACAAAAATCCAAGTATTTGAGAATATGCGTTTTGCCAAAGTGGTGATAACTTTAGTGGCTGCCATTCTGGCAATAAGTACTGCCAGCCCCCTTCCCAAACATTCAAATGGAAACAGTGACCAGAATCCTGGATCATGCCACACACCTGGTAAGGCTCCAGACTGCGTGTGAGCCTAGATATCGATATAGAATATGTATACTGAGTCTTTCAACAAGACAATGTATCGTGAGCTAGTTAATATAAAATATAAAAGAAATTGATTGTAATATAGTCTGTCTGAAGAACGGACACTTAAAAGATTTTATGTTACTTACACCCCTAATTCCTACTTTTTCAATGATATAAGATGACCACATGCGCTATTACGTCTAAACTTCTTCTCGTTTTCATCGCTAAACGTTATCATCAGCTTACCGTTATCAACCTCATTCCCATTGACTTCAATTACTACTTAATAGCCAGCTTTTTTGATTAATTAAAGTTCGTTCAGTACTCGTTTCTGACTAGATCCCACTTTCACAGTATTACAGTTCGTGACTGGCTCGAACAACCGTTGATGTGAATTGAAAACAAGCGCACGCAATGGCAATCATGCCGATTGGGACACGGCGACGGCGGTTCGGATTGATCTCCTGAAAGTGTGTTGGTACGACCTCCATTTAAGGTGAAAGTGGGATGTGATCAGAATCGAGTACTGAACAAACGCTAATTAATAAAGTAACGGAGAACTGAGATTTAAGTAGCAATTGAAGACCATAGGAATGAGATTGACAACAGTTAGAAGATGACAACGGTTGGGTGATGATATCGGTTAGCAGATGACAACGGTAAAACGTTTATACATAACGGCACATGTGGACATCTTATCATTAGGATCTAGGGTATTAGCAGTAAAAACTCTTCTGTATGTTCATCCTTCAGACAGACTATATTACACAATACGAGTAGCATAATGCGAACTTGCGATTCACATACTCCAGGAAATTGAAAAAGAAGAAAAAGCCACCAAAGAAAGATATAAATAGGTTACAGTAGATCTAATTTTTGAAATGAAAAGTGAAGTATGAAACCAATCTACAAGAAACAACAGGTCACATAATCGTAAGAGGACGAAAATTAACTACATTGTTTGGAACAAAAACACTTTCATAATGCTTTACATTCATTCCAACTTCATGAACTCCAAAACATAAAAAAAATAATAAAAAACAGTTACCGACACTAAATAGCAATTTCACTTTTCCTCATTATAATCTAGCTGACATTACCTTCGGATTGTATGGCTGAAATAGGATTCGATATCCAGTCTTACACCCGTACACCATACTCATCACCTCCACTACTTTAGTCATCAGCTTCACGTCGATAGTTTCTCCAACAATGAGCGCTATTCTCTCAGCAGACGATCTAAACGATTTTATTTCGCCGGGATTGGCGTGTATCAAGCCTGTGGAAACACTCCCTGTTCCTGAGGCTGGTGAGGTGGAGATCCAGATCGATGAAAATGGAAATCCACTTGAGATCTCCAAAATCGACGGTAAAGTCGCCGCTCTCCTGCCTGCTCAGATCTCCTTGGCTGACTGTTTGGCCTGTTCGGGATGTATCACTTCTGCTGAAGAGGTTTTAGTGGCTCAGCACTCGCATGATCAGCTTTTAAAAGCCCTTAAAGAAGGTCACAAAATGTTTGTGGCTAGTATCTCTCATCAGTCTCGAGCATCTTTGGCTCACGCATACGGATTTTCTGTCGAGACGATAGATCGTGTTCTCATTGACTTCTTTGGCAGATTGGGATTCAAATATGTCGTGGGCACTGCTTTGGGACGCAAACTTTCTTTACTTGAAGAAGCTCAAGGCATGATAGCTAGAAAGCAGAACTCAGAGAATGACACCGCCCCTGTGTTGTCGTCAGTGTGCCCGGGATGGGTTCTCTATGCCGAAAAGACCCATCCCTATGTGCTTCCATATATGTCGAAGGTAAAATCTGCCCAGCAGATCACCGGATGCATCTTGAAGACTTTGGCTGCTAAAGATTTGGGTGTTTCTCGTGACCAGATATACCACCTCTCAATCATGCCATGTTTCGATAAGAAACTTGAAAGTGCTCGACCTGAACTGACTCTGATTGGCGAATCGGACTCTCCTGACGTGGATTGTGTACTCACTGCCAAAGAGTTGATTAATCTTGTTGACCAGCTGGCGTACCTGCTTCTTCCCGAAAATGGCGTGGAATCACTTGATAACTCTCCAATCAACTCTATCTACGAGTCCTGTGCTCCACCCTCCTGGCCATTTAAGGAGCTCTCATGGTACAATGATTCTGGATCTCAGTCTGGTGGATATGCATACAATTACCTTCAAATGACCAGAAACCACTTGTTGGGAGTTAACCCTGGAGCTTCTGCTGACGAGTACACCATTGTCAACGTAGAGGGCCGTAATTCTGACGTGTTCGAACTTCGCCTTATGCACGGTGAGGTAAAGGTGGCCAGTGCTGCAGTTGTTAATGGATTCCGGAACATTCAGAACTTGGTACGGAAACTCAAACCTACGCCAGGGAAGACCACCAAATCGAACCCTTTAGCAGCCAGAAGGCGTGCTCGTGTGGCCAAATCTGCATCTGCTAGCCCCGCCCCGGAGGAGGCTGCTGATGCTTCAAAATGTGACTATGTGGAGATCATGGCGTGCCCTGGTGGCTGTATTAATGGAGGAGGACAAATTTCTCCAGCAGACCAGGCACAAGAAAAGGAATGGTTGAATGAGGTCAAGGATGTTTACAACGAAATTGGCTTGGTCGACTTGACGAGTGTCAACAGTGGTGGCTTGGAAGAGGCATTGACATCGTGGGCCAATGGATTCTGCACCGAGGCAGCCATTCCAGAAACTCGACTTTACTCTACTCATTTCAATGAGGTAGAGAAACCCTCTGACCCCAATGCTATTCTTCTTGGGGCAAAGTGGTGATTTATAGACTATAATTTAATGGGACGGACTTGGGAAGTGATTGTAGAGTACGAAATTTCACTAGGAAAGTTTCTTTCTATCCGGACTTGAGGCAATTCGAAGTGCCATGGAGACGGGGATGAAATTTCATTGCATGCTTAACCATATATGTGACTCTAGGTTCATATCTCTGGCAACCTTTGAACTATTGACTATCTCACTCACTTGTTGTAGGGGTATATAACTAGCTGGGCATTTGAAAATCCAAAAATAGATGACACTCGTATCAAATATTGTATTTCAACTTAAATTCTTCAAATTGCTATACCCCTTTCAATTAGTTGTTTACCTTTCAATTGGTTTTTTACCACATCTGAACATCTTCTTTATAGTCTATGTTCCCCAGGCTTTCTCCTTACATACAGGTAACTAATCAGTAGTTAAAAAATTTCGTCTTCGTACATTCCCCTACATTATGTTGAGTCGGTCAAATCTACATTTAGTGGCTCATGCTGCTCGAGTATGTTACAGACCACTCTTTCTAACCCCACTAAGAATGAAGTGTGTACGGCTATTTGTGCTGAGCTCCGTTGCATCAGAACCAGCTTCAAAACCTAACAGATTTGCCAACAAGTATGATCGTGGAGACCAAAGAAGCGGCCAGAATTCCCAAAGTAGGGGTAATGGCAAGAAACAAGGCGGAGGAAACTTCAAGAACCAAGGAAAGGGTAACAGAAAACATGCCAACCAAGTTAAAACAAGAACAGTGAAATTCAACTTTGATACCGGCAGTGAGAAGGCCAAATCGGCCCTCAAGGAAATCATCACTAAGGTGCAGAAGCTTGGAACGTCATACAAGGTCAACTTTGTGAATCCAGAATCTAACAGATTGGCGGAAATGCATTTGGTCGATATAGTTAACACCACGGACTTGAACAAGCACGGATTGCTAGTTATCGAACCCAAAACAGAGACAGAGTTGCCTTTAATCCGACTTATAGACGTTAAGGACATGGTGAAGGAGTATTCGGACCGTTTGGCAGCCATAAAGGAGAAGGAGCTTCTTGCTCTGGGAAGCTTCGCTGCTCAAAGAGCAATGAATCAGCGAATGCAAGCAGAGAAGAAGAAAGGCGCCACTAAGATCTTAACGCTCTCGTGGTCTATCAGCGTAAGTGATTTGGCTAACCAGAAGAAGAATGAAATTATGAAAAGGGTCAACAAGGGCGACAAATTCATTATTTTTGTAGGAGAAAAGTCGTCGTTGTACAGCGCAAGAAATAGTTCTGATAAGGAGGATAGTATTTTGAAACAATTGGATACCTCCAGGACAAAATGGGACCGCATGGATGAGGATGAGCTTACGTTGGAGATGAAGAAAAGAGAATTGGTGTTGGAGAGATTGACGGAACTTTTGGAGGAGTCTGGAAGCAAGTACGAAGTTTCAGGAAATTTAGATGCTCGTATGATGTTTAATGTGAGTCCAAAAGCCAAAAGTAATGCTGATGTGGATGAAGCTGAGCTTTCACCAAAGGAATTGAAAAGAGCTAGAAAGTTGGGTAGAGAGAAGGAGAAAACCAGAAATAAAGTTGATGAAGAGGATCTTGATTCGCTTTATCTGTTCAAAATTGAGGAATAGAGAACAAGAACTTGTACATAGAAATTTTAAACGGGGAATTGGTCGTTATGTATCAGAATTTAATCATGCCATGCCATTTTTCTGCATGCGTTTGGCTGCTTCTCTCTCGGCATTGAGTTTCTCAAGTTCTCTTTCGGTCACCAAATGGTGTACATGGTTCAGCGCCTTAACGAAGGTGCCGACAGTATGAACTGCAACACTGTCAGCGGGCACCCCAAGATTTTCTGTAGTCTGCGGCCACTCTTTCACTGAAGAAGATGGCGCATCCTCGGATACTTGTGCTTCTTTCTCTGATGAGCTGACAGCAGTTGACTGACTTTGATCCGAATTCGCAGGGACTACTTTGTTAGACTCTTGCAGGGGCGATTTCAGAACAGAACCATCAACATTTCTTTGTGAAGGAGAATCAACGCTTTCATGAGAGGACTCAACATTTTGTACAGCACTGGCCTCTTCCCTAGCAGCTGATTCTTTATTTGCCTCTTGGGTGGCTGGCTCTGATCTTGCTTCCGCAATGGCAGTTGCAGAGGGAATTTCTGACTCTTCAATGTAATGGCAAACCTCGATCGACTGGAAGAACGGATCATTCACCACATCTTCAATAAAATACCGCTTTGAGGTATCAATCTGGAGCATAGCTCTAATAAGGGGGCGAGACCTACTTGGCAACAATCGAAGTAAGCGATCAGGGCCGTACTTGGGTGGTGCGTCTCTAGTGTTGAGGTCGCCCATAGCATTGGTTACCATTTCTTGGTCACTAACGGGCTCATCAAGGTTGTTCAAACCTGCAAAAGCACGGTAAGAAGGATCAGCAGTGCGTGGGACTTTCCACGGAAATCTCTTGAGAAGCATGCAACAGAAAATGATTGCAATGGACCACACATCTGCCAATCTCGCATCATAACCTCCGGACAGATTACCTTCAAAAACCTCTGGTGACAAGTAAGGATCAGAACCCACAATTCCTTTGGCAAGTACAAGACGATGTTCGTCGTCAAGAAGGATTTGCTCACTATGTGGCTTAGTGTTGTCAATGTGTTTCTTGAACTGGAAAGCTGATCCAAAGTCGATAAGCTTCAAAACACCATTTGCATCGACAACACAGTTGTCCAACTTCAAATCCCTGTGAGCAACACCGGCCTGGTGCAAGTGGTATACTCCATTGATTATCTGCTTTGTGAAGCAGTAAATCTCCTCTTTAGTCATCAAGCCGGACATCACTACATTGAAAAAGTCGTAAGGACAGTACTCCATAACAATGTAGAATTCCGGACCATCAAAAGCACCAGTACGGTCTTGGATCAATTCTATAGTGTGAATCAAGTTCTGGTGCAGCAAATGGTCACCGATAAGAAACTCGTTCTTTACCTTAGTAATGTAATCGTGCTCAGCTTCACCCTTAAGCTTTGCTCTGAACTTTTTAACGGCATAAATCTTTTTTGTGTTGGTCTTGTCGTTCACCAAGTTGACCGATCCACTGGCTCCGGATCCTATAAGTCTACCCAAGTCGTATTTCGTTGCCAAATTGGAAGTTTTCGACAACGGGAGAACCGGCACAGGAGTGGTAGCCGAGTTAGACACCATTCCTGTCGGATTGAGAGCTTTGAAGAACCGCTTCAACAGATGACCACTGCTGCTACTTCTAATACCGCGACGTTTCTCCTTCTTATCTTTCTTTTTCAGTTTAGTCTTCTTCTCGTCTTGCTGCGACACCAGAGGCAGCAGATGCACGGAATCATACGTTCTGACGCTCTCTGATGGCGCAATTGACAGCAAAGTGGTGTCATTGTTAGAATTGATTGAGCTGTTGCTGGAGGATGTTATCGAAGACTTCGAGTTTCGTTTTCTTAAAAAAAAGCGGTGTGAACCCACCGTTTGCTGCTCCGACGGACTGCTATGCGAATTCGAAAGAGAAGGCGAGCCACTCCGCAAAAGATTTTTCAAGGAGCGATGTTTTCTTTCTCCACTCATGTTGGCTGGCGGTAAATTGTCGATAATTCTTAGAAATGGGATGTTACTGGACGCGGATCAAGCAATTGGAATGCTCGGATGCAAAAGATATCAATAATCACGTCAATAATACCCGGAAAAGGTTTGTTGACAGACGATGGAGGTTTGTACAAATGCGTTGAGTTGGACTCTGGACTTTAGAATCACTATTCCGTGGACGGATGAAGTCAGGCACAAAATTGGACAGGTACCTAGAGGTACGGGTGTATAATACAGGCAGCGACTGACACAAATAGAAAGGCACTATCAACAATGCTTACTAGAAGGTTGGCTCTGAAAATTGTACTTTGAGAGTAGTCGGAAAGTTAGCAAAGTAGCGGACCGGATCATCTAAAAGGCGACCTGCACAGCGGCGGAAGAGTCAGGAGTCCATGGAAAAGCTCCGGGAAAAGTGGCGGGGTAGTTGTAGAAGGTGGGAAGGTGCGGGGAATATCCATATGTTTCACAGCCAATTTTGTCTAACTTTTGGAGAAATTTAAATAAGCTTGGAATTGGTTTTGTATTTATAATGTGTGGAATGACCGGGTCAGTAAATATGTGTTTATCTGCAGGATGAAACTGAGAGAAAGTGGTTCCATGCATTGTTAATAAATTGTATGTAGGGAATCACGGGGGAAGCATTTGACATTTCCGTGGTAGGAACTTGTTTGACAATTCCCCGGGTAAACATTCTTTACATATTAGTCTAATTTGACAAAATGAAATACTGTTCAATAACTTCCCTACATCGATATTTGTGGCAACATTTACCTTCTCATCTCAAATCTTTCTCTTCATTTCTCTTCTCAATCTTTCTATTCTTATCTCTTTCTCTTCTGATCTCTTTACTCATTGGCCCTTCAAATCTCACATAATCCTCTTAATTAAAAATTTATGAGACGCTGAGTCTCCTCGCTTCCTGTGTTGGACCGCTTGTTGGAACGAGACCCGTAACTGCCATACTCAACATCAGAATTTTCGTCCTCGGTAAAGTCCTCAATAATAGTCTTGTGGACTCCTTGCACATTGACAACCGACTCCACAATACCACCAGTACGGTACGACCTGGACTCCAGAAATTCAGTGATGGAAATCGGATCTGAATGGGACAACAGTGTACGGCGACCACTCTGCTTTATTGTGTATCCATGACCGTTGCTGTTGCTGCCGTTTCCATTTCCATTGATCTCGGTAACATCGGTTTCCACCCCTCTGGAAGAATCACTGTGCGGCAGTTTACTATGGCTATGGGCTCCATTCAGGTTGTCGTCCGAGAGCATTTGTCTCCCCTCCTCCAAGGCGGCGTCCTCAGTAGGATAGACTCCTTCCTCGGTTCCAACTTGAGGAATCGATCCCCCACGGTCAGCACTTGTAGAAAGGTGTGCCCGTGCAGCAATGTCTGCGGGAGTTGGTCTCTTGATGGTAACAAATGACTTTGACGTTTCCAATGGGTTGGCAGCAGGGTTCAAAGGTGCAAGGAACGGCAGTCCCATGCCCTTGGTTCTATTTGGAGACGAATCGTGATGTGCTGGCTTTATAAGTGGCTTCTGACCGATAATCACAGCACCTCCAGAAGGAGCACTAGTGCCTCCAGTGGGTGCAGAACTGTCGATGGAGTTTCTCTTGGAATTATTGGCCGATTGTTGATAGAGATTATGCAAGTACGCGGTCAAGTTGCGCTTCAGAAGGGGACCCGGGTGTTTTCTCTTGATATTGTTGTTGATATCGATGTAGACATCCGACTCGTCCACGATCTCTTCACCAATCAATTCTTCGATGACATCTTCCAAAGTAAGAACACCCAATGCTCCAGTAGGCTCGCCAGGAGTTTCACTCACCACAATCATATGGGACTTACCCTCCTGAAAGTAGTTCAAGATGTTTAAACACGAGGTATCTGCGGAAGTTTCTGGTAAAGTAGCCAATGGGAACAGTGCGACAGGCAATGCGTCTTCAGGGTCGTAACTAATCAACACACGTACGAGAAGCATACCAATAAAATTAAGGGGCTCGTTTGGCAAATGAATGGGGATACGAGAAAAGCCTGCGTTAAAGATCTCTTCCACGGTTTTCTCGTCCAATATCAGATCAGACGACATTGTGTAAACTCTATCCATTGGTGTCATGATATGGGAAACGGACTTCTCCTTCAAGTCCAAAACGGCAGAAATAATGGTGACCTCGTCTTGATTCAATCTCTCCACACCCATGGTCTTGTGCAAAGTGACCAAGGTCTTCAATCCAGACTTCTTGTATACGGTACCATGGTCCTCACCCAAAATATGGTCCAAGAGCATGGCACATGGGTAAGCCACCGGGTACATGATGTACATCAAAACCAACACGAAAGGAGCGAAAATGGCACCGACTTGCAAGCCATATCTCACGCAGATGGACTGGGGAATGATTTCTCCGAAAATCACAATGGACGCCGTAGAAGTCACCACAGCTGGCCATCCACCTCCTAAACAACGATCAAGAACAATGGGCAACGTCTCATTGGTTATGACATTGGAGAGCAAAAGTGTGACAAGCACCCAGTGCTTACCACGACCAATAAGTCTCAAGACCTTGCGAGCGTACTTTCTCTCCTGAGGCTCGCCTGAATGAGCAATAACCTTCAAGTAAACCTCATCCTGACCCATAAGACCCAAGGTAAGACCGGCGAAAACACCACCGGCAAGCACAAGAAACGCAGACGTGAATAAATTGATGTAGAATTCTTCGGTGGTCAAATGTTCAGGTTTCTTCGAAGAATGGACGGACCCGACAGGCATGGCATGCACCAAGCGGGTAATTTGTGAGAACACAAACACAAGTTTAGAGGCAGCAGTTCCTCCGGTTAAA
This sequence comes from Sungouiella intermedia, assembly GCA_900106115.1. Taxonomy (NCBI): domain Eukaryota; kingdom Fungi; phylum Ascomycota; class Pichiomycetes; order Serinales; family Metschnikowiaceae; genus Sungouiella; species Sungouiella intermedia. Next base: position 1,120,435 of record LT635757.1, on the reverse strand, counting down.
GATAGGGCATGATGACTTCGAGACGGTTTTTTGGACATAAGCAGATTGGCAAATAGAAGCTTGCAAGGGGAAGGTTAGTGCAATTGGGTAGGGGAAAGCAGTGCACGTGGCTAAGACAAGTAATCGATAAAGTTTCGAAGGGAGGTTGTGGCGAGCAGTCCGTGGGTTGCTGTAGTGGTATAGGGACGCTTAGCAAGTGATGATTGTTAAAATGAAATCCACGACCTCCGAGCCCCATATAGGTCACGAGGACACCCGTACATCCCAACCGACCAGAAAAAATGGCAATTTCTTAAGTTGCGGTTAAGGGGAAGTGAAACTGTGGAGGAAATAAATTTGGATCAGAGGATGAAGAAAATGTTAGAATTTTGAAAGTTTTATTTCATTTAGAGTAATTTATGATTTCTTGTTTTTGCTTTTGTTTCTTATTTATAATTGTCTTGTTTTTCTCAAATTTCTGAATATTCTTGATCAGTTTAATTGCCTGGGCCATGTGTACTACGCAAAACGTGCCAGTCTGCAGGGGATGGACACAGGACGATTTTGGGCCATGTAGTATAAACACGACTTGGTCGATCGAACTGTGTAGTAGGAAGATTAGGGGGCTGCAGTTGCGGGAATAATGGTCACTGGGCCGGATATATCACCGATGACGTGAATAGTTTGTTTGGAATAGTCATGAGGTGTTGATGTGAGATTCACCTGGCGATGTTTCGCGGTTTTCTCGGAGGCTTAGCATGTAAAGGTTTATCTGGGGAAATCTAAAGGTAGTGAAAGAATGTAGATGTAGACAGATTGGAGTGAGGAAGAATTTAGTACAAGAATATTTAATTTTTAAGGCTCTTGATATTTTTCTATTTTCAACTAGGGTTTTTTGTTACTCTTTGTTGCTTTTTTCGTTGGTGTTAGCTGTTTGGAGTGTAGAGGTTGAATGGGACACTTTTTGCAACCAAAATGCGTGGACCCAGATCTTAACGACGACGTCTAAGAGAATCTTAGATACTCCACCAGAACAAAACTCAGGCGTCTTTTTTGATATGATATTTGAAGTGGTGGGGAATCTTGACAGAATTTGTAGACATTTCTTTATAGTAATTATGAAGAGACGATAAACATTATGAAATCCTTCTCAGTCAATAACCAGATGGTTCTGGAGTCATAATCCAAGTGATTAAATATAAACGTGACAAAATATAGTACCGTGAACTCAATGGTTATATTCATCATTCAATTCTGTTGTTATTTCTTATCAACCTCTCTTATCAATCTTCCTTTTCGATCTCTGTTACCAATCTCTATCTTCAATCTCTATAATCAATCATTATAACCAAGTTATTGCATCCATCACTAGATCTTAACAGTCATATATCTGCGGATTACCAACAATAAGCCATATAATTTCTCACTTTACATTTGATCTTTTGCTTGAATAATAGAGACCATATAACGGCGATGAACGTTTTTTCTGCAATAACAATGCATTACAAGAAGGAGATCACTAGAAACTGAATATTCTCAAATATATCCCAGCATACGGCTTCCCTTGCTTCATTCTGTCTCGCTCATTTCATCCTCGTCTCTGGGGATTCCAAGTGTTTCTGCGGCTAGAGAGCTCCATGTACATACAACCACACTTATCATCTACCGGATTTCATTTTCCGGGTCACCAGAGCCTCCTGTTCTTTTCAATAGTTTAATCCTCCCCTACTAATATTCTCGTACTTTTCTGGTCCAAATTCCTTCATAATACCCTTTTCCATCTCTTCCAAACTTTCAACTCTTTTTTTTCTCCGAGTTCCTCGGCGATATATATGTCCAAATCTCGGAACTCGCAATTTAATCAATTTCGCACGTAACGACTATATATACTCACCAGCACCCGTCGATGATTTACTAAACTATTCCCTATGATTCGTCCTGTTGTTCTCCATACCGATCCTATCCGATTTGCGGCCAAAGACTGGGAAATCTTCGAAAACGAAGTCGATGTGGAAGTCGTCCATCTTGACAAAAGCTACTCACGTGAACAATTCATTGAAGATCTTCATGGTAAGTACTCAAACTGTGTAGCCATCGCTAGAGGTTACTTGGCCATCCGAAGCGTCGGTCGGTTTGACGAAGAATTGGTGCTGCATTTTCCTCCCTCCTTGAAATACATTGCACATCAGGGTGCCGGTTATGACCAGAACGATGTTGCACCTATGACTGCGAAAGGAATCCAGTTGGCACATTGTCCTGGTGTGGTGAACAACTCCACTGCCGACACAAACATCTTTCTCATGTTGCTGGCCATGAGAAATTTTGGTGCTGGCTCTGCAGCATTGAAGAAAGGCTATTGGCCCACCAAAGGAAACAGTGCTGGAGTCCTGGCAGGAATCAACCCAGCCAACAAGGTGTTGGGTATTGTGGGTATGGGAGGAATTGGTTTGGCTGTGAGGGACCGTGCCAGGGTGTTTGGCTTCGAGAAGATAGTGTATTATAATCGTTCGAGAGTTAGTGCTGACAAGGAGCAAGATAGTGAGTACTGCGAATCTTTGGAGAAATTGGTGGAGGTTGCTGATGTCATCTCGCTTAATATTCCGTTGAATTCATCTACTCGCCATATCATCAGCGATCAACTCTTTCAAAGAATGAAGGACGGTGTGGTGATCGTCAATACAGCTAGAGGTGAGGTCATTGACGAAACTGCCTTGATTAAACATTTGAAATCAGGAAAAGTCGGTGCTGCTGGTCTTGACGTGTTCGAAAACGAGCCAAGAATTAACATGGAGTTGCTTGAGTTTGAGAATGTAGTTGCTACACCCCATATGGGTACTAATACAGAACAGACGGTTCATGCGATGGAAGCACAGGTGATCCGCAACATTAGAGCTGGAATTGAGACGGGGCATGTTGAGAACTTGGTCCCTGAACAAACCGGCAAGTTTTAGAGTATATTATAGATTATAATAGAGAATAGAGACACATTGACCATAAGGGTTTCTATTAGTACTCACAACTGCAATTGAGAAGATATGGACGCGAAAGTAGTAAAGACGAAAGAAATTTGGAGATTCTATTTAACATCTCTACTTATTGAAATACGGCTGCTCTGATAGTCTTGAGATTCTTAGAAATATTGCAGTTCCAAATTTGCCAGGCACAAAGTCCCTTTGTAAACACCTGTACATCATTAAGATTAAACATCCGTACACCTTTTAATAAAAACCTTTACACCGATTAAGATAAACCCTTACCTCCTCATAGTGGGGCCCTTCATTCTATACTTCAAGTTCAGACTTTGCTCCTTATTGACCATTTCCTCTATTATGATGTAAGTTATAGTCTTTTCCGGCCCTTGAGCTCATGAATTTTGAATCTTAAACCACTTTTATTTCTCGAACCCCTTCAGTCTCCGGACTTTGAGAAGTCGACGATCGATCACCCATCTCTAATTCTCTAAAAGTTGCTCCATATTTAATTAAAACCAAACAACATCCGAATCCAATCAACAACACAAAGAAAGAGATAGTGTTACTCCAGCCAACTCCAATAGTTTGGATTTGAACCAAGCATGTAGCGGTACCAATCGCACCAGCAAAGAAACGGACGAAATAGTTGGATGCTATGGCGTCTCCACCCAAGTGTGGGAGACAATCAACTGTGTATGCATTAATGCAAGGAAAGCAGAACATTTGTGCTACTCCATTGGCGAAAAGAGTGATAACTGGAAGAGGAATTCCACCCTTTTCTTTTGCTATTGACCATCCATAAATCAAGACACTCAAAGGCAGAACAATTCCAAAAGAGACGTACATTGACCTCAATCTGTCTTCTGGTACTCTTCCTCCACGAATCTTCATGTATTTAACCACATACCTGTCCGCCCACTTCCCTCCGTACAATGACCCCAACAAACTTCCCATGCCCGGGGCCAAATAGAAAAGCCCACTATAGAGAGGAGAAGTCAATTTATAGCGAGGATTGACCACATTTGGAATTGGTGTGGTGAGCGTACACATGTTGTACAACAACGACATACTCATGACACCACAGAGCATCAAGCTGCGATGTTTCAATGAAATAAGCACCTTAAATGGATTGTACAGAACAAACACAAACTTCTTACCTGTTCTCCGTCTGATTTCATCAGCTTGGGAAACTCTGATTGTCTCCTTGAGAAAAATGAAAATTAATAAAACCGTCAAAATCCCAAGTCCTGCCAATACCCAGAATATGACTCTCCAGCTTGCATATGTCACGATAACACCCCCAAGTACTGGCGCAAATGCTGGGCCTAACTGAGCTCCGCAAAGAGTCCATCCCATTGCATTTCCTCTTTCTTGGGGAATGTGAATGTCTCCTATAACCTGGCCAGCCAAGGCAAAGAAGGCACTTCCGAAAACTCCGGTAAATGACCGAAATACAATGAATTGACCGATGTTCTGAGACACTGCTACCAATATAGTGAATAGGGAGAATCCTGCTGAACAAACCAATGCAACAATCCGTCGTCCATAGATATCACCAAGTGGAGTCATCAAACATGGCGTTGCTGCCATTACAACGTAATAGCATGCGTTAGAGATGATGATTACATTATCTGTAGTATGAAATTCACGAGCTATGGTTGACATAGCAGGCAATAGTGCCATAGCCGTGGAAGGTGTTAGAAACACTGCCAATGATAAGGTGAAGACAAAGATGGATTTTCGCTGCGGAGAAAATTTGTCGTAGAAAGGGTCATTTTCTGGTTCTAGTGGACATACTGTGATGTTGACCTCCAAGTTTTTCTCATGCTTCTCTGTCATAGCACGAGTTAGGGAGCGTAGATGTGGTGAAATGAAATGTGGTGAATTGTGGAGAGATGTGGAGATCAAATGGAAATATGGTGCGAATCAAAAGATGCGGTTAGTGTTAAACATAATTGGGTTTAGAAAGAATAAAAAGAGAGCAAATCGAAATCGTTGCAGATTAGAATCGTTTTTGAAAAGTTTGTGGGTGCTCTTATCTTCGTTTGAAGTCATTTTCGGTTTCGAGAGGACAATGTGGACATCCTAATTGGTGGAAGTAATGATTACATCAAAGGGTTGAAAAATGTGGAAAAAAAATTTCTACTTGAAGCAAATGTAATGAAAGAAATTTACTTGTCTATTGACTTTTGAAAGAGGTTGGTAACGCAGTGCTAATAACCAATTCAAGAACAATAAAGGGTGCGTTCATGGAGATCTCAATAACATTCTTAAAAAGACTTTTGAGAGAGGATTCCCTTCAATAGAAAGCAAACATGCTATTAAGACTGCTCCACCTCATTAAGGTCCTCGAATTTTCTCAATCAATTTACAAGGTGTTGTGTGATAATCGATAATCATTGATAATCTGATGGTGCAAGGCATTAGTTCAGGTACGGCTAATACGTTTAAGCTCCTGAAAAATAAAATTACCTTGATCTCAATTGTTTAACTTGCCTAAAACTCTCCACATCTTAGCGAGTACACGGTACGACCTTCAAGAAACTCCAACTTGAGAAACCATGCCAAAACTACCCACATTGAGACAAGAACGATTCCCGGAAGAGCCTTGCTACCTAGCATTCTAGTTACTACCTCCGGTGAACTTTGGCTAATGTCAGTTTGGTCTGGATTGCCCAAATGAACCGCTTTCAATTAAGCGCCGTACATTAAGTCTTCATTAACGATTCGTTTAACCATCAATTTATAGTCACAAGAGGAGTCAGGCGCTCCGTATAGAAGTCGGGCAAAATACAAAGTCAATATTAAATTAGCATCTCCCATTATAGTCAATTACTCTCTGGAATTAATCTAAAGTCATTGGGTTTCCCCATGTTCCATCACCCTGGCTCATCTTCATGAGCACATCATCCAACCCGTCATTGAAGTCCTCGCTGAAAGACTTGTTTGCGACGTTAAATTCCTGTTTGGGCGCTATAGGACCCTCCTCTTCTTCCTCGTCGGATAAGTCTACCATTTCGGGTGTATCCTCCTTTGTCTCCGTGAACTCCGATTCTAATATCTTGTATCTGTCAGCTTCCACTAGCTCGATACGGGTGGTACTTAGTGGCGTCGTCTTCACAAAGAAGTTGAAGATATCGCTGATGTAGAGCTGTTTCAATGCAAATTTTTCGTCGCACAATGGACACTTGTAGAGGGGAGGGGTTCTGCTGTAAATCTCCGAGAAGAATATTTGACCATGCTCTGAGAACAGCGGGTAGATAAGACCTGGAGCTTTGAACAGAAGTGTTCCGTTCGCTATTTGCTGTTGCTGCTTTAAAAAGAGCTGCTCCAACTTCCGAGATTCGTGGCTCTTCATGATAAGACTTTTCTTCAAGCTGTTACGCACGCCATGTGGCAACTTATGGAATAGGCAGAAGTTATCCATGTCAAAACACTCGAAATGTCGACACGTCGTTGCCTTCACTGGCAATTTGATTTTGGTTGCGGAATAAGGATCCTTGAGTGAAAACACAATCTTTCCCACCACCTCCAACTCATCATCAGCTCCAGTATCATAAAATAGATTAAGTTCTCGCTGAATGGTGTTTACGAGGTTCGGAGGAATGTTTCTGTAGCCGGCAGGAGGTGGAGATGTCCGTGCTTTGACTGGTCTCAATAGGTTCGGGAGCAACTTGTCCCAAGCAATTGTTCGTGCCGCAGGCGTCACTGTCGGGGACTCTGCCTGGGTAGGCACTGATGGTGTTGACGCTAGAACATTATTTAGCTCTTCATCCAATGACGAAAGCTCGCTGTTGTCCGAGTCGGAATCAGAATCAACTCTTCCCGGGATTTCTCGCACCTCGAGGATCTCAAGCTCACTCTCTGAGTCTGTGTTTTCCTTATTGGGTTGTGTAGGTAGTTCTGGAGTCGGAATCACAGGTTTGTCGCCATCTAGTGGCCAGAGAGCAAGTGGAGGGCTTTTGGGTCGTAGAGTGTCTCCGAGAATATTGGTGCTGGGACCTTGTTCTGTATCAGTGTAGTCACTGCTCTCGTCATGGTTCACGACATTCAGCGTCTCCTCGCCATGCTCAGAGCCAGCTGGATGGTGATTTTCGATGCTTTCTGTCCTTTCATGTCCCAGCATTCTATCAGCATATGTTCTGACTATAGGGAGAGACTTCCCCGAGAAGCTGCCATGTATTTCGTTGAGTCTCGCACCTAGTCGAATAGTCACCAAGAACTCCGATAGACTATTGCCCTGCGACCTCAGAAACGATGTATGGTAAGAAACTGCTAATGGATTGCCTTTTCGTGGCCCTTTGACTTGTAGTGTGGTCATGTTCGCATTATGTGAAGCGTGAGTATATTGAATAGATGGGAATAGGATGCTGGATGGGGAATTTGGAGATGCAATAGTGGCGTTGTGGTGGTTAGACTTGAAAGATGTAGATAATGAGTATCTGCACTTGAGAGTAATGTGTAGTATCGAGAGGATCATCACCAAAGTTAGAAGTAAGAATTTGTGTCAAGGCATGGGCCATAATGGACTGAATACGAAAATTGAATTTGAAGTCTATAAATGTTTGAGATTACTTCATGCTTCCACGTCTCTATTTTCATAAAAACCTTTTACTTTCAATTGGAGATTTTGTACCTTATGATTGTATGGGTGAATGTTCGCATTTAAGGTTAATTTGGTGGAAAACTGTTTAAAACCATGACATTTACAAACCCCCTAAAAATTTCAACGCTCAAATTCTGTTCATTACTTGAATAACGTATGCATTCTGTCTTATCTCCTCCTCATCTTCTCCTACGTCTTCGTCCTCCGATCATGGATCCAACCACCATTCCAGTAACTAGCCCAGATGCTGGTCTCCGATGAACAACTGGAACAGCCACAGGAACCTGTTGAACAACAGGAACAGCCTGAACGACAGGAACCTGTTGAACGACAGGAACCGTTTGAACTCCTTGAACCTGCTGAATATGTTGGACAGGAACCTGCTGAGTTTGTTGGACGTGAGACAGAGCCGGCACTTGCTGGGGCACTGAAGTATTGTAGGTTGGAGGTGGACGTGGTGCTGCTGAAGCGGTGGGAATCTCCCATTGAGTCTCTCTTGTCACTCGATTTGCATAATAATATCTCTTGTACTCTTCATCCCAAATGGCCACCCACCCTTCAGGTAAGGCAGGTGGAGGTGGCCGGGAGGGCTTGGGAAGAGAAGCGTCAGTCATAGTGTCAAGAATTAGAATCTTTAGATTTGAATTTCTTGTGAATTGAAGTGTTGACCACCTTCCGGATCTAGGGTATTTAAATGTGTGACAGCCACTGCATGGAGCAAGTGGGCTTATGGGTAACGGCCAGACTTTTCACTAAGGAAGTAATAGTATATACAGAAGTTCGGCCCCTACTTTGTCGGCCAAAAGTATATTTTGACGGGTTATTGGCTACCTTCACAAACATGAAGATGGACAGATCATTGAATGCACTTTAAATGTCGGTGTCGATCGCAAAGTTCATTCATCACCTTAAAACGTTCACTGGCATCGTAAATGACTCATTGACACATGCAGTGTTTCTTTCATGTCCCATTAGACTTCAATTTTTCTCATCATGTCTCCTTCATCCTGGGAACTGACACAATGGCTTCAAACACCCACAACACCACCAAAACAAGTGCAACGAGATCAAACAAATGCGTGAGGTCCATGTTTGGGATTGAGAGACACACGATTAACAATCCGGCAGGGATTCGCCAGAAAACTCGCCAAAATTGTGAAATGAAGAAGATCCCTGGCTGATCTTCACATTTGTCTAAAAGTCCAATCACGCCGATGCAGATCAAGGCGACACAGATACCCCCAGTGAAGAAAAACGATAATGCACGTAAACTCGGTTCATCCTCTGAAATAAAAATTGTCGAACCAAAAGATCCACTCAATATCTCTGTAGAGTATTTCAGTTCTCGATTCAAGAGATCACCTGCTGCATCAGCTGCTAAAATTATACCTCCAATAATAGGAACATGCATGTAGATCCAGGTAATTGAGCGAAAGGCACTATGACGCAAAGGATGGACAGCTTTATCGCATGTCCCTCCATTGTAGTATATCCAGAAAATAGTGTAAGCCGTAACCAACATACAAATTCCTCTTCTGATAGCGATGGTGTATCCAATTCCGAGAGACAGTGACGAGGTCAATTTGAACAAAAATTCGCCGATGGCAATGGTGACAAAAGTTGCAAGACGCTCGACTTCATGCTCAATATTCAATGCTGTGGACATGCTCAAGTTCATGGTCTTCGTTGACCAAGGAAGAAACACGACACAAAAACTTAAATGTTCAAGAAATATGGCCACCACAGCTATCACCACCTTAGCTGTTGTATTGACAAAAATCACAGGAACCCACAAACAGCATGTCACCATCAAGGTTGCAAAATATACTCTCTGCTGGATCCTATGCTCGGGGATGTAGAACGAGTAAAACAAAATTGAAAACGCCAATGATAACCGACATAATATATAAGGCACAATGGTGAAGACAGCTGCAGTTTGAGACTCTAATAGGCCGGAGTGGTTGTTGACTGACAATGTGAGTAGAATCAAAATCCATAAGATGTATGTTTTCTGTGATAAATCCTCATTATAATAGTAATTAGTGAAATCCTTAATGTCTGCCCAAATTGTCCAGTAGGGAATGAAGATCAAGATATACTTGACAAGTGCCTCCCACGAGGCATTTTCTGATGCCTCTCCCGCTAAATTGGCACTTATGCCCACATACATCAAGTCTAACAATATTTCAGTTTTTGCTGAGGTTCTCTCACCTTTGGTGCGAAACAAAACTCCATCTTTAAAGAAATTGAGAGCATGGGGCCTGATGAACCAAACGGCATCTTTCGGTCTCTCGATATAGTGATAATCAATATCTCCGTACCTTCTAACAAACTCGTCTTCCTCATCTGAGGAGTCGGTCAACTCTTCATGCACCTCCGCAGCGATGGAGCGGATCAAACGTTCTCGTGGTGATGATTCCAGTGAATTGTGACTGTCACCTGTCATTTCTCTCTATTAGCAACTCTTTGAATGTTCAAATTGCGGTTTTTCACAGCTGTATATCTTGAGTTGCCATGGTGAAATGCAGAGGCTTCAAACCAACGGTTCCCCACAAACAAGTTGTCCGTCTCTATTATGAAGAGACAACCTATAACGAAACAAAGTAATAACAGAATGATGGGAATTAAGTTGTATATGTATGTCAAAAATTTGTTTCCAAATTGATATTATCAGCAAGAACTGAAAGGAGGTTTTCCACTTTCCATCACTTTCGGCAATAGAGAATAAAATAAGGTGGTCAAAACACAACATGAATAGCTAAAGCTTAAAACAAATTTCCCTTTCCTATTTAGTTTGATACTACTGTTTACGATCTCCGTTTCCTTCTAGGGACAGAAACAATAGTCTCAAATACCCATAGAACCACCAAAATGAGGGCCATTAGGCCAAACAAGAGTGTGAGATCTAAGTTAGGAATTGAGAGACAGACAATAATCACCGCCACAGGCACTCTCCAGATGATACGCCAGAGCTTTGGCAAAACAAAGATATCTGGCTCATCTTCACACTCGTCTAGAAGTCCAATCACAGCAATGCAGAGCAATGCCACGCAGATTCCACCTGTGAAAAAAAACGACAACGCACGTAAGCTAGGCTCTTCCTCAAAGGTCAATGCAAAAGATTCCACAGATTCACCCACTGTTTCAACAGAGTAAATCAGTTCTCTATTCAAGAGGTCGCCGGCTGCATCAGCTGCCAACACGATGCCCCCGATAAGGGGTACATGCATGTAAATCCATGTAATGGCACGAAAAGCACTATGACGCAAAGGATGCACAGCTTTATCACTGGTACCTCCATTGTAGTAGAGCCAGAATATTGTATAAGCTATAATGAGCATAAAACAGGCTCTTCCAAATGCGGTTGTTAGGCCAACTCCAAGAGACAGCGACGCAGCCACCTTGTACAAGAATTCACCGATGGCAATAGTGACAAATGTAGCAAGACGTTCAACTTCGTGCTCGATGTTCAAGGCTGTGGACATTGTCAATTTCATGATTTTTTTCGTTCGAGGGTGAAACACAATACAGAAACTCAACTGCTCGAGAAATATCGCCACAACAGAGATGGCAATTTTGACCCGTGTGGATACGAATATCACAGGAATCCATACGCAACTCGTCACTATCAAAGTACAGAAATATAACCTCTGTTGGGCCCTGTGTTCTGGAATATAGAATGAGTACACCAAGAGCGAAAAAGCCAATGACAATCGACACAAGATGTAAGGTACAATAGTGAATGCAGCACCACGGCGATCTTCCAAGAGGCCCGAATGACTATTAACCGACAAGGTAAGAAGAATCAAGATCCACAAGATGTAGGATCTTTGTGATAAGTCCTCATTGTAATAGTAATTGGTGAAGTCCTTGATATCTGCCCACACCGTCCAATATGGAATGAAGATCAAAATATATTGTAAAAGGGCTCCCCATGAAGCATTCTCCGAGGCTTCTCCGGCTAAATTGGCGATTATTCCCACGTACATCAAATCGAGGAACAATTCTGTCTTTGCAGAGGTACGTTCGCCTTTTGTTCGAAACAAAACTCCATCCTTGAAGTAATTGAGTGCATGCGGACGAATAAACCACACAGCATCTCTTGGTCTCTTGATGTACTGAAACTCTATAGCGCCGTACTTTCTGATAAACTCATCCTCATCTTCAGAGTCTGTCAATTCTTCGTTCACCTCAGTGGCGACTGACTCGACCAAATAGTCACAGTTCTCTTCGTTGCCGGAATCGGTACTCTGGATTGCCATTTCCAATGGAGACTGTTTTGAGTGAAAGGAAGGAATTTTTCCTTTTATATTTCCCTTCTAGATAAGCGAGCGCTCCAAACCAGAACCTTCTCCACAGGCTAGCAGGGCCTGCTTATTGGATGGATAGGCGGAATAGAAGTCCTCGAAAGGGTACCAGAACAATTTGCAAGTTAAATAGTATTGATGTAACACTTTCACTGTTTCATTTTTTTTTTTCGTTGAATGATTTCGACGTGGCTGTCAGTTGTATAGTGAGCAACGCAAATCCTAGAATCCGAGTTGCATGACAGCCGTTTGACTTGCATACGCATATTATGGTATATGGGCGTACGAATATCTGTGCAACGTATTGGATTGACTGGTCAGCTATTGAAATGTCAGACAGCCTCCTGGAATGCTAGAGATGCTTATTGCGATGTGTGGCAAATGTTAATAAATTAATCAGTTTATATTAGAATGTACTAACTAAAGGTTATGGAATCAATTTGATATTTTTTTGGCAGAAAGGTATGATTAATTAGACAAAGAATTGACGAGCAGGAGTTAGCTACATTTAATTTGGATGGCGATTGAACTAAAGTATTCTCTCGAAAGTCAATTTCTAATCAGGAACCTTGGCCGCCCTAGCAAAATGTAAAAGATAAAAGAATATTAGTCCTCTGCAATCTTATCTACCTTTGTTTTGAAAATACCTCATAAGTGTGATGAATTCACGTAAAACAATTTACTCTTTTCTATGACCTAGCATTCAGTGTTTTTGAGAACAGATGATGAGTGGCTTTGATATCAAGAATTTTTTGAACGTAAGTCCAATATGACGGAGAATTTCAAGAGATTTTAGGTGTAATAGATATTAATTTAAATCATCAATAACAAAAAGAGGATCACATTGGATACACTATTCATACACAGTAAATTTTACTTTCTTTGAGACGATTAGTACATACGTACATATATTTCGACAACTCGTTGCACGTGACGTTCGCCCCACCTTTCTTAGCAAATGAATCCCTTATACATTAGAAATCAACTGAACTGTCTTGTATTCTTTTTTTGCTCTTCGAAACTTTGTTCGTCGAACCTCACCCATTTCCTCGAACTATGTCTCATTCGCTACGCTCATTATGTGTTGCACACGACCTCTCCGCCAATGAGCATCCATGAGAATAATTCAAACTTTCAACTACAACAATCCATCAAATATGAGCAGCAACCCCTGGGCCAAGAGAGACGCCTGGAGATACGAGGGCCAGTTCTCGCGTTTCAACAGATTCAAGTCGGCTTTCCCCGGTTTCGGAATTGCCGTTGGTGCATTCACTGTCTATCTCGCTTACGAGAAGTTGGTGTTGAAGAAAGGCCATGATGACCACCACCACTAGTTTTAAATAGAGACTTTGCATATACGAATTTGGAAAGGTGACGGTGTAGAAGATGAAGAAGGCAGAGGAAAGCAAAGGAAGTTTGACAAGAGACGGAGAAGTCTGACACGAGACGAATATAATGGATATGAATGGATATCAATGGATATCAATGGATATGAATGGGGAAGAATTTGAGAAGGAACTGAAATTGGTAAGGATGATAGGAGAAGAAGAGGGAATCAGTGATGTAATTGGCTGACTTATCAGCTTGTTTTATTTGATGTAAAGGTTGATCAACTTTCATTTATATTCGCTTTCCTGCTAGAAGATCGATTTCACGGTAATAACATTTTAGCTTTCACTGTTCCATTTCAACTTACTCATGACTCCCATTAGTCCATTAATCCTTCTACTTCCATCTCCCATGTTAACTCGAGTTGTCTATTAGGCTCGTCCTCAGCTCTTAAGTAGTCTAGATTTATTCTCCCCGTACTAATATCATCCTTTTCACACAAACACGAGATCGAGTAATATCGCCTCACCTTCCTTCACTACACCCATCCTATATTGCTTCATTGCAGACTCCGCTGCTCTATGTACATGGCCTACTTCTCCTCTTCAACCTCAGCAGTAAAACTCGTCTCCCAGATCGATCCTCCAGTCTCAGCAGCCTCATCTCCCACACTAGCAGAGGTTTTGCTTCTGGATGCCTCACGCACCTTAGTTCTCTCCTCTCCCACCTTAACCCACACGTCAATGAACTCTTGTTCCTTCTTTAATCCCCATTCAACATTTGTAGATGAGTAAATGGCACCGAACATCGTCAGCTCCTCACGTGCCACTGCAGACTCCATCTCCTGGGCCATACGCAACTGATAGAACTCAAATCTGGCCTGGTCGTAAGCCTCGAAAAGAGTCTTTTCCTTGGCCAAACTCTTAGCTTCTTGCAAAAGATACAATGTTCTCTGAACAACGGATTCTCCATCCAACGGCTTGGCGAGCTGGAGCATGTGCGACCAGTCACACTTGGCCATATCGTCTCCGCTATTTTCCACCAAAACTTTTGGTCTGGCCAATTCCCATGGATGCTGATGGTAGAAAACGTCTCTCAACTGATCCTCCAAGAATTCAAGCTTAGGGATGCGCGACACGGAATTGTTTTTTTGCTTTCTCTCTACCTTGTTGGCACGAGTCTTGAAAATGCCATTTTGGTTGGTGTAGAGCTGGGAGGCTGGGTCTGCAGCTTGACGTTGTTGGAGATTGATTGGTTTCTTGGTCAAATCCACCACTGGAGGAACTGCAGCCACGGCATTGTACCAGGAAGGTTTGTTCTTGATGACACCTGCCTTGAGGTAATGCGAGGTACGCTCGAGGACACCGGCAGCCTTTGTCTGGATCTTCATGGTTAGAAATTAATAGTAGGTTTGGTTGGGATTTTTTTTCATCTACCGAGTGTGTTCACGTGATTTATCACGTGTATATCAATGAATGTTAGAATGTAATACTGAAACAAAATTTAAGTGTATAAATAATGATTGAAATATCTTAATTGCATCCATTACCATATATTTCTTCGACTGTCTTGTTTTCAAATCTTTTATACATCTTCTTCAAGTTATCCTATCAAGGTGAGCTCATAGACAGGAACAAATACCTACAACTTCATCACATCCATCTCCTCCACATTCTCCGTTACACGCCTCTCATGTCCCGAAATGGGATGAAAACACTCACAGAAGCTCTTTCCCGAATACGTGGACGGATTTCTACTGCTTCTTCTGTTTACATTTCCCGACTACCCTCTCCACGAGCTGACATCGCATCGTTGACTGAAGAGTCCTCCATCAGACGGCTACGACTCGACCAATTCCGTCAAAAACATCCCCAAGATGTTGATCCCATCGTATATTCACGCTTTGTTAATGCACTTTACCCAGTTGTGAACAATATGGGTCGATTTTCCCCGGATCGACCAACAGAACGTCTAGTCAACCATTCCGAACTTCTAGATGCTTATAGTCATCTTCCGAGACCGGGAGTGGCATACATCCAGGCTCAGGATTTCGAAAAATTCATGTCTGTGATTCTTAGCAGACGAGACTTCGTACGGCCCAACGCATTGTCTCCTTCCTCCAAGCATTATTATCTGGCAGAGCAGATCATCCAGGCATTTGCATCGGGACAGAGGGCCCGCAAAGTACACTTAGCGAACTTTTGGAAGATTGCTCGTGATTTGAATACGGCCAATGTCCCAGTTACAGGCAACGAACAACGACAGTTACTTTACATGACATTATATAAGGAAAGTCCGGATATTCTTAAGATGGTGACTGAAGCGTACCTGAATTTGAATAAGGCTCTGGATACATATGACAAATATGCGGATATGTTCAATTCAGCCAATTCTAGTGAGTATTCTGCATCCACTTTGTCGCAGTTCAGAGAATTATTCAAGAATGAGTGGGATATTGAAACATTGAACATGTTCTTGTTCACGGCATTCAGACACGACGATGATGGTACGTTTAAGAGCCTTTTGCCCGAACTCAAGACATTGGAGCCCAATAGGAAGACTTTCGATATTATGTTGGAGAAGTATGCGATTTCCCGAGATATTGGTCTGTTTTCGTCGTGGTTAAAGGTCTTGTCCACAGACTATCCACATTTGGTGGACATCAAGACCGTGAACACCATTATCAAAGCATTAGTTCAATTGGACTTGGTTGATGATGCACGGGGATTGGTAGCTGTTTTTTCAAAAGACCTTTTCCACCCCTTGAACTCCGGGGAGCTATTCCTCAAGCAGTTGACCATCCAAGACAGGGAAACTTACAACAACTACTGGAAAACTTACGAGGATTCTGGCCTGACAGAAAATTTTTCACTCTATCCTACGGAAAATACGTTTTTGCCTTTGCTAGCCCTGTATTGCAAAGAACCCACCGTGGATTTCGAAACTATTCTTGGTGTTCTTTACCAAGCAGAGCACGTGTGGGGTATTCCCATTACCACCAGAGTGTACAAATTGCTTTTCCGTTCTTTTGTGGATGGAAGACATTCCAGAGAGAATCTCAGGTTTATTACCGGAAAGTTGGTCGCCAGTCATGATGCTTGTTACTCGAACAATGAAGCCTGGATTAAATCTCAAATTCTGAGCATAGAATTGCCTCCCAATGTCGTGGGAGTGTTCAATCTGTTTATTGAACAAGACATACCGGCTCTTGTACCCTCCCAAGGCAACTTTATCAAGTTATCTGACGAATTAATCCTGGTGATATATATGGCATTTGACCATTGTCTCCAGAACCAACCAGAAGAGCAAAAGTTGGCCTCCAAGGCCCATAAAGAATACCAGAAACGATTAATTGATGCCCGAGATGAGTACCAGCGTAGTGTGGAGCCAGGGCCTACGTTGGTGGACTTGAATGCTCGAGATGAGTTCATGTACATAAAAAAGGGCTTCATTATAGATTTATTGGATATATTGTCTTAATGCATGGGAACTATATAGGTACACTAGAAAGGCTCTCCTAGGGAGCTTGAGGTGTTCGAGGAAATACCTCTGATTTTCTGTTGGCTTAAACCATGGCTTCCTTGTCTCCTCCAACCTGCTCCTTTGAATAAAACTCCTTCTCCAGTCTGTCTGCGGCACCACGAGTCTCCTCTTCGATCAATTCGTCCAAGTCGTAATCGTAGTTGTTTGGATCACCATCGCTGATCACCTTTTCGTGACGTCTTCTCAACACACCCTCTTGGTTCAATCTAATCTTAATTGGAACATTTTCACTGGTCACATTCATGCGGTCCTTCAACGCCGATGCACTTGCCCTAAGTCCCTTTCTCTCATTTTCCTCTTCCTCTTGTCTCAACAATTCATCAGGAGGAATGTAGCCATCGTATTCGTTTCTTTTCGTTTTCACTTCAGTCTTGGGTTTCTTGGAGTCTCTCTCGAGATGAGTCAAGCCAGCCGAATATGGGAGGTAAACCACAAGTGCACAAATCAAAATGGCCGCTATGAGGATCCAGAAAATCATTATTGTATGCTGGGCCAGATTAGAGTGAGTTGGTTGGAATTATTTGGAGATAATGAGATTTCTTTATATAAAGGCTGTGGAAGGTCCGGAAGACATGATGGGCACCAGAGATTTTTTATTTTGAAAAGAATTTTCTGATTGGTTAAAAAGAAGTTTTTAATGCTTCTTTATGCCTCTCTGTTCTCTATTTCTCTTTGTCTATCTTATACTATCCTATTAGATTTGGATCGATTCACAATTTTCGCAGCCAATGTGACTTAAAATCACCATATTTTGCAATTAAAACCCACAATTACCCTATAAATTCTCTGCATTAAGTTTCCATAATTTCGTATATCACTATTTACTCATCAACGTACAGCGAGAGATTCGTTCAAAGACCGAACTGGCTCCAACTCATCCTTCTTATAGTCCAACTGGTTCCATTCATCTTCCTTCTGGTTGTAGTGTCTGAAGCAAACGTAGAACAAACATCCAGCAATGAAACATGAACAGGCCAATCCAGTGTAGGTCCACACCAACTTGGGGTCCATGGAAGTAGGAGAGAGAGCAATACCAATAGCAGAACCAAAGGCATTGGTAAGCAAGAACAAAGACATAATGAACGACTTCATCGACACAGGTGCCTTGGTGTATGCATACTCCAAGCCGGTGATAGAGGCCAAAATCTCAGAGATACCAATCAAAACATATGCTGGAGTCTGGATAGCGACATGAACTCTGTTGGGAACAGTCTTGAACTGGGGAGCACATGCCTTGGGGTTGTCGTAACAAGGACCAGCCTGGTAAATGTAGTGCTGGAGAACGGCTGCGTACACCATGGCCGAAGCTCCAAACATAAATCCCCAAGTTATCTTAGTGATGGCTTTGAATGGGGTAAATCTCCGGATGAATGGATACACGAAACGTTCACAGATTGGAATGAAAATGATAATGGACAATGCGTTAATGGCTTGCAAGATGTCGTTAGGCAACCCGTGCAACTCCATCTGGCCAGCCTGGGAAACAAAGTTGTTGATCATCTGTCCGTACACAAGCCAGTAGATTGGGTAGAAGACAAAAACCTTACATGCGTGAACAGCACGGTTCACCTCATCCACAAATTGGTCTGTCCAAGGGTACTTAGCCTCAGGGTTCATCAGAGGCTTGGTAGCATTGAAGTTGAACTTGTTCTTGATTGCAATGAAAGTGATGCGGAAAGACTTGGCAATCACACGGTCAGACACTGGCACCTTCACATACATGTCCTTGCCAAAGAAAAGAACAATTGGAGCAATAAGGAAGAAGCACAATGGCAACAAATAAGCAGCCCAGAAGCCAACATGGTGCTCTAAGTTTGTGGTTGCAAGCACCGACAACGAACCAATGTTAATCATGAGGTAGAAAAACATAAACACATTCTGAATGGTGATGTTTGGGTCTTGAATGACCTTTTCACCACTCTTTAAAATTTTGATTACAGGTTTGGTCTTGGGCACCTGGTCCGCGATCAATGGAGACACATTAGACTTGACACCTCCAGTACCCAAACCAATGATGATAATAGCAACAATAAAACCACCCAACGAGGTGTTGTGGGAAGCAACAGAAGGCAAGGAAGTCACGAACAAAATGAGAATACCAACAATGTAAATACCACAGAACACACAAATGGCATTGTACTTACCGATATATGTATCCGAAATCCAAGCACCGAACACTGGAGTCACATAACACCAAAACTGCCAGAAGTACGACAATGCAGTGGCACCATTGTTCTTCAAATTCAAAACACCAGCAGGCTTGTCGTCTGGAGCATTTTGCATGTAGTTTTGGAAAGGTGTCGACAATCCATAGTAGGAAAATCTCTCAGCCAACTCAACAATAGCCACGAGCCAGCAACTAATTGGAATTTTCTCCGAGACATGACGTAAAGTCTTCATTTCGAGCTCAGTAGGCTCTCTTCCATCCACATCAGCGAGCTCAAAATCGACTTCAGCGACACTTTTCTCGATGTTCTTATCAACAGAGGTAGTGATGGATCTGGCAACATCGGAGTCCGACGACCCAGTCAATTTTTCAGACATAATTGGGAATATGGAATAGGATTCAGGTGGGAAACTACTCAATATATACTTCTACATTTGGGGTTTATCAGAGAGTCTGGCACTTTTTGCAAGTGCAGCTGTTGCCTGGGAGGGCAACCGACCAAATTACCAAGAATGCAACATAACAAGAGAAAATAGTGGATATCCTACATCTTACTCTGTCAAGCCACCAAAGACGGTCTTGGCAAAAATGCTTGGTTCCAACCCATATATATAGTGCCGTTTCCCACCCAGAGCCGTTCACTGAGAGGCTACAATTTTTGGTCTTGGCGACTGAAAAGCATTATGGAGGTCTGTGCCTGGGCTGATGCTTCAAGTTGTGAGTGGAGCGAAGCATGTGAGTTGCGCGAACAGATCAATGGAGCAAGTAGTTTCTAATCCTGAGCTGTTCGGCTTTTCGTTTGTTTGATTTTTTTTTTCTCTGCAAAATGTGTGATTTTTAACTTTTCTGTCTTTTCCCTCCTTCAAATTCCACACATATCCACTATCTAGGGTTCTCTCGGTGTGCAAGTTTATTCTCCGATTCCGCACACCGATAACACCAGCCCCACCAGCTGCACACTGTGTAGTTTGCAACTGCCGTGCGTGGTTTTTTCTCGATGGCAGTGGCTTTTTCTTCGGACAGTATGGCTTTTTCTTCGGACATGTTGGCTCTTTGTCTGCACAGCTATGGCCAATCTTCCCCGATCTTCTGATTATTGGACATGAACCCCATTGGACATGAACCCCGAGTCGGCAACTTGGCATTGATGGTATTCCGGTTGGAATTGTACGGTTAGAAGCCAACATGAGGCGTTGCTATCATTTTGATATCGGGTTATCTCTTTGGGACATACTGACCTTCCACGGTAGGCCACAGCGGGCGCCAGTTACGAGCCGATTTTTTTTCTTTTTGTTTTATTTAACTGTTATGGACGTTGCAACAATTCTTTGCGATTAGCTGATAGTTGATAGTTACTTCTTATTGTCATCGTGAAGAGAAGGGGCTGACTATTTTCATCTTTTCCTTTTTTTTTATTGACAGTCTTCTGGTATTGGTCTGGTCGTGCTTTGACATCGTAGTTTAATTGCAGTTCGCTTTTCACGAAGGGCTTTTTTTTTTAAGTCATTACACCATACGCTACATAAGGAAGCATCCTTTGGCATTTCCTTATAGTCTCTTGTTCTACAAAAAGAAAATAGAACATTTATTATTCTGACACCAATCATCGAGATTTAGCTGGTTTGAGAATTAATGCATATTCGGAGGTACATGCATATCCAGAGGCACAAAGGAAAATTTTGTCGACCCATTGGCATCCATTACTTTGATGTACCTCCAAACGCCAAAATGCCACTCTTACCTCTAAATTATTTTAAGCCATTGTCATTATCAAGAAAGTGTTCGTTACAGAGGCCATTTTGTAGTCACAGATTTCCATTATCCATCTTTCAAAATAATATTTCTGAGAATATCGGTATCTAATTTCTGATTTTGCTGATTTACAATAACTTCCCGGTATCTTCCTTGAGTGTAGTCTTTCGGTTGATTCCCTGAAGTGTATAAGTATGATTGCATTGGAAGATGGGTAGACTTTCAGACAAATTGTGATGCCCAAGGTAGCCCATATTACTAAAACCATTTGGCAAAAAGTAAAGTAAATCCGACAAAACAATTAAACACTGAGCAAGGATCCCAAGTTTTCTACAGTTTACTTCTCAGAATGCATGAATAGAGAACATCTAGTCCTATTTGTCTGTGCTGGACTCTAAATTGCTCACAGTCATTCTCTGAACAGACATTTTATCTTTAGCAGACACTTGTAGAATCTATACCTTTCTTTATCATTATGGAAAAGAGATAGTTTTGTTTGGAGTCCTTTCAGGAAATCTCTAAGATTACGTCGCCAATCAAAATTATTTGAAATCTCCGGAAGAGATGGCCTATCCAACGACTGAGCCTCCAGACAAAGCGTAGATTCAATTTCCAGTATCAATGATAATATATATAAATTTTTGGAAAAATATCTTGTTTTGTGTAATTAGTGTTGCTATATTAGTACATCTCTCTGGATATCGTATTGATGTTTCGTATTTCTCTCTCTGACGGAATTATTTCCTATACAGTTTGACATATTATCTGCGAGTGAAGATCCAATGTAGATTCGAAAAAACCATCGGATCACTACATTTGTATTAGATATTCTCAGTGTCTAATACTTCCAAGTAGCCACTCAAGTGGACAAGATGACTAGATCCATATGATCAGATTTGCTTGCGTGAAAGAACACAAAATGGCGAATGACGTTTGAAAAAAAGTGAGAGAATGGTCTCCTTGGTGAACTTTCTACTGTAAGATTCTTACTGGACTAGATAATCTGAACAGCTTTGATTTTGGGTAGTGAATTGGCTCGGAAGTTTGTTTTGTTTGAACAGGAGATGATATCGTAGATTATGAGTTGGGAAATGTAGTACCATTTAAGTATGGTCTTTTGGAGCCTGAGACATGCATGCTTAATGGTTTCAATTCAATTCACACCTCATCATGACAGAAACAAAAGTTGTGCAGCGTTAACTAATAAACGAAAGCGTCAATACCTGGTGCTCTAAGCTGATATACATGGTGTGTTCTACTTTAGGAAATGGTGTCCTGTTTAGTTGATAACGCACATCTTTTCATTCCATCTCTATCCCCAATCCACCCAGCATTCAACAGTCTCACACTCAACACATTTTCTACTGTCCAAAGTTCACCAGTGGTAGTAAACCATCTGCTTATTATTAGACTCATTGTATCTTCGCAGCCAGAGCCAATCACTCCACCACGATTTCTAATTGTCAAAAGCTGCCGTCCCAAAATTCGACGTTCTCCCTCATGTTCCCTCTCATGTCCTATCTCCTCATTTTCCATGTTTCTACCTTCATTTCGACTTCCACCCATACTTCCATTCAGACTACACCTACCAATCAGTACTATGTTCTTCCTGCCTAAATCGCGAATAACATCTTCTCCACTGTGGCTACCACAATGTTCAGATCAGGATTTCGTTTTTGCACAGCTGCTGCACCCTCTCGTGCCGTTGTGGCCTCTCTTGCCAGATACTCTGTTCGCAGAACCCCTATGCTTCACATTCCGTGCGTTTCCCCGGTGTTTCGCAGAGGATATGCCATTTCAACAACTGGTGATCATGTCGAGCAAATCATCGACCAATTGTCTGACAACGAATACTCGCAAATTGCCAACGAGTACTTGGAAACATTGAGTGATGAGCTTGAGATGCTCGCTGAGGATTATCCCCAGGTGGATGCCGAGCTTTCGCTGGGAGTCATGACTCTCTCTGTGGGTGAGGGAAAGACATATGTGATCAATAAGCAGCCGCCAAATAAGCAGATCTGGCTCAGTAGCCCGATAAGCGGGCCAAAGCGGTATGACTTGATTGGTGGGAAATGGATCACGTTGCGTGATAACACTGCATTGACGGATTTGCTTGAGGAGGAGTTGCTGGAGGAACTCGGGACGAAGGTTGTATTGGAGCTTGAGAATTAGGCACCATACAACAGAATTAGTCAGAATTTGAGAGAAGAGTTAATTAGGTCAGAGTTCGACTAGGGCGAGATGAGAAGGTGGATTGTCATAAAAGTCAGGCGGGATGAGAGTGTGTCATCTTTGAATATTTTCAAGCGAAGATAGTTAGAATGAAGTCAAACTTCTCGTGACAGAGATTCTGGTGACAATTATGAAGCCGTCTGTTTTTGATTATCGCCTGTTATGTATATATGAGAGCAATGTGAATATCATGTGGTTGGTATTGAATTACTAGGTTTCTGGCGTAGGTGTTTATTTGGCATTGAAGCAATGGCAGAGGGATTGAAGTTATGATAATTCAACCAGAAACTGGTTTGACAATGAAAGTGATGTGTCATTCGAGTATTTCGTTATCAACTTCCCTTTATGGAGTAAAGAGATGGCTAAAATTATAGTATAATTGAAACATGAAGTCATGAACTTCCTGAAAGCCTTTTCCCTTGTACACCTTGTTATATTTGTTTTTAATCACTGCTATTCATTACATCAAAATTCCTTCGATCCGCATTAATCACTGCATTGTACATCTACGTAGACTCATTATTAAATTTAGTGTTTGGAAGTTCCATAACCTCTTGATTTCATCCTTGTTCTTTCTGACTATATTCAATTTTTTATTTATTCATTTTATTGGTAACATTTATGTTGTTCATTTTATTTATCTCATTGAGTATTCCATTTCTTCCTCCACAGCCTGGTCATGATGATTCGCTGGTGCTTGCACTACCCTCACTTATAACCCCACTACCAAGCCTGATCTCAACATACCTTCCTTATCTTCTACTTACACAAAATGGCTGGCCCCCCTCCGCCTCCTCCTCCTCCGCCTCCAGCGGGACTAGATCTTCCCCCTCCTCCTCCGGCTTCAATGCCCGTTGGAAGAGATGCTTTACTTGGAGATATTCGAAAAGGTATGAATCTCAAGAAAGCAGTAACCGTGGACAAATCCAAGCCTCTCATCGACTCCAAAACTTCAATTCTGACCTCCTCACCTCTGGCTTCCACAGGTATTCCTCATACATCTAGCGCTCCTCCGTTGCCATCTGGAGGTCCTCCCCAATTGGGTGATATCTTTGCTGGAGGAATGCCCAAGCTTAAAAGCGTGAAAGATAACCGCAGCGGCCTTGTGCCTGCTTCAGCACCCAAGATCCCGGTTCCACCAATACATCCTGTGTCTCGACCACAACATTCGGCGCCACAGGCTCCACAGACGCCGCTGACCAGGCCCCCAAAACGGAATCTGATCACGGCTTCTTCGGCAGCTCCCTCATTGCTGACGCCTCCCACCTCCTCGGGACCACCACCTTTACCATCTGCTGCTCCGCCTTTACCTTCAGCAGCGCCACCTTTACCTTCAGCAGCGCCACCTTTACCTTCAGCAGCGCCACCTTTACCTTCAGCAGTGCCACATGTGCCATCATCTCGACCTTCTGCATCTCTTAAGGTTCCGAAGATGCCTCCGTCGAGACCACGGAAGCTGGGCCACTTGAAATCGAGCTCCATCAGCTCGCTGGGCTCTTTTGAGAGTACACAGTCCTCGGAATCTGTATTGACTCCCCAGGCTCCTCCAGTACCTTCAGGTCCTCCACCTCTTCCCTCAGCACCTCCTCCACTTCCTAATGCGGGTCCTCCGCCACCCCTCCACCGTCTGTATCAGTGAGTGGTCCAGGAAAGGCTTTCAAAAGTACTGCTCCGTCTGCTCCGTCTGCTCCATCTGCTCCATCTGCTCCATCTGCTCCGCCCCTTCCTGCTGGTGGACTCCCTTTCTTGGCTCAGATCAACGCTAAACGTGACGAATCAAATGTCATCGACAACGTACCATCGCCAGCATCAAACTCCAGAGTTCCATCTGTGCCTACAAATGCTCCTCCTCTTCCTTCAAGTGTGCCTCCACCTCCACTGAGTGTTAGAGCGCCGCCGCTACCTCAGAGCTTGCCTGTTTCAGGTGGTTCGCCTGCACCACCACCTCCTCCTCCGCCTCCACCGGGAGGACTTGGAAATTCCGTACCCAAACCTCCTGGAGGTCCTCCAGCACCTCCTCCTCCTCCTCCCGGAGGTTTAGGAGCGCCTTCTTCAGCCAAAAAGGGCAGCACCAAACCTCCTGTAGCGGTTGGTGGTGCCTTGCCATTCATTGACCAGATCAATGCCAAAAGAAACGAAACTTTTGTTGTGGACGGCTCATCCTCAGGTTATTCCACTACTCTGGAGACTCCAGCAGCTAAAACTCCTTCAAGGCCTCTGGCTCCAAGTAGTGCTCCGCCTGTGCCCTCTGCACCACTGAAGGAATCCTCCCAGCCACTTGGAGGTTTGCCTTTCTTGAACCAGATCAATTCAAGAAGACTGGACTCGGGCTCCACTTCACTGGCTGCAGTTCCTCCACGGATTCCGCCTTCTGTTCCGCCATCAGCTCCTCCAATTCCATCTGGTAATCCTCCCTCGCGATCTCAAGCTCCGCCAGCACCTCCACCTCCGCCTTCTGCTCCACCGGCACCTTCTGCAGCTGTAACACATTCTGCTCCATCTGCTCCTCTTGCTCCCCCACAAATTCCTGGTGGATTGCCATTCTTGGCTCAGATTAATGCGCAGAAGTCTGATGATTCAGATAGTGATACTGATTCGTCGGCACCCAACTACTCATATTCTAGTCAACAGTCTACCCCGGTGCCTGCAATAGCTCCTCCACCGCCTACATCGGTACCACCCACGTCAGTTCCACCAACACAACTGGCACCTCTGTTGCCACAACTGGTTCCTCCACTGTTACCAAACGCTGCACCTCCATCTGCATTGTCTAGTCAGAGTACCAGAACCAAGAAAGCTGCACCTCCTCCGCCACCTTCTACAATGGATCAACAGCAGTCTGTAGGACTGTCACTTCGGAAGATATCTGCGCTGGCGTACACGATTAACACCCACCAACGAAACGGAGCGGATAGCAAGCCACAGAAAATCGTTATTGATGACCTGAGGTACAAGTTTGCCAATGCAGACTCGCTCCCACATCCTAGAAGGTTTGAAGGAAAACAGAAACTTTATCCAAGTGGCCGAGGGTCATCTGTTCCGTTGGATCTTTCGATCTTTTAGTCATTATTATTTACGTATGTAATTGAGGTCATTTTGAACTCCAAGTGTATCGCTGATTGATATTGCTCTTCTATCTTTACTCTATCTTCTACGACTGTTGCTTTTCAACCTCCACTGGCAGCCACAGCTGCACCACGTTATCGTAGAACGAACAGGTGACAATGCAATCGCCCTGCCAGTCCCCTCCATAGCACATACTCTCGTGTTCTCCTTTGAAGTATCTGACTACTTCGGGGCTCTCAGGATTTTCAGGATCGATGATTCTGGCTCCGTCATACATACAACAAGCCAATACCTTATCTGAGTCTGGGGCAGGTATCAACCTCCATACTCCACCATTAAGGTTCTCGGAGTGTTTTTGTTGTGGAAGTAAGCCCTGAAAAAGAACGGGACCATCATCTCCATCGATCATTCTCAAGTCGAACACTCGAAGATTGTCATCGTAGGAGCCTGTCCAGAGAGAATTTGGACGTCTGGTGTGCCATTTGGGCCCAGGACAGAGGATCAGCACCACTCCAGCATCATGGTGACGGTGAGACGTCTCCCAGATCTTCTCATTTGTTCGCAAGTCATGTGCTATGAGCTTAGCATCGTCTCCACCTGTAAATACAACATTTTGAGCCGGTCCAGCCTCTCCAAAAGCTCCAGTCCAGCACTCCAAAGTGTGAGGGGTGGAAAGCTCTTCGATATTAGCGGTTTCAAGGTTGACAATAGCTGAAGAGCCAGAAGTTAAAGTCACAAGTAACAGTGAGGTGCTTTGAGGAGAGAAGAACACTGAGGTAATGAGGTCCAGCTCGTCAAAAAGTTGCATGTCTTCCATCAATCCAACTTCATTTCCATCATACTTCCACACCATCAAATTTCCAGTAGAATGTGCCAGCACCAACATGTTTGGGTTCTTTGGATTGATTTTGAGATCTAGCACTGCCAGCTTAGTAGGAGTCGAGTTTCTTTTGGTGAGTTTTCCATTCTCAATGTCGTAGACGTCGATGGATCCATGACGAAGTCCCGACTCTTTCTCAAGTTTGTAAGTCCCGAGAAACACAACATTTGCATCTACGGGATGTACACGGAGGCAGCAAGGTGGAAGATCTGTGTGTGTTATATCGAGTCTTGCAGCAATGGACATGACGAGGTGAAAAGCTGGAGAGGTTGAGAATCTGGAGAAGTTGAGAATCTGGAGAAGTTGTCATGTATGGAGATGACCATCGCGATTTGGGTGCAAAATTGTTTCTAAAAGTCACAGAGAAACTAATGCTGATTAAATTATAAATTGTGGTGATATGTTATCAGAAAGAGTTGAAGATTGAATTTTGGAATGAAATAATGACGTTTTCAACGTCTTAAGTACCTGGTTTGTGAAGTCAATACTGGAATTAGTTGTCTATGTACGGTATAGTGGTTTATGAGTAAGTAATTCAATTTTATACCTCAAGTAACTGGAAACAATAGAAAAAAGTATCACTACATGGTGATCTTGATATTGAATTTATTGGCTACAATAATATATCTAAATTTCGGAGACAGTGGTAACACTTTTCATGAGCTTCGCACGACCTCGGATCTATATATATGCTCATTTCCTCAGAATAATTCTTCAACATGAGTTTGTGGCAGAAGTGGAATAGCCTTCCTGTTAAGGCCCGCTACTACATTGGCGCATCTACTTTTGTGTTTGCTCTTGTGGGTGACTATGTTACTTCACGAGTCAATGAGGAGGTGGTGAGCAGAAAGGAGATTTTGCAAGAGTTGGAGAAAAAATAGTAAATGGGTTAATAAACGATTAAATCATAATTATTAGTGTGTGCTATAAAAATTAAAGTAAAAAGGATCACAAAAGCTTGTTTGCAACAAACTCCTTTCTGATCAGAGAAATAAACTCCAAGAATTTGGCTGGGTTGGAGTCCACTCCTCTAGAGTAGACAAATCTGGAAGCCAATCTGGTTGCAAACAATGCTCTCAAGTATGTCTCTGGAACTCTCTGTAAGATATCCTCGATACCGATAGCCTTCAACAACAATGGAGGAAGAGAGTCGACCAAAACGGCGTTTCTGAACGCCTGGTCGTCGTTCCACAACTCCTGTGAGTTGGCCAACTCGTCTGCCAACTTGTTGATAGTCTTGGAGAGCTTATCGGACAATTCGGTAATTGGCTCTCCAGTTGACTTCTTCAAAGCCCAAAGAGCCTCAAACTCGTTCTGAGCGTTAGAGACAATCTTCTTTTGCACTTCCTTGACGTAGTCCTCGTAGAATGGTGGCTTGACACCGTCTGCACCAACACACATGTTCTCCAAGAATCCCTTGTCATCAAATGAAAGAGCAGCAAGAACTTCTAATGAGGAAGAAGTCACACCACCCTTGTTAGTAGAAGCATCCTTGAAGATGATACATCCAGCGTTCTCCAAAATAAGTTTGGCGGATTGGGTAATGAAAAGGTTAGCACCTTCCACGAAGTATGGAATGATACTCTTTCCGGTCTTTTCGTCAATCAACTCCATGACATTGTTGGTGTCAATGGCTGCTGGACGACCACCGCATGGAACAAACAAGTCCACACCGTCAATACCGTAGATCTCCTTCAATTTAACATGGAACAAGTTACGGAAAGCAACACCAGAAGTTATGACGGTACCATTTGGCAACTTGATGTCCTGCTCATCGACTAAAACAACAAATCCGTCCTTGGAAAGCTTGGAACGGTCGTAGTGGTCAATCATCTTTCTCTCGTGAGCAAGACGTAAGAGCTCCTGTTTGTCCAAGCCGTGAGGGTCCGCAATGACACCTGATCCGTCAACAATACCGACATACTTCTCATCTCTAGAAAGCTTGATCTCGTTGGATCCCAAATCACCGTCTGGGCCACCTGTTTGGACCTTTCTGATGGTGGCGTTGTCGATGTTGAGCTTCTCGTAGATCTTGTTGACGTATGCTCTGACAGACAAAGTAGTCATACCATATTCATCATGAGGAATACCTCCAATCTGCTGAGACTTACCAGTGAAAAACGACTTCCACCATGGTGCACCTCTGGAGCGAGCATGAAGAGCCGCCCAGTCAACATAGCCGGCAGTACCTTCATCTGGGCCCAAGAAAAGAATCTCGGGTTTCTTGTAAAGGTCGACATACGACTCCTTGGCTCCTGGAATGTGCTGCTTGAGCAACAAGTCGATCAAGGCATCAATGTACTTCTCGAAAGAAGCCTTTGGAGTCTCCTGAGCAGCACCATGATCAAGCAAGATAACACCCTTGGAACCACCCTCTGGAATATCCTTATTCTTCTTCTGCTGGGTGGCAGCCAAGTTGTAGTTCTCGTCGAACAAGTTTCTGATGTTGACGTTGTATGCGTCCACCGATCTGGAGCGCACAATACGAATACCACCTCTGGCGATGTCTCTGAAACGAATGTGGAAACCTCTGAAGTCAGAACCCACAATGAAGAACATACCATAAGGAGTCTCTGGGTACTCAGAAGTTGGCAAGAAAGATGGGTCCAATCTGAAAGAAATAGCCACCTTGGTCAGAGTGTAGAAGTTAGTCTTGAGCACGGACTGGTTGAACACGTAAAGAGCTCTCAAAACCACGGCATGGTGCTCGTTTTGGGAACACTCCTTGGAGAGCAAACGGTTAAATTCCTCCTCAGATCCAACAGGAGTGATCTGCGAAAGTCTCTGGTAAGACAAAGTCTTCTCCATAGACAGTCTGATGTAGTGGACATCGGCAAATTGACGGTACATCTTTCTAATGATGTCCTTTCTAACCGAAAACACCTCCTTGATGTAATCCTGGGTGTAAGTTTCGGCACGCAATCTCTTCTTCAAAGAATTCAACACCTCAGCGTGCTGGATCAGCTTAGATGGGTCAAGCAAATGCGACAACTTGGTGTACTCAGGACCCAATCTGTTCAAGAAGTGGGTCACGAAGATAACACCACACTGAGCGTAAATAGCCTCTTGCAATGACAAGTCGTTCAGCACAAACAAGCTGTGGAAGAGGTTGTTTGGGATACAGTACAACAAAGAAGCTTCCTTGATGACCTGGTAGATCAGCAAGTCAATTGGAGTCTTCTTTCCGCTCAAGTTGGTAGCCTTGATGTACATGGAGATCACAGTCACACCATTGCTGAACTGCTCAACGTACTTTCTGGTGGTGGCCAACTTATAGTAGTCGGCCAAATCACTCAAAGCGGAGTTGTAGTGGGGAGAAGTCTTCTGACGGTAGCCAATAACGACTCTGTACTCTTCGGACTCCTCAATTGCAAAGTGCTGGATCACTGGACCAGTGGTGGTCACTACACGCTTGATGATGTCAGAGTAGAGTGACTTGGTTCTGTCGGAGGCGATCTTCAAGAAGGTCTCATCACCGATCTTATTGATGTCGGTCTCAGTGGCATTGACTTCAGGCGACGCGAACTTGGTCTTGTAGATAAAGTGACACTTGACCTGCTGCTTGGAGAAAACATCGCCAGACTTGGACTGAGCGTACTTCTCGGCCACACCAGCCAAAATTGGGTCGGACGAGTAGTTGAGAGGAGCGCTGAAGTACTCGAGTCTGTAGGAGTTCTTACCGTAAGAAGGATCGATATACTTGTCATCGATGGACTCGTCAAAACGGCGGTTGGCAAAGTGCTCACCAGGCAATTGAGTGTCGAAGAACACAGCGTGGTCATCAGCCTCTCTCTTGTAACGAATCAAGGGCTGCTCAGCAACATCGACATCAGAAGCAAAAGCCTGGACCTTACAGGAGTACAACGAGTGGATGTGGGAGGCGATGCCCTGAGGTGATTCTCTGGCAAAGAAGACATCATCAATTCCTAACGAGTTGTAGAACCATTTGGCCTCCAGCTCGATGAGGTTTTCGGGGATGAATCCGGTCAGGTCCAAGATGTCAAGCACCTGGTCAAATTGATCCTGCTTTCCGGAGAAAGGTGTGTCGATGTAGTCGTTACGAAACAGCTGGACCGATGACGCATCGGATGGAGCGTCGTTGTTGATGGTCAACTTGGCTAAATCCACACTCATGACGAAACGTGGGGTAAGTAAGTAGAAAAAGTACGCGGTACTTTGAAGTGGTTTGTGGGTGTTGGGTCGTTGGACGCGAGGCAAACACGTGGAGATTCACGGGGTCTGCTTTAGGGCGCTAACGGTAGGGACTGGTAGAATTCCAATTGTGGAGGAGGAATTCAGTTCAGTGGGATTTTCAGGCTATATATATAGACTTTCAATGTCCTGGTAAGAGAGGCGCGGAGTAGCAGACTGGCAACTTAGTTCGGCACCTGTTCCAACCGGATTGTAATGGGGGACAGCGAAGGAAGCGATGGGGTTAATAGTGAAGGAGAAAAAAAAACTTTATGGATATCTTCTACTATTTATACTTGAAATCTGTGAATATTTCTTCCATTTTATTCTCCATGGTAATTTTCGCCCAACATGCTGTCAATGACTGATGTACGGCAATGAGGAGGGGTGTTGCGCGGCATGTCGTGCGACATTCATTTAAAGTGGCTCCCACCTTACCAGGATAAATGTCGTGGATCCGTATACCCTTTGTATCCGGACCGTTAGCGTCTCGGCCATATATTTCCGGTGTGATGAATAGGTTATATTGGAGGCTAGACCATTAGATAGTAGAACATGATAATTGTCAAACATTGAAACTGCTGCAAATTTAATACAATTGGCGTTTTTTAGGACTTTCTGAGGGGCTTACCAGGTCTTTGTGTCACCATTCAGATTCTTGGTTTTTGTCATTTTTTTTTCGCCAGAGGTAAACATCACTGCCCCACATTTTGCCAGTTTAATGCCTATTAATGACCCTTTGGTGGGATGTACGGGTGTTTTGGAATCATCCAGCCAGATATGCCGTTGGTCACGGAAGTAGAAGATTTCCAGTGTTGCCGGGGGTATATCGGCTATTGTGAAAATTACTAAAATCATTTTGGTTAACTTCACTTATTTACATTGATAATGATAAGTTTAGGTTGTTTAGGGGAAACCGAACTGAATCGATCCTGATAGAAGAGGTGCAGTTCGGTTCGAGTAGTTAAAATGGACAGAAAGAAAACGAAAAAGAAAAAAAAAAAAGGAAAAAAAGTCTTCAATCTAGCGCTAACATTATCCGTCAGTCCCATCTTGTCTGTGCCGGCGACTTCAATGAACACCCGTCTTGTCCGTATCCGCCACAATAACCGCCCATAAAACCTCCTATTTACCACCACCGCCACATTGGGTCTTTTTTTTTTTTGTAACCATGATTGCGGCTTTCTCACTGTGGGGCCCTGGCATTCATTTTTTTTTTCCGAAATCCAATAACCTCTATTTTTCCTTGGTGTACGGGTGTTTCCTCACTCGGATCCACCTGCTCTGTGGCACTTTCTCCAAGTCCGGGGTAAAAATGCCCCAATTTCCTTGATGGGCATAAAAAATTGAAAAAAAAAAATTGGCTTTGGCGTTGGGTCATATTTGCGGAGCTTGTTGGCCTAGAAATCTCATAATTTTCTATTCTTTCTTTTGTTTGTCGTTAATATTCTCAGAAAGTTCCTTAGCAATTTGTTCATTTTGGCCTCCACTGCTCCTTGTATTTTGCTTCTCAAATGCCGTGGATAGATGGGTTTTCAAACGCCAACCGTCTCGGGGCTCGTAAAAGTTATTTTGTCTGTATGGCACATGGAGATGCCAGGCACAAAAAAATGTAAGGCATTGAGCTTCTTCCATGGCATTTGGAGAACGGCCCTTATGTTCTCGGAGTTGACTCATGTTTTCCTCAAACAATTCTTGTCCATGATGCCATATACCGAATATAGCTCAGAATGTATTGGGGGTTCATCCTCTGGTGATGATTGATGATTTAGGGTGTTTTTTTTTTTTTTTGCCTTTTTTCTCTACTTTTCTTTCTCTGGTTCTTCATCTGGGGTAGATGAAGAATACCAGTGTGGTGGGTGCAAAAGTGAGTATTACACCATTTTTGGTGCTTTCGTAGTGCATTTATGGTCCCGACATAAACGGTTTATCCGTTACCTATTCATGAGAGTTCTTTTTGTACTTTCCATGTTCATGATATTCCTTCTTCGACTCTTCACAGTCTATTCCTTATTCAATTATGCTCCTATGTTTTACCTTTCTCTTCAAGAACTCTGTCTTTCCACTATCTATGATTTCTTGAAGCACATCTCTGCCATATCCATAATCGTCAACTTCTCAACAGTCTCTCATATCTTCATATCTCCCTCAGGACAATCTTTCCACGTCGCATGAGGTTACCGGCATATTCTGCGAAACCCAGTTGGAATCCCGCAACAACTTCTTAGGATCAGAGCTTCGTCCGTTAACCTTTGTCAAAAGCTCGTCGTATTGCGCTTCCTGGGTCTTGTATTCTCGTAGAACCTCGTTGGTTTCGAAATCAACATACACACGAGTATCACGCACTCGGAATGCTACATCGTCCACACGCAAGTAGAACCGACACAAGAGAAGAAGACAAGAGTGCATGACTCTCACTTTAGTTGAAAGCATGGCAATCCCGTTATCGCCAAGCTCATCTTCAAAGAGAATCGACTCATCAAAGAAGAGAATTGGGTCTGGACGGAGAAGTTTCTCCAAAGGAATCTTATCGCCAGTGCTTTCGAATTTTGCATCCGTTACTGATCCTCTGTAATTGGTGGAATACGTCCAGTCGTATGGCTTCACCGACTCCAAATCCGACTTGGTTGAGCCGGTATCAGTCTCTGCCTGTGACGCACTTGCCTTGGGACGCGTGCTGAGCCATTCCTTGTAGTAACTGACCTTAAAGTCTGCTGTATCGTTCAAAGAGTCAAGAGCATCCAATGTATTGAATTCAATCACTGCTTGGGTCTTATCGTTAACAATACGCACGTAGTTGTTGCCAAAAATCATCTCTGGCAACGGGAACTCGAATCGGTTGCTGTTCAAGTAGTCCAACTCGTTTGACAGGAGAATTGGTCCTTTCATGGTATATATGCTCCAGTCATTGACGGTAATGGACGGTTTTTCGTGAAAGGGAAAAGTTGCCTTGGGCAGTGGAATGATCACTTGTCCGCAATGGCCACATTGTGGGTTGTTGCATTCTCCTTGGTGATCTTTGGCGGGAACCAGGACATTCGGATGGGATGTTTGCAACGGCGATGGAGGTGCTCTTGACGAAGCCTGTGAAATGCCAGTACCACTAATTTGGGGTCTCTCTTCGCTCTGGGCTGCTTTTTGGGGTGGCTCAGTAGCATTTGCGGCGGATTCAGCCCCTCGTGCTCTGAGTTGCGTCGCCACTCGTCCATGAAGCTGATTGGAGTTTGTTTGCCTGGGATTTCTGCCCTGAACGTGCAAATTCACCATTTCCCGGGCCGAATTCACATGCACCGCCTGGATCCCCGGTCTACTGGTGGGCTTGGGGAAGTTTTCTGACATGACTTTGAGTTTCAGTAGTTTATGATTGATGTGGAGGAGGAGTTACGTGGAGGTGGTGTGCAGGTTATTGAAGTATTGGGATATTAATCAGGCTGTGATTTGGAGGATTATTTACGTCAATATCTTAAAAAAAACTCAATTCATTAGGTCAATTGATTCAAAACTTTGCTGATGAAGATAATTATTGAATATGGCGTTGGTTTATACGTTGTGTAATCCAATCCAATCAACCTTTACGTCGAATAGCTATAGGCTAGAGTTCATTTTAATCATATAATTAGTAGCGATGATCTTTGAAATTTGTGAGCGGTTGGAATCACTTTCGATGAATTATTAGGCTATAGTTTTTTTCCTCTTTTTTTCTACTCTTAGCTTCTGATTTTTTTGCTTTTATGGGATAAACTCGCAAGTTTTTGTGATACTTTAAGCTTTAAATTGATATTAAAGCCTTCAATTATTTTAGGGCCCCTTTGTCTCTTTTCTAATTTCACGTATTATTCTAAATCATTCTAAATTGCAATCTCCTCTTTTCCCTCCTCCTTTCTCATGCCCTCACGCACTGCCAAAACCGAATCGGCGATAACAGCATCCACACCGGCCTTCATTTGGATCTTACACAAATCTGGAGAGTTGTTTTCCACTCCGTAAGTAACACAAACCAATCCAGAGCTTTTGACCACCTGTGCCAATCTGGGCGTCTTGACCAAAGTTTTGGCTGCACTCACAATACCTAAAAGGTTCCACTTCTTAGCAAACCTGATCGCATTTTGCAATGATGACGCACGGATATCGGCCATATACTGAGTTCCAGCCTCGGTCAAAAACAAAATAGGCATCGTAGGCTGCTTCAAGGACAACAACAGACAAATATCTGGGTGGAACGACGAAAACAAGATGTCTCTGCCTGTAGTGTTCTCGTCGTAAACCGTTTTCAAAATGGTATCCACATAGAAGTTCATGTCAAAAGCAACTTCTCCCATACTTTCTTGTTCGGCTTCATCCAACATAGGATACTTGAGTTCCATATTGAATCCAACATTCTTGGGTAATCTCTTGAAAAGCTCTTTCAATGTCACAAAGTTGGATGCAACTGATAATCCTCTAGCATTTCCTTTGAACCCTTTCTCTTTCCAAGTCTTGGTAAGCTTCATTCTCCTGAACATCTGGTCCTGAAACTCACGATCCAACTCTTCATCTTCAATGTGCGATGAGAAGTTGGGTGCTGACGGATAAGATGACATCAGTCTAGGACGGTTGTATTTACCCAAAAGCTCGTCATCCATGGCAAAGTTTTTTGACACATTGGCATTTCCATTCACCTTGTCATACTTGAAGATCGAACTGTGCTTCTGTGAACCTTCTTGCTCACTGAGTCCTAAGAATTGCTCGGCAGTTAACGAGTGCATGGGGATATCAACACCAGATTCAGCAACTAAGAAGTCGTGGTAAATTACTGGAACAAAATCCTTCGTAAGTTGCACATCAAACTCGACATAAGAAGCACCCAAGGAGGCAGCAGCAATGAACGACTCTACTGTGTTTTCTCCCAATTGCAACGATTTTCTGTTGTTCATATTCTTTCCCAATCCTCTGTGTCCGATGACTCTCGTCGAAACTAACTGTTTCCAATATGTGTCAGATCTGGTGATCGACATCTGAGGATGTACAAAGGGAGTAACGCACAAATACTCGAAGTTTAAGGTTCCCAACACGTCAAGAGAAGCTTGCTCGATGATAGGAATAGTGATTGTGTTGTGTAATGAACGCAAGTTGTTGCCCACTTTAGTGTAGGCGTTGTTAAGCATAGCAACTCCTCTGCCCAAAATTTTCTCTTTGTTTTTGGAGCTCAAAGTGCTGGCTGGGTACTGGTATGTGGGTACAATGTCAAATGTCACAAAAACCTCCGACGACTGTAATCCATTGATCAATTTGAATGATATTGGGTCAGTTGCACTTCCATGTTGATCCTCTAAGGGCAAATCCACGATGACTGGGGTCTCGATGACAACTTTTGTCACTTTATGGCGACAGGTAATCACAAGCGAAAGCGCCGTATCCAATTCGGTGAAGAAACTCTTGGACATGGAGATTTTGCTCAAATCAATCGGTTTCGTTTCGTCTCTGAGGTCGGTTGTTCCCAAGGTGATCAAAATCAACTGTTCTTCTTTCGTTAAGTAACGGTGACCAAACGATTTGATTGGTTTCATCTTTCTTCTGTTAACAGGTGATCTTGACCTAGATGGGTTCCGGGGAGTCATGCTCAAAGCATCCCCATTTCCATTCGGACTGGAAGGTAAATTCACTGAAGTTTGCGACCCATTGTCTAACTGCTTGAACTGGCGATAGACTTCATTGACAGCAGACCTGTTCAGTTCTGGAAGCTTATCGATGGAACTCGTGGAAAGAAGCATTTCTTCGCTTGTTGGGTTCAAGAATGGAGAAGTCACGGCTGAGTTGGACCGCGACAGCGCATTTGCCACTCTTGGGGTGTTCTTGGAAGGGTCATCAATGTCATACAAGAGCAAATTGTCGTCTAGAGGTTTCAATAAGTCTGCAACATCCAAGTGTCCACGCAAGGAGGCGTGCTCCATGGGAAGCCAGCCAGAGTCATCAACCAAATTGTACATAGCACCGAAAGTTTTCAACTCTTCGACAATCTCCTTGTACCCTTCAGCAGCAGCAGCAAAAATAGGCGTCCAGCCAAACACATTCTCTCCGAGTTCGGTATCAGCACCTCTCAGTAATAAGTAATTTACCAATTCCTTGAGGTTCAGTTTGGAGGCAATGTAAAGAGCAGTTTCATTGTTATCCTCCGAGTCTGTGAAGTTGACATCAACCAATCTGGACTCCACCAAGCTTTTCACAATCTCATCGCATTTCAATCTTGTTGCCAACAAAACAAGATTTGGACACGAGAGCATTGTCTGTGAAAAAGCGAGCAAGTTGAGACATGTCTTGGGATGTTTTCCAATAATCGCAAGGTGCAAAGGTGTGAGACCTTCTTGATCTCCCCACAACAGTACCAAGTCAATGGGCGTCAGAGGTTCAACCAACTTCCATTTCAACAAGTACTCGAAGATGATTTTGGCCACATCTTTAATTCCATATTGTGCAGAATAGTGCAATGGCGTCCTGAAGTAAGAATCTCTGCCCATCAACATATCCTGATATTCCGGATAGTTGTCCATCTTGGACAAAATGTGTACTAAACCTTCAACTCGAACGGGAGTTAGCTGAATGCCATCAGGCCCACTTTTGTTGCCATAAAGTCTGTTGATTTCACTGGACTCACCAGGAGTCACCAGCTGCTGTTCCTTGATGAGCTGCTTCTTGCCCAAAGAAACCACATGCTGGTGGAAGAAGTTTCTACCACTAATGTCGTCGGAATCAAAGAGAGGAGAGGCAGGAGGATCGCAAGACTTTGAAAATTCCACAAGGTAATCGAACAACATGTCGATACATTCCAAGGAGTCGGTGAGAGTGGCCCTATTCAAAAGTGAAAGTAAAAGCTTCAACAGCTTTGATCTGGCATCCAAACTATCCAATTTGGCCAAAAGCTCATCTGCACGATTTTGATAGATGAGATCATAGAATCCCTCCAAAGACTCCTTATCAAACGAGTACTTCCTCTTGTTGCCGATCTTGAGCGTATTTACATTCGCGGTAACATTGTCCAAGGTGCCCTGCTTAGCTTCAACCTCTTCAAGATAATTTTCAAGCTCCAACTGCTGCTCGCCCAACTGGTTCAAGATGCTGTTGATGGTGTCCAATGCCGACAAAAGTTCACTTTCGTTGGCAAATGGCAAGGCATCCACACGTGTTGTAAGATACGTTTCCTTGTTGTTGTTAGGCAAGTTGATCACTGGCAAGTCCTTTTGGTCAGGATTGTCGTGGTGCAATTGATCATTGGCCAACGTGGTGAGATACAGCAACTTTTTATCGAGCTTTTTCAAGATCTTGATGAAGCCCTTGTGATTGAGGTCGCCAAACCACTTTAAATTCCGGTAGATTGTTCTCAACTCGAGCAAAATCGACACAATCTCATCTAACTCATCGGTGGTATCGACCTGGTGGGTGATTCTCCCATTAGCGTAGCCAACCACGTGAATAATTCGAGCAGATCTTCTCTGGTACTCACTGAACTTGGAATTGAAGAATTCAGACACCTTTTCGATATCTCTATCCAACTCAAAGAAGAACTGTGAAAGCACCGAGGAGATGAGCTCAGGAAGCTCCAAAGCATTGAACGAATGGTAATTGATGAATGTATCGATGGTCTTGATCACTTTCTTCAAATGCTTATAGTTCATGTAGTAGGGCGACCATTCAGGAATCTGATGGGACACAAAGGTCTTACCGAATTTCATGTTGAAGAGCTAAATTTGGGAAGTGTTTCTGCAAATTCGGCTCCGAAAACTCAAAAAAGACCTGAGAATATATGTGTAAATCCAAACAATCTTCCACAAAAGGGATTTAATCTGAAGATCCAAACGTAATGTCACGGAATAACTATCTATTATCGTTGGAATGTCAGATGGCCTTATGGGCTAACGTGCAGGAACCGGCGACTGTGGGGATTATTTTGGTTTATAAAAACAGATACCTTTACCAAAACCCGTCAAAAAATGAGTTCGATTAGAACAAGCTTTATGCTAGTTTTTTTGGTTTTTATCTCCTACGATAAAACGATGTCACTCTCTTCGTTTGTCAGTACTGCCTTCCACGTGTGTAGTCAACGTGGGATTTAATCAGACCTACATAGTGTACGGGTTGACATGGAGCAATGTACTGGGTGAGAAAACCAATCAATTACGGTCGATAAGGAATTTTGGGATGAATTGGTATGTATCCATGCTTTTAATTGTATTTTTGATTATATTGCATTATTTTTTTTTGGGGCCGGGTGGGCAGGAGAGATGTTGAGATGATATGAGTGATTTCGCAGCCATAGAGTAATCAAGCAGAACGTGCAATTGTATTTTGGAAATTTTCATTCATTGCAAAAATTGATGATGATGAAATGAATAGTTTTAGCCAGAGTGCGTTATGGGTTGGATGCTATGGGCATAGCAATCATCGGTAAGATTTGAAATTGTGCTTTGTATAGAAAAAATAATGACATCATGGACTACAAAAAACCCACTGAATGATGTATCTACTTTTCCCAGCTTTAATATATATCTATAATGTCGGTCATTTCCTGCTGATAATACTCCTACTGAAGAAAATAATTTACAGATCATATTATTTCATTACTTCTTCCTTGGCTTTCTATCTAAATGTCTCATTACCTTTTTTTATGCCCTTACAACAATGTCTCACCCAATGCACATCTACCAATGGCACAAGCAGCGCTGACAGTATCCAACACATGATCCTCATGGTCTGCCAATAAGGGGTTTGTCTCCACGACATCTAACGACGACAAGAGCCCCGTCTGGGCAACGTCCTCAGCAACAAACAATCCCTCTCTCAAGGTCAAACCTCCCTCAACTCTGGTTCCAGTAGCAGGAACAAACGATGGATCAATGGCGTCAATGTCGTATGACAAGTGAATTGGGAACTTTCTGTCTGGATTGATCTTATCCAACGCCATCTCCACAACCTTGCCAATTCCGTACTTGTCCACATGGTACATAGAGAAAGCAGGAATGTTGTATTCTCTTAAAATCCTCTTCTCCTCGGTATCCACATCTCTCAAGCCAATGTAGGCGATCTTTCCAGGCTTCAACTTGGCTGGAACCCAAGAGAATTCTGGAGGGTATGAGTCCTTGTCGATGCCCATGATGAATGACACGGGACAACCATGCAAATTGCCCGAATCGGAGGTCTTGGGCGAGTTGATGTCAGCATGTGCATCGATCCACAAAACACAAGTGTCTGGGTTGTTCTCCAATGCTGCAGCAACGGTGGCAGTTCCGATAGAGTGGTCTCCCCCAATCGTCACAGGTAACGTGCCGTCTTTGTGAGCCTTAACACTGGCGTCAAAAATTCTCTTGTTGCAATCGTTGACAATGGTGGTGTTCTTGACTCCGTAGTCATCCTTCTCGTCAGTCTTCAACTGCTCGAACTTGGTGCCGTGTAAGGGCTCGACGATTGCGGTCTCCCAGCCCAATTCCTGGATCTGCTTCTCGAACCCGGCGTTCATGATGTAGTCTGGGCCCAACTCCACGCCTCCTTTAGGCTGGCCACCGGAAAATGGCGCCTTGATAATGGTGGCCTTCTTGTTTGGATGAAATTTGAATTCGACTGAAAAATTAGTAACGTGGGGGCGGGGCATACATGTGGTGACGTCTCATACGACAGAAACACCACAAATGTGTATTGGAGACATACCAGACATGGGAAATTTTTAAATGGATGGTGATAAAAAAAAACTCTCTTAGCCTTTAGGACAACATGGCTGAAGTTCCCATACTTATAATGTTTCGACCTAATCTGGGACTTCCTGCTACGGCAAGACTCGGCGACGCGACTTTCGGGTTCGATTGCACTTAAGGCACAGGTCTCCCAAATAGAAGGTGCGACCGAACGCCAAAGTACTTTTTTCAAGGCAAAACGGTTCTAAACGGAAAGTGTCTTGGAGAGGCCCCGCAAGAACATGGCAGATTTCACTATGAATAGAGTGGGGTCTTGGTATTTTTGGACGGGGAAATATGGACAAATTGCCCTGTTGACGTGTGTCCGGTTTAGTTGGTGGTCATCGTGCATTCAAAGAAGGCTGGAGTGACCTAATCACTAGCCGGATACACTAACCCGATACCAACTTTAGTTTGTGGAGAGTAGGTTTTGGTCATAGTAAGTGTAGTCGGACTTCTCGGCAGATTTGGGTCACTACTCTCTGATACGTCATTTATAGTTTTGTTTTTCATGGCAATTTTTGTATGGAAGGTGGTAGAAACACTCGCCTAATGCGAATATTTGGCCACAGAAAAGAAGTTACAAAAAAGAAATCAATAAGGAATCACATATAAACTGTCATGGTCATGTAGTGAGATAGTGATACTATTGAGAGTTTTGTAAGTGACAAAAGACTTGATTGATTGAAAGTTCTTGAAAAACATGTCACATGCGACATTGGTAAAAGAGTAACTAATTGGGGATAGTTTGTACCAAAGTTGGTCAAGTATACGCATATGGGGCTATAGATAAGTCTGAATGCATGGGCTTATCTATGTTTGCCCACATAACCACAAAAACCAAGGGTAAGTGCCACAAAGAAACCAATAAACATCCGTACATTTTACCGGGAAACATCCATGCACCAATGAAAATAAATCGGTGCCTCTCCAAGAAGACACCCGTACACCTAATCACAACAAGTTGATGTGCATTTGTGGATCACTAAGCCTATGATCTAGAACTAATACAGAGGTCCCAAACATTGGCGTAACCGGCCCCCAAACATATCTTATAACCAGTACCACTGAACTATATCTTTTCCTGATTCTCTCACATTGTCTCCATTACACAGTGTTACCCTAATTTCCCATGGCATCCGGAGTGCGCATTAGTAAAGTCCGACATGTCATAGATAAAGGAGCAATTCAAAGTGCTCTAGTCAAAGTAGAACCTCCAGTACAATGGCCTTCGATATTCCTACCTCGTTGGACATCTCAGAAGATGAAATTGGCGTTGATGACTACCATGGAGAAAATGCCTTGCACAATTTCTCCGACTCCGACGATGAAGCAATGTCCAAGTCGTACAGCTCTGCTCATTTTTCAACTACCGAAGACAGATACATCAAGGATCATGATCTCAAGATGAAGGCCTTCGAGGCATTGCAAGAATCTCCTAAGATGCCCAAGAGTCCCAGTTTTGGTCTGGCAAAGAGAAGACCGCTGATAATTGAGTTTCCTAAGCAACCAATTCAGAGCCATCCATTCCCATCCACTGCTTCTCACAACAATAACCGAGGCAGCACAAATGCAAAGGATCCAAAGGCTACAGGGAATGCTTTGCCTGAGGAGTATCCGTCGGACGAGCTCATTGAGTTGTTCTGCAATGTGAGGAAATGTCTTGACTTGAGACACAAGTACTTGGACAGATCACACCAGAGAAACGACGGCGACAACCCAAAGAACAAACCCGATTGGGTCATTTACCCTCCTCCTCCCAAGCCCACCTATAAACTGAAAAATAGGTTCAACCAACTCCCAGGTGAAGACCTTGAAGAGGAGACATTCGACTACTCCAAATGTTACATTCCAGATGGAGAGGCTGCCAACCGTTACGAACTCAAATTGGACGATGGTGATGTTTACCAAGTCCATGACAAAATGACAGGGGAGCCTATTTCATCTGGTCCGACCTTGTCAGAGTATTATTCGGATCTCAGTGGCATCATCAAGATTTCCCTGGATGGCCCTACCAAATCTTTCGCATTCAAAAGACTTCTGTACTTGGAGACCAAGTGGAACATGTACTACTTGCTTAATGAGTTTGAGGAGAACAAGCAGTCCAAGAGGAACCCTCATCGTGACTTTTACAATGTGAGAAAAGTTGATACACATATCCACCATTCGGCTTGTATGAACCAGAAGCATTTGTTGCGCTTCATCAAGTATAAGTTGAAGACCACACCCGATGAACAAGTTATTTTTAGAGATGGCAAGTTGTTGACTTTGGCAGAGGTGTTCAAGTCGTTGAAACTTACAGCTTACGACTTGTCTATTGACACCTTGGATATGCATGCTCACACTGACACTTTCCACCGATTTGATAAGTTCAACTTGAAATATAACCCCATTGGTGAATCGAGATTGCGTGAGATTTTCTTGAAGACAGACAATTTCATCAATGGCAAGTATTTGGCTGAGATTACGAAGCAAGTTTTCGAGGATCTTGAGGCTTCCAAGTATCAAATGGTGGAGTTGAGAATTTCCATCTATGGCCGTTCCAGAGACGAGTGGTCCAAATTGTCCAGCTGGATTGTGGACAATAACTTGTTCAGTCACAATGTGCGTTGGTTGATCCAGATCCCCAGATTGTACGATTTGTACAAGAAGAATGGAAACGTTAAAAATTTCCAAGAAATCTTGCGCAATCTCTTTGAACCACTATACGAGGTATCTCTCAACCCCAAGTCGAACCCAAAGTTGTACATTTTCTTGCAGAGGGTGGTGGGTTTCGATTCCGTGGATGACGAGTCTAAGCTGGACAGATCGTTCCATTACAGGAAGGCACCTACAGCCGGCGAATGGGATGGCCACCATAACCCACCATACTCGTACTATTTGTACTATTTGTATTCCGACTTGATTGCCTTGAACGAGTTGCGTTCCAAACTTGGTTACAACACCTTTGTGTTAAGGCCTCACTGTGGAGAAGCCGGAGATCCTGAGCACTTGATTGCTGCTTTCCTTACTTCGCATTCCATTTCTCATGGTATTCTCTTGAGGAAATTGCCCTTCATCCAGTACTTATACTACTTGGATCAGATTGGACTTGCCATGTCTCCACTTTCCAACAATGCGTTGTTTTTGACATACGATAAGAATCCTTTCTACAACTTCTATAAGAAGGGATTGAACGTTTCGCTCTCCACTGACGATCCATTGCAATTTTCCTATA
Organism: Sungouiella intermedia; assembly: GCA_900106115.1. Taxonomy (NCBI): domain Eukaryota; kingdom Fungi; phylum Ascomycota; class Pichiomycetes; order Serinales; family Metschnikowiaceae; genus Sungouiella; species Sungouiella intermedia. The sequence goes on along the minus strand of LT635757.1, from coordinate 1,076,496 downwards.
CAAAAGAGCCATTGATTGAGGAGTACTCGGTGGCTGCACAAATTTACAAGTTGTCTGGAGTTGATATGTGCGAGCTTGCCAAGAACTCAGTGTTGCAGTCGGGTTTCGAGTGGGCCATCAAGAAGCACTGGCTTGGAAAGAAGTTTATGCTTGACGGAGTTGAGGGGAACGATATAGAAAAGACTAATGTTCCTGATGTCAGAGTAGGATATAGAGACGAGACATTGAAGAGTGAGTTGGAGCTCGTTGAGATCTACACATCTTTGGAGGATAAGCAATGAATGAGGGGAAAAAAATGAATGATTCAAAAATTTAAGCAAATGAAAAAAAAATATATATAATCTACAATTTAAAGTATAGTTTTTGATTAATAAATGACTCAACTAGCTCATATAGAAGTACGGATAAACTAAAGGGTAAATATATGCTAATATTGTGAGCACTGGGCAATTACTCATATATGCGCTTAGGCAGTCGAAACCTGCGAGTATTAATGAATGTGAGCCAAGTATGATTTAAGCCCAAAATAATTCTTCTTCTAAGTCTCTAGCAATGACCAGCGACATCACAATAAACCTTATTGAACCAACAATCCCCAAAACAGACATCCCTGCAGTTCTTACCATTGCTGGCTCCGACAGTTCGGGTGGTGCTGGCATTGAGGCTGATCTAAAGACCTTCACGGCCCATGGGGTGTATGGACTCACATGTATCACAGCATTGACGGCCCAAAACACCAATGGTGTTGCTGCAGTGGTCAAGACACCAATGGACCACTTACGCAAGATTCTCGACTTGAACTTTGACGATTTTGTTGAAGGATACGATGGAGACGCTCCACTTAAAGTGGTTAAGACAGGAATGCTTACTGATGAGGCAGTTGAACTTCTAAGTCAAAAAATCGACTATTTGAACTCGAAGAATATCAAATTGGTCATGGATCCGGTCATGGTAGCAACATCGGGCAGCAAGTTGGTGGAGAACAACACCATAAAATTGTGCTTGAACACCATTATCCCCAATGCATACTTATGCACCCCCAACTTCGTAGAGGCAGAGCACCTTTGGAAAGCTACTGGCCAGGAACCATTACAGATCAATACCATTGCTCAATTCAAGGATTTTGTGATCCGCCTTCAAGGAGAGTTGAAATGTTCTAATCTTTTGGTGAAGGGTGGGCACATTCCATGGTTGAATGGAAGCAGATTCAAGGAGAATTCTCCTTTGGATATGTCAAATGGTTTGTCCGACTCTGATTTTGATTCAAAACAGGAATTGGAGATTGTTGATGTTCTTTACCAGGCCAAGGACGATGTATTGGTGACTTTCAGGTCTCCATACATACATTCAGAAGACACACATGGCACAGGATGTACATTGGCTAGCTCTATCTCATCCAATTTGGCCAAAAACTTCTCCCTCCAACAAGCAGTGACACTTTCCACTCATTACATACACATGGGAATGGTCAGCCTCCACCGCAAGTTAGGACATGGTACAGGGCCCTTAAACCACACTGTCGGAGTACAAACTAGCGTTCGAAATGTTCTCAAAGGTAAAAATTACCATTCAGAAATTCAAAATCATCACGGATCGTTGTTCCAATACTTTAAAAATCACGATAAGGTCAAAGAGAACTGGAAGAAGTATACTCAACATGCCTTTGTGAACAAATTGGCTAATAACAATCTCCCTTTCCAACTGTTTCTCTATTTTTTAAAGCAGGATTTCTATTATTTGATCAATTATGCTCAAATCCATGGTTTGGCTGCGTCTGTAGCACCTAACTGTGAACAAATTCATGCTCAATCTGCTATCATTGAAAACATTATGAAAGAGATTGAAAGACACAAGGAGAAATTACTAAAGGAGTATGACTTTGACTTTGACAGTGCTGACTTGGAGGTTGAGCTTGCACCTTCTAAGGCTTGTGAGGCGTATTGCGATTACCTTTTGAAAGTGGGCAAGAACGAAGACTTTCTCGGCATCAAGGTAGCTTTGGCCCCATGCCTTCATGGTTATGCAGAGGCCGGGGCTTACGGGGCGGCCATAAGAGAGGTTAGTAATCTGTCGCTGACTGTACTTGAGCCCGAACAAGTGGTTGCGTATACATCGTGGCTTAGTGACTACACTTCAGAATGGTACACCGCGGCGCACCACGAGGGTATAGAGACGTTGGACTCCGTCTTCAGTCAACATGAAGTTTCGGAGCAGAGAATGGATGAGCTTGTCGCAATCTTCAACGATGTTGTCTGTCTCGAAATCGGATTTTGGGATGAAATCATCCGAATTTCCTAGGATTCGGATACTTGACAAATCTATTGGAGCGATTTGCATTTCCGAATTTTTACTTAGTTCCCCGAAACTTTACTTCAATAGTTCCGATTGTCCAAAAGAAATTTCTGACAAGTCCTGCAGATGTAGTGTCGCCCCGCCTGACATATCTGTGTCACTTCGTATGTATCTTTGACCACAGTTCGTATCGTAAATGATCTACTGGTAGGATTCGTATCACTTCCTATTGCCGTTATGCAACGGCAAAGGAATTTGTTCGTACATTGCCCTTGACCATTCAGGATGTATCGGTTCTCCTCCGAAATAGTTATCCCTGCATACATCTCAGGTGTCCACGATCTGATCTGCCTCACTCGCTCAATTTCAAATTACTTGCATGAGATCATTCAACCCCAAAAGCCAGCTAAAATCAGAGAGCATCTGGAGAATGAAAACTTAATCGATGGGAAAGAAACTGAACAATCCCTAGAAGGTAACTACCCATCCACAATCGTTTTGGCATTTTCCGCATATTTACGACTGTACTGTTATGAACACAGGCAAACGCCTGGTTCTCATCTCTGTTTGGTGCATTGCGCCCAAGAATGGCGGACTCTAACTTTGCTCGCCGACTTTGCTCGCCGAGGTGTGTAAAAAGTCTATAATCCTGTTATCAGCCCATAGCAGCATCCTTTTGCGTGAAGGATTCTACGACGTTCACCTGCATGTCATTTGTAGCCACTCCCCACTGCTTGGTTTTCCCAGGCTCATGTATCCCTGAGGAATCGCATCACTAAAAGGATCTTCTTTGCTCTGAAACATTTTTAAACTTAGATCAACATGATCGAACAACATCTTCTCAAAGTTATCGATTATCATCTTCTCAAAGTTATCCACATTAGGTCTTTGCCTTAGCAAAACAACTATATCCGTAGCAGATTTGCTTTACACAAACCATTTAGTACCACTCGTTTGTTTTGTGGCAGTAAATTAAAGTACCCACAATGTTCCGTATCATTCAACCTTGCCCACGTCTTGTACGTGTTTACCCTCGATACATGAACGAGAGAGGGATATGCGTGGCTGGTCAAGACGACAGATGTAGTCACTATGCTACAGGAACGGAATCGCCGGCCAACTCTCCACTTATGCGCAACACTTGCCTACATCTCCTCGTTACGAGATCTTGCTGCATTTGGTCCTCTTATATGCCCTTGTATAGGACGTGTGAATCACGCAACGGGCCTCCTAGTTGATATGCGTCCGCTATATAGTAGATAATTCTGCAAGTTCAATCTTGCTAATGCGCAATCTCAATAATATGGCACCTAGACGCATTTGGGTATTGTTCCGGGAATTTCAGCTTGTGGTTCCCGCTCAACCCTTCACCACCACCTCATTGTTTTCACGGTGTAGCATTTTGAGGAAAAAAGCACCTACGCATATTTTTCTTGGACCTTTCATTCTTTCGGATGTTTCGAGCTATTTTGTATCATCTAGCAAGCACCCAAGTAATCAATGCCCATAAGTAATACGGAATTTTGGCTCCTTTTACATTCTCCCCCTTCAACGGGGAACTGTTATGTACAGCGGATGCAGGGACTCTAAAGCACTAACCATCAAGATGGTTCCAGCCACAGAAGGAGCTGTAGGGAAATTACAGACGGAATGATAATTTGTTTGAAAGCAGGCTGGTAGTGTCTTAGAAAAACGGTACCCAGGAGTAAGGGCAGAGGCATCCAATTTGTATCAATGAGGACTTAGTTCAGTCAGCTGAAACGGGTTTCATTTCTTTTCGCAGGGTAGGAGTTAGTCAACTAAACCATAATGGAGTCCGAATTGGGAACAAGCGGGATTCCGCATAAGGATGCTCGGCGGCTCTCAAGTTAGGAATCCTGCAGAATTTGCCAAGTGAGATGACTGGATTTCCCGGACGTTCTTACGTTCAAGGATAGGAAAAATTTGGAAAATGACAATACGAGAACAGAATATGAGTACCCGTGCCCAATTGTGATGGTACCCAAGAAGACACGCTTCGTTGTCGAAATATTGGATGGTTAGACTTGTCTACATTGTCGCAATGCAAGGTGTACAAAATCATGCAGAGGGTACATATTCATGCACGCAGCTTTGATCCTCCACAGTGCGCTGCAGTTGTTTTCAGTTTGGCAACCATTAGAAATATTATGAATATAAGAACTAAAGCTGACACCTTGAAAACACACAGCTAAAAATTCATACCCAATAATGAAGTCCGCTTTGGCATTAGCTGTGCTTGCGCAGCTCGCTCTTAGCGATGCTTACTCTATCTTCGATGTGCTTCGAGTTAGAGATTCTAAAGCCGAAGAGCTTGAGGCTCCTCAACTTCACCTTTTCAGAGCTCGTGGTTTCTCAAACGAGACATCTGAAAGTGAGTTATCTACCTCTCTGTGGAGTAACTCTACTTACAGTGAAGTCAGCAGCACTCCTTTGATTTCTTCAGAACTCTCATCGGTGTCCTCAACACTTGCAGGCGAGTCTTCTACTGAAGGCACCATCTCAGAAACTTCTACCGAGACTTCTGTTGAAACTTCGGCTGAGACTTCGGCTGAGACTTCGGCCGCCACTTCTGGTGAAACTACTTCTGAGACTTCGGCCGCCACTTCTGCGGAGACTTCTGCTGAGACTTCTGCTGAGACTTCGGCTGAGACTTCTGCTGAGACTTCTGCTGAGACTTCGGCCGCCACTTCTGCGGAGACTTCTGCTGAGACTTCTGCTGAGACTTCGGCCGCCACTTCTGCTGAGACTTCTGCTGAGACTTCTGCGGAGACTTCTGCTGAGACTTCGGCCGCCACTTCTGCGGAGACTTCTGCTGAGACTTCTGCTGAGACTTCGGCCGCCACTTCTGGCGAAACGACGTCTGAGACTTCGGCTGGCACAACTGAAACAACAGCCTCGACTGCAGAGTTCCTGCTGATCACTGCATCCTCTTCATCTTCGTCATTTGAATCGATCAGAACTACTAGAGCCACATCGGTTTCTTTGCGTACAGCACTGCCTATTGGCAATCCTGTTCAACCAACAGGTATCAATGTTGTTAGCAGCTTGTCTTTCGTAGACACAGCTTCTAAATCTCTGAAGGCAAGCCCAGATGGTCTTTTTGCTGTCACTGTGGTTTTGGAGGCTAATAGTGCACCGGCAAATGGAGCAGTTTCTCAGTTCACAATTCCAACCGTCTTGTACGGTTTCGCCCCACTGTTAGATATCACCGTTGACGGAGTGACAGTGGCCACTGTGGCTGGTGACTCTGATAATGTTTTCACGATTACATTTACCGAATATTTCTCCACTCAGGGAGGACCATTGAAAGGACAGTTTTTCTTCTTGGTAAGTTTGAGATCCTCGCTGCTGCCTCTCAGAAAGCGTGATGACCAGGAGGTGGATCTTTCTGTGCCAACAGTGCAACCATTCGTTTTCGCCACTCCTAGTGGAGACATAGTCATTGACTTGAACTTCAGTCCTGAATCTGCAACCTACCCATATGAAAAGTTCAGTGGTGATCCACTTTCTTGGGAACTTTATGTTCCTGGTCCATTTGCTCTGGTTACTGTCTCCACCGGGTCAGAATTAAACTACAACCTTGACTGTGGTAGTGTTAGCGCAATCGTTGGTGACCAGTACGATCCGTTTAATGTTCTTGTGGCAGGAACTCTGGTACCCACGGAAGGTGAATGCACGGCTTCTTCCCTTACTGCAATTTATGATACTGCCATTTCCCAGGACGACACCTTCAAGATCACTATTTTGGGTTCCATTACTGACTCGAGCCAATCCATTTATGCTAACACTTTGACCGTCACTATTCTCTCCACTTCGGGAGTGTCAACAACATATACCTTCTCTACATCTGCCTTGGGACCTAATTTCGTCGCACAGAATGCTAAACTTGTTGCACCTGGAGTAGATCCACTTCCAACAAATACCAACAATGTTCCTGATGACTCAGGAACCTCGGAATCCCAGTCTGCTACTGAGACTTCCGAAGCTACCTCGGAAACTTCCGCTACTTCTGAGGAGACTTCTGCCACTTCTGGTGTTTCCTCCGAGGAGACCTCTGCAACCTCTGGTGAGACTTCTGCCACTTCTGGTGAGACTTCTGCCACTTCTGGTGAGACCTCTGCCACTTCTGGTGCTACCTCTGGTGAGACTTCTGCAACTTCTGGTGCTACCTCTGGTGAGACCTCTGCAACCTCTGGTGAGACTTCTGCCACTTCTGGTGAGACCTCTGCCACTTCTGGTGCTACCTCTGGTGAGACTTCTGCAACTTCTGGTGCTACCTCTGGTGAGACTTCTGCAACTTCTGGTGCTACCTCTGGTGAGACTTCTGCAACCTCTGGTGCTACCTCTGGTGAGACTTCTGCAACCTCTGGTGCTACCTCTGGTGAGACTTCTGCAACCTCTGGTGAGACTTCTGCCACTTCTGGTGAGACCTCTGCCACTTCTGGTGAGACTTCTGCAACCTCTGGTGAGACCTCTGCCACTTCTGGTGCTACCTCTGGTGAGACTTCTGCAACTTCTGGTGCTACCTCTGGTGAGACTTCTGCAACCTCTGGTGCTACCTCTGGTGAGACTTCTGCAACCTCTGGTGCTACCTCTGGTGAGACTTCTGCAACCTCTGGTGCTACCTCTGGTGAGACTTCTGCCACTTCTGGTGAGACTTCTGCCACTTCTGGTGCTACCTCTGGTGAGACTTCTGCAACTTCTGGTGCTACCTCTGGTGAGACTTCTGCAACCTCTGGTGCTACCTCTGGTGAGACTTCTGCAACCTCTGGTGCTACCTCTGGTGAGACTTCTGCAACTTCTGGTGCTACCTCTGGTGAGACTTCTGCAACCTCTGGTGCTACCTCTGGTGAGACTTCTGCAACCTCTGGTGCTACCTCTGGTGAGACTTCTGCCACTTCTGGTGAGACTTCTGCAACTTCTGGTGCTACCTCTGGTGAGACTTCTGCAACCTCTGGTGCTACCTCTGGTGAGACTTCTGCCACTTCTGGTGCTACTTCCGGTGTTACATCCGGTGGCTCGACCATCCCTACAAGTGCAAGCACTTCGGCCTTGCCAACTGCAGCTCCAATCTCTAACTCGGCTGTTCCAACCGGTCAAAGTATTATTCTGAATATTGCTGCTCACAACAACGCAACTAATGGAGAGATTTTCATCAAAAACAACCTCCTTACTATTGCTGTAACCATTGAAAGTGATGGTGTTCTTGGTCAGGGCACCCTGGCTCAGTTTACCCTTCCTCCAGCCTTGTACGGCTACTTGTCCTCATTCGACCTTTACAGTGCTGATGGAAGCATTGTTGGAACCGTTTCTGGTTCTGATGGTGTGTTCACAGTTACATTCACCGGTGACTACGTTGCAACGCACAAAGACTTGAGCGGTACTTTCACTTTCAACACCCAGATTGCTTACCTGTCCTCAGCGCTTCCTAAGCGTGCTAATGATGTCATTGATCTCAGCGTCCCTATTGTTCAGCCAATCATTATCAATGTTCCAGGTAATCTGTTCACTGTGGAGTTGGTTTACGAGGATGTCACATCCGTTGGACCAAATCAAGAAGTCAAGATTGGTGATGTCTATGTCTTCGTCGGAGAAGCAATTTCATCTTCATCTGGTGTTACTTCTTCTGCAACTGGAACTGGAGGAAGCACTGCTACTTCTGGCGGTAGCGCTGCTACTTCTGGTGGTAGTGCTGCTACTTCTGGCGGTAGTGCTGCTACTTCTGGTGGTAGTTCTGTGACTTCTGGTGGTAGCGCTGCTACTTCTGGTGGTACTACTGGAACTTCTGGTGCCGGAACTGTCACTGTCACCGATACCCTGAAGGTCCTCATCACTGTCACTTCATGCTCCCACAAGAAATGTACTGCTGTTCCAACCATCGCCATTGAGTCGAAGTACACTACCACTTTGTTTGGAACTGAAGTGGTTTACACAACCTACTGTCCATTGCCAACTGAAAGCGAGGAGAAGGTCATAACTGTAACCGTGACTTCATGTTCCGAGAATAAGTGTACCTCCAAGCCTTCGCTTGCCATTGAGTCGGTTGCAACTGTTACCAAGGAAGGAACCGTCACCACTTACACCACATACTGTCCACTTAGTACCGGTACGTCTGGTTCCTCTGGTTCCTCTGGCTCCTCTGGTTCCTCTGGTTCCTCTGGTTCCTCTGGCTCCTCTGGTTCCTCTGGTTCCTCTGGTTCCTCTGGTTCCTCTGGTTCCTCTGGTTCCTCTGGTTCCTCTGGTTCCTCTGGTTCCTCTGGTTCCTCTGGCTCCTCTGGTTCCTCTGGTTCTTCCGGTTCCTCTGGTTCTTCTGGTTCTTCTGGTTCCTCTGGCTCCTCTGGTTCCTCTGGTTCCTCTGGTTCCTCTGGTTCCTCTGGTTCCTCTGGTTCCTCTGGTTCCTCTGGTTCCTCTGGTTCCTCTGGTTCCTCTGGTTCCTCTGGTTCCTCTGGTTCCTCTGGTTCCTCTGGTTCCTCTGGCTCTTCTGGCTCTTCTGGTTCCTCTGGCTCTTCTGGCTCTTCTGGTTCCTCTGGTTCTTCCGGTTCCTCTGGATCTTCCGGTTCCTCTGGTTCTTCTGGTTCTTCTGGTTCCTCTGGTTCCTCTGGCTCCTCTGGTTCTTCTGGTTCCTCTGGTTCTTCTGGAACCGCTTCTACCCCAGGTTCTGCATCGTCAGCTGCTTCAGTTGTCGAAGGCGCTGCTTCCACTCAAAAGAGCTCTTTGATCGGATTGGTCCTTGCACTTCTGATGCCAGTGTTGTTAAGCGTCTTCTAATCTATTTAAAAATCTTCTAGACGTTATGGCCAAACCGGGTTTTGTCATAATCGAATATTTCGGATTCGGTTTATCTTTCGCTAATTCTTTCTGTCACATTTGGAGTTCTTCATTTCCATGAAATATGGATCAATATAAGTTAGGAAAATGGCATTGGTTTTACAACTTTTCGCATAGTAGCTAATGAAAAACACGTAGGATGCAAAGCGTACTTAATGTAACTAGCTAGCGGCTTCCCAGAGGTTCAAATTTATGTGCTGTGTACTTCGATTTCTCTCCTTTGTACATAAGAACAGATTAAGTGTTTTGCAGGAAAAACAAATACAGAAAGAAAATCCTTTAAAAACCTATGAGTGTATTGAATAGTATTAGTATTCTCTGGTTCGGTATTGGAATGGAAACCGAGATTGTAGTCATTGAATCAGCTTTTGCACTTCATTTCACAAGCTATGTTTTTACCACCTGCAGTCCATGTCAGAGAGAATCATACCTGCCAATTTTACTGAACAAGTTGATAATGAATAGAGCTCCCTCAGCTAGTAGTAGTTCAGACAAGCCACAGGATTTCAGTCTGAAGTGGCAACATGTGACAACATTAGTAGGTCTATCAATAGTACCATCGGTAGTGGCAGTAACATTGGTGGAAGCAACAGTAGCAACCGTCGATGCACTCTCCATGCCCAGAAGATCGGATTATTGGCCAGTCTCGCCGAGATTTTCGGAGAACACCGACTTGAAGTGCCTAACCACAAAATTTCCTCCATCATATGTCAATAACCAGAGCAAGTTTGAGCATTTGTTCAGAACCACTTTTATTTCTTCTTCACTACAAGATGCATCAAGAAAGAAATTACAATATCGAAATGTAAGTATCTTGAAATACACCAGAAATTTAACAGGTTTAATACTATTGATCTCAAAAAAAAATATCCCGAGGTTATGATACTGAAAGTGAAATTTAACCTCCAATGATAATCTGGGAGAACCATGAACAAACTGTAGAATTTAGTGTTTCAATATTAATGATGAGAAATGGAATCGAACTGCTACTATTCTTGTCAGGCAGCACTAACATATAATCAAATGAAGGTAATTAAGATTTTAGCAACGTATAGTCTAGGTGGGGTTATATTTCTGTACAAGCACCTCACCACAAGGCATTCCCCGATCTCGTACATTGTCAAACATTTATTAACATAACAAAATAATAAAATATCGTACTATTCGAATAGAAAAAGCTTTCCACGTCACCTACTCCACACTGTGAGCCGCACTCTTAAGTACCGAAGGACCTCCACATCTAAAGGTGGCTCATGGAGGGCCCCAGATGGCACTGGTATTGCTGATGTATTTTTGGTACATCGATAATGAGAATATCACCTTGGTTGACTCTAGCGAATTCATTTGGTAAACGTATGATCATTTCTTGCCAAAAGAGCGAGTCGTGCCCTATACCCAGACTGTCGATCTTTCGTAGATGGAATAGATACAGTGGTGTGCCGAGACTCGCCAGAAGCCCTGGCAATAACAACACGAAAGATACACTTCTCCAACAGTCAGATAGATGTTCTTGATGTCAGATTGTTTGGGATATATTCCACAACGTAGATATTAAGCTCATGAGTGTTGGTCTCCGATTTCGCTTTCACAAATAAGCCTTCGTGAATACGGACTTTTCGGCACAAAGCCCCTTTAGGCGCTCGTATACTAGACATGCGCATTTCTTATCCGCACTATTCCTATGTCAGTTCACACGACGAAGAAATCAGCTTAGAAGCACTCAAGCGTCCAAAATTAAGACAACCAGCAGTAGCGGATGATTTCCCATACATCAGTTCCCTATTTAGATATTCAGCTTTCAAACACATGTAATTGGTGATGTTAGTGTCAACGTTAATTTTGTGTTCGCTGCACCGCTATGCATCTTCGACATGTCAATTCTTCACATAGTTGCTTATTACGCATACACCGAATCGGACATAGCAAATCACCCTGCATCACCTTGTAAAACTACTCATGTTTGGCTGGCGCAATAGCTTGGTATCTAACGCTTGTATCCGTGGATAGATTTTCCTCGACTAATCGGGGTTCCTATGTTCACACATAACACTTGCAGATTCCTTTGATGCCTGGCTTGCAGCCAAGTACGTTAGGACTATAAAGGTAGTCACTTTCCCATCAAATCGACTTTCAGTATCTAATCTCCAGTTCGCTCGCTATGTTGTTGGCTTTATACACATTTGCCATCACCTTGGCCTTTGCATCTGCCGCTGATAACCCATACGCCACCTACCCTTCCGTGGCCAAAACCGCTTCCATTAACGGTTTTGCTGACAAAATCTACTCCTCTTTGCCAGAGTGTGCTAGGCCATGTGTGGAATTGTCCACTTCCTCTACTCCATGTCCATACTGGGATACTGGATGTCTTTGTGTAATGACTCCTTGGGCGTCAAGTGTTGCCAGTTGTATAGCTAAGAACTGCCGGGGTTCAGAAGTCAAGCAAGCTACCTCTTTGGCCATTTCTCTCTGTTCAGTTGTTGGTGCATGGGTACCATATTGGATTATTAACCCTTCTGCTTCTGCTTCTTTGGTTGCTGCCGCCGCTCTCGAGGCAGAGACCACTTCTGACCTAACTAGCAGCTCCATCGCATCTGAATCCTCTGAAATTCCAAGCTCCATCAGTGCAGCTGAGACATCCGCCGAGACTTCTACTGTCTCCTCTGCTGAGCCTTCGGCTGAGATTTCGGCTGACACTGCCACCGAAACTTCTGCTGAGCCCTCTGCTGAGCCCTCTGCTGAGCCCTCTGCTGAGACTTCTGCTGATGCCTCCAGCGCAACATCTGCTGAGACTTCTGTTGAGCCCTCTGCTGAAACTTCTGCTGATGCCTCCAGCGCAACATCTGCTGAGACTTCTGTTGAGCCCTCTGCTGAAACTTCTGCTGAGCCTTCTGCTGAAACTTCTGCTGAGACTTCTGTTGAAACTTCTGCTGAAACTTCTGCTGAGCCTTCTGCTGAAACTTCTGCTGAGCCTTCTGCTGAGCCTTCTGCTGAAACTTCTGCTGAGCCTTCTGCTGAAACTTCGGCGGATGTCTCCAGCGCAACATCTGACGAGCCTTCTGCTGAGCCCTCTGCTGAGACTTCTGCTGATGCCTCCAGCGCAACATCTGCTGAGACTTCTGTTGAGCCCTCTGCTGAAACTTCTGCTGAGCCTTCTGCTGAGACTTCTGTTGAGCCCTCTGCTGAGACTTCTTCTGAGCCTTCGGCTGAAACTTCTGCTGATGCCTCCAGCGCAACATCTGACGTGCCTTCTGCTGAGTCTTTTTCTGAAACTTCTGCTGAGTCTTCTGCTGAAACTTCTGCTGAAACTTCTGCTGAAACTTCTGCTGAGCCTTCTGCTGAGCCTTCTGCTGAAACTTCTGCTGAGCCTTCTGCTGAAACTTCGGCGGATGTCTCCAGCGCAACATCTGACGAGCCTTCTGCTGAGCCTTCTGTTGAGCCTTCTGCTGAGACTTCTGCTGAAACTTCTGCTGAAACTTCTGCTGAGACTTCTTCTGAGCCTTCGGCTGAAACTTCTGCTGATGCCTCCAGCGCAACATCTGACGTGCCTTCTGCTGAGTCTTTTTCTGAAACTTCTGCTGAGTCTTCTGCTGAAACTTCTGCTGAAACTTCTGCTGAAACTTCTGCTGAGCCTTCTGCTGAAACTTCTGCTGAGCCTTCTGCTGAAACTTCGGCGGATGTCTCCAGCGCAACATCTGACGAGCCTTCTGCTGAGCCTTCTGTTGAGCCTTCTGCTGAGACTTCTGCTGAAACTTCTGCTGAAACTTCTGCTGAGACTTCTTCTGAGCCTTCGGCTGAAACTTCTGCTGATGCCTCCAGCGCAACATCTGACGTGCCTTCTGCTGAGTCTTTTTCTGAAACTTCTGCTGAGTCTTCTGCTGAAACTTCTGCTGAAACTTCTGCTGAAACTTCTGCTGAGCCTTCTGCTGAAACTTCTGCTGAGCCTTCTGCTGAAACTTCTGCTGAGCCTTCTGCTGAAACTTCTGCTGAGCCTTCTGCTGAGCCTTCTGCTGAGCCTTCTGCTGAAACTTCTGCTGAGCCTTCTGCTGAAACTTCGGCGGATGTCTCCAGCGCAACATCTGACGAGCCTTCTGCTGAGACTTCGGCTGATGCCTCCAGCGCAACATCTGCTGAGACTTTTTCTGAAACTTCTGCTGAGACTTCTTCTGAGCCTTCGGCTGAGATTTCGACTGACACTGCCACCGAAACTTCTGCTGACCCTTCTGCTGAGCCTTCTGCTGAGACTTCGGCGGATGCCTCCAGCGCAACATCTGCTGAAACTTCTGCTGAGAATTCTGCTGACCCTTCGGCTGAAACTTCTGCTGAGCCTTCTGCTGAGACTTTTGCTGAGACTTCTGTTGCAACTTCTGAAGAGCCTTCTTCCGAGACTTCGGCTGAAACTTCTGAAGCAACAGAAGAGACGTCTGCTGGGGCGTCTGATGCAGTTTCTGAAACTTCAAATGGCTCGGTGATTCCCACTGGTAGTATCAGCTCAAGCACTTCGGCCTTGCCAACTGCAGCTCCAATCTCTAACTCGGCTGTTCCAACCGGTCAAAGTATTATTCTGAATATTGCTGCTCACAACAACGCGACTAATGGAGAGACTTTCATCAAAAACAACCTCCTTACTATTGCTGTAACCATTGAAAGTGATGGTGTTCTTGGTCAAGGCACCCTGGCTCAGTTTACCCTTCCTCCAGCCTTGTACGGCTACTTGTCCTCATTCGACCTTTACAGTACTGATGGAAGCATTGTTGGAACCGTTTCTGGTTCTGATGGTGTGTTCACAGTTACATTCACCGGTGACTACATTGCAACGCACAGAGACTTGAGCGGTACTTTCACTTTCAACACCCAGATTGCTTACCTGTCCTCAGCGCTTCCTAAGCGTGCTAATGATGTCATTGATCTCAGCGTCCCTATTGTTCAGCCAATCATTATCAATGTTCCAGGTAATCTGTTCACTGTGGAGTTGGTTTACGAGGATGTCACATCCGTTGGACCAAATCAAGAAGTCAAGATTGGTGATGTCTATGTCTTCGTCGGAGAAGCAATTTCATCTTCATCTGGTGTTACTTCTTCTGCAACTGGAACTGGAGGAAGCACTGCTACTTCTGGCGGTAGCGCTGCTACTTCTGGTGGTAGTGCTGCTACTTCTGGCGGTAGTGCTGCTACTTCTGGTGGTAGTTCTGTGACTTCTGGTGGTAGCGCTGCTACTTCTGGTGGTACTACTGGAACTTCTGGTGCCGGAACTGTCACTGTCACCGATACCCTGAAGGTCCTCATCACTGTCACTTCATGCTCCCACAAGAAATGTACCGCTGTTCCAACCATCGCCATTGAGTCGAAGTACACTACCACTTTGTTTGGAACTGAAGTGGTTTACACAACCTACTGTCCATTGCCAACTGAAAGCGAGGAGAAGGTCATAACTGTAACCGTGACTTCATGTTCCGAGAATAAGTGTACCTCCAAGCCTTCGCTTGCCATTGAGTCGGTTGCAACTGTTACCAAGGAAGGAACCGTCACCACTTACACCACATACTGTCCACTTAGTACCGGTACGTCTGGTTCCTCTGGTTCCTCTGGCTCCTCTGGTTCCTCTGGTTCCTCTGGTTCCTCTGGCTCTTCTGGTTCCTCTGGTTCCTCTGGTTCCTCTGGTTCCTCTGGTTCCTCTGGTTCCTCTGGTTCCTCTGGTTCCTCTGGTTCCTCTGGTTCTTCTGGTTCCTCTGGCTCCTCTGGCTCCTCTGGTTCCTCTGGTTCTTCCGGTTCCTCTGGTTCCTCTGGTTCTTCTGGCTCCTCTGGTTCTTCTGGCTCTGCTGGTTCTTCTGGTTCTTCTGGCTCTTCTGGCTCTTCTGGTTCCTCTGGTTCTTCTGGAACCGCTTCTACCCCAGGTTCTGCATCATCAGTTGCTTCAGTAGCCGAGGGTGCTGCTTCCACTCAAAGGAACTCTTTGATCGCATTGTGGTTAGCACTCATAGTGCCGGCATTGGGCGTCTTCTAATCCTAAAATCTCTTAGACATCCTGACTTAATCGAGTCTTGTCATCAATTATTTTCATTCGGTTTATGTGTCATTATTACCTTTGATTCTACTAGCTCTCTTGATTCCTTGAGCTCTCTTTGCCTTTATTGCTTCCATAAGACGTGTCTCTATCGCTGTTGGTAACCGCTGTTTTCGAGAATGCCATTTGAACTCCAAGAGTCCCTTGCTCGATTTGCGATTAGCCTTTCCATTGCATCTTTTGCATCTTTTGTTGGTCATCTTTCAGACTATTGGAAGATTTCTAGTCGATGTCGAAACTGGAATTCGATCATATCGATGTTTTCTGTTCCCTTACATGCTTCATTATTTTTTTCGGTGACAATTAGACTTCATCTCTTTCTACTCAATATGAATATATCAATATTAGTTAAGCTGATTGTTCGTTACAGACTTCTAAGCAGCTCACTCGAAAAGTTTGAGTATGTTGCAAAAAGTTGTTATGTGCCGCTAGTTTGTGACAAGCTCATGTACTGCATGTACTACTAGTATATTAAACCTACAGTGGAATGGATTGTATTCTCTCAGAGGATATTGCTATCGGGGCGGGTCTAATGATTAAAAAAACATTCAAAACAAGTCCAATTGTGTCTTTTCTTTCCTCGTTTTACTAATCCATTTAATGTGCCCCATGATTGACCATTGCCTTTGATGTACCATGCATCTATGGATCAGTAACTCAACATTGACGAATGATCAACATTTTGGAGCCTTAATCTTTTGGTACTTAGCTGTTCACTTTACACATTCAAAATTTTGAATTCACCAGTCAACAATTCCAGTCTCCTCCACAATTATCGAGATTCAATGTTTCGTCTGCGACACTTCAATGAAACCGAATTCAGCAAGAAAACGTTTCAAAGATTTGGTCTCATCAAATGGCGTTATATATATATATATGTATATGCAAAATGATTCCCATCTCTTCATTGCCTTATTGCCAAGTCTAGTAAACTAATCAATTGTGGTGCATATAACAGCATAGCCAGATCACCGAGTGATCTCCTAAGCCCTACAGACATCTATTCTTTATTTGTGCCTCCACTAATAAGATGCCAAGGAGGAGAAGAAAACGTGCTCCTTACACTTCTCTACCCCGTGATTCTGGAAGGAATTAAGAAAAAAAAATCCTCCACTTCTTCAATCCCCATTTTCCCCAGGTAACTCCTATCCTGTCTCCTAGTTGCACCCGTACCTCCTCTTCCACCACATAGTCAACCTCCACCGTTTCACCTGCCAACATCAAAGTCCTTTCTCCACCATGTACAATCCGTACCAGCAGGGAGGCTACCAACAGGGATACGGCTATCAACAGCAGTATAATCAGGGTTATCCTGTCCAACCTCAATCGACGGGTTTTTACCCGCAAAATGGACAAAGTGCCCAAGGACTTCCACCTCAGCAACCTGGCCTATTCCAGGGCCAGCAGACAGGGTTTCAGCCGCAGTTTCAACAGGCGGGCTTCCAAAATCCTCAGCAAACTGGATTCCAGAACCAGCAGCAAACTCAACCCCAGCAATTCCAGCCTCAACAAACTGGGTATGGATTCCAGGGATTCCAGAACACTTATGATTCTAGTTACGGTCAACAACAGCAGCAGCAACAGCAACAGCAACAGCAACAATCGCAGCAATCGCAGCCTCTTCAAGCTCAGAAAACTGGGTTTTCCGCCGCTCTCGCTGGTGTGTCTGAAAACACTGACTTAAAGATCCCATCTATGAGATTGTCCTTTATCACCGTCAATGATCAGACCAAGTTCGAACATTTATTCAGAACTGCGGTCCCCAAGGGCGAGCAGGCCATCCTGGGTGACTCTGCACGAGACATTTTGTTGCGTTCAGGCTTGGCTCCAGTCGCTTTAGCGGAGATATGGTCTTTGGCTGACACCAACAAGCTGGGCTCGCTTTTGTTCCCGGAATTCGCCTTGGCCTTGCACTTGTGCAACTTGGCGTTGCGTGGAGATCCTTTGCCAGGCTATTTGCCGGAAAAATGGCAGAATGAAGTGCAGAGTTTCGTCGATGCCATCTCATTTGCTGTTCCTGAAGACCCAAACAAGATTTTGGCTAACACGCCATTTTCATCGTTTGGAAGCGAACAGAAACCAAACACCGATTGGATGTCCATGGCTCCACAGGCCACCGGTTCTGCTCCGCTTCCTCCAACGTCTTTTGTGGCACAACCAACTGGGGGTGTGCTTCCACCTGCTGGTTCCTTGACTTCTCAGAGAACTGGCGGAGGCACACTTATTCCTTTACAGCCTCAGCAGACTGCCAGTTTTGTTCCTGCTCAGAGAACCGGTGGCTTGACGAGTCAGACTACGGGCTACCAGCAACCTCAATTGAATGCTCAGACGACCGGTTATCTGGGTCAGCAACCTCAATTGAATGCTCAGACGACCGGTTATCTGGGTCAGCAGCCTCAATTGGCAGCGCAAAGAACAGGTTCCATGCCCCCAACTAGCTTCACTGCCCAACCTACCGGAACGTTCCAGAGCCAGGGAACAGGGTACCAGTCTCAGCAGTCCAACTTCCAATCTCAGCAGACTCCACTTCAGAGTCAGGGAACTGGCTTCCAAGGTTCTGGCTTCCAACCCCAACAAACCGGAAACTTTCAGTCTCAGGTTGGTTTCCAGCCACAGCAAACTGGTGGGTACTTGCAGTCTCAGCCAACTGGCAAGCCTGGTCAGTGGGGATTTGTTTCGATGCCTACTGGTGGAATTCCTGGTTTGAATGCCATGCAGCTGCACTTCTTGCCAAGTTCTCAGGCTCCTAGCAATAATTTGCAGAACCAAATGGGAGGTCATTTGAAAGAGAATGTGACTTGGTCAATCACGAAGCAGGAGAAGCAGATTTACGATGGCATTTTTGGTGCTTGGGACACAACTAGAAGGGGCTATATTGATGGTGAAACCGCAATCTCTATTTTTGGAAAGTCGGGTTTAGGTCGTCCAGATTTGGAGTCGATTTGGAACTTGTGTGACACAAGTAACAGAGGAAAGTTGAATAAGGACGAGTTTTCCGTGGCCATGCACCTTGTTTACCGCAGATTGAATGGATTTGATATTCCATTGAGATTGCCTCCTGAATTGGTCCCTCCTTCCGCAAAATATTTGCAGGATTCTGTTGACCTGTTGAAGAACTCTTTGAAAGGTGGTGCTTCAAAGAAGGCTGCTGCTCCACAGAAGCCAAGTACAACTGCTTCCAGATTCAAAAATGACGATGATAATGTTGGTTACGTCTCAAACTCTCGTCACAGAAGTAGAAGACCTACTGATCAGCTGCCAAATGTGCCTAACTCCAACACCAATGACTTGACCGTTGCTGATCTCAAGAAATTAATTCGCGAGAAGCAAATTTTGTTGGATGCTACTGATCTGGAAGACCAGCATAACTCCATTGCCAACAAGCAAGCAAACGAGACGAATCAGAGACAAATTGAGTCCTTGAAATACCAGATCAAGGAGGTTCAGTCTCAGATTAATAAGCTTGCTCTTGGTGGAAGCCCAGCTGAGAAACGTCATTTATTGGATCAGCTTAACATCCTCACCAAAGACAAAACTCCCGCCTTGGTTGCTAGGGTCTACGATGTCAATTCCGAGATCGCCAAGGTTAAGACACAATTAGCTAAAGCGCGCTTGCAAAAGGAGTACCCTGACTGGCAGCCAGACAAGGGTGACGAAATTGTTGGAACAGGTCCAAATGGTGAGGTTACTCAAAACGACATTCGTAAATTCAAGTCCAAGCAAACATTGAAGAAACGTATGGCCGAATTGACAGGAAAAGCTTACTCGGATGGTTCTAATGAGGATGCCGACCTCAAGTTGCAACAAGAGGTTGACATGGCCAACCATGAAAGTCAGAACCAGTCTGCTATCATCAGAGATATCGAGTCTAGTATTAAGGAGTTGGAGGATGGAGCTTCTGTCTACTTGCAGGTTTCAGTCAAGACCGAGACTGGTGAGAACAAATGGGAGAAAGGAGAAGGTGTTAGCAGTGCTATGAAGCATTTCATTGATGAATTGAGCGCATTCTCTCTGGCTCAGGTTAAACAATCGACTGCTGGCTCTTATACTAGTCAGCAAACTAAGCAGACTTCATCGCCTGCTTCGTCAAGTGATTCTGCACCACGGAAGAGCGCACCTTCGTACAAAACACCAGAGGAAAGATCTGCGTACATCAAGTCTCAGGCGGAAAAGAGAATGCAAGAGAGATTGGTTAAGCTAGGCATTTCCAGAAAGAAGACTACTGATGGTTTTGAAGACTCACAGCAAGAAACCAAAGAGATTCCAAGAGAAGCTCCAAAAGCTTCTGAGCAAGTGAAGGCTCCTGAACCTGTTAAGGCTCCAGAAGCCCCAAAAGTTCAAATCCCTGAGCCAGTGGTACAGTCAAAACAACTGCCAGTTCTAACTCAAACCCCAAAGTCTGCTAATGGACAAGCTGAAAGCGAATCTGACGACGAGGAGGATGCCGAATACGCAGCATTGTTGAAGCAGAAGCAAGAAATGGAAGCTCGTAAGAAAGAGAGAGATCTTAAAAAAAAGAAGGATAGAGAAGAGAGAATGGCCAGATTGAAGCGTGAAATGGCAGCCTTGGAGAATGATGAATCTGATGAAGAACCAGCCATATCTGTTCCGCTGTACACTCCTACAAACTCCAAGGCAAAGTCAGAGGCCGTTTCTGAGCCAACAACTGCAACTAAGTCTGTTCCAGTTTTTGAGCCCAAAGGGGAGCAGAATACTGGTGCACCTTCAGCAAGCCAGAGCGTAGCTTCTCAAGAAACTCAGGGCCCCCACAAGAGCAATCCATTTGCTAAGTTTTCCAGTAGCGGAACAACTGATTCTGCTGCATCCTCTCTGACTCCAGGTTCTAACACCAATCCATTCTTCAAGTCTAAGACAGCTGAACCTGTAGACCAGAAAAAGATCGACGCGCAGCGAGCATCACAGCGCGGGTTGGGCTCTGAGAGTTGGAGTGATGATGAAGCAGGTGATTCGTCGGAGGATGATGAGCCAAACAGAGCGGGAGCTGCCAAATTGGCCAGTTTGCTTTTCGGAGGTATGCCTCAACCCCTTTCTAGGGCTACCACCGGTAATGCTGGGTTTAGTCAACAGAATCAACCACCTGCTCCTCAGCAATCGACGGTACATGTTCCCCAGGCCCCACCAATTCCTCAGGCCCCACCAGTTCCTCAGGCCCCACCAGTTCCTCAGGCCCCACCAATTCCTCAACAGGTAACAGCACCAACTTCTGAGGCTCCTCCAATTCCTGTGGCTCCACCTCAGGCTCCACAGGCTCCTCGTAGTTCCAATGAGGAAGAAACGTCTTCTGACTCCGATGACGAGTTTGCCACACCTTCTCCCCCTACTTACCCATCCGATGGTCCAGCTCAGGTGTGGCCTGCTCTTTCGCAGGCTCCTCCCGTTCCATCTGCTCCACCTGGTCCACCACCTGTTCCAACTCAAGTACCACCAATCCCAACTGGTGTGCCTCCACCTCCACCACCTCCTCCAACTGGTGTGCCACCTCCGCCATCTTTCATGTCTGCTCCATCTGCACCACCTCCACCTCCATCAATGGGAGTGATAGGTTCTACTGGAGGTGCACCCAACATTGGTGCTTTATTGGGTCAGATTCAGGGTGGAAAGTCGTTGAAGAAGGTCGACGAAAATGAGAAACATATCTCAGATTCTGCTACAGTTGGTCGGGTATTATAAGTCTCCAAAGGTTGCATGGAGTATTCCCATTGAGATAGTTAAGCCAACGGCTATTTGGAGTAGTAGCCCGCTCCACTGAAATAGATCATAAAATGAATTGTTGTTTTCAAGTAAAAAGTATTTGCATTTCCATGTCACCTGCTTTATTCACAGGGGATTTGGAGAAGGATAAATTGAACCTTCCCGCAAAAGTCGAGCCTCGGTTGACTCCTGTGGATTTTTAGAATGATGAGATCAGTGGAAGTTATCGTCTCCCCAAACACCCAAAATAGTTTAAGAACATAGGTGAGATAGAAGGAGGTTTAATTTGTGTATTTATTCAGTAGAATCTTCTTTTTTTTTGCTCTCTTCATTGAAATTGGATTTTTGTTGCTGATTTTCATCTTTTTCTATTCTGTACTTGCTGTGAGAAATTATTGAAATATCAAAAACAGTTAGTGATCTTGGAATTCTTTCAAACTTCACACTCTAGATCTGTGGAATGTGAAGCATATTTTCGAGAGATTGTAATAGAAATAGTTCTCTGTCTATATTACGAACAAAATAATACGTTAAGTAATGCACCCCTATGACCTTGAACACTTGATTTGAGATGCACAATCATTCTTTGCGAAAACATTCATTTTATCCTATGTACATATTCATTTCATCATTCTCAAGAGCTATCCTTAGACAAACTCTCCTGCTCCGAATGGTTAGGTTCAATGAAGAGCTCTCCATCCTTCATAACCACATGAACAGTTTCACCTTCTTTTACTTGGCCCTTAATCAATAACATTGCCAATGGGTTCAAAAGTTTTTTCTGGAGTGCCCTGTTCAATGGTCTAGCACCATAAATAGGGTCGTAACCCTTCTCGGCCAAGTAGTCCTTGACATCATCTGAAAGGATCAAGTACATTCTCTTGTCTTCTAACCTGTCCTGGATTTCTCTCAACCGGATCTCCAAGATGTTCCTCAACGACTTTTTAGATAATCTGTTGAAAACCAAAACGTCGTCAAGACGGTTCAAGAATTCAGGTGGGTAGTGGAGACGAAGGTTCTCGATAATATCGTTCTTGACAGAATCCCTGATCTTTCCATCCTCTGAAGCATGTTTGTCTGCCAATAAGATTTCCTGACCGATATTGGATGTCATGACAATGATCGTGTTACGGAAGTCAATGTGTTTCCCGTGAGAGTCAGTCAATGAACCCTCATCTAATACTTGAAGCAAGAGCTTTGCCACATCCTTGTGTGCCTTCTCGAATTCATCGAACAAGACAACTGAATATGGTTTCCTTCTGACTGCCTCAGTCAATTCTCCACTGTCCTCGTAACCAACGTAACCTGGAGGTGATCCTATCAATCTCGACACCGTATGTTTCTCTTGGAACTCCGACATGTCGAACCTGATGACCAGTGACTTGTCATTGAAAAGAAACTCTGCCAACTGCTTGGTCAATTCAGTCTTACCTGTACCAGTAGGACCTAAAAACATGAAAGAAGCAATAGGTCTCTTATCGCTGGTGAGTCCAGCTCTTTGCAATCTAACAGCATCTGCCACAGCGTGGATGGCTTCATCCTGCCCCACAACATGCTGCTTAAGAATGACGTCCATGTCAAGCAACTTATCCTTCTCACCTTTCATCAAGTTGTTAAGAGGAATACCAGTCATCTTCGAGATCACCGCAGAGATGTCGTCCGATGTAACCGAATCGTGCAACAACGAAGTACTCTTGAGTACGTCCTCCGATTCTGTAAGTTCCTTGACTTGGCTCTCCAAGAATGGAATAGTAGAATATTGCAACTCAGAAGCCTTACCATAGTTTCCTTCTCTCTGCAGTTGTTCCAAGTCGAATCTAGCCTGTTCCAAATCTGCCTTGGCCTTTTTAACATCATCAATGACCTTCTTCTCACTCTCCCATTGATCTGTGAAATCCTTCAACTCGGCCTCTTTCACCTTCAAGTCTTCTTCCAATTTATGCCTGCGATCTTCAGATAAGCTATCACTTTCCTTGCGCAACGATTCCAACTCAATCTCAATAGTCATGATCTGACGGTCCAATTGCGCAATGGCATCAGGCTTAGACTCGTGCTGTAATCTTAAGGTCGAACATGCCTCATCCACCAAATCGATTGCCTTGTCAGGAAGGAATCTATCGGTGATATACCGGTTGGAATAGAGCGCAGCAGTGACGAGTGCTCCATCTGCAATACGAACACCATGGTGCACTTCGTATTTCTCCTTCAATCCTCTCAAAATGGAAATGGTATCCTGGACGGTTGGTTCGCTCACCATGACTGGTGAGAATCTTCTGGCCAAAGCTGCATCCTTCTCCACGTATTTCCTGTACTCTTCGATTGTGGTAGCTCCACATAAGGAGAGCTTACCACGAGCCAAGGCAGGTTTAAGAAGATTTGATGCGTCAATGGACCCTTCAGCCTTTCCTAATCCCATAAGAAGATGCAACTCATCAACAAAGAGAATCACCGAGCCTTTTTTCTCTTCCACCTCTTCCAAAATCTTCTTCAACTTCTCCTCGAAGTCTCCTCTAAATTTTGACCCTGAAATAATTCCTGCCAAATCCAAAGTGATGATCAGCTTCTCTTTCATGGACTCAGGCACTTCTCCCTTCAAAATCCGCTGTGCAAGTCCCTCCATAATGGCAGTTTTACCCGTACCTGCATTACCAATGAGAACGGGATTGTTCTTTGTTCTTCTCGATAAAATCTGGATTGTTCTCCGGATCTCCTCATCCCTACCTATGACTGGATCCAACTTTCCGTCTTTGGCCATCTGAGTCAAGTCAGAACCGTACTTTTCGAGCGCCGGACGGTTATCCTCCTGGTTCTGTTGCATCTGAAGACTTCTAGAGCCACTGGAATGAAAGCTTCGAGATATTCCGTTCTTGGAAGCTGGAAGCATCATCCCCACATTGACAGGTCTAGAGCTATTTGTCACAAATGGGCTCCTCGAGGCCACAGATAACGAGCGAACAGCATTTGCCGTCGGGTGTATACGGCCGATTGATCTGGATAAAGTTCTAGTGTTTATTCTTGATCTTAGCATTGAAATTATCCAAATGTTCAATTGGGTGTGTTAAGTGGGTGGTTGCCTAGTTATATAGATATGTGGAGGGCACGTGACTGGAACTTTCAGGAAGATTCTGGAATTTCTCAAAGACATGACTGACAATGTAGAGATACTAAAATTTTGAGGGAGAATTTGATAGATTACCATCGGTTAGGCATCAGTGAACATTATTTGCAAACAGTTGGGTTTGTATTGAGTTTCCTTTCAAAAAAGGTGGTTGGAGTTTGAATATGTACTATGTACAGGATATGGAACATTATCGGTCTTTATAGATAGAGCGCAGATAAAAGGTGGTGGTCGAGTGAACAAATGTGGTGGAGTTGGATGATGTTATTAATGTACTATTGACATCTAACTGATATTTTGGAAAGGGCTACTAGGTAATCTGTCAACGAGTTGATTTGGGTTCAATTGACAGCTGATATAGCACTATTCATCAGAAATAAAGCACTGTACGTCTCATCAGGATTCAAATTCTATTATACATTATCATATTGATCGTATTACGAGAGACTCAAGTCCTATTCTGAAGATTTCTTTTCATCAATCATGATCATTATACAAGGCTAGCCGTGCACTAATATATACCGTATGACTATTTCACAATTTCTCAGAGTGCCAGCACATTAGTCAATATTTACAGTATCTTTTATTCTGAAAGACTGATATTAAACAGGTAAATGATAAAAATCAGGCCAAAAACTCCTTTTGTAACTAAACTAAGCTGATAACAAACTGGCAACAAATACAGCCAGTCCAGCCTGTGTGGCGTAATGGTTAGCGCATTTGACTTCTAATCAAAAGATTCCGGGTTCGAGTCCCGGCATGGGTTCTAAAGCGGTTTTAGCTCAGTTGGGAGAGCGTCAGACTGAAGATCTGGAGGTCCTGTGTTCGATCCACAGAAATCGCAATCTTTTTTATTTGCAATCATCATTTTTGTTCCTCCTTTCAAATTGTATTTTTGCTTTTGTTTTAACTCATAAATCGGTTTATATCTTTCAGGTCCGTTTGAGTCTATGTGCAATTCTACTGTAGTGAATATGGTGAGGGTGCATGGGTCCTGCCGCATGCCATGTCTATCTATTAAGTTCCTTACTTATCATCCCAATAATCGTCCGCATGGAAGCCTGGATGTGCTCTAAAAGAGGGCAATTCGCCTTGACCAGCAAGACTACTGTCCGAGTTGTGGACTTGTGAACCGGAAATGCCAGCATTTCCTGAATGACCAACGCCTGGGATGCCCGCAGTGTCAGTGGTATTAGCGTAGATGTGGTCGCTATCTTCGTTCCACATATCATCATTGTCGATATACTCGACCTCATAGCTGTAATCGTCATCTTCGTCATCGTCATCGTCATCATTATCGTGATTGCCGTCAACCCCCTCATTGTTGCGGCCAGTAATTTCATGTACATTGTCTGTTTGATGAAGAGTTTTGTTGCCGACGCTCTCGATGGCTAACTCTGTCATCGGTATTCTCTCTCCCAAGTCTATTTCCTCATCTTGAGATGCAAGCTGTGTCGCCGGTGAAGGCGTTTCCAACGCCGTAGAGTTGGAGTAAGTCGTAGTGCTGGGAATATCCTTCGTATAGGGTTCTGGATCCTGATGACTTCTGATCAAGAAAAAGTCAAGGAAAGACTGAAATCTGCCCCGGATGCTGGCACGTTTCGTAGGACTGGTATTGCTGAATCCCATCACATCATCCAAGCTGATTGGACGGCCCAACATCCCCACTAGCTCGAGCTTCAGCTCCAAGTCACGAATGGAGTAATACCACTCCCACGAGCAAGTTAATAAGAACATATCCAAGAGATGTGGAATGAAGGTGATCCACGACGTTATAAGCCACTGGTCTCTCCATTCAGTAACCACCAATAAACTCAACACGAAATGCACCATCATCATCACCAACGTCAACACTACCAATGGCATGAGCTTCTTCGAGTAGGAGACCTGGAACGGACTGGAAGCTGTGCCCCAGATGGTGTGATATGCGAGAGCCACACACCACCATACGAGGATAACTAGGCGAAATGATGACTTGGCCGTGAAAGTAACCGTCCTCTCGGTATAAACATAAGTGAAATAGTCACTTACTTGAGACTTCTCTAAGGCCGAAAGCACCAAGAACACCACAACAAGGGCTGCACCAAGGTAGGCGTTAGCACGTTTCCACCGTGGAGCAGTCAACTTCACCACCTGTTGTAAGATGGCCAAGTTTGTCAAAAAATAAGACACAATCAAACTCACCGAGTAAGCCTTTCGCTCGTTGACTATGCCGAGAATCTTGATCATGTCCAACGAGTCTGCGTAGTACTCATCCCGTGCCACCTCAGTAATCTTTGAGAGAATGGCTGTGAGCACAACCAGGTAGAATAATGTAGCCAAGAGTGTAAGCACAGGTTTACGCTTATGTTTCGGCAGCAACAGAAACATCAACATGAGCATCCAGCACGAAACACACAGTGCCAGGATGGTGAATAGAAGCGCCACGAAGGAGTCTCCGTTGTCGGCCACATTGTAAGGGTTTCGCTGGAATTCATCGACCCATTCCAGCACATCGATAGCGCTGAGGTTCTGGTTTTTTATCTGATTAGCTAGTTCATCAATAGAGCAGTTGGTAGCATAGTAGGCTGGGAGAAATTCAGTAACGTTCCCCAGTCTCGCCTGGTAGTAGTAGTCTGTGTAGATGAGCAGCCCCAGTGTGAGTGAGTACACCGAACAGTTCAAGTCTAGGCCGTTGTTCTGCAGTAGAAAGTACACCGAGTAGTTGCTCATGGTGGACGCAGAGGAGTTAACCTCCAACTCGAACATGATGGTTATATTTATATATCTATGATGGAGTCGAAAAGCTGGGCGTTGGTTTTTTCTTAGCGTGCATGACTGCGTGTAGGATGGGGTTTTTTGGGGTGGTGATGGGGTGTGTGATGATGAGAATGTGGTTGGATTATGGAATTGCAGATGTTGATGTGTACAAGAAAGTTGGTGGAGAGTGAATTGCGCAAATCGTATGATCGAAACTCGCAATTTTGGGGTGTTTGGACGCATGGATCGATAGGTGATGGTGGTGGAATGCATATATGTACTACCGAAGTATCGCCAGTATGATTTTTTTTTGCTTTCAAAGTTAAGTTCTGACTCGATTTTGTTATTCAGGATGAATTTCTTTTTCCAAAAAGACGACAGGGGGTTTAAAATCAACTTTTGGAAGTTTTTCGTTTTTTCCATTCAGAAAATGCTGGCAAAATTGATCTGGTTTAAAGAACGCAATTTGATTAGTGGTGTATAACGCCGGTGCAAGTCGCATTTTAGCGTTGAGCACTGACAGGTGTCGCGTGCCCTGGCCACAGAGGAATTAGTCAAAAGGGGAAGAGTTCACCGGTTCAGGATTGTAGAGGAAGGAACGTCGAGCCAATCCGTATAACTTAAAGTTTTTGCTAGGAATCAAATATTCTGCGTGAAAGACACAAACAGGACCATCCATACGATACCTTCAGAATAATTGCGACCGAGAATTCTATTGTTCTATGTATAAACTGGATATATTCAGGACTGAGTGAAGTAGAAATTGCTCCCACGTCCATTTGCAGAGAACTCTGAGAGATTAAGAATAAGTTTGTTTTTTTTGTACTAGACTGAAGTGTGGATTGGGATAAAATTCCATTGCTTCTAAACGGAGTTTTGACGTCTTCGTCAGATTCGTGCGGAGAAGAATGTGGACAGGACACCACCGACCCGACCCGGGAAAGTATCAAATACGAGGGTTGGGAGGGAAGGGAAATTTTTGCCGGGATTGTCAGTCGATAAAGAAAAACAAGGTAAAAATAGAGAGCTATTAAATATACAACGGAGGGAAATACAAATAGAGGTTGATGGGAGAACACAGGTGTAGAAAAGAGGAAGAGGCCGTTAAAATAGGGTCAAGACACCAGAAAAAGCCATTTGAGATGGAAATTGATCATTCGCTTAAAAATAGATGAACTCATAGCAACATACTACATAAAGGTGAAAAAATGGTGATTAAAACCGGGAAATAAAAGTCACAACGTTTCGTGGATAATTATACATCAGAATTCTTGAAACTCGTTAAGTATAGTACATGGAAATCCATGTCAATGACTGGTCAATTCTGCAACTTCTATCATAACCAGGAACCTCAATAGTTTGCTACCTACATGCAATTTTGATTTTTCTCATACGTGAATCTCTGTTCACTATTTATGATCGTCTGGACTAGAACAACTAGCGGAATGTTCAAGTGTTCAAATACATCCTCTGTTTCGAGCGAATTCTCAAAGTGTCGAATTTTATCAAGTGTTCAACTTATAGGAATCCGTTTAATTCATCCAATTCATCGAAGTTTCCAAAAGTTACAGCACCCAGTCTGTCAGTTCACTTTATCGTCCCAGCTTCATAGTCTCATCAAGGCTGCGAGAAAGATAATAAGAAGTAAAACGATTCACCGAGATTGCCCGTGGAGACGCAGCCTTACTATTCTCCTACATCGAGAACCATCTTTTTACTTCTATGAAATGTTTTCTTACTCCAAAAAAGTTCTTGATTCTCAGATTGTTTCTTGTCAAGCGCGACAAGGACAATCTATCACATTGTTCCACAATGAACCAAAATTTCACCAGTTCTGCCTCTGAATGCAACGATTTTTACACCTCTTTACTCTCGATGTGTCTTGAAAGTAATTGTCAACTCACTCCTACAAAACGAAGATGGGGCTTTCGCCATGGTGTCATGGAGTATAGAGATCTCTAACATCCATGCAATTTCCATACCACAAAAGAGAAGAGAAAACCAAAAACGGCCAAAAATAGTCTTCTAAAAGTACTAAACATCCAAGAAACTACATATATCGCTCCACCCAAGGATTGAACCATAGACCTTGGAAACCTAAAGTCTATTTGTTGTGTTGTCTACACGTCTCGCGAACTACATACAAGTCACAAAAGTTCCATTCTCTGATTCTGATTTCGATCCTCCACAATCAGCTTACACCTGCTGCCCCCAGAACCTTTCGGCATATTCCGGCAGTCTCACCCAAATGTCCACTAACGGCTCTGTTCCCGACTTGTCGGCGAGCATGCAAAACTTGACGGTGGAGCCCAAGAAGAAGAAGAGGACTCAGCGTGCATTCCATGCTACTTTCACCCAACCACCACCTATAACGCAACAGCAGCCACTAGGAAGTCCTTACGTGACTACTCCAGTCAATCAGCAGCTGGGATTTTTCACCCCTGCTGACGCTCAGACATTTGCACATGCCAACGGTCTGTTCACTAACTTCAATAGCGAAGTCCACACGCCTGTGAACCCAAACTTTTCGCCTGCTCCGGTGGTTCCAAACACGCCGGTGGCCTTCCATGGTGCTCCAATTGTTCCCTCCTCGCCTGCGGTACTTAATGTCACCACACCACACGATATCGCTGCGCAAAACCAGAGTTCTGATCTCTCATTGAGTGGGGCGAGACACCAGGCTCAAGAGGAGTACTCCACGCCACAGTACGACGCCGAGGGCAACAACTTGGGCTTTAAGTCATTTTTGTCATTCCAGAACATCGTACCACCTATTGCTGGAACTCAGTACCATGCCGTGGACCAAGGAACAGCAACCCCAAAACATATTCGTTCGACCATGTACAATGTTCCCGAATCGGAGGCCCTAAGAAAAGCCACTAAATTGCCCATTGCTGTGACTATCCGCCCATTTGCGCCATTGTTGTCAACGGAAGAACCTGTCCCTTCTGTGGATATGTCCAGCTTAGGTTCAACCTCCTACACCGAGAAAACGGATATTGGTCCTCCAAGATGCAACCGTTGCAGAACATACATTAATCCATCCATGATGCACACGGCGGCGGGCAAGTTCACTTGTAACATCTGTCAGTTTCCCAACAACACTGTGCCTCCAGAGTATGTTTCCATGTTGAATCCAATGACCAACCAGAGAATTGATAGAGAGTCTCGTGCAGAATTGCACAAGGGTGTCTATGACATTATTGTGCCTTCATACTATAATGTGGGTGGTGAAGATAAGGCTCCTAGCGGCCTTCACCATGTGTTTTTGGTGGATATTTCTCACCAAAGTATAATCAAGCAGTTGCCAGTATTAGTTGCTGACGCTATCCGTGCAGCTATTTTTGATTATTCAGAGGACTATGATTCGGATACGTTGGCTGCAAAGCTCAAGTTTGCTGTGATTTTGTTCGATAAGAGCATGCACTTCTACAACTTGTCTCCAGCCCTCAGCACTTGCCAGATCTCTGTTTCTGGAGACTTGGAAGATCCATTTATTCCATTCCATGAGGGACTTTTTGCTGATCCTGAAGAGAGTCGTATGGTTATCGAAGATGCGCTCAATAACTTGGAGATGCTCTGCAACGAAAATGTGCTTCATGATACCGAGCCTTGTTTCTCTGTCGCTGTCCGTACGGCTGCTATGTGCTTAGACCTGGTTGGTGGAGGTAAAATCACCTCTATTCTTTCAACTTTGCCCTCGTGGGGTCCCGGGGTTCCAAGCTAAAGGAGAACAGAAATGTTGGTAGAAGTGCTCTGGCTGAAATGGAGAAGAAGTTGTACTCCGCAGACAACGAGTACTATAAGCTTCTTGCTACCGACTTGGTGGCTCAGAATGTTGGCTTGGATGTGTTTGTAGTAGCCACTACTTCGGTCGATGTCTCTAACATTGGCTGGTTAGCCTCCGTTACAGGAGGAAGCATATACAAGTGGGCAAACTTTAACTTTGAGCGTGATGGTAGATCCCTTACTTCTCAAATTGTCAATTCTGTGAAGAAATGCACAGGTTACAAGGGCCAATTGAAGTTGAGATGCTCAAACGGGCTCCAGGTTTCTCAGTATTACGGTTTCCCATCCAACAGCGATACTGTGGTTGGTTTATCATCATCGCTGCCTGATCCTGTGATCCCAGTCCTCAACGAAGACCAGACATTCACAGTGTTGCTCGAATATGACGGTACTTTGAACACTAAGTATGACTGTCACTTTCAAGCCGCCTTGTTGTACACTGACCCTCAAGGTGTGAGAAAAGTGAGAGTGATCAACTTAGTTCTCGCTGTAAGTGAACGTTTGCAGGATGTTTTTAATTTTGTTGATCAAGACGCAGTGGTCACCACCATTGTTCGTGACACTTTGTCATTTGTTGGAAAGGAATCAATTTCTGAGTTGAGGAAGTCCGTCAACGAGAAACTCGTAGACGTGTTTACTCTGTACCGTGCCATGAGTGAGGAAAACCACAACAGAAACGCAACTTTGACTAACCAGTTAATTTTCCCGGACTCCCTCAAGCATCTTCCAGCATACTTCTTAGCACTTGATAAATCAAAAGCTCTTAGAGACTCTACGGCTGTTCATGTCGATGCTCGTTTGTGTGATGTCTTCCAGATGTTATACATGCCAGTTGAAAGATTGGTTTATCACTTGTATCCTGCCATGGTAGAGTTGCACTCCATGTTGGATGACGATGCACTCATCATTGACGATGCGGGCAACACCAGCGGATTCATGAAGGTTCCCGAGTACAAGCCGTTGACTAATGCAAGCTTGGACAGCGGAGTATACATCTTGTGCAATGGCTCAACTATTTACGTTAGAGTTCACCCAGACACTAACAGGCTCCTTCTCAAAGATCTATTTGGAGACCACGTGGAGACGGTTAACGACATTGATCCGTTGATCGACTCATTGCCTGAACTACCAACCCACATATCCCAACAGGCACGTCATCTTGTGAAGTACTTTCAGGAGCATCTCATTGGCTCGTGCTCCATTGGTAACTCAGCTATTCAAGTTGTCCGAGACGGAATTGACAGTCTTTCTTACGAATTCAGAGAATGCTTGGTTGAGGACCACCTTCCATCAAAAACAGTTAACACTTCTCCAAGCTATCCTGAATTTTTGCAATCCTTGCATGGTGCTATCAGAGGTAAGGTCGAATTCGAAAAAAAGAATCTTAAGCGAACTACTAACGTGCAACATCTGCATGATACGCTTGCACAAAGATTAATTCATTTCTGAAGTCATATAGCTACAAAGATGTTTATAGTAAAAAGTTCTATTTCTTTTTGTCCACGTTTTAGAATTTGAGTTGCCCTGCCTCAATGATTTCTCGAATAGTAAGCATAATATCCTTGTTTTTGGTAGTTAATACCACATTCTTTATTCCAGCCTTCAAAGGTTTGTTATTTTGGATTCCCTCTAGCTGTTTCTGCAGACTAGCTGTTTCCACAATATTCAAAAGGAAACTACAAACACGAATGAGTAAATCGTCGTTAGATGCCTGAGTTTGCATGATTATCGATGCAATTTCGAATAATTTGGCGAAGATTTCCTTCTTTGACAATATGACCATCAGAACCAAACCAAATTCCAGCGTAGCATTCGCAAGCAACCCAGCTATGACGATCTGTAAGTCTACATCTCTGGAGTGAAGCATCTTCGCCAAAACATCCAAGTTCTTCATGCTTTCCGCATTGTCGGTGTTGAAGAACTTGGCAAGCATTTGAGGGTCGGCAATAAGATTGTTGATTAGCTCCCATGCAGCTTTTTGAATATCCGCGATGGAGCTATCAATCATCAAATCTTTCAAATGACCATCAAAAGCCCTGCGAATAATAATGGCAGTGAGATACTTCTCTTGGAGAGAAGACAAATTTGTAAGGGCTAGTAAACCACACAACCGGTCAAAAGAAGTAATACTTGCACCCAAGGCAGCAGTAGCATCATCTGTTGAAATATTGGAGGTAGTGTAGTCTGAAACTTCTGGTCCCAACAATTCAACCAAGAATGGAACGGCAGTTTTGATATCAAATTCCGAAATAAGCAATTTGGGATTGACAGAACGACATATAATGGCCAAAGCACGAAGTGAGCTCAATCGTGTAAAAAGTGCTCCTTCAGAAGTGGCAAATGCTTCAGTTCGGTCTGTCCCCTTCTTGATAGTACTGTGTTCTGTCAAATACTTCAAAAGAAGAGTAAGCCCACCCTGCGATACAATGGCACGTTGAATGGATTTGTTCGAGCTCTGCGATAAATTGAAGATAATTTGGACTGCTTGAGTGATGATGGACTCCGTTTTAAGATCAAGACCTCTAAGCGTGCCAACAAGCTTATGATTCTCCACAAGAGATTCGTTGAAGAGCTTTATGGTTGCTTCATCATCTCTTATGTCGTTTTTGTTTGGTAAAGATATACTCTTTAGATAATTAACAGTGGATGCATCTTCACTGCCTCCCCTACCCTTTATTTCCGATAAATTCAGGAAAACAACCAATGCGCCATAGATCACTGAAGAATTCTTCTCTGTCTCTAAAACAAGCAATAATTTCTCACTGACCTCCTCGTCCAGTCTAAGACTCTGTTTCACGCTAGCACCGAGAGACAAATAAGACAATGCTTCAATGACATAATGTACATACTCCTCGCCAACTTCACAGGTCCGCATGAGGTTCTGGGTCTTTTCAAGAACAGTCTGCAAAGATATCTTCTTCTCGATAGAAGAGAAGTTCCATAGTTTGATGAGACAAAGTAACGATAAGGCAACGATGCTTTTATTCTGCAGAAGATTGGCCCCTGCAATAAAAAGGTCAAGGTAATGCTCCATGTTGAACTTTCTTGTTTCCTCATCAATACATGACAGAGACACAGCTCTCAAAATTTGCTCAGCCAATACAGAATCAGCTCCCTCCGGTTGTGGCGGTAGTTGGGAGACTTTTTCTAGTATTCCATCCTTACACTTATTGCTGATATAAATCGCTTTAACCTGCGATGGAAATATGGGAAAGAATGTTTCAAGTGCTGCAAAGAACAGGAGTTCTGAACACGATTGCAGGACAATAGCTGAGTCCAAAAATTTAACAACAAGCGCAGCAGACTCATCAGGATTTTGTCTGCAAATCAATGTGAGTGTGAGAACGACAACGTTATGTACGGTTTCGTTTATCGATGCAAGTAGCTCCATCAAACTAGGAAAGACGATCATTGCAAGCGCAGGGTATCTCAAGCAAACATTCAGACATATGTTTAAGTAGAATTGAAGCTGATCAGGAGGGTATGATATGCTAATTGTCTGCTTAACTGACTCCAAAACAGACTTGCCACAAGACTCTGTGTCAACTAGCAGAACAATTAATGTACTAGCATGATGGTGGGCCAGTACCGCCTTCAATGTATTTTCTGGGAACTCTTGGAGGATCTTCAGGAATTTTAAATGCTCGTGTTTCTCCTTGAGCTGTTTTTCAAGTGTTTGCCATTGGCTTTTAGAAAGAGATGTGCCCTGCTGGATCAGCTCCGACACATCAGAGTCAATGGACAAGTTCTGAAATAATTCTTCCATTGTCAACTAAGAAACCTGTCAATAATTTGTGTGACTTCGGCAGGAAATTTGGCCCTTTGCACTACCGAGGAACTTCTAATGATAGTGCACAAGCACATGGAAGGATTTCCCCAGCTTACATAGAGTTGATGTAGCGGTACACACACGACAGCACCGCACAAAGGTCAAAAATCCATGACTTGGTTACTAATCGACACTGATTATGGACACCACCGCCGTTCTAGAAAAGTATGCACAGGACCTGCTGAATCTACCGCTAGAGGTCAAGCATCTCTTTGAGGAACTCAAAACCAAAGATGCACAGCTCGCAGAGGCAAGAAAGAGATATCAAACCAAAGACTCTCAAATCCACAAGTTTATACGCGCCAATGGAACTCTCACGAAGCATCCGAAAGAGCAGCAGATCTACCAGAAGATTGAGGAGGACATGAAGCTTGTGCAGAAGATCCAGAAAGAGAAGATTCTATTAGCAAACACTGCGCTTTTTCTAGTATCCAAACATATGTATAACTTTGAGGTCGACATCCAAAAATTGGAGAGAGATGACCTCCTTGCGCCTTTAGATGAAGACGCATTTGACGAATCAGTTGACGATATGAGTGCTACGCCACGGACGACACCAGACCCCGTTAAGAAAAAGCGTACATATCAGGTTATGAAACAGAGATATAAGAGACCCAAAAGCGAGGACTTCGATGATTACGGTATGGAAGACACATTATCTTCGGGAATTTCATCCAGACACCAATCTACGGGTGTTGGAAATCCTGTTGGATCCAGACCTTCGGGTAATGACGATGCAGACAACAACTTGTACTGTTTCTGCCAGCGAGTGTCGTTCGGAGAGATGATTGGATGCGACAACGACGACTGTAAATTTGAATGGTTCCATTGGTCTTGTGTGGGAATCACGAGCCCACCAAAGGATGACGAAGTGTGGTATTGTCCTGATTGTGCTCCTAAAATGGAGAAGAGAAAGAAGCGAAAAAAGTAGAGCTAAGAAGGATATGAGAGGGGTTAAAGAGACTTAAAAGCTAAGAAGCTAAAACTGTCAAGGCTGACATACATTCTCGTGGTGGAAGGAGACTTGAATTCTTGATCTGACTTAATACCTGAATTCTGGATATAATCCGAGAAATCTGACATATGATCAGTTTCTTCATCACAATCAAGTCGGGATCTCACTTCATTTGAGATTACTGGTTGTTGTCTAGTTCTTGTCAAGACTATAAGTTTGGTTAAGACCAAAATTTCTCGTCTGGTTCTACTGAGAAGACTCTTTCCAACAATTTAAGTTTCCAGACAAGTTTTCATGACCATGTCCAGTTTCCTTGTATTATCAAATCAGAGAAATGATGGCATATGTCACGCTTCAAATTCCCATCTTGCTTCCAATCCCAGATCAAGTATGGTTCTAGACACAGCCTTGACAGGTCCAACACCTGCACACAACACAACACATACCCATAAGGGTGTCTCCACAGAATGTGTTAATCTTTGTCAACCTGAAAGATTTGTCCGAAACCTGCGAAGAGCACCATGCTATGTGCATACTGTCACTCTTGATATGAGCCAGTTCATTCTCCACTGTCAAGGGCTCAAAAATCATAACATAGTTGTGTTTACCTTTGCACGTGATTCACGCGATTATAACCACCCTGAAAGATTCTCGAGCATCGAAGTAATCTGTCAACTAGCTCCATGAGATTCACTCGCTTAATTGTGCTTGGCCTGGTGCCCTTGGTATTTGCAGCAGATGACACAACTACTGCGGTCACTACTCCCGCTGCAGCTGTTCCAGGTGCTGCTACAACTGCCACAACAGGAGTTACCACTAACACACCAGTAACTACAGCTTTAGGCACTACTCCTGCTGTTGGCGCAGCTGCTACTACGTCGACAACCGGCACGGGTGTCACCGGGACTGGAGTTACTGGAACTGGAACTGCTACGACTAGGACAGGTACTACTGGCACTGCCACGACCGGAACTGGAACAGGAACTACTGTGATCCCTGGTGCAGCAACTACGGGTACTGCAACGACGGGTACTGCAACCACAGGTACATCTACTGGAACTGTTAACACGTCCACTATGAACGCTTCTCAGCTATCTACCTTTTTGATTACGCGTTCGATGAACGCAGACCAGCTCATCGCATGGAGTGCTACGCACACCTTGGGACAGACCACCACAGGAACTGGAACCTCGAAAGGGACATCTACAACTGCTGTTGGACTGAGTGTCTCCGGCTCGTCTTCTTCTGCAGCCGCTGCTGCTGTCACCGCTCCAGCTGTTGACGACTCCACTGCCTCGTTGACTTTTGTCACTACATACATTAGACCATCGACCTCATCTATTGCAGCAGCCCCTTCCAGTGCTTCTGGATCTCTGAAGAATGGTGCATGCTCATCAAATAATTTGGGTTTATTGCTGGCACTTGCTCTTATCGGCTCCATCGGTTCCACATTCTTGTGATATTGGTAAATATGAGTATCGCACTCCCGCGCTGATATAACTTTTCCATTAACTGACAATGTAGATCAACTTCATCAGTGTATATGTTCAGACAGCTACTGCTTCTGAGTACGAGAGCATTTTGCTCCAGTCGTTTTGTCCAAAATTCGGCAAATCACCAAAATCCCTTTTTGTATACCTCCAATGTGACAGATTTAGCATCAAAGATTGAGGCATCAATCACCATGAGCAAAGAGGTGTCTTCCCAGACAGCTTTGGAGGCACTAAGAGCATGCAGAGTGTTGCAGCATGAGATTTATCAGTACGACAAGTTCGAGCAAGATCCCGCCAACAAGAGGATTCAGAAAATGATAGATGTCATCTTGATTGATGAGAAGGTGAAGTTTGATGGTAATCTCTTGAAACAAGTGTTTCTCCTCAAATTCCCAGCACCCACGACAATCAAGATTATTCAGAATTACTACAAAAGAGACCCCAGGGCCGTCATCGACATGAATACCGCATTGATTGCGCTCCGAGACTCGTTGTACAATGGCGATATTAACAGTGCCGTCAAGATCACCGACTTGACCGCTGGATACCCTACCTATATTCAAAGGAAGAACGATCAGTTGCGTAGGGGAGTCTACCAGCTAGCTGCCACTGCCATAGGTATCACATTTTTCTCCAAAGTGGGCGTGCAGCAGGTAATTGATATGGGATGGCTCTCTCCAGCATGGAAACACTTAGGATCTATCAACGCCATGGTTTTGACATACCTTTTGAACTCAAGTTTTTTTGTGGCAATTGTTAAGTTCGGTAGACAGTTGAGTTTCGCTGGTGGTGACTACTTGACGTGGCAGAAGGGTACGTTCTACACTCATTGGTACAAGCATGCAGACGAGATGGCCATGTGCACCCGAATTGTTGAAACTGATCTCAAGTTGAATGGCGGACTCGAGAACACTCCATCTTTGATGGAAGAGTTGTGTCTCAAAGACGAAAATGTGAGCAACCACCATACTTTGCAACCTGGGTTGACCAGAGAAGGCAAGAAGGTCCGGTTGCTAGAGCCCAAGGACAACCTCGAGGATTTAAAATTGCAGGCCTACTGGATGAGTGGAGGTGATGGTTTTGAGTGGGTAGAGCCAGACCAAGACCCTGCGGAGATTTTGTGGAGGCAACATTTAGCCCAACTCCATAGACCTGGGTTGAACAGTTCCAGTGCTAAGAGTTTGAAGTGGGCTGAAGAGTTGATCGAGAAGCCACAATAGATGTACATAGACTAATGGATGGGATTTACTATAAATGTTTGTAGAAAACACCATGTAGGTGACAAGGTATGCCATGCTTTAGGTATCACATAATGTTATGGATCTGAATAAATGAGAATGGTCATAATGAGTGATGTTTCTGGCTTAAGTTTCGCCTTCACTCTCGCCATCCTCAGTCCAATGGGGAATAAGACGGATGTAATGCTGAACTTCTAGACCTAGTTCATCCCATGGATCAAACACAGCCCACGCATTTTCAAAGTCGGCATCTGTGTCAATCCTCTGGTCACCTAGTTGAATATGTGGCTTTTCATAATCTTCGTTCAACTGCACATCACCCTTGCCCTCCATCAATGCATCGAGTCTCTTAGCCTTGTTGAGCTCGTTAACGTCCGCCAACGAGGTTTCAAGCGATTCTCTGTGTCTCTTTCTGTTAATCTGGTGCAAATTGGAATAAATATCATGGTAAGTGCTGGATTCGCCCATTCTCAAGCTCTGGTTGGGCCCCAAATCAATGCTGGACAATAAGATGCTTGAACTATTGGTGCTGCCCTGTGGTGTTTCCATGGCATTGGCAGTGTTATCTACCCATATGGAAGTTCTCTCTCTCCATTCTTCCATCAGCATTGGATCGTACCACCAAATGGCACCAAACCACCATGATGGATTGTAACCACGTTTAATCGCCCATTTACGCCATTTCTTGGCCTCCTCGCACCATGGATCGTAAGGTATCATCATACGGGCATATTCTAGTCCTGACAGGAAAATCAACCCAGAACCAGCTAGAATTCGGGTTATCGAGCCTGTTCTGGCCCAAAACGGCGATTCACCTATGCGAGGAATACGCCTTGTCATCAACGTGAGTCCCATGAGCAATTGGAATGTGGAAACAAGGAAAAGTGCCGGCTTATTGTCTGAAGCCGGAACAAGGGGAGTAAAAAGACGAAGACCAACGCTAGGATTCCGAGGAATGAATGATTGTTCATGAGAACCTGGGAGATCTGTACTAGAAATATCTCCGTGAACACTGCTTTTATCTGGGGGCAGAGTCAGAGGCAGCGTAGCAAGATTCCACCAAGTCAAGGTTGGATACGACAACCTCGAGAAAGACGAGTAGATTGCGGAGGCATAGGACCGTCGATTGAGATCAGGTTGACGCAATTCGGATGATTGGGCCATGTTCTCGATTTGTGGAGGGATATGCAGCGATGAGATGGTAGTTTCGGGGAAGGTTCAGGCCGAATTGGAGTAGATTGGATTAATGTGTTGGGTACAGGTCGAGTGGTTGGTGATATCCATGGAGTAGAGGATTCTTAGTTTGCAACACGAACTGAGAATTTCTATAGGGAAGTCAATTGGAATGAAATAGATGTTAAATTCTTTTTGAAATTGTCGCTTTTTTTTCGCTTTTAATTGGTATTCGAGTCATCTTCGAGCCTATGGTGACAATTTTCGCAAGACCCAGATAACCAAATTGGGCAAATGAGCAATTAACGAGCAAAATGTTGTAAAAACGTATATATAAGGAGAAGTAAAAGGGGTTTTAGTACTAGAGTGGATGCAATTGCACAAGTCTTTTTCTTCAATGATTTTACATTTGTCATTGCTTTTGTTCTGACATTGCATGTACTGTGATTGGTGCTCTGGCCGTGGAAACCGCTAGATCAAGTAAATGCAGCGGTCAAGGTCGAAATTCCAAGAATATTGAGAAAGGTGGGTTTATTGGAATAATAGTTTAATTACTGAACACAGAATAAATTTTCAACGCAATGTGGCACTTCAATTGATGTTGATATCAGAACTCTAGACCTCACACCATGTTGAACTATGTTTTGAAGCGAATATTTATTTCCTTGAGCTTCGGAATCACTGAGAGGGGCCCGACACTCAGTACGTATTCTTACCAAGTTCAATCATCATTCACCAACAGTCGTACTCACAATCAGTCCATAGCAGTCACACTTAACTTGGACAAACTCTCTACAGTTGTTCAGTTCTACGCTTTCATCACTCTTGAATAGATGTGTATTGATCTATTGCGCAATGCTATCAGATGTCAGTTTCAAAATGACGTTTAGGCGTCGGAGTACAAGTCCTCCTTCAAGTCAATGCCCAACTCCTGTCTGGTTTCCTTCAATTCGTCCAAGTAAGCTTGGTACTGTTCCTTGTTCTCAACCTTGTGCTTCAAGGCCTCGAAGGTTCTCACAGCAGTTGGGTAGTCGTTGACTCTTCTACAAGCCTCCAAAGCCTTCTGGATAACAGAAGGGGAAGGAACCAAATCGTAGGAGAAACAGTTGTTCAAGACTCTCTGAACCTCGAACAAGTCGTAGGCGTCCTCGAATTCCTGCTCGTATCTAATTGTTAGTATAATGTTTGGGAGTTTGGAGTGCAATGCGCTGGGATTGGCATGGGATGGGTGCTATTGGATGATTGTCCATACCATGGGCACTTAATGTCAGCCCAAGGTGGAAATGGATTCTTTGGACATAGACTTGGATGAGGACAATTGGCAAATATAGAACCAAACACGCAACTTGCAAGCAAGGCACATATTTCATTCACAATGGCACATACCTGGCAGTGAACTCCTCGAAGGTCTCTTCCTTGTGTTCGTGACTGGAGTACATTCTAATTTGAGGAATAGACATTCTCACCACCTGTGCGGCAGCGAGTCTTGGAGCAACCAAGGCCCTAGATCTCAAGGTGGAACGGAAGGCAGAGGAAATCATTTGTGAAAAGATGATGAGTTCAGATGAAGTTTGGAAGTAACTATTATAATTTTCTATTGGGAATCGTACGACGGGGTCGTGCACGTACCGAGATGGATGACAATTGTTAGGAAAAAAGTGGGCCCAGGAGATAAAAACGATGTTAATTGGTGGTTTTTACCGGATGTACGGGTGTATAGAATTGGGTGACGTTTTAAATTTATCTAATACGAAGTTTGTGGTGGTTTTTCTACTATCAAAATCTCCTACAACTTTGCCTACTATGAGTGATCGCACACTCGTAGCCAATAGAAAACGCGCAATTCGCACTCGGTAGCCATGGTGTACGGGTGTTTGACTGGTTCGTAGAGGGGTAGGCTGCGAAAAAAGTGGGATTAGGTATCGTCAAATGAAAAGTTGCATGGAGCCGTTTATTTATGTTGGCTAAACGGCATGATCTCCGATTTGGCACTTGTATTGATTATTTTCGGTTTGAATTGGACCTAACCAGGTTTTGTAATCAATTCACATGCAATGTAAAGAAAGTGTTCTATTTACCTCAAGTAGTCAATCACGCGGCAGTTGATTTATATGTCATAGTCAAAAAAGGTTTGTCATTCGTGGGTCGCCAGACAAATTAACAAATGCTGGAAAGGTGTTCTATCACATCCATTCATCATTGTGTCTTGATTGCAGCTAAGTCACTCCATAATTCAAATGCTGTGGACAAGAATGAACTTCACTGGCCATACCTCCATTGAAGGCAACAATTGGTACTTCTCCGCGAGGATTAATGTTCTCTTCAATTGAATGATCTGTGAATGCCGCAGATGAAAGAAGGTGGTTTTTTGATGAAGAACATTGGAATATGCGGATTGCTGGAACCGACTAATCTTCGCAATTGACGAACATCCATAATTTCAAACTTATCTGATCAGGCGAGGAGGTGGAAATGCAATGTACTATGAATTTTTCAGTTGTCCACCACATGCCAAAATCGAACTGGTTTTTATCTTTATCCTCCACTATTAACCTCTTGGTTGAGCTTTGCGCGATCGATGGCTCCCCTCTATTAATTTATTCCGGTGATCTCTTCTACCATGCTTTCTTGGAACAAAATTCAGATTCAAATTGATTGGCTTCCACTCAGGTAACTTTCGAACATCGACCTTGAGCTTTTGTGTGTCCTGGTTACCGAGCTTGAGCTTTATAGTCACCCATGACTTAGGTCCGCTCGAATTGACTTTTAAGGAGCTGGAGGGCTCCCGAATAAACATATAACCGTGTTTATTTCGTTTGTAAAACGTGGAACAGTAGTCTTCTGGGTATATCTTGGTGCCCAAATTATTTAGTACGTGCTTGCTGCAAAGTTTCCCTAAAGATTCACCTTCTTCAGGTCGGAAATCCAAGTATTCCCGATCCACATTGGAGAATTTAACAACCACTTTTGGTAAGTTGCTGGGGTCTTTTTCCCTTGGTTTTATGCCATTTTTAGATTTATTGTGTCTCTGGCCACCATCAACCGGTTTTTTCACCACTAATAAAGGATCCACCGAATGGTCCGCACTATTCGTCCGCCTGGTGCTGGCGGGAGACTCGGAAAGGAATTTTGATGTCTTATGACGAGAACTATTTTTTTTCTTTTCTTCAAACATTTCTGGTGGTGTCAATGACTCGGAAAATGGTCGGTTGCGGCCGTTCCCGCTTTCTCTCAACAGAGGTGTTTCCTCTCGATGGGTGGTACTCCAAATTGACAGGCGGTGTCCGACTTTGGGCGACTCCAGACGGAGCGAAAATGGGTACTTGTCGGAGAATGGATCCTTCAAATGGCTTGGTTCGTCCAAGCCGAGATTATGTAGCTGCTGGCTCAAGCTGAAGTCTAACTTGCGACCCAACGATGTATCGTTGAGAATATTTGGTGCACTGTAACTGATACGAACACTGGAGGGCCCAGAAGACTCGCCGAGTCTTGTAGCATATGGTGATATCAGCCCACTCAACGACAGACCGCTGACTCCAAGAAGATTCAGCGAAAACGACTGCTCTGGCGATAGAAACGAGGGAGTCGAAAATAGACTTGAGTTCCTGTTGTTGACAGCTGGAGGCTCGTCCATGTAGTAATCCCGAGCCAGTCCATTTTGCAACTGCCCATTTGTTAACTGCCCATTTTGCAACTGCTGTCCATTCTGCAAAAGCGGCTGACTCACATGGCCCAGAAGTGGTGGAAAAAGGTCCAAATTTGGAGATAACGCCGGCCCCAACGGGGTGACCAAGCCATTATCAGATATATCGGCCACAGGAAAGAAGTTGGAAGTACGACGTTTGAGCTCGTCCACCATTGTATAAGGATCGTCGGGAGAGACAAATGTTTCGTTGGAAAAACTAGTCCACCGAGGCCCAACAGCACTAGCAATGCCAGCAAACGACGGAATTTTGTGGTTTCTACAGATATCCTGTCACAGAAGCGGCAGCTTCAAGCGCCACAAACTTTAAGAAAACGTCCTCCCGCCAGCGGTGATGGCTCAAGATGGAAATTGCCGGATAGTTTTTATGACAAAGAATGTAGGTGGTGACGAATCACACTGACACAAAGCGACCAGGCGACTTTGGCACGGAGGAAGTTGACAATGACGAGGAGTTAAGTCCCCGGGAAGGAGATGGGGAAGTAAAGAGAGGATGGAAAAGAAAAAATCTCTGAAAGAAAATTCCGATGAATAACCCCTGGCGACATTAGTCTTTTAATTTGTACAGGTGAGATTGAGGCTAGTGGCGCCATGTACCTAATGCACGATTTCGTAGGCAGCATACAATTGATCTGCATGGAAACACACCATTGACCCCGAGGAATAAGGGAGGTTAAGGTGCTCCGAATGAATGACTGAGATATGGGGTAAATCAGGCGATTTTTAGGGGGCTCATGAAGTGGCAAACGTTTTTGGGGATCTGAAATGACAGTTTCAAAGCTGAGATATTGTGGGGAATCAATCTTCTAAGGGTTGAGGGAACCATCGAGATGGAAGTAAGAGTTTGTCTCCTGCAGAATGAACTGAAAAATACGAGCAGTGTATACTGTATATAAACACAAACCTTAAGGCGGCCTTTGGGTTTTTTGTCCAACAAAACTTAAAATGTCAAATAGCAAACGTGTGATTAGAAAGTTGAGAAGTGCATGTCCTCA
This sequence comes from Sungouiella intermedia, assembly GCA_900106115.1. Taxonomy (NCBI): domain Eukaryota; kingdom Fungi; phylum Ascomycota; class Pichiomycetes; order Serinales; family Metschnikowiaceae; genus Sungouiella; species Sungouiella intermedia. Next base: position 1,032,550 of record LT635757.1, on the reverse strand, counting down.
TTTCTTACTCCAATAGTATGATTTTTCGAAACATTTGGATTTATCAAAGTGACCTTTTCTTCTTCGTTTCTAATTCGCTACTCTTCCTTGTGTTTTCCTTCTTGCCGCAGAGTACTTCATTTTCGGACGTGCACGTAACTGCACTAACAACCTACGTGCAGGAGAACCGCATGTTCTCTAAGTAGGTCGTGTGTTACTCGCAATTTGCTTTGTCATCATCATAAGATTCTTACATAAGAACTTTTTTGCAACCAACAGCATCTTGTGGCAACAATCATAAATTATAGCCAACTGCTTGCAATAGAGACAGCTGCAGCACTATATCTATCCAAAAATTGCGTACTGAGAAGTTCACAAACTCCTCCGATTGATGAATTCAGATTATTCGTGGAAAGAAGCTGGTCAGATCGACCCATCCTTTGCTAGGACAGAAAATGATTATGTTGTACCAGAAGTCAGTCTGGGACGCGCAGAAGATGAGCGGACTCTCGGCTCATCATCGATGAAAAGCACTGATGGTCGTATTTCTGCCACCTCGACGGGGTCATTATCTGCAAGTATGTCAGGAAACTTGACAAGCAGTGGACTCACAGGAGGAATTACGGGACCCAACATGACAAGCGGCAACATTCCCAATAGCTTGACTGAGGATAGTGGCCAATCAATGGATACTGGAAAGGAGAAAGGCATTTCAGGTCGAAGACATGTTTCAACAACTAAGAGAGCAGCACAGAATAGAAACGCACAGAAGGCATTTCGTCAGAGGCGAGAAAAGTACGTGAAGGAGCTTGAAGCGACGGCTGCAGAGGTAGCCGAATTGCATAAGACAATCGAAGAGTTGCGGCAGGAAAATTTACAATTGAGAGACTATACGTTGGCATTGCAGTCCAGGTTGATTGAGTTGAGTCCCAATGTAACGGTTGGCAACGTTGCACATCCTCAAGCTACGGAATTCAATAAATTATGAGACATGACATGACTAAGAACTGATGAAAGTCCATTCATAGACATGTATTCTGAAAAAGACAACCAGATATCAGTGTATGAAGGTGCATGATGGAGGGCCGTCAATTACGGGTACATGCAACATTGGAAAGGATGTAAAGAATTTCGGTATGGGACAATCAACAATGGAAATTAAAATCCCCAATCCACAAACTATTACGAGTAATGAAAACAATACACCAAGTTAAATCAGGATCACCAATGAGTCGCCATATTAGCTCGCTAATAAATTCCCAATAGAGAAGTGGCTTTTGGCAACATTATCAATTTATGTTGCCTGCTACTGATCAACCACCTGTACCTGGAACTGGCACTAAGGTTAAGAAAATCGAACGTCTTCCGAAATTAGCAAGCTGGAAATATTTAGCGACGGCATTCAGTCCATTAAGTAAAAGCCATGGTACTAATGCCGCGAAAGATTCCATGGAATGTGCCACAAGCGGAATTCTTGACCGCTCGGGTCGGAAACTAATTTCCGCTAACATAGGTGAGCCTTCTTTATCGCTTTAGCCTTCCCTTGCAGAGAATAGCGAATAAAGTACAAGCTGAATATAATAAACTCTACTTCCAAATCTTAACACAATGCCATCATGAAGCCACCGTTCCAAGACAGCATTTTCCTTCCAAGGGTAAGATGTCAGTAAAAGAGGACAAAAATAAAAAAAAAATAAAAGGATCGAGACTAGGAAAAAGAACAATAAAAAATAGAGGCCGTGGTCACATGAATAGTGGTCATACTCTGTTGAATACAGCAACTATTAATAGAGTGAAGAGATCGTTGCAAAGTGCCTTAGACAAAGATACAATGTCAACTGGCGATGAAGAAGGTTGCATTTCCAAACTAGGACATCAGTGAAGCGATAATTAATTAGTTGACTCCTTAATTCAATTGCCACCAACCGGCAGCACTTCCGTTTACCAATAGTTAGAGTGACCTTAGGTTTTCTTTTTCCACACCCTTGGCGTGCCTTCTGCAGATTCGCAAAATCGGTGATAATCCTGCAACTTGGTGATGCCGCACTGGAACGCCGTTCTTCGCAGTCCCCATGACTCAATAGTGTGGGCCCTGTCGCTTCACGGCACTTCTTATCTAATTTACAAAAACCGTGGAGGGCACACACCCAGCCGTTTATATATGTAGCCATCAGTCACATTTAGCCACAACGTCTTGTTTTCTTCCGTTTCGTTTTGTCGTCTACTGACAAGTCCAACACTAGTGGAGGTTCCAAAATGGACCACCCCAAGAAGAAGAAGAAGCCGAAATCCAATCCGGTGACCCCAGGTTTGTTTCCCTCCATGGACACATCCGATAGTTCCCAGTTTGATCGGCGGTTAAGCTGTCCGGCGATTCTGGGGTTGTAGACCATGGGATAGATTCCTGGAGAGGAGGAATCATATCGGGGGGTTCCGGTGGCGCCATTGAATCATTATGAAAAGATTTAAATCAACTTTACGCCCAAAATACCAGAATTGGAGGAATTGGCCGCAACTGACAGTTACAGACTTGCCAGGAAAAAAAATTCGCCAAACTATCCCAAATTATTTAAAGATTCATTCCGAAATCCTTTCCAACTCCATCCAAGACTTAATGTGCAATTCTGTACCAATGTCTTTTAATTCCCCATGCCTTCCCGGATTCCCCTTTTCATCAATTTCAATTCTTACCTCCAGTAAAGGATACTCACTGGCTCCAGGACTGGCAACTCGTGCCTATGTCGCAAGTTATGTCGCGCGGTTCAGGCGAGTCGCACTGGTCACACTCCTGTAATTATAGACGGACAAGTGAGATTCCATTTGTCCATTTGGCCTGTTTCTTTGAAGAGAAAAAAAAGATGAGCCTGGTGTCTCCGGTTGATCCGCTATACCCGCTCCGATGAAATCGATTTGTGCCAGAAACATAGACTAGGCCCACGACCAAAAGCTTTTGAATGTCCGATTTTGTGAGGAGGCTCAAAAAACAAATGCGGAGCATTTGCTATCGCTGGAAGATAGCCATGTGGAGGATGCCTTTGCGCTGGAAGGGCGCGGCACCAAATGGCAAGCTTCTCGTGGTCCCAGATTGCCCACATTCAATTCCCCTCATCCCATCTTTAAATGTAGATAAGAGAGGGGGGATGGATATGTGACATGACGCGGACCTAAAAGGAGGAGAAGCGGCCATTGTTCTGAGGTTGCGGGTGGCCCAGGTGAGCTGCTGCGTGAGGAGTAATTGGGTTTCTATTTTCAAGTGTCTTGCGTACCACACCCCGGAATTCACTTGCTCGACTACGAACACTAGATGCGCTGGCGGTCTTAGTTCTAGTACGTGCAAAATACTAGTGCGCTGCGAATTCACAGTCTCTGCCATCACATTTGTATTTATCAACACTAATGGCACCGTACCACCTCATACTCAAACTTGCATATTCTATTTCTATTCACATTCTTTAGTTTCATAATACCTGATGTAGATTTTATTTGGCAGTCTTCTGGTTCTTGTCATAGTTATTGTCGAGTGCTTTGGTAAGCAAATGTCCCACAGTAATTCATGGTCCCGCAGTAATTCTTCGCACAGAAAAAATTTATACCTACAACCAATCTTGAACTAACTTAGTCACCAGACAGACACCATGAGCCTTAGATTTGCCCGTCTGTTTGCCTCGAGATCCCGCTCTCTAGGTGTGTGGTCAGACTTCAAGTCGAGATCTTCGTCCTTGAAGTTGCTTGATGAGAAGCTCCAGAAGGATCTCTTCGAAGGTTCGACAGAATCTGGTCCAGCTTCCATTGCTGATAAATCTGTCAGAGCTGGATACCATTCGCCTCCCCTTATCGATGACGTTTTCAAATTGGCTTACAATGAGTTAGAAGAGAATTCACAGAAGATCTACTCACAGATTGCATCGGAAAAGTTGTCCACAAAGAAGCTCGAACAACTCCTTGCCAAAGCCGAGGAAACGAATCCAGAGGTACTCCACAACGTCACATACAACTTGGAAAATGTTGATAGAAGCCAGCCTGTCTACAGAAAATACTTACAAAAGAAGTGGGAGAGCTACGCTTTGATGGTTACCATGCAAAGATTAGAGCAGTTGCACGTCATTCCTGACACTTTGCCCACATTGGAGCCCGCCGTAGATGTCCGCATCAAGTTTGGTCATAACTCCAAGGGGGAGTTTTCTGATTGGGTCGTTCCTGGCGCCAAATTACCTGCGTTTGCCGTGGAAATGCCTCCTACCATTGAGATCCAGGAATTTTCCATTCCAGAGGAACATAGCGGCTTATACTCCGTGCTTTTAGTAAACCCAGACACTCCTGACCTCGAGACAAACTCCTTCAGAACCACATTGAACTACGGTTTGCACAATGTGCCCTTGACTTATACCGAGAACACCATCACTCCAGGAAAACTCTTGACCAACCCACAATGGATTTTCAAGAAGTACCAGCCACTTTTGCCTGAAAAGAATGCTCCTACTCAGAGAGCCTGCTTGTGGGTCTTCAGACAGGAGAAAGAGCTTTCTGCTGTTGACTTCAATAGCGAGGACTTTGATATCCGTTCTTTTGCCGATACCAACAACTTGACCGCAGTTGGAGCACATGTGTGGAGACAAGATTTTGACAGAAGTGTCAACCAGGTGAGGGAGAAGTATGGTCTTCCAAAGGGTAATGTGTACCATAGAGTGCGTGGAACTACTCCTTTATTGTAAATAGCATAATCCATGTACATACTAGTGTATGTATCTCATGTTCTAGACTTCCACTGCTGCGACAGACCAAATTGCTTCATCTTTAAGAAACTTTACTTCAAATTTTTCTTATTCTTCTTCTTACGTTTACCTAGGAATACCATCGGAGCTTATCACTACTACTTTTTTTGCTCTCTTCATCTCCAATTAATTTATCTACACTCTCGTGCACTCTGAAAATTCTATGGACTGAACCACCATGGAATCCATCAATCAGGAGCGACTCGAGCTTCTGTCCAAGAACAAATCTGCTTGGGATGGCGAGGTGTACGTTCCTTCAGGCAAATTGGACTCTGCTTTGAAGAAAAATTCTGCGTTCATCAAGAAGATCAAGATCAGTTTGAATGCTGAGAATTATGCCACCATATTAAAGGATATTGAGACATTGAGCTTGGAGAAGTACTTGAGTGAGGTGTTGGCCTCTTTGGAGGAATCAATCCTTAAAGTCAGCAAGCCTGATGACATAATGGCTGCTGTCAGAATCATTTCGTTACTCCATCAGAGATTTCCAGCACAATTAACATCGCCTCTACTCACCGTATTGATTAATGCAGTGGTTGAAAAGGACTTGGATGAGCCTATTTCAAGAGTCAGAAATGCTCTTAAGCTTCTCTTTGAAATGCACTTGGTGGGTCTCTGCACGAGTATCAGCCAATGTGATAAGGAGACTTTGAGTCCGGCAGCATTGCAATATTACAACAAATTCAAAGATGAAGCAGTGATAATCCCCTTGCTTAAAGATGTGATGTCGTTCAAGCCAAGAACTGGCTACTCTCTTCCGATAATAGTGCTGTTTTTAAAGCGGTACTTGATTGTACTAGACGATAACCAGTCATCGATATCAGACAGCTTGCAGAACGAGCTAAGAGAGTTGTTTGCAACTTATACAACCAAACTGATTGTAATTTTAGAGAAACACCATGATTACGTTTCCAAATTGGCTAAACGAGACAAATCTGTATCAATCAAAACGGGAAAGCTCTCTGATGGGCTACAGGAGTCACTCCAATCGGGCAAAGAGATTGAAGAACACATGAAAGTTAACATTTCAGCTCTTTGTGAGTTTCTTGACATCGAATTCCCTCAGCTAGGAGATGATCAAGATGAAAGTAATACTGATGTCATCGTATATTCAAATGAGTCTCCAAAGGTTTGGTGGGAAGATTCCAAGGAGAGAGCATTCTACAAAGAGATACCTACAGTCGATGGGCTATTGTCTGAATCCTCCCTCACAGTGATGCCCACTGACGATTTTTGCCTTCTTCGAGACGCTGAGAAGGTCTCGTCATTCATACAGCAATTGGAAGTTGTTGACTCCGAATTGGGACTTAATAAGCTCGTTGTTATTTTCAAACAACAAATACCAGACAATAAGGCAACTGCAAACAGAATCCTACGGTTTTTCTCCGCTGTTCCGAAGGTGGATAATATCAAGTTTTATGCACGGTTCCTTGCTATCACCAAGGATACCCTCTCAGATATGATAAATGAGCTCATCGACACCTTGGACCGAAGCTTCCGCTCGCAAATGTATCATGGCTCTATCAACTTCAGAAATCTCTACTTCTTCATCGAGCTCGTCAAATTCAAGTTGGTTCCGTTACATATAGTATTCCATAAGATTCGCAAAATGACAATGAATCTTGCTGGAACAAGTAATGTGGACATTCTTCTGATATTTTACGAAAGGTGTGGAAAATTCCTTCTTCTTGAACCAGAGTACCGGGCAGATACCACAGAGATGCTTAAACTCTTGCGAGAAAATTCAAAGAGCGACAAGCTTTCCATTAATGAGAAGAGCTCATTAAATAATATGTTCTTGATAGTGGAGTCCTTCACGTCAACCAGACCAATAGAGAAACCAAAGGTTATTCAACGTTCTGCAATTGAAGATTTCGTTATCCAACTCATCAGAAGACTTGCCAACCCAGCCAATCACGTTGAAATTGCTAATATCATTAGACCATTTGCACATCACCCTGAAGCTCAGAGAGCGCTTCTTTATGTCTATCTGAAGCCTGAGGAATTACCCCTGGACTGCCTTGGTTGCTTGGCTGGTGTTTTGGGATATTTGGGTCCTGAACATTCATTTATCGTAGACCGAATTTGTGATACTTTGGTAGAGAAGGTTGTTAGAGGTCTAGAACTCAATGACTACAGACAGAATGTCGCCAGAACGGCACAGATCAAACTATTGGCTGCTTTGTGTAACAGGACGGTGTTGAGTTTCAGATGTGCTCTTGATCTACTTTTCAAGATTATTTGTTTTGGATATCCGAACAATCTTCCGCTTCCAAACTCAAACTTACCTATCGATGCTGCCGATGACTATTTCAGAATACACTTGGTGTGCACTTTCTTAAAGTCAGCTACCTTATCGAAAGTAGCCAAGGCCAATTTATTCAAGCGTGGAACCAAATCCATTGAAGGACTCGTTGTATTTTTGCAATACTACATTTTTTGCAAGAAACATCCGCTTCCCAAAGACATTCAATTTTCAATTGAAGACTCTTTCAAAGCTTTCAACTCGCAAGCTTTAGAACCTTTCCAAAGAGCCACGGATTTGAGTTCTGCGATGTTAGCACTTCAGAAATTTACAAGCACAAAGTATGAGGAAACTCAAACTCAAGAAGTTGAAATATTTGATGATACGGACACAGAGGTGGAGCTTGAGTTGAGTGAAGAGGAAACGCAAAGTGAAAGCGAGCTGGACGAGTCGGATGAAGATGCTGAGTCAGAGAATGAAGAAGACGAAGTAGACGAACTTCTGGAATCGGAAATTGGATCGGACCCTCTGGACGACGAGTCGTCTGACGACGATGAAGACCAAATTCACCAAGTAGGACGGGAAATGGCTGCATTGGAAATTGAAAGACGAGAAGCTGAAACTTTGGATAGAGGCATTCGTGAATTGGTGAACAAGTCCGCTCAACAAGCAAAGACATTTGTACCTTTCAAAATACCTTCTCCTTCGATGCTAATCTCACCCATTACAGAGAAAGTTGATGGGCCCATGAATTTTACGCTTGTTACGAAAAGGAATGCTACTAGGAAAGTTTTGCTACCTTCCAATAACCAATTAGCAGAAAGAATGAAAAGAGAGCAGGCCGAGCGAGATGCAAACAGGGCCAAGATCTTGAGCTTGATCAACAACATGGACTCGTGAAATTTATATATTTTATTTTATAATGCTTACATAATGATTAGAGAACCTTAACCATGACCACCGTTATGTCATCTTCCTTGCCTCCCAAGTATCTTTGACCAGTAAGCCTGGAGAGCTCTTGGGCAAAAGCACTAGGGAAGTTTGGATCTTTAGACACTTTCACCACCTCCTTGACAAATTGAACAGACATATCTTGCAAAGGCGTGGTGTTCTGGTCTTGATCCTTCAAGAAAATCTCGATATCTTGAGGAATCACGTTATCTGTGACTCCATCAGTAGCAAAAATGACAACGTCATCTTTCTGAAGGTCCCAAACATACTGGTCACAGGAATCTGGGGAATCTATGATGTATCGTTTCCCCTGAAGCTCTGCCTGGCGCAAGATCTGTTTTGGAATCTTGGCTAATTGAAATGGAGTATTGAAGTTGTGTGTTTGGAACCTGGTCTCTTTGATAAGTTTGTAGTCTCTGAAAACACCACACCACGAGTCACCCAAATTGGCTACATGTAGCTTCCTCTCTGGGGTCAATATACCCAAACATGCGGTCGTTCCTCCAATCTCGACTTTTGGAGAAGCGAGCACTTTTGTAAATGCCTCCTCTAACAAATTCTTGGGGCTGAGAGCCCCCTTGTTATCCGAAGATTCAAAATGGGACTTCATTATAGCACAGAGCTCTCTAGAAATGGCCAGCGAGTCATATCCTGCCTCAGACCAACCTCCAACACCATCAGCTACTCCCAACGCTAGGTATCCTTCTTTGTCTGGATTGGTCACGAACAAATTGTCCTCACCAGAAGGCAGTAGTTCGGCTGGGGATTTCTTCTCCTTCTGACGGAAAATATTTCCTTCCTTTCTGTTCTTCGCTTGAAAAGCCACGGCGACGTTGTAAAAGAGATTCTTCTCAAAAAGCGATTTATCGTAATTGTGACTAGCAGAAGATGGGGCAGTAGGGATTCCAGATGAAGCCCCCGCATCATAACCAGTTTCTCCATTTCCTGAACTCTCCGAATCACCCTTTTTGGCGCTGTTTCTGCCACGGGAACTAAACATGAACGTTCTAGCCTGCGAGACAGTGCCTAGAGGCACAAATGGGCCTAGACGCACCAGAAAGGCCGCTCTTTTTGCAATCATCGAGAGAAATAGGACAAAAAAGAAGAGAAAAACGTAAATTTGTATATCTCTCTTTATCTTCATGCGCTGGAGCTGAAGAGTCTAGGATGGAACTGATGAGGCCAAACAAGTTCTATCAGGCGTGCGTTTTTGGTGTACGGGTGTATGCACTATGGTGTCATGAGAATAGTTGGGGAAAGGTGAATAAGTGTAAGTGAAAGGATAATTAGCAAGAGAGAAAAGAAAATGCGGCCAAGATAAATTATAATATGTAATCATTCTCTCTTATAATAATTGGCCGTATTTTTAAATGTCGGTGTGAAAATTCGGAATATAATCACTGAAGCCCGAAGAAATGCTTCATTTTTTGCACCCAAGTTGATCTCCACTTCAAGCGAAGTTTATTGTCCTTTTTATTCTTGAAGTACTTTCTATGTGTGTAATTGAAGTGAGCAACAGTGTTATTTTCAATCTCAACACTGCCTGGAACGAAGGGCTCGGACTGAGTTGGGGAACAGGCGGTGGATTCGCTATCCATAGTCGAAGAAACTTCAATAAATGTCTCCACTACGTGATGAAAGCTCTGGTATTGATGAGGTAATCTTTCACCTTGAAAGCTGAATCTAGGGCCGGATGTGGATTTCCAAACGTTTCCAAGCCATTGCGATAAGTTCAGTGAATCTGAATCAGCTATCGACTCCTCTTCTGTCAGCAAGGGATCCTCCTCGTTACTGAGATTAGCAGCTAGAATATTTTGGCTTATTTCTTGAATTCCATCATGAATTGTTGATGTCCGACCATCTTCGTCTCGCGATGAATTTCGTGAAAGGTACTGAAAGCTGGATGTTGTTGAAAACTCCGTTTGAATAGAACGAGTTTCCTCGTTATTATCGTCAGAATCTCCTTCAATACTTTGAATCTGTTGATGAGCTTGGAAGGAAGTGAAAAACTCCCTTTGCTGCCTGATACCCGCCTGGATTGCTGTCAAGTGTTCTTCATCTTGAATTAAGCCTGGTGGTGGATTTGTATTGACATTTGGGGTGTTAGCGGCCATCCACAGGGAACTTGAAGCAAAAGAATCAAGGCTCGAGTTTTGTGAGTGAACACTTGGAGGGAAACTTGGAGGAGTGGTGAATCGTTGAAGATGCGATGTTGAGCGAATTCGTCTCGTTGCTCTTTTACAAGCTGGCCAGTCGGATAGAGCGGTACAATGGCTCCCAGTAAAATAGACTTTTCGATGACGGTCGTAGAAGTCTTCGGCAGGAAATATTTCTTGAAGAAAATCTGACTGGATGGAGAATTCTGTCTCGGATGATTGATTTTCAGGTACATATCGATACCTAATGGCATGACTACGGCGAAGTCTCATTATATGGGGGTCTACCTAGAATTTCTCACTAAGTAAGGGCTTTTATACTTCTCATCAGGGTATAAAAATAGTATGGGGATTATGTGAAGAGTTTTCTGTCAACGGCCTTTCCCCAGGAAATACAGTATGATACGCATAATATGGACCAAGGAATTGGGTTCAAATACCGTGAGTTTGAAAGGAACAAATGGAAGTCTCATAGTAGCGGCTGGTTTTTTGTTTTGGGCTAGCCATTGAAATTCGTCGTTGGTGTTAATTGCAAATCAAATTCTCTGAGCTTCCTACATGGTACTGTGTTCCAGAAGGTGTGTTGGGTGCCATACCATATTTTGATAGAAATGCAACAGACTCCTGCTGCTGTTATAGTTTCCCTGAACTCCTGAAAATGAATAGGGAAATTTCTGCCCTGATATTCGTAAGTTCCAACCAGGCCATTGTTTCTAAATTGAAATGCACATTTACAGCGACTATCTCAACCAAATACTCGCACTTAGCTATGTATCAACAAAAATTACAATATGGGAGAAAAAGATTGACGAAAAAAAAAATGAAAAATGCCATTCCCCGTCAACTAGATCTTCTATCTCCTATATAATAAAGAACTCATACCTTCATACATTAATTTGGTTCTTCCTCCTCGTTCTCACTCGCCGGGGTGTTTACCTGGTGTACGGGTGTGTGTGTACGTCCAATCAAAAATACTCGCTGTTGTGGAAAAATTCAAATCCATTCTTTACCTTCAACCATGTCCACTAACTTCAATGTATTGAGATACTCGCTTCTTGGTGCCGGTATTGTGTACGGTGCTGTTCACAGATACAACTTGGAAGCCGCCGAGGAGACTAAGCAAAAGCAGGCTGCTTGGAAGAAGGAGGAGAAGTTGATCAGACAAGCTAAGGCTGAGTACGCCAAGTTGAATGCTCCTAAGGAGGCCCCAGCTTCTACTTCTAGCTTCAACCTCGAAGACCCAAACTTGGATTTTGGCAAGGTTTTGGAATCTTTGGTGCAGAAGTTGGAGTAATTAAAAAAGTTATAGAGGCTGGAGCAATGGCGCGGATGTCCAGCTTCTCCGGCTGGTTCTAGCATGGTGAAGTCCATGGCCATTGACATAGCATAATGCATGACTTCCTCGACTATATATTCTTCGTTGCTATCAATGTACATGAGTTTTGAGAGTTATGCGTCTGTAGATATTAATGCTGAAGATACTGAGAAACCGCGTGACGAATTAGTGAGTTAATAATCCAATTTTCTTTAGATAATCACTGTCAGTTTTTTTACTTTATATACTCTTCTATTTGACTCTCTACTGCTTTTAGTGATAAGAGATTCCATCAACTCAGGTTGTTACTGCACGTGACCATTCCACTAACTTATCTGTAACTAGTACTTTAGTTTTAAGTACCCAATGGAGGATTCTAATCCACCTCGACGAGTTCTTGGAAGTAACAAGCAGCATGAGTCGCTGGAGTCACCAAAAAAAGCCGCTGTGAAATCCTCCGAGGAATCCATTCGTTGTCCTATCTGTGATGAAGCAATGTTAACACTTCTTCAATTAAATCGCCATTTAGATGATACTCATGGCGATAGTCCGTCCCCTGGACTAGAACCAAGTCCCAAAAAGGCAGTCTCTCTGAGAACTCCCCAAAAACGTACTATTCAGCTTGATTTGTACGATGATAATAAGGGATTTGGGCTCAGCGATAATCTTGGATCGGAGACTCAGCTAGCGAGCCCGACTCAGAGCAAGCTAACACGGTCACATTGGGTCCATCCTAACTCCTCGAATATAAGCGTTTGTTCTTATGAAGGATGTCGACGTGTACTCAATGTGAAAAACGGCATCGTCAACTGCAGAAAATGTGGCCTTCTTTTCTGTAATGAGCACACAGCATTTCGGGGCCGGTTCAGCAACGGTCCTCCACCTCTGAAGTTACCAGTTTATGATTCAGTCAATGGGTACCTTGCTCGGTGTTGTGAGAGCTGTTTCTTAAATAAACCTGCCTTGGTAGAGGGTACGCAGGCCAATTTCCGAGATGTAACTGCTATATATAAGAAGAAGAGGGCAGAGAAGATCGAAGAGAAGCAGTGGGCTAAATTGAAGCTTCAAAGGCGATTTTTAAAGCTCGTTAATTTACTTTCACTGAATTACTTGTGGCATATCGAAAATGGCAAATTCCTTCTTCTGTACTTTACAGAAAACAAGGCTCATTCCAAGGAAGCAATAATGGATGCTGAAAAGGAAATTGTTGGTGCTGAAAATTGGCAGAACGACCAGAATGTCACTCATTGTCCACTCTGTTTTGCAAAATTTAACATTCTTATCAGGAAACACCACTGTCGACTCTGCGGGAGAGTGGTTACTGACAGTGCATTCAATACAGATGACCCCAATATGACTTGCTCAATTCAGGTCCCAGTGGGTATACTTTTGAAGAAGCTTCCGAATCTCAACTATTCGCCTCAGGTGAAAGAAAATTGGATGGAATTGACCTCAGTTGCTGCAGACTCTAGATACTCCAACATTTATTCTTTCAGGTGCTGTCGGGAGTGTAAGAATCTGCTCTTGCACGGAGTCAAATCAGACACTATGATCAACGAACCTGAAAATGATGCTGTGCTCTCTTCATATGAGGAAATACTAGCTATCAAGGCCAATATCCAATCCACCATGCCAAGATATTCACAATTAGTGAAAGAGAATAAAGATCAAAGCAATCGTGATATCAACAAACTCCGAGTCCGGATCAGGAAGTATGTTAAGGATTTCGAAATTGCTACAAATTCTTTTAGGCTACGGTTTTTCAAGCGCAATGAAGAGTCTGGCAAATTTACTCCCATACAAAGTCCAGTGTTGGTAACAAATGTCTACAAGATGGCGATAGTATTCCTTCAGGACTCAATTCTTGAGTTTAAGAAACTTAATGACCAGTTTCAAGAATTGGAGAATGCGCGGCTTACTGGCCAATTGGGCCTTCCTAAGTCTTTACTATCGGAACCCGACAGCATTTCTGCTTCGCCCATGTCACCCCTCCCCGTGGTATCTCCTCCTGCCAAGCCTAGACTCACGAAGAAGCAAATTCGGGAATTTCGAGAACAACTTATGGTTGTGAATGAGCAGAAATTTTTGGTTCAGAAGCAGATGGACGATGCCAAAAGACAGAGAAAGTTTGATGAATTGTTAACATTAACTGCCAATTCAGATGAGTTGCAGAAGCATATCGATGAGCTAGAGAAGGAACTTGGAGAGTTTGGATTCGCTTAGAAGCTGTGCGATGAGATCACATAATTACGAAATACATCACAAACTATAACAGGTATATCGCATGCTCAATTCGAGCACCCCATGGGGCAAACTGTGGGGGTTTACTCTTAAACATGCTTGAACCCCCAAACTTAGCATTTAGGGTGGCCCAAAACGTGTAAATTGGGGGGTCCCCCACGCTCTCCCCCACATTATAGCTTGCACCCCATAAACAGGTTCTGGAGTACATTGTGGATACGTCGGATCTACTCCGCAATTAATCGGGGCTTGCCCACCCATACATCCAATAGTTAACTTTCCCTTCAGAGGGGATGTCTCCCCCAAATTTTGAGTGGGGGCGTGGGGGTGCAGATGACCCGCGCGTGGGGGACCATCACTTTTGCTAGTCCGAGCTTAACCTCATCCTAGTATCATCAATCATCTATAAAGACCTTCGCCCGTCCTCCCAGCTGTTCACATTTTCGTGATACAATCTCTAAGCTGGGAAAACATGAGTAAAGTATCTGTCTCAAGTCTGATGTCCAAACTGGATGATATGGAATCTTACCTGGAGCTGGCCTCCAAGGTTGAAAACACAAGGGCACAAAAAGATGCCAACAAGACTATGTTGCAGAAAGTAACAGATGTTTTGCTTTTGAAAAAAATGTTTGAGAAAATCGAAGATCGTCCAACGCCTTCTGAAGTTTACAACTGGAGAGTCTATTACACTGCTTTCATTGCTTCAGCCGCAGCTATCATTATTGGTTACGACGGAGGCTTTATCGGAGGAACTGTGGCCTTGGATTCGTTCAGGGAAGAGTTTGGACTTGACAAAATGAGCAAAAGTCACGCTGACTCTGTGATTTCCAACGTTATTTCGGTCTTCCACGCTGGCTGTTTTTTCGGTGCCTTGATTTCTTATCCCTTCTCTTTTTACTTGGGAAGAAGAATCTCCTTGATTATCGCTGCTACTCTCATCACAGTGGGATCTGCCATTATGTTAGCAGCATCGTCTAAAAACGGCTTGGGTCCTATTTATGCTGGTAGAGTGTTGGCCGGTCTTGCTGTTGGATTTTCAACAAACTTGACGCCTGTCTACTTGAGTGAGATCAGTCCGCCAGCCATTAGAGGACGAATTATTGCATTGTACGAAATTGGATGGAGAATCGGTGACTTGGTCGGTTTCTGGATCAACTACGGAATCGACTCACACATTGCAAAGTCAAAGACCCAGTGGTTTATTCCTTTCGCTATCCAGCTCATTCCAAGTGGAATGTTTTTGGCAGGCAGTGTGTTGATGAGAGAGAGCCCCAGATGGTTATTCTCGGTTAACAGAGATGATAAGGCTCTCGACAACTTAACTTGGTTTAGAAACTTGCCTCTTGACGATGAGTATGTGATCTTCGAGGTCAATCAGGTGAAGGAATCTATCGACTACCAGCGCAAAAAGGTTGGTTTGGGTCTTATGGACCCATTCAAGGAAGTTTTCGGTGGTAAAGACCACAGAGTCCTCTACAGAATGTGTCTTACATGTGGATTGTTCCTTTTCCAAAACTTCCTCGGAATCCAGTCCATTAACTACTATTCGCCAAAGATTTTTGCAAGTTTGGGAGTCAAAGGAACCAACGCAACTTTGTTCTCTACTGGTATGTTTGGTGTAGTGAAATTTGTCTGCACTTTCATTTATATCATGTTCATTGTGGACTCATTTGGAAGAAGAAAGGCATTCATGTGCTCCTCCAGTGTTTGTTCCCTCTGTTTCTGGTATATTGGCAGCTACCTCAAAGTGAACGACCCAACAAAACCAGGCGTTACAGCTGGCCCTGGAGGCACTGCAGCTATTGTAATGATGTATCTCTGGATTGCTTCCTTTATTTTGGCTTGGTCTGGTGGTCCTTTCGTTGTTGGTAGTGAGGTGTTTGATCAGAACATCAGATCTTTTGTTCAGGCAATCAATGCTGCCGTCTCGTGGATTCCTATCTTTATCATGTCGAGATACACTAGTAACATGATTGAAAAGATGCACTACGGAATCTACTTTTTCTTCGCGTCATTGGCTGTTCTTTCTGTTCCTTTTGTATACTTCTGCATTCCTGAAACCAAGGGTATTGCTTTGGAAGATATGGACAAATTGTTTGATCTCCCGGCATGGAGAGCACATGATTCTGTTTTGCTGGGCGCTAGAAGAGAAGCCGAGCACGTAATGCATGACCATAAACATTTGTTCAAAATGGACACAAACAAGTCGAACCAGATAGAGCAGATAGAAGACCCACTTTTGGTTTCGAAGGTGTGATGATAATGAATGTGATGCTTTATACTGAACTTTTAATGAAAACATTAATCCAATGTGATGCGTATCAAGTAGATGTTGACAATTTCAATCAATTCGATTAGGTGTATTATACAAAGAACTAGTTGTGTCTAAATTAATCCGCTGAGGGTAAGCTTCTCCAAGAATGGGGAAAGGTCATCTTTCCGAATCTCGATAATCGATGAATCGAAACTATTAATTCTGACCTTGGCTCCTGATGTGGATGACACTTTCTGGAATGCGACACTGAACGTGTTAAGTCTCGTCATCAATGAAATGTCCTTCTTGTCTTGATTCTGTGTAATCTTGGCCAATGTGGAGTTATCTAGGCCACGAGGATATTTTGGGGCAAGCCCAATAACGAGATATGTGTCACTGGCGGCATCCAAACTTGCGACCACAAGCGGTTTGAGGGCGTTAAGTTTCGAGTCGCCTTTCTTAGTGGAAAAATTGAGAAACTCAAGTTCATTAATATTTTCAAGTAACCAATTTCCAAGTTTTGAAAGAATCAATGGATTATTGAAGAGATTTAGATCCGGGATCGATCCATCATTGAGCACACAAAGTCGATAGAGTCTCAAGTTCTTGATAAGCTTTCTTTCTAGCACAGACATTCCTGTCTTGAAAATGGTCTGCTGGATCTCTTTGGCATTCTCGAGTCCATGAATCATCAAATCAAATCCTTTGAGTTTTTTAATATCACCAATTGTTTTAGTTCTCGCTGAAACAATCCTCGAATTAGTTCCTTGTGTACTCATGTTAAGGGCATCCCAAGATGACCAAAAATTGTTCACCCATAGCTTCTCCTTATTCTGGATCCTAGCATTGATTTCATCTTGCTCTGACTCGCCATTCTCCTTGTTTTTGGTATCCTTTCGGAGAGAGCTGTCGTCAGTTTCGAGTAAAGCAGCTAATGATTCCACGCATTCCATCGCAGATAACTGGCCAGAATATCCAAACGTACGAACAAATCCTTCGCGTACAACACCTTCTAGACCGTAGAGGGGAAGGTACTTACTGAAGATAACCGGAAGGTTTTTCTTCACTGCGATGTCCATGTATAACCACTTCTGTTGAGCCACGGAAAGTGATATTCCCATTTTGGCAAACAACTTGTGAAGTTTTTTCTTTCCGTCCTCTGTCCACAAATTGAGCTTGGAGTTGACCAAAGACGAGTAGAAGAAAGAATCATATAGAGTCCAGTGTCGTAAGAGGAAGAGATGGTAGTCTTTTTCGATAGCCAACGTATTGGAATCTGCCGTTCTCTCAGACGAACTCCCTGAGCTGTTGGAAGGATTCAATCTGTGAACCTCTTCCTTGAATAGTGGTACAATTTTATCGTAAACATCCGAATGAAGGCGGTCCAAGGATGAAACACCAATGATGGAGAGCCACAAGTTATCTATGCTGGTTTCACCGATTGTGGCGAGTAATGCGTAAGTGACTGCTGTTGTGGCAGTAAAAATGGCAGTACCCTGGTTGTAGTACGTTTCTAATAGGCTTTCCGATGAGTGCAAAGCCTTACGGCGCTGTTTGCGGAGTCTTTTTGCATCATCTTCGTGTTTCCGTTTTCGGGAATCTTCATTTTCGTCTTTATCCAGCTCTTCTCCTGATCCAACTGCTATCTCCTCCACTTCATCTTCATTATCAGAATCAGAATCGGAGTCGTCCTCTTGATCCTCATCATCAGATTCATGGTCTGACGCGTCCACTAACATTTTGTATGACGCCCTCTCTTTTTGCAAGTTCTTGTCAATATAACCATCATCAAAGCACACAACCATTTCAGACCCAAATACGTTGTCCAAGTTCCAAGGCCTGTTACCATCAATAATGTAGATTTTTCGCCTCAAATGGAGACTTTTTTGAACTGCCTTATCTAAGTCTTCATACAATGACTGTGTCACATCTGGCGCTTGTTCGCTAACGTATTCGTTGACGTCAATCTCGAAGAATGCCTCAATATCGATCATTGCTCCACATCCTATCAAAATGATATTTGCAACATCTGCATCCAACCTCTGGTAATGCTCCTTCAAATCGGCGTACCCGACAACCGGTATCAATTGGTACTGGATCAAGCTCTTCTTAAGAACCAAGCTTAGAATTTTGGCTGTACAAATGGAGTCGATGCTCAAACATGAGACAAAAAGAATAAGTCTGCACGTGGAGTGAGATGATGAGCTCCGCTTAATCTCTTGGAACACCAGAGCATATTGGGCCGGATTTATGTACATGGCCACGATTGAGCCTCTAGATATGGTGATGATGGATCTTAGGTGTGTATGGCACGTGAGGGTTCAGACGCGTGCATCGTGCATTGTACAAAAGTGTTGTGATCAGCAGGTTGTTTTCTAGTTTCATGAAATTTATCCACATAAAAATTAATGATTGGAAAAATGACTAGATGCTATTGACCGATATCTTCACTTTTCAAATTCTTGGTATCATGTTCTTTGGCTTTCAGTTCAAGCCAATTTATATTCGTTTCTATAAGATTATTATTTTTTGTTTTATGTTTTCCTACTCAGCAACTCTAACTTCAATTATTCCACAAATAGAACCATCTACATCTTTTCATTACTTGAACAGTTCTCCTCTTTTCATTCAACCTTTGACTTCTCTGATAAATTTGGTGATAGTTATGTGATAGGTCTGTTACAACCGTTATCAAATTAATTCAACCATTTGTTGAGAAATGTTCGAAAGCAAGTGATATAAACATCGTTTTACCTGCTCCATCTCACTATCATATTATCGGGTTTTATTTCTGAGCAGCTTGTAGCTGCTAAGTTTCAAAAGTGAGTTGTGCTAGTCTTAGGCAAAAAAATTTTCAATAAAATGGGGATAGTTAGGGAGTGAGGTTGCCCTTCGCAATTAGTCGATTAGCGAAATGGTCTTTAGTACTATTACTTCTGAAATAGTTCGAGAACATACCCCTTCTTTGAAAAATCTTGCGATTGAAGTGAGTTCAAAATTGAAGCGTTCTAAAATTGAAATTAAACAATGTCGAAATATAACCAAGTTATTCCTATGAGACGGAAGTTATTCTTGGACATCCATTGTCTAACTCATAGCAATAGAGGACTTTGCAATGAAATTGAATAGAGAGCCGAAACGTTTCTCAAATGAAAGAATTAACTTCCCAACGAGGAGAAATCATTTTGAGCCCGTAAAATCATGCCCAAAGAATTCTGTTACTTTATCTTACTTTCAGTTCTCCCTCTACCTCACCAAGTGACACAACTTCTCTAATATTGATCGCCAGATATATCCTATCCAAACAAAGCTTCTAGAAGTAACTAGCACCAAATAAGGATATTATGTTCGACTACGAAAGAAAGAAAAGAAAATGCACCTGGACTGCGTCAACGTCATGGAAGACATCCAATGATGCATGAGGAATGTAATAAGTTGAACATATTCTACACGTTCTCCATTATCCCGCCCCAAAGTGCAATTCTTTTTTAGTTGCCTCCTTCCTCTCTCAATGAAGTTGAATTTCTTGGAGGTAAAGTACTGTGTGTGACACTGTGATGTACAATGTATTATGCCCCAAATACTAGTACAAGTAGTCGGAGACTTTCCCAGCACCATCTTTTTCATAAGTATATCAAAAGCGGGAAAACCTTTTGCTTTGAAAGCAAAAGACAATGAAAAATCCATAGAACCCTGAAACAACGGTTGATTGTGGAAGCAAAGAACCCATCGTAAATATTACCCAACACTATTCCACCAGACAGCACCAAGAATAAATTGAACAATAATTGTATACATTCCCGATATCAGAATTACATTCCGAGACGCCCGCCTTTCACAGAAATCTATCGTCTGGTGTCCTGCTTTTGCCCTATCGTACATTGGGCGCATATGCAAATAACCTCTGCAATCCTAGTGAAGTATTGCACGGTATGCATCGATCAAGCGCAAAGTGCTGTTCTTTAAACCCTCGGCATGAGCAAGTGTCACGTTTAAGAGAAAAGAACTTCAATCTATTGTTGGAAGTTGTCGAAAGATCTACAGAAAATGAAAGCAAATAGTAAAGACATCGCTAATTGAAACTTCGTCGCAATCGATTAATCAATTCTGTTCGATGCCTCGAATATTTAAGATTGCTAGTGACTTATTCATAGGACCCCTTGGTTGAAGAAATTGTGTACAATTAGTTCCGATTGACGGAACCATCCGTTGGTGTCCATGGCAATCCGCCCTCGCGGAATTGTCGGGCAATCTCTTGTAATTTCCCAAGTAGAATAACCGCCAACGAGGTCCTCTAAGAGTTTAACAGGAACAGCTCAATCAATAACATCCATTTAAGCGAACCCAGAATTAAGCACTTCGATAGACGAGAATCCCATGCACGAATGAGGCTTATATGACAGATACGTACATATTCTTGCGCACCTCATGCGTTATTTCCAGGTACCATTAATATACAAACATCATAATTTTCTTGGCAAAAACTTATAGAAGCAAACAAATAGGACTGTTTTAATCTTCTTTGCATACTCTGCATGGGTATATTCTCAGGGGATCGATTTGAATTTGAAGATTTGGGCATTCTGATTTGGAAAACCTCAGGGAAATGAGGAACCTCTTCAATCTGGTCTTGAATGTCAGGAGATTTAAGCCCATTCTTTACGCAAGCGAATGTTTTATTGTCTATGCAAGTTTGCACCCTCAATAGCCCACAGAACGCAAAGTTCACTTATGAAACACTGAACGTTTCCGACGCGTAGTTAATGCAATTGTTCCTGAGTTCCAAGCAAAAAACGGACCTCTCTGCATGCCTGCCGTATTGTCATGCAGTCCGGTTAAGGTACTCATTTATGGTGAGTAGGATTCAAATATTAGATGGATTGGGAAGGCGGCCTTCTATTCTTGGAGCCGACCCGCTGTACTTAGATTTGTTGCATGAAAGCGAAATACCGGTACTATTCATAGCCTGAGAATTGACCCTGCTCCAGCTAAAGATCGAATATAAAAGGGTGGACAATTTCCCACCATTTTCGTAATTCTTCTGTACAACATCTCTATCAATGAAGTTCTCTACTGTCTTGTCCGCCGCTATCACTGTGGCTTCTATCGCCGCTCCAGTCTCTGCCACTGGTTTGTTTGACTTCTGTGATCTTTCCACTACATTCAAGAAGGATCACTACGGGTCTGTTGATGTTGTTGTCTGTAAGCCTCCAAAGGTTGTTACATGTGGTTCTACTGACACCCAGAAGAGAGATGTTGTTGAGGTTGACAACACTGTTGAAGAGGAAAAGAGAACCTTCTTGCTCATCCCAGCTGCCGCCTGTGCTGTGTCGGAGGTTATCAAGTTGAAGGAGGACTTGTTCGAGTGTGTGATTAACTTCGAGCTTTCTAAGTGGAACTTCATCTTCAACCTTTTGGGTAACATTGTTTCCAAGTTTTACTTCTCTGGTTGTGGTGTTGGTGATGGTATCTTCACTTTGATCAGCGGAAAGATCATCAAGGTCAAGAAGTGGTCTCAGTGGTCCACCTCCATTGTCGTCAAGCCTCAAAGAATCAACGGCAAGTGTTGTTTGCCAAAGGACCTCAAGCTTAACATCGAGTTCGGTGGCTCTGGTACTTTTTTCTCCGCTTTCACCAACATCTTCAAGAAGTCTTTCTCTTGGTCTTTCGCCCCTGTTAACGGCAACTTCGTTGACTTTGACTGCTACAACGACTTCTTCGGCTCCTTGTCTGCTAGAGACCAGGAGGAGGTCGCCGCTTTGGAGGCTGCTACTGGCAAGAGAGGTGCTGAGGCACTCTCTCCAAAGTTCCAGAAGAGATTCTTGTCTTTCACTTCTTCTTTGAGTGTCTTCAAGTCCATCAGTGTCTCCGGTACCACCTTCAAGAACTTCTGTTGGGACTGTGACTGTTAAATAAGTTATTAAGTATGCTACACTTAAGATACCTTTAAATTCAATACAAAAAATCTCAAAAAGAAAATAGCTTTAGTGGTATGCTCACTGTTCAGTAGTTCCAGAGCCATTTTTCGCAACCACTATGCAACATTAAGGAGGTACTGTGCAATACCGTTTACTGATATTAATGTTTATGACAACTAGTAACACTAGAAAAAATAGGAAATACTTCTAAAGAAGCTAGCTTTCTTGTACTACCTACAGCATTCTTGAATCGTGAATCGTGATAATTAGCAACTTATGCATATGAAAAATCACCAAAGCTCCGTCTTGCCTGCACGTTGATATCCCACAGTAGAATTCCACCATCTTCACACCCAATATATAGTTGATTCTCAAACCAGTCTACACCTGAGAGTTCCATCTCTCCATGTGTATGGTTCACAGATTGCTGGTAAGAATCATGACAGAATCGAGGGTGGTATGGTTGAGGTTCAGTTTGCCACCAATCACCGATATCAGCCTCAGCACCCTCCAAATCGAGTCTCTCTCTCACATCATGTGGATCCACTGAGTGTGTTGTGTGTTCCGTCAAACCATCATTATCGACATCAAACGAGCCATTAATATCACAATCATTATTAACATGTGCAGGTGTCGAGCTCCACTGTGGATGATTAAGACGAGGTGGTGCATTCAGAAGGCTCGAATTCTCACATACTGGAATAGCAGGTGCCTGGTATTCGTAATCTTTGAAAAGTTTCGGATTCTTTTCAGAAAGATATTCGTAATCATAAACCAAGGGAACAGTGAACTGTGTTGATGATTCATTGTAGATGGGAAATCGCTTGTGATTGTCAACACGGTCGATATCCAAATCAGTTTCTGAGTTTCTATTGTTGTCAAAGTTGTAACTTGGTTCTGATTTGAGAAGCTTATCTCTGATGCTGAGGCGCTCGTGCTTGATGCGACCAAACTGGTCCAAAGCAAATGGGAACACAATCACCTGGTGACCGTTGTTTTCCAGATCACGGAGATCAATAAGATGAACTCGTCCAACTTGTTCCAGGATGACCAAAAGATCTTGAATTGGGGACTTTAAGAATTTGCAGCATCTAAAAGCACCAGAGCTGTGGCCCGGTCGGGTAGATTTGACTTCGCGAAGAGGTGTCTCCCGTCTCCGCAAATCATAAAGTAAGCATGTTCCGTTTTGAAAGGCGCATGCAAGAACTTGCTCGTTGTTATGATAAGATATTCCGAACCCTGAATCATGAGGAGTCTTTATAGTATGAATAGTCGCGGTTTCCTCGCGAGGATCTGCCAAGAAGATGTTTCCAGAATCGCCTGTTATTGTCAATAATCTACCATCTGGAGATTGGTGAACGTTGTTCAAAGAGGTATTAGGTTCACAAACAATGCTGCGCGTGGCAGTCACGGAATTATTGCTGACGTCCACAATATATAAGCTCGAATCGTTGTTACACACGTATGAGGTATATTGGGAAGAGCTTCCCTCTTTTGAATATATTGTCACGGAGTTATTGATCATTTCTCCCAACTTAAATGTCATATCCGTTTCCATTTCTGGGGTATACAACGAAAAGAGTCCCTTCAGAGGTCGAGAGTGTGAGCTTCCGGGAATTTTGCGTGTTAAGTCTGGAATGTTCATCAGATAGACTTTCGACAGTGAGGTCACAACTCCACCAGCCACTACTACGCCCCCAGGAGAGTGGTTGAAGCATCTCGGAAAGTATGGGAGGCGCAAGTAGTCGTGGCTCTTCACCAGTGGTTCATTCTGCGGATAAACAGGTAACACCCGGATGGAATCTTCGTATGTGTGATATATATTGCCATTTAGAGAATCGATCTGGAGTAAGTCTCTGATTTGCCAGTGATTGATGGATGAACGCACATTGGAGATAAAGAGCGGGTGTGGGCGCAAGTATTTGAGCGCATGATAGTAGTTCTGGAAACATGGGTAGCAAGAAGCTGACAGGGCACGGCGTCCCAGGCCGATCAACAGTCTTTTGCGCTCCTTACCAGCCAACTCAGATATGGCAATCGTCATTTTGGGGAGAAGGAGCTAATGGGGGATGGATCGGGCAGATTAAGGAAAATTTTTCGCAACTTCGAAGGTGGAGAAAGTCGGTCACCGAGTATTCGTGGTATTATTTGTTGCCAAATTAGCTTGATTCTTGTGGAAAACTAATCAAGTGGTGTTAAGAGTGGAGTTGGGGACCACATTCCTTATAAAGCAAAGAAGATCGTTCCTGCAGGAAGTCCTGATTGCGTGGGGTCATGCGATAAGATTGGGAGCCTTGACTGAAACTGTAAGTGGGTGCAAATGGGAACCAAGAAAACCGTGGTTGAAATGAGAGTTTCTTATGGCCAAAATTTACGGTATTTATGTGGGTATGAAATCTGTACTTAGTATCTGTAGGTGGGAATGGAGAACTGTGGGATTTTATTTCATTCGTCTGCGTTCAGACGTTGGTTATTGTGGATCTGGACTAATAGGATGTTGCGAGTTCCTTTTTTTTCTGAATCTATGGTCACTCAAATGAGATTATCAAATTGGATGATCTGGCTTTTTTTTGCATGGAGAAGTAAATGAGCCTCTGCATGAAATTTTGTTGAAGTCTCAGAATCTCTTCCTTATAGTCTCTTCGCTTTATTTTTTTTCAACTTCTCATGCTCTTCGCTCCCTCCATCTTTAAAACTGTTTGTTATCCCCCACCCAATGTATGGCGCTGCACAAGAAAAAAAGGAATTTCTACAATATCCACGCTCTGGACCATTATCATAAAAGGCCCAAATGTGAAAATTTTCCAGTTAGGATCATCTCAAGTCCTGCTTGTATGTTTTCTTTTGTTGTGATTCTACAAACATGTTGGGCTACAGGCAGTCCTTTCTTATTGCTCGTGACATCATCATCTTGACTATATTCACGACTTTTGGAACTATCACGTAACAACCGTTATCATGCACACTTCTATGATATAAGTCCGGCTCCTTTTGAACGTGTAGACTTTCCGTTATTCCATGCAGATATTCCGTTAACTTTCTTATTCTTTTACAGAATAAATATTTGAAACCCTGATTGTGATCGCTTCCTGTCAAGACATGTACATATTGGCATCTTTACATCATCCAACTACTTTGTATGTGCTGCTTGATTTGGGCTGCTGTCTTCGGCCTTCTTTTTTCCCGCGTGTAAATGTTCTTCGGTGATTTCATGTCAGATTGAAACTTGGGTATATTCACGGAACCTCAAATCTACGAATCTTATCGCTTGCCTTCCGTTAATTATTAAATAATGACTATTAAGCACCCCAAGCTCTCTTCACCCATCCACAATCTCTGATATCATCTTTCTTGGCATCAACCTTCCAATTGTTGTTTGGATCGTCATACTTTCCGTCAAAATCACCAGCTGGCTTGGATATGCAGAGGGGCTCTCCGTTGGGCAAAATGCAACGCATCTGAGAGGATGGGAAGGGACAAGAACAGTCCTTGGGTCCTGTAACGCACTCCAATGTGCCAGGACACAAATACTTTGAACATTTGCTCTCTAGAATTTTCTGCTCGATGTCAACGGCACTATCTTGTTTTTGTTGGTTAAACTGATTCTGGAAAAAGTCAAAGAGGTTTGCAGACACCAATGCTAGAAGCATACTTGTGTATATGAACTTGAGCAACATAACTGTATGATTTCTATTTGACACTTAAAGATGGTGGAACTTGTTGATGGTATCGGTGGTGGAGCCAGGATTTTTACACGTAGCTTTCTGTTTGTGCAGGAGGTTCCTACTGGTTGCAAACGTTACACGCCATCGGCATACCTGACAAATCTCAAAGATTATATATAAATATTAATGTTTCTTCGTTGTGTCTATTAAATCTTCGGTTTATCTCCGGGAGGCTGATTGCTAGTGAATCTCAGTTCTCGGTTAGCTCTGCCAGACTGGTTAATCAGCCGAACAAAATTCTCAACCTACTTAAAATCAACTTTTGACTATGTCAAATCTCAGTAGTATTTTACAGACACATGTTCCATTATTTCCATATATTTCATAGTTTTCTAGGTCGATCACAATGACGTATAAAGAAATCAGCGACGAGAAGATCAAGCGCAAATATCGCCAAACAGGTGGATTGACAATTAACACTCCCAGCATTTCCCATTCTTCTCCCAAGTCAAAACACTTTATAAATGAGCAGTCAACTTCCTCAATTGATTCTACGTTCTCTGATGACGAGTTCAACTTTCTGTCTGGCGCTGACGAATTTTACTTCCAGAATCCCAGCCCTCCTACTAGTACATCAAGTCACATGGAAGAACTTCATGTACAAGAGAACTGGAAAAGCTACTCTTCTCAAGCTCATGACTTAACATTTAACCAGTACAGTCTGATTGAAATTGATAAAACCAACACCAATGATAAGGCTGTTCCCAACTGTGAAATATCCACATCATCTACCACCCCGCAAATGATGATTGATCTACCATCTCCTATTCCGAAAGATTTTGAAAATGACAATTTGAACTATCTCATTATGGATACACCCCTAGCACATACTGAGATGTGTACTATCTTTCCTATCGATAACGAAGAATCTTCCAAGCAACAAGAGGACAACGAGACTGAAATCCAGGAAGTGACTAAAAGTGTCATTCGCCAGTTACGGTACCACTGCCAAGTTCGAAAGTATGATGTTCTCAAAGCCAATTTAGCTGCCATAGACTCAACAAGCGTCACTGAGAGAGAATTGAGTAGGGTGGGTTGGGGAGACACAGACAGTCAAGCGTTCTTCCGTGATGACCCACCTACATTAATTTGGAAAACTGATGTTCATCAGAACATTGGTGCTCCCATCCTTCACGAGGCTCCTCCTTACTCTGAACACACTGGAGAATTAAGTGAACCCTTGGGATGTTTGTCACCTAAATTCAATTTCAATAGCAGCCAATCGTTGAATGTTGCCATTGAGAATGCCAATTTACTCCTTGTTGACCGACAGAAGGTTCGGTACAATGAAATGAACGATTTGTTTGAGGCGGCTCATAAACATGTGAAGATCTCAGTAACCAATTTCATCGAGCTCTTGGGAATGGTTATCGATGGAGTTAAGACGCTCAATTCAATTACTCATAGAATGCTTGCATGTCAGATCAGATATTCAGAGATTAAGGTGGGTGCAGCAAAAACTCTACCCACAGAAGGGGCCCCGTGGATCTTCATCGAGAAGGAACTTCTATTATGTATGGTTGATGACGATAACATTCGAAATGAATTATTAGCTAATAGGAAATTCTTTCGAGACTCAGCTTCGTTTCTCCTGAATCATTTGAGGTCAACCCTCACCGAAGTAATCAATGCGATGATTATAAACGACCGTCTCGAGGATCTTTATCTGAAATTTATTTGCGATATGGGTGACTCATTGGAAGTCGGTCAGCTTTCATTTCTGTGCTATTCCTCTTACATGAGCCACATTGAATTCATTGTCAACAATGCAAAAGCGTTTTCTGATTTTGACTTCGAGAGTATGATGGAGAACTTAATTTCAAATCATGCAAAGTTGGAGAAGCTCTGTAATTCTATGTTTGAATCTTCGCAGGAGCTTTATCACCACTTCAAAGCGCGGTTGATGACAACATGAGTATAATTGGACTTCAAATATACTTCATAATTACTACATAAAAGAAATCAAGTTCAATGTTAAGTTTGTGCATTAAAATATGAAAAATAAACAAGCAGTAATAGAATTGAAGGGAGGCCGGCGAATTACTTCAATGACATGTAAGTAGCTGTTGCCTGGTAATTTATTGATGGACTCTTCTCCTTCTTTGGGGTGCTAGTTAAATTCATTGTGTTCTCTTCTTTGCATTTTTCTTTTCTTTTGAGGAAATTGAGCTTAGACTTGATCGAAGCCTTTGTCGAGGCAATCGAGAATGTTTCAGAGTGTTGGTCGGATTTCTTTTCAGACATTAGGTTGAGAATTTTGAATTGGACGAAAGGGGGGGTTTTATTCCTACTTATATAGGGTTCCTAGTATGTGTTAGAATTGATGAGCCATACTTTCCATGGACACGGATTGAGACTTGTTAGTCAGCAGCCGCTTATTAACAGGAAACGTTGTGCGGCTCTCATTAGTTTTTGCTTTCAGAGTGTGTATCTCCGTCATATTTCCATAATAAGCATGCACGGCTTCTGAAAGAAGCTGATGAGTCACAAAAATACTCTCATGTCGACCTTGTCTGTAATTTCCCTATATTGCTGCAAAGCCATTCCAGGAAAGTTAATAATAAATAGAGGAAGCGTTTGCATTGCATGCATTAAATTCTTGGAGTATCCGTCAATTGATGTAGGAGCAAATGACTCAACTGGTACGTTCGTGTGCAAAACTTAATTTCAAGATTTAAAACAATTAATATATTTGAGATGCAAAAAGATTAGACACATTGCCTTGAAGAAAAGGAGTTTAAATTGAAGCAGAAGTAAAAAAGTGGAAAAAATGAAGGGGCGAGCTGGGAATTGAACCCAGGGCCTCTCGCATGCTTGTTTTTCAATTCAGTGCACTGAATCGTCGCCCAAAGCGAGAATCATACCACTAGACCACACGCCCGATCTGTTATGAATATAAATCCTTTGGTAATAGTAGCAGGATATTTTTGAGCCTTAAATTCCGTTTTTCGTGGTTTTCTATCTATTCTTTATTTGATAACTGATATCTGAGTAAAATCTTTTGGTAAGGGAGAATTTAGGTGAGTACTGCACCCTTTTCTTTGATCGTGGTGTTTAGCTCACATTCATTCTAAGAATTGAGATATAAAAATTGCCTTTAGAAGAATATAAGCTACAAATCATTATAAGAAGTATCTTTGAGATTGCTTAACTTATTTTTCAAAAATAATTGCAAAGATTTCCCAGACAACAAGAAACGTGTTAGTGGACTCAGTTTACATACGTATTCAAAGAGACAGGAAGTGAAATAATGCAAATCGCACTTCAATAGACTATTAGCAAGATTGAAATCTGAACGTAGAACAACAATCACCTCTGGGCCACTCTGCAGCACTGAGGTCCTTCAACACAAGCAATTTTAGCCTTTTAAAGTCATCGAAGATTTCGGGGTAGTCGAAAACGCTGAAGAGGGAGTTCCCGAGAGATTATTGGTCTTGACCAGGAGGGGGTGGCGCCTCGTATAATTGAATAAGCCATCATGGAAGCACTCACCGTTTTTAGTTGAGTCGCGTAACTTTAGTAGTCAAAATCCTTTTGGGGGCTTCTGATGTTGGATTATATGGCTGCACCCACATAACGAATTAGAACAGTCAAATTGAACTATCAAATTTTTTTCTTAAGTCTTAGTAGGGGTGTTGATTTAACCTCAAAATCATTGGGTTTGTTCTTCAAGGCCTATCAGGGCAATCATATATTATCAGTACTTCACACTAGAGTCAAGATCGTGATCGGAGTGGAGCTTTCTCATTAAGTCGATCGTGAGCTCTTGGTATTAGTTTCAATCCCTATGAAACGATATACTATTCAATTGCTCAATTCTAAAGCACGCAATGCATCTTCAACTTCCATCTTCACCTCTTCTAATGCCCGCTTCTCCGATCGAACTCCAAAATACCAAATCATGCCGTTAACTATCCCGGTTATGCCGATTAGTGTGCTCCCTATAGACAAGAAAATTGTTGCCCAGGGCAGAGCGATTGCTGCAAAAGTTATAGCAATCTGGATGAGTACCACAACAATTAGTGAAAGTATCAAATGCCATTTCCTCCAATTTTCTTGAAATGGAATCGTCTCGTTCAAATAATTCTCAACGTTGGCGATCAATTCTTGGTACACCTCTGACTTTTCCGCAACAGAATGATGAGTTGTATCAGATACAACAGTCTTTATGGCTAACTCCACACAGTAAGCAAAATGGTCCGAGAATGAGCATGATATGGGAAGAGGTAATAATTCTGTAAAGTGTACACCTGCCAGAATTGGAGTGAGTCTATCTTGGTCGATCAATGCGTAATCCAATCTGCAAGCTTCCCATGGCGCCCTATTAGCTCTCCAGGTATTTATTCTTGAATTGCATGTAACTCCTCCCCGCTCTATCTGTTCTCGGGCATCCATGACCGCAATTTCATCACTCAGAAGGGCCAGTTCACCATGTAAGACATCCCAAGAATCTGCGAGTTCTCCTTCGATGGTGAACAATCTGTACGGAAGCAGTCCAGGTTTGGAGTTCAAATCGCCCACTTGAACCACAGCATATCCAGCCTTCCGCAAGGTGCTAACTAATTTGGCCAAATCCCACGCCTGACATGCTCTATGAGTGGCATAGGCAGCATCTCCAGTTTGGGCATATGGAGCATGCATGTGAGAGTTCAATAGAGCTATTTTGCTTGAGCCTGTGACCTTTGGATCCAATATCGTCACTGCAATACTCTTTCCGACAAACCAATCGCCTCGAAAAAAAGCACTTGGTCTTCCGTTGATTGGAAATCTATATAAGAATGTGCTCGAGATAGGCACCTTCAGCAATATTGATAGTCCAGGACCGGTAAGTATACCCGAACGAAACTGCCTTCTATACGGGAAGATGTGCTTACATCGACTCTCAATGTAATCCCAGTCCTCTTGCACCCAGACTTCCTGTAGAGCCACTACATCGTAATCCGATTGTGCCAATTGGTGGGCGATAGCGTTAAGACGCTCCTTGCGGTGCTTCGAGACATATTTAAGCCCCCATGTGTTAAACGTGAGAAGCTTTAAAGGCTTTTTTTCCATATTTTGGTTTGTAGGACTTGTTTTAGTTGCTGAAGTCGCTTATTTACAACTGGTGTATGTACAGGTTGCAATGACTGCCCGTGAGTGGCTGCGAAACTGTTACCCATCGCTCAAGAGAGTGGAATTTCTTCCATGTGTTTACAGCCATGCTTATTAAAATCCGTTTTGATACTACAAGATTGATGAAATTCTTCGGAGCGTAAAGAAAATGCTCTATTTAAGGTTAAAAAAGACCTCGAGCTTTACGGCCAGGAGACCTTGACAGCAAACGTGTTGAAGTAATAACCTGCAGCGGAAAAAAAAGTTCGCCATTTCTCAATATTAATACCGATAGCAATCAAGGCATGCTTTACTTTTCATAAGCAGTCATATTTTCATGTCTTTCGTTTTTCTTTGTCAGTAGGCATTCCATCAATGATCATACAAAAATCGCACTTTGTGCACCCGTACATCATAAAAGTTACTGCAACAATCATGCACAACCCTGTAAACAAACGACTTCACACTCTGAAAATACCAAATGTTCTCAGCAGGGGGCAGCCGACTGTCACTCGAAGAATTCGAAGATGTGAAGAATCAGATGGAGTCTTTCTCTCTTCGTTTCAACAATCTAGTATTGCAGAAGAAATCGCAAGTTCTCAACTCCAAACAACAACATATTAATCATGTCAACGAGCTAGAACGCAAGATTCAAAACCTAAGAGGCGAGATTGAGGCCATCAAGGCTCGGAAAGCGAAAACTTCGAAGGTCATTGGTGAGACATTTGACGAATTGAGTGCCAAGCAGTCAAAGGTGGAGGAAATGAATGCTCAATTACAAACACTTACAGAGGAGAAAGAGAAACTTGAAACAGAAATAGAAGCATTTAAATCACTGATTAGCGGCTTAGAAGAGCTGCTCAAGTCATCACAGAATAATTTGAATAAGCAGCTGGCTAAGGATGTTGGGGAACTAACAAAATATGAAATGTACTTAGGACTACGAATCGAGGCAGTGGATATCGACTTACTTAAATTCAAATTTACTAATATTGATGCCAACGATATTGATAAAGAAGTCTGGTGTGAGTTGTTCGTGGGAGAAGAGAAATACAAAATCATGGGCACAGATCCCACCCTACCGAATCAAATAGTCGGGCAGATCGAAAATGATTTCAACGAGCATGGAGAATTCATATTATTCTTGAAAGATATGAGGGGAGTACTCCGCGATGCGGCATAACTCTTTTATTAATAATATAAATGGACAGGAACACAATGTAAATTAATATATCAAAGAATTTTACGTCTTAATGTATTTCGTTTATATTCTGATTGTCTTCTATTGGAGTTGCGTCCTAGCTCTGTCAAAATTATATTCCCACCTCGAGTCTTTCAAAAATCGAGAAGCTTTTCTAAAGTCCTCCTTCTTGACTGCTGTTGGAAACGACAAAAATAATATCCTCCCTCAGACAACATCCATTGTCATCCAAAGAGATCGTGCAATGATGTTCATCACGAAGGTGGTGCCCCTCAGATATTTGGGATTTGCTGGTGGTAGTGTTGACTTGGTCGAATTGCGACTAGGAGATAACAATCGCAGCGTGGAAGTCGTAAACTTCCCCCTAGTCACCTTCTCGGCCGAGTTGAGCTCCAGTGGTGCATCAATCGAGCAAGAAGTTACAAAGGGATACGGAATTTCATTATCATTCCAGCTGCAATTCGAGAGTTCTTTAATCCAGACAGGATTCACGGTGGGCTTGGGTTCTTCTTATGCACTTTCTACTTCCTTGTCGCAGAGCATGATCTGTAGAGCTAATCCAGGGAGTCGTGCTCAGTTGCAGGTGAGCACCAAAATGATGCTCTATCCGGACGCAAAGACTAGAAACGTTACCATCTCGAATGGTAGATTTTCAAACGGGCCATGGCAACCTGTTACCTCCAGCGTGCAAGAGCGTACGATCAATGGCGCCCTTTTCTATCGAAGTGATTATCTCGGTCTGCACAGGTGTGTTACAGACATTGATTTCTTTGAGGATCCAGTTCAAAGAAGTTGGATAAAAATTGAATAACTTGGATCTTAATTTCTCACCTTTTTTTGTGTTGCAGGTGATGATTCATGATTCGCCTAATTCCTTGAGGATCATTGTGCAAGAGTGCCCAATTACTATGGATCTCGTTTAAAAGCGCACCATTGCTGAATATATCGTTGCTTAATGAAGACATCATCCACTGAACTAAGAGATCACTGGTGGGAGCCTTACGGAAGGTGTGAAAATACACCTTCGCCATAGCATCTAAGTCTTTGTAGAAATATAATAAGTTGTAACGATTGAAGGTCAACGAGCGCTCAAACACCAGCAATCGGAATGGGTCCATCATTGAGGCAAAATGTGACTTAATACTCTCGAAGTTTTCGCAGAAGAGTGGGAATTGGGTAAACTGGTTCATCAGACTGTCAACTGATGCTTGCAACATCGAGTTCAAGTAAGCATTCGCTTGAACATTAATTGAACACTGATCAATACAACTTGCCAAGTCTCTTAAGTACTCCTCATCTTGTTGGAGAGGAGGTAGTTGAATCATCGCCATATTTTGGTATGGAGCATTCATAACATAATCCACTATCTCTTCATACCACCACACATATGAAAAAAGCGAGTCAGTCAAGATGTGACGGAAACGCGCAAAGGATAGTGAGCGGTGCCGAAGTTCAGTAAATTCACTCTCTTCGTGTGTAATTTCTTTCTTTCTGGGAGATTGTAACATTATTTGTGAATTTTTGCAATTGGATTTCCGCTTTGGTTTTATGCACTTACGATTTCTCGAATCACCCGATACCCTAGTCGCATGATTTCCTACATAACCGAAACCAAGAAGGAGGTACGAGTTTTTCTCTGTAAAGTGATAGGCACAACTGTGTGGCCCATGGGGAAATACTTGTATACCGATAAAGCGTAGAGAAACCTAGATTTTGAGCGACGCCGCAATTTATCTATCATTATACCGTAGTCTCACCTGCGTCTGTCTTCAAGATAACTTGGGATGAGAGCTTTAGAAGTAATAAGATTTTGCTATTTACACCAAAAGAAATACCTCGAGACTGACAGCAACAAAGATGGCCAACTGATAACATGCTATGCGAATCACTCTGTTAAAAGAGAATGAAAGGGTGGTCTCTGACGAAAGAAGTTATTTAAATAAATCAAAACCAGTATTCAAGTAGCTGGAGGATGCCGCATCGTAGCTTCTCTAGGTTTCACATCGCCAGTGTGATAGAGATATGCAGATATCAGATATCAAAGCTTTGGACCTAACTAAGACTAAAGCTTTGAACCTAACAAAGATTAAAGGTGAATTGAACGATTGTCTACCTAAGAAATCGCTCAGATTCGGCCACGCACTATACATGACCAATTGGAAAATGAGACTCGGAGATAACAAAACATCGGAGGTAAACCAACAAAACCACCTTAAGCGATTATTTCCATGATTTCTTGAGTACTGAAAAATAGTTGTTAATTATCTGGATCTATTGGAGAGTTCAGTAGAGTCTGGTGAAAAATTACCAAAGGAGAATATTTTTAAGCGTTCAATGTTTTTATTGTGAAGTTGTCGTAAATCAACAAATTAATTGCAAAATGCCGTTCTTCTTCCATTATCAAAAGCCAAGTGTTAATTAAAAATGGGATGCACTGGTAATCCGCAAAAAATGTACTTATCAATTCAAAGGAAGGAAAAAACAAATATACAAAAAAGTTTAATGTCTGATCTATTGTTTTACTCATAAGACAAGAGGTTACAACTTCAAGAACCACCTCGGTATTACGGGGACTGTCCATCTACTTCCCATCCTCACAATAAGTCGCTCAATTATCTACCTTCCAGGGCCTATAACTCCTCCTGCCCGCCTTCTTCAAATCTTTGCTGGCATTTGTTCTAAAAGGTAAAAATAATCTGGCGAGTATTAAAGGGCATTAGAGACATTGTGGGGACTTCACATAGTCACATGGCCATATAAAATACCCCAAGATCCCAACTTTGAACACCAATACTTTTCTTCTCAAAATGAGCGACCCTCGGACAAGAATTATCTCACATATGAACAAGGACCACCAATTGGCTCTCCTCGACTATGTCGTGGTGTATGGTGGTGAGAACGTGTCGCATGTGGATGCTGAATCTGTTATTATTACCGATGTCTCCGAAGAACACCTTGCTCTCTCCTACAACAAGGAAAATGGCAACAATCAAGACTTGAAGCTCATCTGGGAGGAGGTTCCAGAGAATGAGAAGGTGAAAGTAGATCAAATGGGTGATATAAAGGCAAAGTTGGTTGCTATGGCCAAGTATGCTGCTGAGAAACAGGGATTCTCCCACAAGAGAGTCGACAAAGTTTCTTTGCCTAAAAAACTTGATCTGTACTTGATGTATCTTGCTTTTGCTGTGAGTCTTGCAACGTTATATGATAAAACGCTTGTGAGACGTCTTGTTCAAAATGACAAGCTCTTACGTACAATTGCAGCCAAGTGCCCAGAATTGCTTGCTAAGGGTTACTCTTATATTGAGAACCATATCACTCCTATATTCTCTACCATTTATGGTATCCACGTAGTGGAGATTCTTACTGTTACCTGGCCTAGGGTGAACAAGCTCAGAATGTCTTTAAAGAACAAGTTGGTGTGGGCAACCATGAACTTTGTTGAGGGTTTCTTGGTGTTTTCTAGACTCAACAAACTCGAAGAGTAGACAGCTATGCTCATATTTATGGATAAATGGATGTTGTTGAAAGTAGTTCTGACAATCATCTTCTCAAAGGTGTAATATAAGAATGAGAGGGCTCTCAATTTCATTTCTCGGAACTAGTGCCAATTTTATGAATAGATTGGAATGAAAGGGAAAAAAGTTTATGGAATGTCACTTCTAGTTTTCTTCATTATTTGTCATTTTGTACTTACAATTCTAATTCTTGGAGACGCAATATGCAATTGAGTTATTTAGATTCTGGCACCCACAACTTAATCAACAAACACTTTCCATAGTCTGGCACCGACGCTTCCGACCAAGTCATGGCAATATCGCATTACTGATGATGGGGGAGGCAAATTAGAGGATGCTTACTTTGATGGGTGTCTGCTTGATGAGAAATCGTAAACTAGGTTTGCATCAGGAATTACGCCCCGGTACTCGTGAGAGATCCGAAGGACAATAAACTTTAAAAGTGCTCTATCCGGTTTATCGATATAAGATTTACGTAGAAGAGACTTCAGAATGGTAGCGTCCTTGCTCTCAGTGTCACGACCCACCGTGTTAATTGGAGCTGGAATATAAATAGAAGAGGTCTGGTCCCTTGTAACAATCAGGAGATCCTCTGAACATAACTTATATATATAACTATAAGACTTCATTTTAAGGTATCTTTCTAAATTCCCCAAAACTTCGACATAGTTGCTGACAGCCTATGTTAGCGATCACTTCAAGGATTGTCGGAAGCTATGAGATATTTGATAATCACTTAATTAATGGTACTTTGAAGGTAACTAAGCTTAGGGTAAGAGGATACTGGTTTAGGACAAAGGAATAATCCTCCAATAGTTATACCTCAATTCTTGGGAGTATAGCTCCTTCCAGTATCGAAGGGAGTTTGATATTGGTTTAAGATACGTGTTACTAGTCCGTCTCGCTACGAACATCTGAAACATGCATCTTGGTTCCAGATCCTTGACTAACCTAGGATTTTTCACATCCTAGTATCTATATGATGGTTTTGAACTTACGAAGAGGCCTAGAACTTTGTTAACAGCTTTTTTTTTTTTTTAAACATTTGTGTATTGGGTACTATATCAGGGACCAGGCTGAGAAGCATGGTCATAGTCCCGTTGAGAGTAGATAAACTAAGGTTGCTGAAATGCTGCTATCATCACCAAAGCTCTCACCATTCGGCTACGCAAGTTGCCACTTCCAGAAAATAACATGTCCAGATGCAACAACCGACAAGTCAGCTTTAACTCAGGGCACTACAGAAAAATTGGATGTCGATAAAGAACGTCCCGTGGCCGAAGGGGCCGTAAACTGTCCCCTTCTTGGCTCTTGAGGTGACGACGGACGTATTCATGTTTAATGATACGTACTAGGCGATCAACCTTACGGGCATGGTCTAATTCAACAGGAAGAGGTGCGATCATTTGGGCGAGGTTAAGTTCACCCAGTAGACCCACCGCAGTCCATAAGGCCCTCGTACAGTTGCAAAACTGATAGAGATGCCTAATTAGAACTGCATGAGGGATTGTGTGCATACAAAACATGCACTGAGTTATTCTCACGTCAGTGGGCCCCGAAATGCGAGGGAAGAAGGAGCCGATGTTGAAGCGATGAAACGCCTCCAAAGAATGGCCGAGTTGCCATTCCAAGTGGTAAAGCTCCTTCCAGAACTTCTTCCAATGTCTATAAGAAAGAGGAAGAAGCCGCAGAAGTTGCTCAGAGCGAAGGGCCGTATCTTTGCGGTGGTGTTTGCGGCTAAGAGAAGCAAAATTCTTTGCCTGGCACCATTTGCGTTCTTCAGGACTAAGTTGGGCCAGGGCCTGGACTTTAGTCATGAGCTGAGTGGCCGAAGCACTGTGCGGTCTTAAGCGGGGGGCCCGAGTTTTCGGGGCATGTTTATCCCAAGCGTGAAGGTACGCCACTTCGCTCGCAGTAAAGGTGAGGTTAAGATGTGAAGTACGGTGTCGGGAGAAGAGAAAATCTTCCCAGTTATAACACCCAATGTAGGTATAGCCAAGCTTTTTCTCGAGGGCCTGATAGGAGGTATGAGCGTTTCGCAGAGCAAGAGTGCCCATGTGGTGCATGAACTTCAATCGCATGTAAGCACTAAACCAAGACTGGTCGTCGGTGACGACGTGGTAGATGACTTTGGCTCGATGCCCTTGAAGTTGAAGCCCCGTCTCAATTAGACCATACCCTCCCTTTTGAGGGGGGTGTATAACTTTTTGAGTGAAATGCCGTAAAAAACCTTAGAAATGGCGAACTTAACACGGTTAAGAGGCCGGGATGGCATTGGTGTATGAAGATCTCGAAAAGGCAACTTGGAGTGAACGTAGATATTGGTACCCATGGCACGGACGCAAAGACGGAGCAGTTGGTACGCTTGAGTTTTACAAAGAAAAGGAAGGGTACGAAGATAACTGTCCCATAGAACACCATTAAGTGGGATACCGAGGTAAGTCGTATCAGTGAACTCTAAAGAGCTATCAGCCTTCCGGGTCCACAAATGCTTACGTGGGTAAGGGAGAAATGGATCATGACCTTGCTGGAAGCCGGGCAGAGTCCCATAAAGGACTGACTTGTCAGTATTTACAAGACTACTGCTCGCTTTCTCAAACAAGCCAAGTTCCGCGGCGGTGGTCGCATAATCACGAACATCGCCAAGATAGATGTTAACATCATCAGCGAAGGCATGATACTTCATGATCGTGATTTGCAAGGGATCATATTCGATTGGGATGCCAATCAAATTTTGTTGTAAGCGACATAGAAGAGGCTCAATCGCGAGATTAAAGAGAATGGGAGACACAGGGTTGCCTTGGCGAACACCGCTGAGAAGTGGGAAAGACCGACCAACATAGTTGTTGATAGTGATCCGACCGATTTGGCCGGACGTTATCAGCATAAGGAAGGACGTCATGCGAGGTCCAAACCCCATATGGCAGAGAACCTGGCGAATATATCGGTGGGAGACTCGGTCAAATGCTTTGTTAAAGTCGGCCATAAGAATGGTTCGTTCTGGTGCAGATGCATCATCTTTCGGGTACGCTTCCTTAATAAGGTTGAGAAGGGTGCGTGTTTCCATAAGATTTTCGTCCATACGTCTGTTGCTCATGAAGCCCCGTTGATTAGGACCAATAAGAGTATCAGCAATAGATTGTATCCGGGTATTAGCAGCTTGGCTAACAACTCGGAGACAGCAATTGATGAGCAGTATTGGGCGGTAATGCGTCACATCAGTGGAAGCTGAATGGTGGCGTTTGGGGATTAGTGTGATGAGGACTTCACGAAAGGCGTCCGGCATCATCCCTGTCTGCAAAAGCTCATTTCCAGTACGGACGAGAACTGGGCAGAACTGTTTCCAATGATATCTGAGGACTGAATATTGAATTCCATCGGGGCCCGGGGCTGTGCCATGGTTGCATAGTTTGAGAGCCACAGTGAGTTCTTCTTGGGTGAAAGGGCGGTCAAGCTGTTCCGCTTGTTGTGCGGAAAGGCTCACCTTTATCTGTCCTAGATAGTCTTTGAGAGCACGATCTGTGAGTCCAGGAGTGGGTTCACTATAAAGTGCTTTGTAATAGCTTGTGACCATTCGAAGCATATCCGCGTTTGTGTTGGCCCGAGTACCTTGTGCAACATTTGTCAAGTCATGGAACACCATTGCTGAGTGTGACTTATACTGAAAGAAGGACCGTAGTGATGCTTCTGCCGAGTCTTCTAAGTGTTCCGTGCTCGTATCGCGAACTGATCTGGCAAATTCCGGATCAATCCGTCTTAGAGTTCGATGAAGTTGGATATATTCGAGGCCTTCTTGCGTGATAGCAGCAATCGCCTCGTCTAATGTACCGTCAGGATTCACCGTGATCTGGCCCTGCGTTTCATACAAAGGCAGGAGCCGGCCAAGGGGATATTGGAAGCGGCGAAGACCAAATGTGTTTGTCGGGTTCATATCAATGACTAAGTGGGCTGCTATTAATGAATGGGATGAAGTGATGCCGCGTGGTCTCCAGAGCTGGTATTGAAAGGCTCGAGGTTGCCACAGTGTGGGAACATAGATTCGATCAATACGGCGAGGCAGTGTACCGTGGTTTGTAGGAAGGGTGAAAACTGTTGGGTTGCAGATCCCAATGTCGACAAGGTCAAGCGCCGCAAGGATATCGAGAGTACTCGACACCAGGCGTTGCTCCAGACTAGGTGTTCGCTCCATGGAATGGTTCATGTCACCCCCGAAAATGACCTTAAGATCGGGATATGCTGTTTGCAAATCCTGGAGGTGAGGAAGAAGTTGTTGAAGGATGATAACCTGGGCTGTTTTAGGTTGGGATGGGAGATATGCGTTCACAA
The DNA here is from genome assembly GCA_900106115.1 of Sungouiella intermedia. Classification (NCBI taxonomy): domain Eukaryota; kingdom Fungi; phylum Ascomycota; class Pichiomycetes; order Serinales; family Metschnikowiaceae; genus Sungouiella; species Sungouiella intermedia. The sequence goes on along the minus strand of LT635757.1, from coordinate 992,858 downwards.
TCAAAACCATCTCGCCTGTTGGAAGCCGAATCCGGATGTCGTTACAGTATATTTGTGGCTGGATCTTCTGTGTGATCTCATTCTGACTGATCACTGAACATTTCTTGAGATTAAGAAAAATACCCGTCTGGGGCATGAGTTGAGGGTCAAGTAAGTGATTGGCCCTTGTACGGCTCAAGGATGGAGATGAATAGAACTGGTAGTTGTGGGAGGTTGAAAATTGTTGATAGGTGGTATAATTGTCAGTGCTGCCCACGAATTCTTGAATTAGGAAAATGTCAAATTTGCGTGCTAGTGTACACACAAATTCATGTCGAGGTCGCTTCTCCATATTGAAAGAGGCGATTTTTAATATGTTGGACGGTTCTTTACGTAGTTTGCTCAACACATGGCTGAGCGGAAGGGAACGCTTGGTCATATCGCGATTGAGTTAATGATCTCCTAAGCTAGGGAGAGTTGTATCTACCCGGGTTGGGATAGCCTCCAGGGGTTCCTGTGATGAGGATAGCACTTGGTTGGAGGCGGTAGATATTGATGTTTGACACGAGGACAGCAGTTCGTTTGGAGTCGGGACAGGTCGAAGGATATCAGGATCCTGCGGACCAGGGTCTGGCGGCTCAACGTTCACGACTGTGCCAGGTGGCTCATGACGGGACGGAGAAAAACCAGTGGGGCCAGCGTCGTCATGAGCAGAACCAGCGGGGAATGCTGGCATAGTGTGGTCTTGTGGACCAGTAGGGTATTGAGTATCTTTGAGAGTTGAATGGCGAGAAGAGGGGCCGTGGTGGGCCTTGGAGTGAGAAGCCAATTTTGGCCTGGAGTAAGGCGAGGGTTGTTTAGCAGCAAGGCGTGCAGAGCGTCTTATGACAGCAGGCTCGTGGTGCATTCTCGGACGAGAGACCGGTGTGAGAGGTATGGAGACCTCCATGGGAGTTGTGGTTGGTAGAAGGTAAGCGGAAGTAGCCTTTTGTTGAGGGGCGGAAGGGTCAGTAGGCTGAGAAGGTTCAGGGATACTGAGCTTTCCATAAGAACGTCTTGTTGACCAGTCCAATCGGCGGTATGGTCGACAGGAAGTGGCTGAGAACCAAACTCAGCTCCTGTGGCAGATTCAATTTGGGGTTCATTGTAGGCCGCGTCTGTGGTGGTTGAAGAATGGATAGTTGATTCGGTGGTTTCCTGGACAGCCTCTCGGAGATCAACCAGTGTGGGAACTGGTTCAGCAAAGGGAGACTGAGTGGGGGGATCAACGCTGTCAGCAATTTCAAGTGACGAATCTTTGGGGACGGAATCCATTGAGGATTCTTCAGTTACATCTTCTTCTGAGAAGTGGTTCAATGCTCCAAAGGGGTTGGGTGGCCTCATTGTTGAGGATGGGTTATCCATTTTCCTGTTAGCCTGTTCCATCGTGACATGGTGACGCTTCTGGCCACGTTTGGTAACGAGGGTAAAGTCATCAGTTGAATCGGTGGGTGGTGGAGGAGGTACCTCTTTGGTGCGGGAGAGAGGACAAGCCGGGGAGCCTTTGAGGTGTCTAGCATACCGACAAGCGCAACGTCTCCAACACCGATAAGAAGAGTGAGTAGTGGCCAGGCATATTTTGCAGCCTTTCCGAGGATCAGTACATCCACTCAAGGTATGGTCCGTCTCAAGGCATACTGGACAAAATTGTTGAGCATATTGAATTGTACATTGCATGCCCACGATGTCATAAGCTGGCTGTCTCAGAGGGTAAGCAGCAGCGTGTTTGAGGTGGGCATCATGTTGCTGTTTGAGATAAGTGAGGTGGCTACCTGGGTCTGGCCCAGTATAGCCTTCTGAAGTGGCTTTCTCGAAGAGCTTCTTAGACTTATCGCACGAAGATGAGAAGAAGGAATAGATAGATGGAACTAGGAATTCCTGGTTCTCAAGCCAGATGTTTTTAGAAACATGTTTTGGAGGCACCTTGGATTGTCCCAAATGGACCAAGGCTAGAGCTGTCTCCTTTGTGGGGGACAGCTCCCTTACTTCCCACTTTAGGATCTTATCGGTATGATGGAGAAAGGACCGCTGGAAGTAATTCTTCGCCCGCGGAGTTGGAAGGTAGTCGATTTGAACTGCGATAAGTCTTGCAGAAGTTGGTCTGGGGGTTCCAAGGCGAAAAAACCTTGTCGTCTTGGTCGTTGAAGTCAAGATCTTGAGAAGTGAGGACATCCACCAAATATTTAACCGTCTCTTGAGGATTGGTATAAATCTGAAACGGTAAATCATCGTCGAAAAGATCACAAAGTAATCGTTGCGCTTCCTCATTAATCTTGATATTGGGAAAGAATACCATCCCTGCGATGATGCGGTGTTGTTTGGCAGCAGCTAAGGCAACATAACGACTCGCAGTTGATGTAAGGGCTTTGAGGTCTTTCTCAACCGACGAAAGCAATTGAACTTCATTGGCCATTCTGGTTTGTATCACATTTATGTCGTCTTGGGAATCAAGATATTCCTTTGCCCTTTCCGTCGATTGCTCGGTCAGGGATTTTGCTTGGAAAAGCTCTTCTCTGACGTTGACCATAAGACGGTCAAGGCATTGTTGAATTCCTTGTGTCAATTCTTGAACGGGAACATCGTTAGGATTGATGACTTTCAATTTGAGAGACAAATCCGATTCGGGGAGTTCGGCTAGGTGTTGCATTATCTCCGAAGACGTCATGATCTGGCTTAAGACCTTAAGCTGACTTTCGTATCTGATACGTTCCTGAGCAGTGAAACGCAGAGTAAATTCTTGTTTGACATATTTGTAATCGCTTATGATTGCCGAGTTACCTCTGGTGGTGTGGCGATTAGTTTGGAGGCGTTCCGCCATGGAGAGATTTTTTTTTTGATTTGTATTTTCATTGATAACGTTTTTTTTGAGTTTTGCAGTTTTCTGGAATTTCAATCAAGGAGGAATCATTGGTATTTTTTTGGTTTTGGGAATTTTCTGAAGTTGCAACGGCGGAGTTGGCTGCATGATTAGATGCAGGAGTTGGTAGTCTGAGATCTGGGGGAGGACGTAAGAATTCATCTTCATCGGTATCCAGGGCATTCAGGTCAGAATGAGACGAGCTGTTGAAGTATTCGGAGTCATCTTGCTCCATGAGGCCTTCGGAGGAGTTTTCAGCGGCCGTCAATACGTCCATCTGATTAACTTCTTGTGAAAGGGACTCGGAGGGGCCTCCAATGGAGACAGTCTCATAGTCAGTGATAGAGAGATCGCGAGCGCTTGGGGGTGGGTCATCAGGAGGGAGAGGCAGCGGCGGGCCGACGCCTTCAGGCTCGTGACTTTGGGAACTTTCGGATAACTGGTAAACACTCAGCATCAGAAAGAATATTCTGTTTTTTTTTTTTTAAACATTTGTGTATTGGGTACTATATCAGGGACCAGGCTGAGAAGCATGGTCATAGTCCCGTTGAGAGTAGATAAACTAAGGTTGCTGAAATGCTGCTATCATCACCAAAGCTCTCACCATTCGGCTACGCAAGTTGCCACTTCCAGAAAATAACATGTCCAGATGCAACAACCGACAAGTCAGCTTTAACTCAGGGCACTACAGAAAAATTGGATGTCGATAAAGAACGTCCCGTGGCCGAAGGGGCCGTAAACTGTCCCCTTCTTGGCTCTTGAGGTGACGACGGACGTATTCATGTTTAATGATACGTACTAGGCGATCAACCTTACGGGCATGGTCTAATTCAACAGGAAGAGGTGCGATCATTTGGGCGAGGTTAAGTTCACCCAGTAGACCCACCGCAGTCCATAAGGCCCTCGTACAGTTGCAAAACTGATAGAGATGCCTAATTAGAACTGCATGAGGGATTGTGTGCATACAAAACATGCACTGAGTTATTCTCACGTCAGTGGGCCCCGAAATGCGAGGGAAGAAGGAGCCGATGTTGAAGCGATGAAACGCCTCCAAAGAATGGCCGAGTTGCCATTCCAAGTGGTAAAGCTCCTTCCAGAACTTCTTCCAATGTCTATAAGAAAGAGGAAGAAGCCGCAGAAGTTGCTCAGAGCGAAGGGCCGTATCTTTGCGGTGGTGTTTGCGGCTAAGAGAAGCAAAATTCTTTGCCTGGCACCATTTGCGTTCTTCAGGACTAAGTTGGGCCAGGGCCTGGACTTTAGTCATGAGCTGAGTGGCCGAAGCACTGTGCGGTCTTAAGCGGGGGGCCCGAGTTTTCGGGGCATGTTTATCCCAAGCGTGAAGGTACGCCACTTCGCTCGCAGTAAAGGTGAGGTTAAGATGTGAAGTACGGTGTCGGGAGAAGAGAAAATCTTCCCAGTTATAACACCCAATGTAGGTATAGCCAAGCTTTTTCTCGAGGGCCTGATAGGAGGTATGAGCGTTTCGCAGAGCAAGAGTGCCCATGTGGTGCATGAACTTCAATCGCATGTAAGCACTAAACCAAGACTGGTCGTCGGTGACGACATGGTAGATGACTTTGGCTCGATGCCCTTGAAGTTGAAGCCCCGTCTCAATTAGACCATACCCTCCCTTTTGAGGGGGGGTGTATAACTTTTTGAGTGAAATGCCGTAAAAAACCTTAGAAATGGCGAACTTAACACGGTTAAGAGGCCGGGATGGCATTGGTGTATGAAGATCTCGAAAAGGCAACTTGGAGTGAACGTAGATATTGGTACCCATGGCACGGACGCAAAGACGGAGCAGTTGGTACGCTTGAGTTTTACAAAGAAAAGGAAGGGTACGAAGATAACTGTCCCATAGAACACCATTAAGTGGGATACCGAGGTAAGTCGTATCAGTGAACTCTAAAGAGCTATCAGCCTTCCGGGTCCACAAATGCTTACGTGGGTAAGGGAGAAATGGATCATGACCTTGCTGGAAGCCGGGCAGAGTCCCATAAAGGACTGACTTGTCAGTATTTACAAGACTACTGCTCGCTTTCTCAAACAAGCCAAGTTCCGCGGCGGTGGTCGCATAATCACGAACATCGCCAAGATAGATGTTAACATCATCAGCGAAGGCATGATACTTCATGATCGTGATTTGCAAGGGATCATATTCGATTGGGATGCCAATCAAATTTTGTTGTAAGCGACATAGAAGAGGCTCAATCGCGAGATTAAAGAGAATGGGAGACACAGGGTTGCCTTGGCGAACACCGCTGAGAAGTGGGAAAGACCGACCAACATAGTTGTTGATAGTGATCCGACCGATTTGGCCGGACGTTATCAGCATAAGGAAGGACGTCATGCGAGGTCCAAACCCCATATGGCAGAGAACCTGGCGAATATATCGGTGGGAGACTCGGTCAAATGCTTTGTTAAAGTCGGCCATAAGAATGGTTCGTTCTGGTGCAGATGCATCATCTTTCGGGTACGCTTCCTTAATAAGGTTGAGAAGGGTGCGTGTTTCCATAAGATTTTCGTCCATACGTCTGTTGCTCATGAAGCCCCGTTGATTAGGACCAATAAGAGTATCAGCAATAGATTGTATCCGGGTATTAGCAGCTTGGCTAACAACTCGGAGACAGCAATTGATGAGCAGTATTGGGCGGTAATGCGTCACATCAGTGGAAGCTGAATGGTGGCGTTTGGGGATTAGTGTGATGAGGACTTCACGAAAGGCGTCCGGCATCATCCCTGTCTGCAAAAGCTCATTTCCAGTACGGACGAGAACTGGGCAGAACTGTTTCCAATGATATCTGAGGACTGAATATTGAATTCCATCGGGGCCCGGGGCTGTGCCATGGTTGCATAGTTTGAGAGCCACAGTGAGTTCTTCTTGGGTGAAAGGGCGGTCAAGCTGTTCCGCTTGTTGTGCGGAAAGGCTCACCTTTATCTGTCCTAGATAGTCTTTGAGAGCACGATCTGTGAGTCCAGGAGTGGGTTCACTATAAAGTGCTTTGTAATAGCTTGTGACCATTCGAAGCATATCCGCGTTTGTGTTGGCCCGAGTACCTTGTGCAACATTTGTCAAGTCATGGAACACCATTGCTGAGTGTGACTTATACTGAAAGAAGGACCGTAGTGATGCTTCTGCCGAGTCTTCTAAGTGTTCCGTGCTCGTATCGCGAACTGATCTGGCAAATTCCGGATCAATCCGTCTTAGAGTTCGATGAAGTTGGATATATTCGAGGCCTTCTTGCGTGATAGCAGCAATCGCCTCGTCTAATGTACCGTCAGGATTCACCGTGATCTGGCCCTGCGTTTCATACAAAGGCAGGAGCCGGCCAAGGGGATATTGGAAGCGGCGAAGACCAAATGTGTTTGTCGGGTTCATATCAATGACTAAGTGGGCTGCTATTAATGAATGGGATGAAGTGATGCCGCGTGGTCTCCAGAGCTGGTATTGAAAGGCTCGAGGTTGCCACAGTGTGGGAACATAGATTCGATCAATACGGCGAGGCAGTGTACCGTGGTTTGTAGGAAGGGTGAAAACTGTTGGGTTGCAGATCCCAATGTCGACAAGGTCAAGCGCCGCAAGGATATCGAGAGTACTCGACACCAGGCGTTGCTCCAGACTAGGTGTTCGCTCCATGGAATGGTTCATGTCACCCCCGAAAATGACCTTAAGATCGGGATATGCTGTTTGCAAATCCTGGAGGTGAGGAAGAAGTTGTTGAAGGATGATAACCTGGGCTGTTTTAGGTTGGGATGGGAGATATGCGTTCACAATCAAAACCATCTCGCCTGTTGGAAGCCGAATCCGGATGTCGTTACAGTATATTTGTGGCTGGATCTTCTGTGTGATCTCATTCTGACTGATCACTGAACATTTCTTGAGATTAAGAAAAATACCCGTCTGGGGCATGAGTTGAGGGTCAAGTAAGTGATTGGCCCTTGTACGGCTCAAGGATGGAGATGAATAGAACTGGTAGTTGTGGGAGGTTGAAAATTGTTGATAGGTGGTATAATTGTCAGTGCTGCCCACGAATTCTTGAATTAGGAAAATGTCAAATTTGCGTGCTAGTGTACACACAAATTCATGTCGAGGTCGCTTCTCCATATTGAAAGAGGCGATTTTTAATATGTTGGACGGTTCTTTACGTAGTTTGCTCAACACATGGCTGAGCGGAAGGGAACGCTTGGTCATATCGCGATTGAGTTAATGATCTCCTAAGCTAGGGAGAGTTGTATCTACCCGGGTTGGGATAGCCTCCAGGGGTTCCTGTGATGAGGATAGCACTTGGTTGGAGGCGGTAGATATTGATGTTTGACACGAGGACAGCAGTTCGTTTGGAGTCGGGACAGGTCGAAGGATATCAGGATCCTGCGGACCAGGGTCTGGCGGCTCAACGTTCACGACTGTGCCAGGTGGCTCATGACGGGACGGAGAAAAACCAGTGGGGCCAGCGTCGTCATGAGCAGAACCAGCGGGGAATGCTGGCATAGTGTGGTCTTGTGGACCAGTAGGGTATTGAGTATCTTTGAGAGTTGAATGGCGAGAAGAGGGGCCGTGGTGGGCCTTGGAGTGAGAAGCCAATTTTGGCCTGGAGTAAGGCGAGGGTTGTTTAGCAGCAAGGCGTGCAGAGCGTCTTATGACAGCAGGCTCGTGGTGCATTCTCGGACGAGAGACCGGTGTGAGAGGTATGGAGACCTCCATGGGAGTTGTGGTTGGTAGAAGGTAAGCGGAAGTAGCCTTTTGTTGAGGGGCGGAAGGGTCAGTAGGCTGAGAAGGTTCAGGGGATACTGAGCTTTCCATAAGAACGTCTTGTTGACCAGTCCAATCGGCGGTATGGTCGACAGGAAGTGGCTGAGAACCAAACTCAGCTCCTGTGGCAGATTCAATTTGGGGTTCATTGTAGGCCGCGTCTGTGGTGGTTGAAGAATGGATAGTTGATTCGGTGGTTTCCTGGACAGCCTCTCGGAGATCAACCAGTGTGGGAACTGGTTCAGCAAAGGGAGACTGAGTGGGGGGATCAACGCTGTCAGCAATTTCAAGTGACGAATCTTTGGGGACGGAATCCATTGAGGATTCTTCAGTTACATCTTCTTCTGAGAAGTGGTTCAATGCTCCAAAGGGGTTGGGTGGCCTCATTGTTGAGGATGGGTTATCCATTTTCCTGTTAGCCTGTTCCATCGTGACATGGTGACGCTTCTGGCCACGTTTGGTAACGAGGGTAAAGTCATCAGTTGAATCGGTGGGTGGTGGAGGAGGTACCTCTTTGGTGCGGGAGAGAGGACAAGCCGGGGAGCCTTTGAGGTGTCTAGCATACCGACAAGCGCAACGTCTCCAACACCGATAAGAAGAGTGAGTAGTGGCCAGGCATATTTTGCAGCCTTTCCGAGGATCAGTACATCCACTCAAGGTATGGTCCGTCTCAAGGCATACTGGACAAAATTGTTGAGCATATTGAATTGTACATTGCATGCCCACGATGTCATAAGCTGGCTGTCTCAGAGGGTAAGCAGCAGCGTGTTTGAGGTGGGCATCATGTTGCTGTTTGAGATAAGTGAGGTGGCTACCTGGGTCTGGCCCAGTATAGCCTTCTGAAGTGGCTTTCTCGAAGAGCTTCTTAGACTTATCGCACGAAGATGAGAAGAAGGAATAGATAGATGGAACTAGGAATTCCTGGTTCTCAAGCCAGATGTTTTTAGAAACATGTTTTGGAGGCACCTTGGATTGTCCCAAATGGACCAAGGCTAGAGCTGTCTCCTTTGTGGGGGACAGCTCCCTTACTTCCCACTTTAGGATCTTATCGGTATGATGGAGAAAGGACCGCTGGAAGTAATTCTTCGCCCGCGGAGTTGGAAGGTAGTCGATTTGAACTGCGATAAGTCTTGCAGAAGTTGGTCTGGGGGTTCCAAGGCGAAAAACCTTGTCGTCTTGGTCGTTGAAGTCAAGATCTTGAGAAGTGAGGACATCCACCAAATATTTAACCGTCTCTTGAGGATTGGTATAAATCTGAAACGGTAAATCATCGTCGAAAAGATCACAAAGTAATCGTTGCGCTTCCTCATTAATCTTGATATTGGGAAAGAATACCATCCCTGCGATGATGCGGTGTTGTTTGGCAGCAGCTAAGGCAACATAACGACTCGCAGTTGATGTAAGGGCTTTGAGGTCTTTCTCAACCGACGAAAGCAATTGAACTTCATTGGCCATTCTGGTTTGTATCACATTTATGTCGTCTTGGGAATCAAGATATTCCTTTGCCCTTTCCGTCGATTGCTCGGTCAGGGATTTTGCTTGGAAAAGCTCTTCTCTGACGTTGACCATAAGACGGTCAAGGCATTGTTGAATTCCTTGTGTCAATTCTTGAACGGGAACATCGTTAGGATTGATGACTTTCAATTTGAGAGACAAATCCGATTCGGGGAGTTCGGCTAGGTGTTGCATTATCTCCGAAGACGTCATGATCTGGCTTAAGACCTTAAGCTGACTTTCGTATCTGATACGTTCCTGAGCAGTGAAACGCAGAGTAAATTCTTGTTTGACATATTTGTAATCGCTTATGATTGCCGAGTTACCTCTGGTGGTGTGGCGATTAGTTTGGAGGCGTTCCGCCATGGAGAGATTTTTTTTTTGATTTGTATTTTCATTGATAACGTTTTTTTGAGTTTTGCAGTTTTCTGGAATTTCAATCAAGGAGGAATCATTGGTATTTTTTTGGTTTTGGGAATTTTCTGAAGTTGCAACGGCGGAGTTGGCTGCATGATTAGATGCAGGAGTTGGTAGTCTGAGATCTGGGGGAGGACGTAAGAATTCATCTTCATCGGTATCCAGGGCATTCAGGTCAGAATGAGACGAGCTGTTGAAGTATTCGGAGTCATCTTGCTCCATGAGGCCTTCGGAGGAGTTTTCAGCGGCCGTCAATACGTCCATCTGATTAACTTCTTGTGAAAGGGACTCGGAGGGGCCTCCAATGGAGACAGTCTCATAGTCAGTGATAGAGAGATCGCGAGCGCTTGGGGGTGGGTCATCAGGAGGGAGAGGCAGCGGCGGGCCGACGCCTTCAGGCTCGTGACTTTGGGAACTTTCGGATAACTGGTAAACACTCAGCATCAGAAAGAATATTCTGCCTTGCCAGGGTCAGATGAACCATTGATAATAAGGATAGATTGATCACGTTTCCTAATTCCCTAACGAACAAGGCAACTTGTCCGAGTGGTTAAGGAGAAAGATTAGAAATCTTTTGGGCTTTGCCCGCGCAGGTTCGAATCCTGCAGTTGTCGTTATTTTTTCTCATTTACGTCCAATTTATTTGACTATTGTCTTCATCGCTTTGGTTTTCTATGCATGACGGGTTTTGCCTCAGATAGATGAATTTCCGTTCGTATGTCTTATTCGTCAATACTATACACTTCGAAACTGTAACAGCACGAGAAAAATTTAGTGCCCAGTTTTCAACATATAATGCAATCATCTTTCCTTAATGTAGCTCCATCTAGATTCACTGACCAATGTCTACCTGTAGAAATCAGGCCTTTTGGTGTTGACTCCATATTCACTAAGGGCACTGCTCAAATCTTCCATTGTAAGAACAATCTTTCCTTGTTGATTACCGGCACTAGTAGCATGCAGCAGCGGCTGTTGTTGATCACTTGCTCCGTCTAAGTTCCCATTGCTTCCGCTGTTTTGCTGATTAGCATATTGCTGACCTTGCAAAAGTTGCTTGGCCCTGGTTTGTGGGTTGGACGAATTGTAGACTGTTGAAGAGCTTCTGATTCTAGAATATTCGTAAGCGTCTTGCGCAATGTCCGAGATGAATTTCTGAGTTGCAAGAGCTAACAATCTTTTCACCCTGACGTCAGCAGTCTCGAATCCATTCTTAGCCAAATAATAGTCAGTCACAGCATCAGGAATGATGGGAGCAAAATCTCCCTTCATGAGCTCGAGCATTTCCAGTAAGGTTTTATCTTTTCTAGTCAATTCAGGAAGCTCCAGAAGAGATGCTGCGGTGATAGGCTCCTCCTTTGGTTCTGTGCGCTGACTTTCTTGCTCTTGAGGTGCATCATCAAACTCCACATCGACTTCGTCATCATCAAATTCTAATGGAGAACCCCTATTTTCCAAATTTGGCATTTTCCTCACTACTTAAATAGCTTCAGCACTCAAAATACTGAAAAGGATATGTTCAACTGAGAGATAGTGAGATGAAGAGGCACGGGTGCAAACATAGTGGAGCTCCAAACCTATATGGTAAGGGCCACAGAAGTTCCCCATAAAAATATCAAATAAATATATGGCCAATCCTTACGAGTCGACGACGTTTTGGGACTCACTATCCTTGCGTGTCGACGGTGCCATTGGCGCAATGTCTCTTTCTCCTAACGGGAGAGATGCTGTTTTGGCCGGACGCAGAGGCCTTTTCATTATAGACTTGGATGACCCTTTCAAGGCGCCCCGGTGGCTCCATCACATTACATCATGGGAAGTTGCGGACGTTCAATGGTCGCCTCACCTGGCAAAACCATCCTGGTGTATATCCACGTCGAATCAGAAAGCACTATTATGGGACTTAGCCAGACCTTCGAACAATGCTATCCAGAATGTACTCCACAGACATACTAGGGCAATCACGGACATCAATTTCCATCCAGTAGACCCTGAGATGTTAGCGACTTGCTCAATTGATACCTTTGTTTATAGCTGGGATATGAGAACACCAAGAAGGCCAGTGGGAAAATGGGCAGAATGGAGAGCTGGAGCGACCCAGGTCAAATGGAATACTGCTAACTCCTACCAAATCTGCTCAAGTCATCACCACAGTTTCTATTTGTGGGATTCACGAAAGGGATCGAATCCAGTTTTGAAGATCGAAAATGCTCACTCTGGAAAAATCAATGGTCTAAGTTTCAGTGGCTTCAACGATAAACTCATTACTTGTGCAAACGACAATACTGTGAAGTTTTGGGAGGTCAGCTCCGCTTCCCGTGATGGCGAATTGCAACCCACTGTTTGCATAAGAACAGACTATCCTGTGGCTAGAGCGAGGTCTCTTCCTTTCGGAGAGGATAACTGTTGCGGAATAATGCCATCAAGAGGAGGTGGTGATGCTGTTCACATAGTAAACTACGAAGAAGCTTATGAGCGGGCACAGTCCTTGGGAGAGACTGCTGTTATGGACGCTATTCCAGATTATTCATATAAAGGACATAATGGGAGGCTTAAAGATTTTCTTTGGAGAACTCAACATGAAAAATATCAGGGATTTGAGAGCAAACATGCTTGGAAAGAATACCAGCTTGTCACATGGTCGTCGCAAGACTTTGACTTGAAGTTGTGGCCACATGACGAAAAGCTATATAACATCGTTAACTACAATCCTCTGCATCAAAAATTACTCGACTCTCTTGTTAGTTCGGTTGAAAGGCTGGAATTTGAGTCCCAGTCTCATGTCAGCACCCCAGATTCAGAAGTTAATGAGGAGGCGGCCATGAACAAATCGAGCTCAATGAATTATACTACATACTCCGCAGAGCCTCCTCTTTCGGTGACTGACTTGGCTAAAGAGACCAACGGAGACATTTTATCCACTTGGGCACTTTTCAAGATCAAGCAATCTCAGGAATCACAGGGAGGTACTTCCCAATTGAACCATTTGAATTGGATTTCGGGTGTTAGAATGGGAAGGAAAGCCCCGCGTATAGGGGCCGATACCCAGACGATAGAGGATGACGATGGTCCTTCAAATTTAGGTGAGGAGGTCAGTATTGTCGGACATAAGTTTCCCAAGATACGTTTTGAGAAGATTTCTGTTTCAACGGGCCATATTGTTCTATCCCTACGCGGTCCAGTGCCTACAAGTCCTGGTGATGAATCTTCTGAACAAGTTCTAGAGAATGAAAGAAAGGAGGGCCCAGCAGACATGGATGATATTACTTCCCCAAATACCTCTGCAATTGCGGCTCTAGCTCCGTTAACTCCAATCCCCACAATTTCGAATGCTGGCCCAATCACACCTTCCACTGCAGTGACAACTACCAATGGCCCAAGTATTCCTTCGCAGAATATCCAGAAGAGCCAGTCCACACCTAGTAATCATAACTTCACACCGAAAACTCCGGGAAATTCTCGGCAAGTTCCGTTGAGTAATAATACTCCAGCAGCAGCCCCTCTGGCAGATACCACTGTGGCAGCTGCTTCGAACGTGGAGACCTCCCAGGAGCAGAAGTTGATTTTCATCCGGTTGGAAATCAAGTTTCCCAAGATGTATCCCTTCTTGGAAGATATGGAACTGGGCCGTGGGAGACCTTCGGCTAGACAGAAAAAATATAATCAAGTCCGTTTTGATATTGAAGAGACACATGAGCTTTCTCCAAAGATCAAAAAGGAGATGCTTTCCAACCTTCGTACCATTGCTCAATTTTACACAAATAAGTACAACAAATTTTGTCTTGAGCCTTGCTTAAGATATCTTTTAGGAGACAAAATTGAACTTGATGATAATTTGATGCTTGATAGTTCTGACAATGATAGTGTTAATAATTTGGGTGAAGTCAGCAGTATTGAGGTGGGAAATGAGGATTGGGTGGATGATTTGATTGATCAACACGAAGCTGCTAATGGGCTCTTGAAAGATCTATCGGTATCCGCAGATGATGAAGATGACGATGATGGAGATATTTTTCCGACGGCTAATGATGCTTTGACTAATAGTGGAGAATTAGAAAGAGCATTGGAAACCTCTGTGTTGGGCTCCCCTCACCTTGCTGATACTACTGATGGAAATATTCGACACGACTCCACGCCAGTTCCAAAAGGATGCGGAGTGGTTTGGACAAGAACTGGCCAATTGGTGTGTTTCTTCATTCCGAAAAGCAACGAACATGAAACTGAGAAAACGCTTCAGAAATTCAACATTTTCAAATTCACAGATAGTGGGTTCAGCTTAAGATCATCTCATTACCATCATCATCATGGATCTGACCCATCTAAGTCGGAAAATGAATCTGTTATGTCTGATGATGACGAAGGTGGCTTGGCAAGCTCTAGCCAACCTAATTCAGATGATGAAGGAGATACCTCTGATCCTTATTCTTCGGACTTCAGTTTTTCAAATGATTGGGATGAGATGTTAGAAGATGATATTCCGTCGCGGTCCCGTATTCCTGGAATATTCAAAGGATCGGTTGGTTTAGGTCGAAAACTCCTAGCACAAGAGAACGGGCGCGGCTCCATCAACAGAACAATTAGCGGAAGGGGAACTGGCTCGAACTACAAATCGTCTATTCACGACGACAATATCCTGAGGTCTACAAAGAAAGCGAGAAAAACCAAGAAGAGCAAAAATATTATTGCCATTCTTGATTTTAGTCATTTACTTCCGGACAAATATGAACTTGCATGCGATTACAGGGTCCTTGGAGATGAGCCTCCGATTCTCGCAAAGCACAACTACCATGTTGCCTTAGAGCATGGATACAAAGAGATTGCCAATGTTTGGAGAATTGTTGAAATGATATTAATCAAGGATGTTCGCATGACAGACATTGAATTACTCGCCAAAGGGATTTTGAATCCCAGTGTGGCTCATAAGGGTCATTTTTACTGGGGAAATCATCCATTTGGTCATACATGGTTGGTTAAAGAATTATTTGATTATTTTGAGAAGAGGGGGAACTTGCAAATGCTTGCAATGCTCTCATGCATACTATTCGAAAATGTTTCCAATATGCGATCTAATACCGGTGGTGTTTTCACTGTTCCAATTCATACACCCTATTCGGCATTACCACCGCATCCCTCATTGACTGTAATGCGAGAGTTCGGGCTAATATCTCCAGAACTAGAAACATCTGCCACACCAAGTCAACTACCCCTATCAATTCTGGGATCTCCGGGGTCTAGAAAGAACTCTGTCATGAGTGGCAGGGAGTCATTATTTTCACGACTGATTCCCAACTCGATCGAACAACCAACCAGAAGTGAATCTCCTAGTAAAGTGGGATCGTTGAGGAAATTGTTACCTGGTTCTCCGTATCTTGAGACTCTTCTGTCATTTGAACAGAACAACTTGAAGACTTCCAAGTCATTCGATGGTATTAAAAAGTTTCCAAAGGGACCGATCGCTCGGAAACCAAGTCGAAGTATACAAATGAAGAAAGGTTCTGCATTGAATAATACTATACTTCTGAAGCTGCGTCAGAGACCACCCCCCACGATAACAATTGAAATGAAGAATGTTCCAGGGGCGGATTATTTTGAGAATATTTACTCAAGCTCTCTATTGAGTGAATTGGATCCAATGAAGCTTTGGTCGTACAGAGATCAATATTCCGAGATGCTATACTCTTGGGGTTTACCTTTTCACCGAATCAAAATCTTGAAGTTCAATTATCCAGAAGATACCCATAGGACTGAGATGTTACTGTCTGGTGATGTTTACAAAATTAACTTCGGGTATAGGTACCGCAAAGCCCTCAGTGCTAATCAGCTGTTGGTGACACCTATAACTCCTATACCAACGGCGAAAAGCAATTCATGGAACACAAGGAAAAGGAACAAGCTTCAATACTGCGCACTATGTGGATTGCTCATATCCAAAAGAGTTGTAATCTGTACATTCTGTGAACATGTTCTTCATTCACATTGCGCAACTTCATGGTGGTCGATTAGCTCGAACGATGATGAAACAACTCTTGAGTGTCCCACTGGATGTGGATGTCAATGCCTTGATCATAGAATGTAGCTAGAATGATTCGGAGTGTGTCTAAGTGCATAATAATTACAGTAACTTAGTATTCTCGTTTAAAATGTTCCTTTCTAACGATCATCTCTAAATCGAATCCAAAACCTCACACTATCCTCGTTTCTTTAATTTGATCTTTTAATTTTGCATCCCATTCGCTAGTAAGCTTATCGAAGTATGCGATCACGTCGTCAGCCCCGGTAGGATCTATTTCTTTCTCTTCAAGAAATTCTTGCCCAGTACGATTAGTCGAGGAAGCTATCTTATTAGCTTGCAGTCTACTACCTAATGCGGCAGTGACTGGTGCATTCGCAGCTTTGTAGCCAGAAATGTTGTGAATGGTGGAACCCGAATACCGAGCAATGTAGAAGAGTAGCATCATACCGTAGTAGGTTATGAAGTTCAAATACTCAAAGAAAGAGAAACTGGTGAATATTCCTGGGTGAACAACGTATGACAAAATGTCGTTCTGCTTCTTCCACTTTTTGTAAACACCCACATGAACTAAGTCCATAAGTCTCTTTGACCCTTCGTAAGGCTCTGGAGATTTGATCAATTGTAAATCATCAAAAGACAAATACTTAGGATCTGACATAATAGAGGAAATCCAAATGACTCTTCCGCCTCCCTTGAGAAGAGGAGTAATCTTGTGAATGAGATAGTATGGTCCAAAAACGTTTCCTTGGAATACAAGACCCATGTCATCACCAGACTTCACACCCACCCGCTGTATTTTGTATGTTGGGAATGTAACCGCATCAAGTAAGTTAGTGGCAATTGATTTACAAGCACCAACCCAATCGATTCCGCTATAAACACCTTGAGCGGCATTGACAAAGACGTAGTCAAGATGGGTATATTTCTTATTCAAATCATAAAAACCTGTTAATATCGAAATCATGTCCGTAAAGTCAACTAGAATATAGTCAAATTCAAGAAATCCTGTGCGATATGACAAGTTTTGTTCGGCATATTTTTTAATATTAGTGATAACCTCCTTCACTCGAGGAAGGGTTCTTGAAGTAACGATCAAAGTCAAATTGGTGTCCGCTGGAATTTCGTTGAGAAGTCTGAGACATATGTTCAAACCTAAATTCGAATTGGTTCCAGTGACCAATGCTACCTTTCCTTCTCTCATTGTATGTGTTGCTGGAGTTCCAAAATTCGAGATTCAAATTCGAAAGTGCAATTGATATCTTTCGTATAGCCTCACGTGAGTATGATAGTTCGCAAAAAAAAAAAATAACGACAACTGCAGGATTCGAACCTGCGCGGGCAAAGCCCAAAAGATTTCTAATCTTTCTCCTTAACCACTCGGACAAGTTGCCTTATTTGAT
This sequence comes from Sungouiella intermedia, assembly GCA_900106115.1. Lineage (NCBI taxonomy): Eukaryota > Fungi > Ascomycota > Pichiomycetes > Serinales > Metschnikowiaceae > Sungouiella > Sungouiella intermedia. The sequence goes on along the minus strand of LT635757.1, from coordinate 975,912 downwards.
GAGGTGTTAGGAAACGTAATCAACGTATCCTCACGATCAATGGTTCCTCTAAAAGAAGAGGCCGGCGAGGCCGTAAACGAAGGTCTAGGCTTCGTCATAAGTCCAGAACCATCTAGTCAGGACTAAGATGTCGCACATCTTAGATTCAAGTCAAGGATCTGAAATGTAGATCCATGTTTCAGATGTTCCTAGGCCCCGCCTAGTGAAACATATCCTAAACCAATATCAAACCATCTTTGATATTGGAAGGAGCTAGACTCCTTAGAATTGAGGTATAAATATTAGAGGTCTGGTCCTTTGTCCTTAACCAGGAGATCCTCTAACCTTAAGCTTAGTTAAAAAACTTTAAAGTACTATAATTTAAGTGATTATCGATTATCTCCTAAAACTTCCGACAATCTTTGACCCGATCGCTAACATGAGTTAAGTCTGATACAAAACTTCAAGTTTGATAATCTGGACATTTCGGAAGATTCTGAGTGACTTTTTGGTGTTGATAGCAGCATTTTCAGCAACCTTAGTTTATCTACTCTCAACGGGACTATGACCATGCTTCTCAGCCTGGTCCCTAATATAGTACCTAATAAAAAACTGTTTGATAGTCGAGAGCCTTGGCGATGGCAGCATTTCAGTAACCTTAATTTATCTACCCTAAAAAGGAAAATGTCCATGCTCTTGTAGTATGGTCCCCGAAATAGTTCCTAATATACAGTGTTTATAAAAGAAAAGATTCTGTGTCGGTAATACAAGTCTAGTCAAGTTATTTGGAAATATTATGCTTTAGAAGTGGACAGTTGAGCTCTGAAGTTGGTAGCAGTTAAGAATTGCGTGCAGCATGGTTTCCTGTGGTCATAATTAATGTAATTATATAAATGCACAAGGGTCAAAGTAGAGAGAAAAGGGCTAGTGTAAACCATAAGTTTTGATTTTTCTACTCGTTGCTGATTGCGTTGTGTTTAGATGGACATACTTCACCTATGGACTCCTCCACAGTTAGAGAAAACGATCTGGGGGGCAAGATGACGGACAGGCCAGCTCTAGAACCTCAATGTGAGAGGTAAAGAGTAAAAATACAATGATCCTGAAACGTCGTTCTCTATGGGATTACCAAAGAAGACGGAGCCTCCCTATCACTAATTGGTATACGATGTGCAGTTGAGTTTACGGTATCCTCTAGTTACGGATCAGAGAATCAAAGTGAACTATAGGCGAGAGGGCTGGCTTAATCTCTTCTGTTTTATTTCTCTTCAAAGCTTTTAACATAAATATGATATGTGTGCTCTCCTCATACCTTTTCGCAGAAGATGTATTACCCCAGCCTCGAACAACCTGTTATTATGAAACATGAAACAGAATGACACTCACGAAATAAAAATAGACGATTATATCCTTACCAAGTTATGTTTCATCAACTGTAGAGCATTTGTTAGAAATTGGATATCTCAGATTACTTTTGGTTATCAATCTGGTCGCCAACCCCGTCTTGCTTCTTCGAACTGAAGTTTCTCAATATTACGTGGAAAAGCTCCTGATAGATCAAAAGCGAAGGAAAAGTGAAAGAAAGGAGAGAGTTGGTTGCATCGTTTCAAGTTTTATAGAAGTGTGAACCTCTCATAGAAAGTCAAGTTTGGAGGGGTGTTTCAGATTCTGCAGATCTGAAACTCACGCAAAATCGACCAAAGCTTCATAAATACTCGTCTTCGCTTGACCACATGAAAATCTAATCATGCCCAAATCAAAAGTTGTTATATTTAATATTAGTAAATCCTACCAAATGAAGGAAATTTTGGGCGAAGGGGCTTACGGTGTTGTGAGTTCAGCTATTCATACGCCTTCAGGCATAACTGTTGCAATCAAAAAGATCGAGCCTTTCTCAAAAGTATTGGTCTGTCTAAGAACTATACGAGAATTGAAGTTATTGAAGTTCTTCAGCAATCACGAAAATATTATTGGTTTCTATGATGTCCAAAAACCCAAAGATTTCGATTCATTCAATGAGATTTACTTGGTTCAGGAATACATGCCAATGGATCTATTCAAGGTTATACAAACTCAACATCTTCTGGACCAGCACATCAAGTATTTCACTTATCAAATCATGAGAGGATTGAAAGCAATACACAGTGCAAATGTAATCCACAGGGACTTGAAACCCTCAAATATTTTGGTAAATTACAGCTGCGAAGTTAAGATTTGTGATTTTGGTCTTGCTCGCATTCAAACTCCTAATGTTTCACAGTCAGCTTTGTTGGAAAATCATTTGACGGAATATGTGGCAACTCGTTGGTATAGAGCGCCAGAAATTATGCTTCTGCTGTCCATGTACTCTACTTCCGTCGATCTTTGGTCCGTCGGATGCATTATGGCCGAACTATTTATTAAAACTCCATTATTTCCTGGAAAGGACTATCGAAACCAGTTATTGCTAATCTTGCAATTTTTGGGTACTCCAGAAGGGGAAGATCTTCAAAGCATTCAACTGCTTCGAGCCAAAGCATACTTACAACTGCTTCCTCGCAGTAAGTCTGTGGATATCACAGATTATATCAATGGGCATCCACAACGCCTCCTCAGAGTTGGGGATATTCCTGTAAATCCCGATGGATTAGATCTAATGAGGCAGTTACTTAACTTTAATCCCCTCTATAGGCCAGATGCCGTGACTTCTCTTACTCATAGCTATTTGGCGCAGTACCATGATCCAATGGATGAGCCACTATCAAAAGTTGCATTGAAACCAGATGCATTCGATATGCAAAGTAAGAGTAATCTTTCAATGGCTAGTATGAAAAGACAATTATTTGAGCAGGTTATGGGAATGTACGTATGAGTATACTAAATGAAGTGTCAAAACAAGCATTCCTTACGCTAAACAAATCCTAGTGCTTTGGTTGATGAACCTATCTCCCTTTCAATCATTTGTTCTACTTATCAACAATGATGCCTATTTGTTCCTCAATGGCGGAGAATTATCTTACATTGAATCTCTCACACGACTTATTGTAGTATCTTTCGGTATCTAATGATTCCTTATTTTAATGCCTAAATAAACCTAGATCAAGAACTTGAAATCTTCCTTAACTTGAGATCCATCATTACCCTTGCCCAATTCTTTCTCCCAGTTCATGGTTCCGCTCTGAATTCTGCGGTTTAAAAGAGTCAATCTCCATCTCAATGCACATGCACAAACAATCGCAAGACCGATGAAAACGCAGTTGCAAATGAATGCTGTGGCGTAACGTGGAGCAGAAGATTCATTGTACAAGTATGCGTTCCAGATAGATGCTGAGTTGGACAAACAGTTCATCAATGAGAGAGCAATAGCTCTCTTTAATGGAGGACGAGGACAGGAATTTGACATCCATGACAAGATGGTAGTGAAAGAGCAGTAGAGAGAAGGAACCATCACTACCATCGAGAAATAACGAGCTCCGGTATTCAAAGTTGACACAGCAATAATGAAAGAAACCAAAGCAAGCAACAAAGGCAACACAACGTGGTAGAATCTCTCCCCAGTCTTATCAGCATGACGAGCCCACAAGAAAGTTGCAATAACTGCCAAAAGGTATGGGGGTGCGGTAAGACATAACGTGATAACTTTGCTGAAGTTCAAGGTCTTAACAATAGATGGAAAGAAGTTGGTAACACCAGCTGCGGCGACCAACCAAGAAAGAATACCCACACAGGCCCACACCTTGATATCACTGACACATAACTTGAATGCGCCCCAATATGACTCTTCATTGATGTTATCACTGTCATCCTGACCTGTTTCACATCTGATCTTGTACAAAAGAACGTCCTTTTCGATATCTGTCAACATTTTGGAGTTATGGGGCATATCTGGCAAAACAAAGTAAGCAAGTGGGGCAAGCCCAACTGTAATACCACCCTCAATGATAAACAACCATCTCCAAGATCTCAATCCATGAAGATGATCCATGTTGTCCACAATACCTGCTGCAATGAGACCCGAAAAAGCTCCTGAGAGCAAAGAACCTGAGTACAAGATCGAGTTTCTCAACGAGAGTTGAGTTCTAGTGTACCAACAAGATAAGATATAAAGTGCAGATCCGAAGAAGCCAGCTTCAACGAAACCCAAAATCAATCGAGCAGCAAGCAATCCACCATAGCCTTGAACAGCACCAGTGCAAGTGGAAATAACACCCCAACCAACCATGATGGAGGTAATAAAGATGGATGGACGTTTGAACTTGTTCAAGAACATGTTCGCTGGAATTTGCATAAGAATGTAACCAACAAAGAGAATGGAGATACATGTCTGGTACTGGTTGCCTACCAAATTCAAGTCCTCTTCCAATCCACCCAATCTTGCAGATGCAATATTGTTTCTGTCCAAGTAATTTAAGATATACAACAAGACTAGCATGGGAAGTAATCTCATGTCGACCTTTCTAGTCACTTTCTTGTGCATCTCATCAATTTCCTCATCAGAATAAGAAACCAAGCTCTCTGGCTTTGCGATTTTTGGTCGCAAAGAAGTCGAGTCAATGTGGGACACATCAGCCTTCTCAATATCGGTTTTTTCCATTTTTTAGCAGTTGCAGTTGCACAATTGTATAGGTGAAAAACCCAGGGGGGTAGCAGCTATTTATGCTAAAAACTTTGCTCCTCCGTTGCAAAGTTACAACTCCTAGTAAAAAAGTGCAACATACTATTGTACTTAAGATTTGGGGGATCAACACTACGCATGTAGGATTATAGTGATGTGTATGTAGGATCAAAGCGGGGTGATGTGGGGGATAAGATTATGTGTAGTATTTGGAATTCCAAACTTGAGTGGTATCGGAGGAATGTAATGCAATCCTGCATTTTTCAGTTTTTCTTCCCTCCATTGGGGTAGGATCCACCGAGGTTCGCGGATAAAATAGGATTGGACTGCCTGAACTGCACGGGCCCCCAAAGAAATATGCCACCCCCACCGCTCACCCCAATTATTTATCCGAACCACTTACGATCGAAGTACCCTCTCACAATCTTGGTCGGAGCAGATTACAGTATCAGGTGATGGACTGGGCCGTGTAGAAGCTCATATGAAAAGTCTGACATGGACTCTTGTTTGACATCTCTTTTTTTATCTTTTCTTTTCTCCATTTTGGGGCGATAATGTTCACTTTATTCCTTGCCCAGGATTTTCTTTGCTCCACCAATGTCCATGCTATTGCGCGTCACGCCGCGTGGGGGATATTTGTTGCATCCGACTCGGTTGGAGCTTGTTTGGGGCCCAAAAAAAAATTATTCTAGTAAACCTGTAGTGGTAAATTTTATCTCGCCATTTATATTCTTTTCTTTTCGGGTGAATCTCTTACGAATGCAATTGGAAAGCAATGGCCACGAACGACGGATCAGATTGTGCAATGTAGAACAATAACGCCTTCGGCCGTCTTGTGGCTCCTCCAAACCCAGAATAGGATGCTCCCGCATTTGTTTTCAAGTTTACTCGGTCTCTTAGTGCGCCATTGGATGATACCAATCACTCAACCGCGTTAACAGAGGGTGGGTAGAATACCAGAGGTTTGGCTTCAATAATGAAATGCAATCCGTTCTGTCGGTGGTAAACTCATATTTCCGAATTCACAACTACAAGTTTGTCTTGGGAACCATGGCGAAAGATTCATGTAGTGCCTTTCTTTTCTTAGGGAGGTAGATTCAAGAAACTGATTAACAGCAAACAGCAAACCTCCCTAAAGTTTGAATTTTCAAGAGCAAGTAAGTTAAAACTACTCTTGTTGCTACGTCCAAGTTCCATAGAATACGATAGTCTCAAATTTCACATTTTCACAATTTGGTGACAAACTAAATGACATTGATTAGATAAGGAGTGCACAAAACTATCACGTGAAAGTGTTTGTAGGATTTGAACTAGAGTACCAGAAACCAGTTCAACGAACATTCATTCGACTCGCAAAATGACTGAGGGGCCCAATTCAGGCGAATTCCAAGCTTTCTGTGGTAACCATGAAGTCGATTGTGAGGATTCCAGAACAAGGAGAAGTTCAAACTCAAACATATCCACGGAGGCAAACACTCTTGGGAACGATGGTACCCTCCTCAACCCGGTCAATCAGGGCAATTTTGTTTTAGTGAATTATAATTCTGAATATAGTACTGAGATGAAGAAGTATTCTAATCCTTACGATGAAGATCTAGTAAGCGAAAGTTTTGGTGATGTTCAAGTGAATGAGCATGATGAATACTACCACGAAGGGGCAGATGACTACCAAGACAATAATGATGTCGAAGATGAAGATGAAGATGAAGATGAAATCGAAGTTGAAGTTGAAGATGAAGATGAAGACGAAGATGAAGAAGAAGATGAGGATGAGGATGAAGATGAAGATGACGACGATGAGGTGGATAACGAAGCGGAAGATGAAGAACTGGAACACGAGGAGGAGGAAGAAACGGATGTCGGAGATGAAGAAAATCAACGTAATGCTTATGATGACTTTGTTCGGAATCCCGAGTCTTCTACATATGGCTCTTTTCTTCTCCAGAATTTTCTACAGCGTGGTAACCAGACAACAGACTCCGGGATTATTGACGTAATGCAAAGACTTGTTGGGGGAGTTAGCAGCTCACCGTTTGAACGCCAACTGTCCGAGTATGACAACTTAATTGATAACTTAATTCAGCGTGATGACACCTATCTCATTTTGGAGACACTCAACGAATTACTGGAGCGTTTGCTCATGATGAATGGAATAACTGCCGAGCGAGTACTTTCTCCTAATAAATTGGCAAGAGCTCTTGTGGGAATCTTAAAGGATCCTCAACTTCTGGACGATTTGGAGCTTCATCTTGTTGCATGCAGATGCCTTTACAACTTCGTCGAGGTCAATCAGGACTTTATTCACGATGTATTGAATAGCGACGCTGTCGAAGTTCTCACGCATACGTTGTTGGAAATAACATATATTGATTTGACTGAGCAAGCTCTACAAACTCTTGAAATGATTTCTCGTGAGTCTAGCCTGCATTCTTTGATCATCACCAGTAATGGCCTCAAGGCTTGTTTGCAGAATCTTGATTTTCTTACCATTCATGCACAGCGAAAATGTCTAACAATCGTTGCAAATGCTTGTGCTAACATTCCAACGGCACATTTCACAATGGTCCTAGAAGAGTTTGAAAAGCTTGCAGCAGTTGCCGAAAATCACACGGACAATGTCGTTCTTGAAAACTCTTGGCTCGCAATTTCAAGAATCATTATTAGCTACAAGATGCGGCCAGAATTTCTAGAACGTCTCTTTCTTAATGAGAGTATCTTGGTTCAAATGGCAACTGTGATTCGTAGCTCTTGCAATCCAACAAGCACAGATTTAGGATTGAAGTATCAGTCAAATATCTCCTTGATACGTTCATTAATTACTGTTGCCTCAAGCTCGGTCAAGATTTCGCGTCTCTTACTCAAGATTCGCATCGGGCGCTACATTGCTAGCTCCTTAAGGAAATTTGGCCGCCCTGAAGACCAAAAGTTTAAGTCTGCTACTCACATCCTGGAAGAGGATTTAGAAGCTGAAAAAGTTACAATTGAAGCACTAATCGCATCTCCCAAGGAGCTATTGTCACATTTTTTGCACTTGATTGGTTATTTATTGCCGATAACATACCTTCCCAGCGAGACACCATTCATGGATTCGAGGCACAAAGATCACGAACTCAGGAAAAACATAAATAGCGAGAGAGCTGATTTATACCGATGTGTGTGCATTAGAGAGTACGCAGCTTTTGTGAATGATATTTGGCCCGTTTTGGTGCGATCTTTTCAGGCTACCATGGATTATGAGGTTAGGAGAAATGTGCTTATTAACATATTTCGAATTATGTCTTTCGATGAAGGTTGCGCTTTGTCAGAAATTGGAGGGATCGAGGAGCTTCCCGGAATTCTAACTTCGATTGTTACAAAAGGAAAGAAGACAATATCAAAGACCCCTCTGGAGGATATTAAGAGTGATTCAATGTCCTTAGGATCTTTACGTAATGATTTGCTCTTGTTAAGTGCGGTCTCAATTGTACTGAAAATACTTAAATCCGACGACTCTTGGATTATTCTATTTGAGAAGGAGGGATTTTTCAATGACCTTTTCGTTATTCTGGGCAAACTTGCGTCCGCTTTGCCCGACATCGAAGCAGTGAAGCAAGAGCTCATACAGCTCGCAAATGGAGAGGGGGTTCAAGAGCGCAGAGGTGTTACAAATCTCACTAGTGCACAATATGACAAGTATGTTGACAAAGAACTCACAAAGGATTATGAGTATAAGCTCTCTGCCGAAATTAGAAAAAAGGAATTGCGACTTGCTTGTTACAATTTGGAGAAATTTCACATTGAGAGCAAAAGTAGGGGTCTCTCTTACGATTTGCTGTCAGGAAGATTGGCTGAAATCCTGGATATGTTGGAGTCATTGATGCATCTTGATACCACAACGCATCAACTATGGACAACTGCTTGGACCAAGCTCAAGGCTTTGTTGGACTCTCAGTCAAATCCTATCTCTACTTTTGAATTAATCTCTCTGGGTATCATTCAACAGATTTGCAAAGTATTTGCAGAGGGTGAAGATACTTTAACAAGTCATGAATTGCCTCAGATTTCGTCTTTCCTACAAGTATTCTATGTGGACATTATGTCAATCAATCGCTTTGTTGAACTTCTACAAGACTCGTTAACGCGGTCGGAATCCTTCGAGATCGTGTCAAGTGGAGGAGCCACTATCCATGGGGGAAACCATGCAGCAATCATGATGAAACAGATTAAGATAAAATTAGTTGCCTTGCATGGTGATGAAACTGAGATACCTCTTAGAATGCAACTGCTCACACTTTCAGTTCACTCAATTGCAACTTTCAAGTCGATAGTTTCCTTTTTGAAACAAAGATTCATGATACTCGATCAAGTTAAGTCTTGTGAGACAGGTGACACTGATGAGGATGATCATAGTGTCCGTCAGCAAGACAGAACAAATTGTCCTGAAGTCATTGATAGTGAGAATGATGGTAATGCTGGAGATGCAGAATTTGAAATGGATGATAATAATGTAGAAAGCGAGGAGAACAAACTACTAGAAAAGTTCACAAATGGGAAGGAGCTTCCGGGAATTGAGTTCTCGATTAATGGATACCACATTCCAATTGGAACCACGATTTTTGGAGCAGTGTTTCGTGCTATTCAAAACGAAAAGCAGACAACGAAAGTGGAACCTCTGGAAGTTTGGTCTAAACCGCATACTATTACGTATCGTCGAGTGAGGTTATCTAGCCGAGCACTACCCATAACTCAAGCCAGAAACTTTGAAAGTCATTTAGAAGAACCAGAACAAACAACCTGTTCAATTCTCAAACTTCTCAAGATCTTGTCTGGCTTGAATCAGCACATGAGAGACAAATCTGTTGTTGCTTTGGGATCAGAGAAGTTCATGAATTGGAAGCTAACTGTGAAATTGAACCGGCAACTTGAGGAGCCCTTGATCATTGCAAGTGGAACATTACCTAGCTGGAGTATACTTTTGACGAAAAACTATCCATTCATTTTTCCGTTGGATACCAGAATGTTCTTCTTACAAAGTACCTCTTTTGGGTACTCTCGTTTGATACTGAATTGGCAAACCAGAAGTTATCTGGAAGATGCGGATGAACAAAATGGAAATTCTTTCGCCAATGCTCACGCTGGACTACAATTAGGAAGACCACTTCGAAGGAAAGTTAGAATTTCAAGGAAGCATATTCTACAGAGTGCTTTGAAAGTCCTACAATTGTACGGATCGTCACCTGGAGTTTTGGAAATCGAGTATTTCGATGAAGTCGGTTCAGGTCTCGGCCCAACTTTGGAATTCTTCTCTTCGGTTTCTATGGAATTCTCAAAGAAGTCTTTGTGTATGTGGAGAGATGAAAATCCTGGTGATTTCGATGACGATTTTGTTTTTTCCTCCCGGGGCCTCTTCCCTAGACCAATGAACCTACAAATGGTTAACAGCGAGAATGGAAAAAAAGTACTTTTCTTATTCTCAGCGTTGGGAACCTTCTTGGCGAGATCTTTAATTGACTCAAGGATAGTTGATTTCTCTTTCAACAGAATATTTCTTCGCTTGATGCAAGACATTGACTTTAACCCATTAAGTGCATACTCGAACAATCCTGACCTCTCTCATTATTCGGTGATTCTCGGAGAAGTGGATCCTCAGTTAGCATCGTCCCTTGATTATTTGAGTCAGTTTTTGTGTTCTGAAACAGCAGCAATTGATGGAGTTTCAATTGAAGAGCTCTCCTTGGTGTTCGTGCTTCCGGGATATGATAAATTTGAGTTGGTGCCTGGGGGTGCAGATATTGCTGTGACCTCTGGAAATCTCCGCAGGTACATAGAATTGATTGTTGAAGCTACTGTTTACAGCGGAGTTATCAATCAAGTTAAGGCTTTCATGCAAGGATTTTCCAAAGTTTTTCCTATTAGCTCCCTTACTATCTTCTCACCCAATGAGCTCGGAGATATTTTTGGTAGTAGTGAGGAAGATTGGTCTATAGACACTTTGGTTGATGCAATGAGGGCCAATCATGGTTACAGTAGTGATTCAAAGGCTATTCATTATTTGGTTGTTGTTTTGAATGGGTTTTCAGAAACCAACCGTCGCAAGTTCTTGCAGTTTTTAACGGGATCCCCCAAACTCCCAATTGGAGGATTCAAGGCAATCAGACCAGAATTTACCGTTGTCAAGAAGCGTCCAGAAGATGGCTTGACATCAGATGATTACTTACCTTCGGTTATGACTTGTGCTAACTACCTCAAGTTGCCAGACTATTCACTGGAAAATGTAATGAGAGAAAAGCTTCTTCGGGCCATTACTGAAGGCGCCGGAGCTTTCCACTTATCTTGAAGCATGGTTCAAATTTATAATTAAAAGTGTTATTTTGCTGTTCGGTAATTCTCCAGTCCAATCGTGTAAGTAGTTGAGAAATTTGAATATCGAGGAACATAGTGTGTTTTTGCCTTTGTTGCCACTTGAACTAATACCAACATCGAAAACATAGAAGAATAATCAAAGCCAATCTCGAAGCATTCACGCTAAATAGTTTACTTATTTTTGATAGAAGAACGATAATCCACCGAAAGTTATGAAATCGCACTCGTACCCCTGACTGGATAACATTAGCCACTGGTTTTGAGAAACTCACCACCAATCAAAAGCTAATAACTTGAACTGATTATGATACTGACGCTACGTTAATGATCTTACAGTTTATCTCAAGTTACCGAGATATTCTCGGAATATCAAAATAGAGGCACTTCGTAAAGGTTTTGTTAAAGATAGTGAACACACCTGCATATTATGGTTCTTTTTAACTCGCATGTTTTAAGGACTCATATCAATCATAAGTCTCCAGAAAATGTCACTTAATTTGAATGACCTAGTTACTCAAATCATTAATACAGCCCCAATTGGGGAAATTAATGAGGTCACACGTACCTTGTCTTCCATTGTTCCTTCATCAAGTACAACCACGGTCAGTAAGACTGTTGAGGAATACGTTGAGGAGAATGGTATTATTCTACTGGGCCAGTACATCGCCAGTAAATACAACAAGGATAGCAATTCCACAAAATTTTGGGATTATTCAAGCAAGCAAAAGTTCAATTATGATATCAAGTCCAATAGAGCAATTGATTTCGAAAGGGCGGAACCATTAGTCGCATATCCTCTGTTTTACGGAGAGCTCGTCGAGGCACTCCAAACTTACGGAGAAGATCACTATCCCTCTGAATTTGGTTACGCAGTAATTCCAGTCTCAGATGAGAAAGTCGTTGTTGTATTGATTGGGCAGAAAACGAATCCAGAGAATTTTTACACAGGGCGTTGGAAGTCAGTTTACACTTTCAATTCCGCTAGACACACGATCGGATCTGTGAAATTGGACATTCATTATTATGAAGATGGAAATGTCAGACTTAATTTCGAAGAGAATATCGATCAGTCAACAGCAAGTTTTGACGCATCCGGCATCGTTAACTTTATCAACAATACTGAAAACAAGTTGACTTTCAAGGTCATTGAGGAGTTCAATACCTTAAACAAGAACACATTCAAATACTTAAGAAGATTGTTGCCAGTTACAAAGTCAAAGATTAACTGGGGAAAGGCCATCGGAACATACAAATTGGGAACAGACGTCGTCAACCAATAGTTTCTGGCAATGAGATAAAATCACCCACGACGCATTTAGGCTCTCAACTTTGCAACCGTCCATAGCAAGAAGAATATTAGTAAAATGATGAAAACAATTCTAGATAAACTGGCGTTTCTGTTCATTACATTCCTCAATTCCCCGCTAGTTCGTCTAACTTTTGTCCATAATTGACCAAAATTGTCATTCAAAAGATCCAAGGTCAGCATATCCAGCTGTACTGCCCCATGAATATCATTATCAACAGTAGTACGGAACTGTTGCAACGTTTGTGCTAACTGATCAAATCTTTGATTGTTTTGCTCTTCCCTATGGCTATATAAGTTCGACATTGTGATTTGTGATCCTAGTCCTCACCAAAATTGAAAGTGGATAGTAGTGTACATGCGAAATTGAGCACTCACAGTTAAATATAACTAATAAAAGAAAACACAAAAAAATCTGCGAAGATTGTCATTATGATGGCTATCGCCCATTAAATCAAGTACCTTTACCATTGGTTTTTGCTAATGACTAATTCGATACATAGTGGTGAAATGCTTAGCTTGAGGACATAATCACAATATCGTACTTTACAAACATGAGGTAATTAATCGTATTTTTACCTCTGCAACGTTATCTCATTGCTATCCGTTAAATGGGTATTTTGGTGCCTGAACAGATGGAGGAGCAACCACTTGATGGTAAGGACCCGCTTCTCCAGTGCCTGAAAAGTCCAGGTTGTAATTGGAGGATAAAAATTGATTATTAACGGGCCGTCCATACGCATTTCCGAAACCAGCACTCGTTGGCTGCTGCTCCAAATATCCTGCCATTTGCATTTGATCACCAATAGGATTAGCTTGATCAGAGCTTATTGGATATGGTAAGGGTCCAGTATAGTGCGTGTGATTTTTCTGCCCGACAATCTGATCAATGTAGCCATTGTACGACCTGGTCTCATTGTTTACCTTGTCGTGGAGAACCCTTAGCTCGTCCTTTCTCGTGCTGTACTTGTTAATAAACTTTGCCAAATTCGATCGTAGCGGAATAATCTCATTGTAGAGAAGAGTGACATCGTCTTCAGGCACTTGGTCTGGGTTAGAAGAAAGCAAGGCTAGAAGCTTTTCCACCTTTTTCAGTTCAATTTCCTGGACAAGATTCTCCATAGCAGTCTCCCGGGATATTTCTTCAGGAGACTTTGTTACAACTGGTGTCACATAGTTCAAAGGAAATATGCCAATTTTACCAGAAGGCAACAGTCCCTTCCACCAATCGCGATAAACAGATTCGATTACAGTAATCACGTCACCTTTTTTGAAAGACAATTCGTCGGGTTCGTATGAAATCAAATCATATAACGCGCAGACCTTCTTCACACTCGCGATTGTAGCAGACTGCTGGTCTTCCAGGGAGGGTTTTCTTTGTTGCAGAGTATTTGAGGAGATCACATCCTCTTGTCTCTCGGTCTGAGAAGGGTTGATAAGGACTCCACTTTCACTGAAGGATGGGAGTGGCTTGGAATTTAGATATGATTTCTTGATCGACTGCTCCCTCTCATATTCCTGAACTGAAAGTTTGAGAGCCCTCTCCATCTCCATCTCTTCATTTTTTCTCTCACTTGTTGACAACTCTTGTTTTTCAGGTTTATTGGGTGGAGAGTTGATATAATGACCATACTTGCTTTTCAAAATCTTGAAAGCATCTTTAATTGGTTTTAAAGAAGGATCATTATCGAAAGAACTGTTGAGCTGAACTATGACTTCTGCAATCCTGAATTTCACTTGCTTATGCAACTTTCGATCTCCTAATTTCTTCAACAATGATTCTTGTAAAAATGAACTCGAAGCTATCTCCTGCTTCATACGTGAGCCGCAATTCTCAGCAATGGCCAATAATAATGATAACGCTCGAAGAATGACGTTAGCATCTTTCATTGCTAGCCTCTTCTGTACTATTGTGATAGCTTCCTTGGTGTTCGTCTCAGGGTTACTGGAGATGCAATCACATACGTCAAGGATATACTGCCAATTATCGTTAGTCAAAGATCCATCAGTTGCTTTATATATGAGTTTCTCTAATTCGGACATCTTGGTGAACAATATCTCTGTGTGGCGAAGTGATCCTTAAGCGTGGAGGCTGTTGTGCCAATGCGGGTGAGGCGTACCTGCAGTACAACAACTATTTACTTGAACAACATGTCAACTGTATTTTTTTCTTAAGCTGCAGAATCGATTCTCGTTAAATGTGAATCAGTATACTACTTAGCAATATTTATGAGAAACTGGGAAGCCTTCCTAGATATACGTATTGATAAATCAATATGATTTGAAAAGATAGGTAGTGTATGAACAATTGTTTAGCACATTCTGCATATAAACATTTTCTAAACCATCAAACCGCGATCGCATCGGCGTCTCCTATTCTTTTGGATTGTTAGTCAAACTTTCGGTACAGCAGGCAACATGCTATCACCGGAACAAGTGACACAGCGTCGCAGAGGATCATCAGTTGGTAATATCAATGTTGGAGATACTGCTGCACCCGGATTCTCGACCATGCAAACCAGTCCACTTCAACGCAAGCGTCTGGAACAGCGCATTGAGGATTTGAGCAAGGAATCAAAATCTGACATTGCAATTATAAGAAAGATGTTGATCGCATTCAGGGAATTAACATACCGCCACACGTGGATTTATCCATTGCTAGCATTGGGGTCTCTTTTTGTCGCTTTCAGTCTCACAGCGGAAGATACAAAATTTCACAACGCCTTAGCCGCCATGATTGTTCCATCATATCTCATCGAAGGTACTGAACAATACGGAAAGGGTGTGAACGACTTCTATTTTGTAGGGTTTTACGCTCTTTTCTTTACTTTCCTCAGAGAGTTTTTAATGTGTGTTGTGATGAAACCGGCCGCTCACTTACTCGGAGTGAATAAGCCAAACAAGGTCAAAAGATTTATGGAACAAACATACTCTATGTTTTATTATGGATTATCTGGACCGTTTGGCTTGTGGATCATGTCTCGGACTCCATTGTGGTATTTCGAGACTACTCCCTTCTATACTAATTATCCGCATAAGACACACGATATTTTTTTCAAGGTCTATTATCTCGGTCAAGCAGCATTTTGGGTTCAACAATCCGTGGTGCTTGTATTGCAACTTGAGAAACCGAGAAAAGACTTTCACGAACTTATCTTGCATCACATAGTTACAATTGCACTAATTTGGTGCTCTTATAGATTCCATTTCACGTGGATGGGTTTGGAGATTTATATCACTATGGACGTATCGGATTTTTTCTTATCCACTTCAAAGACGTTGAATTATTTAGACTCGCCGATTTCAGGCCCATTCTTCGTGGTTTTCGTTTTTGTTTGGATTTATTTGAGACACTATATGAACTTGAAGATTTTGTGGTCAGTTCTCACAGAGTTCCGTAACGTCGGAGAATGGGAGCTTAACTGGGAGACGCAACAATACAAGTGCTGGATCTCTCAGCCAATTGTTTTTATATTGATCTTTGCGTTACAGATTCTAAATGTCTATTGGCTCTTCTTGATTTTCCGGATACTTTATCGATACGCTGCGGGTGGCGTAGCCGAAGATGAAAGAAGTGATGATGAAGACGAAGATGAAGAGTTGCAAGCATCCCTCGAGGATAAGAAGACTCAATAGTCTATACCAAGTCCGTACGTTCGCCACTATCACATTTAACAAGTGACTTTGCTGATCTATGTACAAATATATACGATTGGATTGTTCAAACCTAAGCTGAAGCACTCTTTGATTTATATCTCAGGAACGTTTGGTATCTCGAATGAACACCCTTCTGGGCTGCTTCTGACAATACACCCAAAACCAAAGAAGAAGCACGCGTGGAGTCATCATTACATGGAATTGGATACGTCAACAATGATGGCTCCATATTAGTATCACATAAGCCAATAGTAGGAATTCTCAGATTGATACATTCGTTAATGCAGTTTCTGTTCTCCACCGGATTTAATATGACGACAAGGTCAGGCTTAATCAACAGTTTCAGTTCGGACTCGATAACTCGTCTCGTTGGTTCATCACCAAGGTCCAACTCAATTTCTTGAGAGCCACCGATTTGCTTAGAAACCTCCGTAAAGTTAGTTATCGTTCCTGGAATCCACCTATGAGAGACATAATATCCTTTACTTCTTCTTGCTGCTTCTTCCAATGACCGGTATTGTTCCCAAGTTCTTGATGTTCCAACGTACAATATGATACCACCTTTGCTAGCGACAGCTTCTATGACTTTGGAAGCTCTCTTAAGAGAGGATAGGGTTTCATTTAAGTCAATGAGGTGAATTCCCAGGTATTCACCACAAATGAAAGGCTGGGTTGAAGGTCTCCACATGGCTTTCGAATGCCCCAAATGGCAACCAGCAGCCATTA
The DNA here is from genome assembly GCA_900106115.1 of Sungouiella intermedia. Taxonomy (NCBI): domain Eukaryota; kingdom Fungi; phylum Ascomycota; class Pichiomycetes; order Serinales; family Metschnikowiaceae; genus Sungouiella; species Sungouiella intermedia. The sequence continues at coordinate 959,308 of LT635757.1, read as the reverse complement.
ATGTTGCGATAGAAATTTCATCAACTGTACGAGGGTGCTGAACGTCGTTGCTTGGGTTATACACTCCAGTCACCGTAGAACCAAGTTTTCCAGACTTTCTCATGTGCGAAAGTTGCCTTAAGAATAACTCTTGAGAAGAGTATGGTTTATAATCAGGAGTTGGCTTCAAATTCGGATACTCGCTGACATAGGCGCTAGTTGCGGTGGTTTTTATAACTTGAGACATAGGATCGCCAGCATCTTGCACTTCTGAATCCTGAATAAGATTGGAATGTTCAACGGATGGATTGAGTTTTGTTTCCGACCGTGGGAGCTTCATATTGTGTAATAGAAATTGCTCCATTTCGGAATTCAATGATTGAACCTTCGACTGGTCAAGCGAATTCAACTGAGATTGCAATTCTTGTAATCTTTCTTGAATAAGCGTTGTCGGGATGCTGTTCAATGTATTGATGGATGCTTTCGTGTGCATCTTCAATTCCCTCAAAGCCTTCTCTTTGGCAATGGCTTCTTCCTCTCTGGCCAATGCCTCTGACAATGCCTTTTCTCTCAATTGTTTTTGCTGGGATAAATGTGATTCATTACGAGTTTCTGTAGTAGCGCTTGAGTTCAATGTGCTCAAAAGCCTACGACAGGGAAGAGCCTTAAAGTCTTTTGCTGAATATCTCAACATCGGTTGCTTCTTTCCGTCAGTCACAAAAGTTCCGTTCAAGTGAACTGTTAGAAACACAAATTTTTTCACGCGATTTTCGCACGACTTTGTTTTCAACTGGATCATGATTTATTGGACCACCGCAACAACATTAGATCGCTTCATAAAACTTGGCAGTACTGAGTTGCTGTCTAGAAATATTGTGTATGTTATTGACACTAGAGGATATACGGGATGTGTGGCCGAAGAATCCATCACAGTGCAACAATTGAATGTACTATCCAACGCGGCAGTCCTACAAGTAAGTTCACAAGAAGAAATTACATCCTTTCTCAGATCTATTTTTTTAAAAACGAACTCAATCAGTTCAATCCTAATTTATACATGGTCACAGTATGATTTCGAATGGAAAAATCCAATCGCAAATGTTTCCAAGGATCATGCATTCCTCAACGTGGTAAGCGAACTTGGAACATTTCGAGATGTTAAAGTTGTGTTGCGAATCCCACCCGCCTATCAGACAAAAGAAGCCCCTTCTCTTAATTCAGAGTTTCAAGGACGAAATACGACAACAAACATCTTATCGAGATGGAAGCGATTTAGATAACGATCTATTTAGTTTGTTCTTCGTCCTCAACATCATCGTCATCTGATTCAGGGTCAAGTTCTCCAGCACCAGACTGGCCCAATTGGTTAGCCAATTGGCTGATATCAAAATTGCCACCGGGACCACCAGCACCACCAGCACCACCAGCACCACCTCCAAGCAATTGGGAAAAGTCCAAATCACCAGGACCGCCAGCACCGGGAGCTCCACCAAAGTTCATCATCTCATCCTCATCAGGTTGCTCTTCCTGCTCATCTTCATCGACCCACTTATCGAAGTCGGTTTTTATGTAATGTAACTTTAATTTCTCCTTCAATAAACGGGGCCAAAAGTCAGCTTGAGCCTTCTTTTTACGTAAAATGAATCGAATTTGGTTACCTGCTTCATGCTTTCTCGAGTTTTCTGGGTCAATTTCATCAAAAAAATCCAAATTCAAGTCATAATGGATGTTGCCATCACTTGAGTCGGCAGAAAACTTCAACGTCGAGTTGGTCAAATCGACTTTCGTGTTGACGGGGTCTTGAACCTCAATCGTCAAGAACAAAATATTCTTCGTGGGGTCAGACTCACTGGACCTTTGTGCCCATAAAACAACTGGGTGGGTAGACATGGTTAACAGTATGATATATTCACCGATATTCAGTTTATAAATGTGGAGTTACTTGCTAGTAATTTTCGAGAACCTTCGATCACGTGTGAAAACATAAACGTGACTTCATTTACGGGGATGATATTAACTCAGAAGTATGGAAAAGATACTAAACTCAGTCCAAATGGGGGAGAGAAGGTTGGCCAGAATTGATTTTTCCGACAGAAGCAAGGATCAAATACAACAGGATCTTGTTGCCTGCCGTTTTTTACGCGCCCATACACAACGGAGAGTAGGTGTATCTGTTGTATTGAGACAAACTTCGATAATTCAATCTGAAATTTTTTACCACTTATAAAGACCAACCTAGTTCATAATAGATCAGTTCTCAATTCTCACTCAATTAAGGTTTATGATAGGAATTCGGAGTTCATAATATTTGAATTTCGTTAATCGTTAACATCAGTGCCATACTAGCTCCTTCAAACGCAGATTACACCAAAGCTGTACTTCAAGTAAAGTACATCGAAACTCAATGAAGATGCTATTCACAACATTAAAGCTCGAAGTTTATTAATGTCAGAACTCCACTACAACGTTTGGAGGAAATTTCAATGACTTCAATACTTCAACATAATTCAGTAGAATTCTGCTCGTAGAAATCACACTCCAATTGGAAAGACATGACTGAAATAAAAATGTTCCTTGACAAGTATTAGTTCCGTTTCCATTCAAGTCAGCTTAGATGGAGAGGATATTTCCTCCATATAGAGCCGCAAGCCTAAGCAACTGATAAGCAAAGAGGACTTAGAAGTCATGATTACATGTTATGATTAATAAATTACCAGTCGAGATCCAGGTATCTCTCTTGAAGCTAGCTCCAGAAAGCTCCTTGAAAGGAGTTAACTCTCATTTTTACTTGTTGTATAACGATTTATTTTACGACAAGCTAATCAGGATATTCGGAGATGACGTGATCAACATCATAGCTAAAGTCTACCCTTGGCTAAGAACATATATCATATCTTTAGATGCCTTCAGATATACATGTCGCCATATCATTGCTTCTCGTCTCGGGCTTACAGACATAATCGGGACTTCAAGGCAATCCGAAGCAACCCAGATAATGCAGGCAATGTTTGTAAGGGACTCATGGAAATACATTTTTTCACTTTTCAAGAACAAAAGACTATTTGCCGAGTACTCAGACTATACAATTGATGAGCCTACGAATTACATTTTCGATCACTACGTGGAAATCAACCGTTCATACCTCTTATCATACTCCAAAACCATATGGTTGTCTCCAGGTAGATACAACTTGAATATTGCATTAGTGATAAAGCACGGCACTGGACTAGGAACAACGAAATTCGAAGTCAAACATTCAACAAGTGATGGTAATATGTCGACGCAAACGTTTTATCCCCCTTCTAACATCAATGAAATTCTTCCAAAGAAGCAGTTTTGTTTCTTGAAAGTTGGGGAATTTCAAATACCGAATACATCCCGAAATCTGGAAATGAATATGTGTGAGAATGGAGGACAGAAGATGTGCAAGGTTCAATTGACTATGGAGGAGATTGGACTCTTTTTAAAATCGGGGTTTAGAATATTTTTCATCGACATTTCGCAGCCTTCAATGCTCTTCAATGATTATGATCTTCTCTTCTACTCGTGCAAAGAGACGGACTACAAGTACTTCATAAACCTCCCTCTAAAGAATTTTTATAAAGCACTCAACTTTATTCAGAATGGGGGAGTTGATGATTACTCGACGCCAATTACTTACGGAAGTGGTAATCCATTCAAGATTCAGTCCGAATATGACTATAATTTGCAGATACCAGAGAGCGCAAAGATACGACAGCAAAATCATATTATGAGGTACGCCAATTTCTATTATCAGAATACCTTTAGAAGGTGTTTTAAGTTCAATACGGTGTACCAAAAACGTCAATTCGTAAACCGTTTTGGAAACTACGAAACTGATGATGATGGTCAAGGACAGGATAAATGTGTCTATGATCCCGACGGTCTTAAATGGAAAATTCCAATCGTGGGTGAACTCTAGCAACTCAGATAACCACATCTAATAGTATTCCTTTTTCATCTCACATATGAACATTGTCCCACCAACTTTCATAAAACTCAAATTGTCCACAATCATCACCCCCAGAAAATTATGTATACCTGAATCATGGCAATTAATTCTTTCACTCAATGTATTCATTATTAAGCCAAGATTAAAATGATATTCAACAATAAGCTACCTAACACGCATGATGGAAGTTCATTTTTTGAAACATTTCAGAATTCTTCTTTTAATTGCCCAACAACACTCGCAAACATTTTCATACTTTGTCATAAATTGTATATCAGATACTATTCCTGGAATAATAAATATCCGAATGGTAATGAAACTCACACCAAACACTCTATGCTAAACCTTGTCAAAAAACCAACCTAAAATGCAGATTAAAAAATGGAGCTATTCAATACTTTCACACAATAATCGCAAGCTTGTCGTGTAGATTATTTCCAATTGCGTTCATCAAAAAGTATTGAGATTGAAGGATTCAGTTCACACTCAAGAAGCAAAACAGACTTTTTACTACATGGAGTAGATTAAGAATTTATTACACACATTTCCCATAGCTGAAGGACAAAAAGTCTATATAAATGATCTTTGAAAATTCCAATATCTAAATGTGTATGAAAAATACATGATTTAATTGCTCTGCTATTGTAAAAAAATTTACATAATATTAAGATATATCGTGTAACTCCATAAGACTTAAAGTTCACAATCAGTAAGAAATTTAAGGAAATTGAGCCACATATTCTTCAGGGGCATTTATATCATGGGGACACCCATGACGAAGGCTTCAACTAGGGAATATAAATTTAAGAAGATATTACTTAGCAGAACTAGTGCAGGAAATTGCCACCGTACCGAAGTATAAATTTAGAGATCCTATCAACGAATGTAATAGATGCAGCTAGTTTTAATTCAGTAAAAATCTAAATTATTAACTGCGTATATCGAAATAAATTAGTGTGATTACAATCTGAAGTACTTGTCTAAATCTTTTGCTGCATGGTTTTCTTTCTTGTAAAATTAATTGTAATTCCCAATATGTCTAATTCTTTTAATGATGAACTACAAAACAGTGGGATATCTAGTTGGAATCAAAGCATTGAATTAAACCTAAATGCTATTTTTTGGTTGATTGTTTTTTAAGTATAAAGAAAGCCTACTTTTTCATAGGTTTTTTTTGTCTCATCAATGAATTGGAGACTGAATTGGACGAAGGCACGTACGGAGAAATGTTACAAAGTCACAAGCGAATGATTCTAAGTCCTAATTCTTCTTTTAGATCTCCTCAGAAATATTTCTTAATGACTTCTGGGGTAATGAATCGTTTAATGAATAATACTTGACAGAGTAGTTATTAATTCATTTTTAATTTTGATTATCTTTGGAATCATATTCGGATATTGGTAAAGGAATATGAGAGTGAATAATATTGTTGATTATTAACCAGATTCTTGTAATCTTTACTCGATATGGACTTTGTTTTGTTTATTTGTTAATGGTGGATGGACTCATCATTAGAATCTCAAGGTCCTTAGGTTCCTTGAGTTGGTCGAGAACTCTGATTAGCAAGTTAAGGGTATAGCGTATGGGTTTTTTAATTTCTTTCGCAAGCACTACATAATTGTATAGTTCTGCAGGGGCAAGTGAAGATATGCTTTTGAGACACCCAAGTCGCTAGTTCTTGAATTTAAATAGGGTGTTTTTATTTCGTAGGGTATGCTTAATCGTACTTTAATATTTTTAGTTTCAATTGAATGTGAGACATTGATTAAATTGCATCAGATTGCTTACCGTTGTGTACATGAATATTTGACCGTATTTACCTTTCTTTTTTAAGATAGTCTACTTCTAATAACTTTAGATACATAAAAGTCTAGTAAAGGTTTAATGATTAATTAGGTAATTTTTATTGATGTATATAGATTGATGATCATGTAGATCTAGGTGTATTAATATATTGACTAGCTGCTAATATTCCTAAGAATAATATGATATAAGTTAAAACATATGGTATGTAGTTCAGTAGAAATAATTGTCTTGGGTTTCCAAGTTATTGGTGTTGATCTGATCCAAGTACTGCCAGTATAACTTGATATCGGATGATTGGATATTTGTTGGCTCACTTGCACGGATTTGATCACTTGGAATACGTAACGTTGTACGCGAATAAAGCTTATTGTCCTCATTGGTCATTCTCGATGTAAAAATATTTCTGGCATAAGAAGTATTATTCACGGTGGGCATCGTTGGTGGATGAAATTGTTCGCTATAGAGTCGAATGTCGCGTTGGGAAGCCTCTATTTCTAGCTCGATATTTTCATCGCGGACAGCGGATGTAATGGATGATACTTCGCTTATTTGAAGGTTCGACCCTGTCTGATATGGTGTACGCAAGCTATGTATCCTTGTCGTTATGAAACTGCGAAACCTTTTTGGACTGGTTGGTAAATTCGAATTCTGAGAATGCGAAACTTGACTTTTGGTTTGCTCAGATGTTGTTGATTCACACTGTTTTTCAGATGAGTCAGCAACTTCAACGCCAATGAAAGATTCGAGATTATCTGTACCTCGGTTTTTGAAGTATGGCTTTCTAGATTCGAAAGGGCTGTAGTCGAAGTTTTTTGGCGTGGTGTTTGAATTTGAAGGAAAATATCTCACATTGGAATTCATGTTAAACTGGAATAAGTTGGAAAATGACTGATATTTCCTCGGAACATAACATTCATTGAACCAATTATCATTGTATTCCGGGAATGATTCAAGTTTTGCAAAATCCTTTGCGTAATAAGTGTTCTGTGGATTCTGTTCATCAGTATGTTCGACTTTCAAGTAATGTTCATTGTACCATCTCTGATAGCTCACTTTTGTCCGAAAATCCAAGACGAGATTATTGTTGTGTAAGTAATAATCGTTTTGCAATTCCCAAAGCTTCGGTGTATTAGGATCATAAATGTAATTTCCCAAGAATAGGTTGATTGCTTCCTGTCGAATCAGATCCATGAAAGAATTGGAGTAAATTCTTTTGATACTGTTTAGAATATCTCTCGTATGGGAAGACCATTGATTAATTCTTCGATAGGAATCCATTGTATTTACGAGGTTAGATCCTCCGTATTGTACAGCGATCGTATCACCGTGATCGTGAAATATTTCTGTCAAAATATTAATCAAATCAGAGTCATAATCCAAATCGGTGGATCGACTTATGAATCCTAGGCTTTGGAGTTGATATGATAATGCTTCCTTGCAAATAATGAACTGTGCAGCATTTGTTCTATCAAGACAGTCGATGCAGTTTGTTCTCACAATTCCACGCTGAATTTTCGTCGATTGGGTAGTCACTCCATTGTGAAAAAACCCTGTTCTCGCTATGGATGATTTTGCAATCTCTTGTAGCGGACCAATGACATCAAGGTTTTTTTTAGAGTGCTTCGACATATCGAACGAGTAATATTCCAATTTCTTTTCAAGGGGCAAGAACTGATTCAAGTACTTTATGCAATTTTCGAAATGCATGTTAAGATTCAGCTCACGAGGCTGCTTTTCCTTTGTCTTTATTAAATTCAAGATTATGATAGGCAGACCGTACCTCTTGAACAAATTATTGAAATGCAATGCTGAGCTCTGATAGAACGGATCAGATAGATTAATTTCAATAGGTGGTTTAGGCAACCTATTCAAATCTTGCGTCCAATACAAGGGAATCGAGCCTCGGTGTTGCACAAAACTAGTGAAACGAGGACTGGAGAAAAACCCATATTTAGGATCATGAAACGAAGTTGTCAACATGTCAGATACTATTTGTTCGGTTTCGACCTCATTAGCGACGTTTCCCCGATCGTTGACGCCTCTCTTCAAGAATCTTGCACCAGCAAAATGGTGAGACCTTCTAGCAATTATTGTTATGTAAATCTTGCGGCCATATATAGAGATATTAGCTTGGTCAATGAAACCGTGTATGATAGGCTGAAACCACTCATAGGTGGCAATCTCTGATTGCTTGAGAACTGGATCGAGAAGGAGATTATTCCAGACGAATCTTTCATTATGACCAAATATTGCGTCTTCCTCATGCTGCCTTAATTTGTCATTTGCAGCTCTCTTGTATCTCAAAAAATTTGTTTGAAGTGAGTTCGTGAGATCGTATGTGTAGCTGAAATAGAATGTCTTGCCTAAATCTAAGTATTTGAATATTGACAACAACTTCTCTTCATCACTGTACTTTTCAGGCCTTCTGTAGTTAAATTCCAAAGGTATAAGTTTCGTTTCATCCACGTGATAAACGAAGTGTCCACCAATTACAGCAACTTGACTACACTTTGTGATTATTGAAAGATAGTAACCCTTTGTGAATTTGATTAGCCCCACTAATCCAGCTGCTTGTGCTATTCTGTGTATACCCCCTTCAATTGACTCATCCAATCCGTGAATGAGTTCAATCATATCTTTTCTGGTATAAAAGTAACTCGTATCTTCCAATATTCCCAAAGGATCATCTATTGTAGCTCCACTAGATATTTCGATGATCCTGAAAAGGCTCTCCTTTGCATTGCTGCCTACAATGTACATGGTCAGTGCTGAGTTGTAGATCGTAAATTTTTGAAGAATAATTCGCTTATTATTGAACTCGGGGCCAGGTGAATCATTCTCGTCATTGGCGTTGCTGGAAGCATTTCCACTTGTAAACGACTCATCTTGATTCATTGAATCCTCACGAGAGGCGTCCCTCCAATCATTCAATTGTGGCGTCGCAAGCATTGATTGCCTATACGAAAAGGTTCAAACATCTGCTAAGGAGATCTTTGACTGTATGCATGCGGATACTTTCTTGTCACTACATAGTGCAACCTACAATCTCTTGATCTTAAACAGTATTGATGACACGTTGAAATTAAGCCTAAATTCTCCAGTCGAGCTCTTCAACCCTTCTTCTAGTTGTTGCTCGTCTTTTTACGCCTCCAAAATCATCAACTTCCCTTCTCATGTTCTCTCGTTTCAACCGACGGGAATTTCTCTCACGCTCGATTTCTCGCTTTTCTATTTCCCACGGACTCAAAATTTCAATGAATGGTTCCCAAAGTGCATTGCCATTGTGAATACTACTATCTGTACGAATTCGAATATTTCTCTCAAATATAAGACCTGCCAACTGTTGATATTTGTGAAGCTCGTGATTGTAAGAACCTTCGATGAGCTCTCGCTTCAATCGAAGAGTCATTTCATGCAAGCTGTGTGAAATTGCCGGCTTAAACTCGAGTGAAAGTCCTAAGTCCGCCACAATAATTTCAGCAAAGTCTTCCGGTGTTACTTCACTTTGGTTGAGATCCCACTCAAATTTGTCTTCATACAATTTCTTGTCCAAGTTAACTGATAACTCAATAATAACATGATATTCTACTCCCAGCGGTAGTTGGGAATTAATAACAAATTGATAATCCTCAACTTGCTTGTTAATTGAGTCAACAATCTCCAGATGAAGCAGATTCGGTAATTCTAATTCCAAGCAAAGCAATGAGGCAAATTGATCTGGTGTTACCAATGTTTCGTTAATGTTCCACATGAAAAAATCAATTAGTTTTGAAGCTCCAGCGTTGTATTCGAGGTTCAATTTCACCGGAACTAGGGTATCAGAGCCAATCTTTCCAGAATTATCCGTTACAATATCATCCTGAAATATTTCGTTCGACCTAGCAATTCTAGCAGGTTTTAATAGATGCTTTTGAACATGCGTATTGGTGTGGGTGCTTGCATTAGGAAAAGCGTTGGCCGTGCTTGATTTGTCTTCTTCATATTCGAAATCATCATTTATGTTGTCAAATTCAGCATAGTTAATTTGTTGGGCGTTTCGTTTGGCAGATCTCTCTTGAGGAACATTGTTTGCGATGATGGCACTATCTGGATCCTTATTGATTCTTGAAGTGATTCCCGTGCTCAAGGCTTGGGGGAGAAATGCTTGATTATTGTATGTCAACATTTGTTGTTTGAAGGTAGTGTTCAACAAGAAAAAAATCGTCTTCAAACGCGGAACACAATTTTCGTTTACCACACGACACAACATAAGGGTCATTCATGGATAGCAGAATAATACTTCAAGATTTCTTGATTAGTCATGGCTTGGAACGAGTCTTTTCCTCGAATTCTATCTTGAAAGAATTTCAAATTATAGACAAAGAAGGGGTTGAAGTTTATGAAGCGCTATCAAGCCAATATAGAAGTCGGGTCTGCGAAGTGCTTGAAAACTCGAACACTCAATTCAGTCCTGTTGTTCCGGAAGATTTTCGAGTTTCAAACCATGAAAATGGAAGCCCAAGTTGTGACTTGAGACATTTATATCAACTTTTTCGTGGTTTTCGGAGTTTGAGGGAAAAAGTTTGTTACCAATTGGCTAGTCTTCAAGAGAACATTGGCGTACAAATAGTAACAATAAAGGGGAAAATGCAAAGTATTGGAAAGACGGAAATAATTGAGTCGATGGATTTTTCACAAGATGACTTCTATAAATTATTTTCTGGATTGTTGCTGAGAGAAACTAAGGATCTAAGTGTGATACATCTTCAGTAGGAAGATGATCATTCTCTCCCACCCATCTCCAAATGTCAAAAGTCCAATTGAGGTCTCTTCTGTCTCCAATGAAATAAGAACTTTCAATGGCTCCACGCTTGTGTTTATTCAAATAGACAAGCCTTTCAATTCTGGAGTGTACTAGAGCCATGGCGCACATGGCGCAAGGTTCAAATGAAGTGTAGAACAATAAATTTTGGCATAAGTAGCCATTTCTATCATTCGTCAAATTTCCTCTTCGTGACTTTTCTTCTAGGGCAACCATTGAAATTGCATTCATGATACTATGACGTAATGGATGGTCGTTCCTCTCATCAATGGCTGTATGGAGAATCTTTATTTGCCCATTTGAAGATTGCTTTTCAGCCACAATCGTGACAAACGGATGCTCAGATTTCAATTCGTCAAATAGAGCCTTGACTACAAGTTTCTCTTGCACTAAATCCAAGCCAGCAGTGAGGAGGGCTTGGTGGTTGGGGTTACCTTTCCATGCAATGGGCCAGATCAGGTCACTCCACTTCTGAGAAATCTCCTTGGTTAAGGGTATTTCCTTTGGAACCAGCAAAATTTTGAGACTATCACCTTCAATTATCACCCCTGATTCGTCTTCTAAAAGCGAAAGGAGATGTTCATACTCCATGTACCTTGCCGTGCACAAGATAGCAACAATTCGAGTATTAGATCCCTCTCCGTGCTTTTTAAACCGCTTCAAATGATGAAGTCGTTCTTGCTCCTCGTGATCAACATGATTCTGAACGAATCTTAGGATTGACTTGGAATATTTTGGAACAATTGTGCAAACCCAAACCTCAACCAAACCAGGAGAGTTTTCATCCACCTCATGGAAATTTGCCTTTCGTATTTGTTTCAATAGGCCACCAATTGTTGATGTCTTGAAGTCAACATCAGCATCAGTTCTTCCCATTGACTTCATCTGAATTCAATCGTAGTCTATGCATGAAATTTTCCAGGTTGTCAATTTCGCGACTGGTGAACAGACCATGACCAACATTACTAGCTTGAGGAACCATTTACTCGTCACGTTTCCCGATTTAAAAAATGATTGGAAGTTGGAGACCAATGAATTGGATGGCTTTTCACATTCTTTCTCGAACTTCTTAGATACTGTTCGAGTTGCTGCAAAACATCTACCTCAGAAGAGCCAGGAGAGAAAGACACAATTACAACCACGACAAGAACTGATGTCTCATGAAGAATTCATTGACTCAATTTATCAGTCAATCTTTGAGATTCATTCAAGTCTGCTTGATGTCTCCTCATTTCCGCAAGCTGGTCAAGAAGACAACAAAATAAGATTTCAAATGAATCGCTTGAAAGAGAAGGAATGGGTCAGAATTTGCGATAGAATTGGCAGATCTAGATTCCATCAACTTATTCAGTCAGCCATTGGCTTTTATGAAGGCTCTGGCGTCTTTCTTCGAGTCCATTACGAGGGGCATGCAACTCGAGATAAGAAAAAATCACACCACATTGATAAGTCTAAAATGTACTATCATTGGAAGAGCAGAAACTCACATTTTTCGGCATTTGATGGAACTCCTCATCAAATCACCAAGACGATTTTAGCGGATGGGGGAGTAACTTCTGGAAAAATCCCTAATACTGCCAAAAAGCTACTCAAAATTATTGGACGCGCCCAGAAAGTTGACTCTCGTTTGGACTATTATGGAATATTTTATAATGTTGTCGGTTCTGCTGGGGGGCCTCAAGTTTTTGAAAGTGCATCGTGTTTTGACAACGTTTTGAAATTTGTTCTCATTTGTTTACATCGAGTATTCCCCGATATTGTCTTTGGAACACCAGAAAACAAAAAGATCGTGCAATCTAGCGTCAGAGCCTTTCTTCGACTCCAAAGAAAGGAACTATACGATTTATCCAAGATTTCTAACCAATTAAAAGTGTCATCTATTTCCTGGATAGGAAAATCAAGACAGATCTCGTCAACTCATGATCTTTTTCTACGCCAACAGATGCTACAAAGCTTCTTGAGATGGCTCTTTGATGATTTCATTGTTAATTTGATTAAGAACTTTTGGTATGTGTCTGAAGTGCAGTTAAACCTTTCGGAAACTGGCTCAGCGTATTTTCCGCATCGGTCCTGGAGAATTTTATCCGATGAATGGGTTATGAATTACGTCCATAGCTACCTCAAGGAAGTTGACCCTCGTTCTGATAGAAATGCAAGATATTTCAATCACGGTTGTCTCAGAATTTTGCCGAAGAGCAATGATTTTCGACCATTATGCGTGCCTTGCAAATACCACCTTAGTGAGGAGCTGAACTCTTCATTTCGAGACGCTTTTAAAATCTATGATTGGAACACAATTCGTCCAATTCGAGATATTTTAAGAATGCAACAGACCAAAGTGGATTCTGAAGTTTGCCCCAGAATTTACTCTACTCGTGGAGTATTGATCCGTTTAGCGGAGTACAAAGAAGCTCTTCTCAGGGGCCGGAAAACCTTACCACCAATCTTTGCTCTCAAATTCGACATGAAGCATTGTTATGACAACCTCAATCAATCGAAAATCATAGAGATCATTAATGATTTGTTTTTAAGTGACAAAGATGAAGAAGAATATTATGTTAGACGCATTTCATCGAGAAAAAATTTGAGAGCTTTACATTCAAAATTCAGGCCATTGATGTCCACTAGGCTGAGAGTTTGTAATTTGGATGTCATTCATAATCCTGACTGCACTGATGGTGGATCATTTACTGATGGTGATGATAAAAAGATATTCAAATTTACTAAGGGAGAAATCCTTGATGTTGTCAAACATCAAGTTTTGAATTCTACAATTGAACTACCTATGTTTCCCAAAAGAACTTTCATGCGTAAAAGAGGCATTTTTCAAGGCACAGCCTTACTGGCAACCTTCTGTGACGTTGTGTACAATCGGTTGGCTAGCGAGCTATTTTTGAGGATCAAAGAGAGAGAAGAATCCACTTTGCTACGTTTGGCTGATGATTTTCTATTTCTCTCAACGAGTCAAAAGCATTGCGAGGATATGCTAAACATGGCGACTTCCTCCATAGCCACAGACTATGGTGCTTACATCAATGTTGATAAGTGCTCCACAATTAATGCAATAGTGAATAGCACCTTTAACTTCGTGGGCTTGGAAATTGACATCAAGACTTTAAATGCAAGATGCGGTGCTTTGCAGCCACTAAACATTCCAAGAAAGTCGCAAAAATCATTTCAAAGTATTCTACAATATTTGCGTTGGAACTGCGGTGTTCGTTTGAACAATTGTAACCTAAATTTGAGATATACAAGCGAAACTGGTATAATTGACCACATTAATGACATCTTGGAACCAGCTTTAGACAGTGTGGCTAAATACTTCCCACCAGTCATCAACGAAAAGCAAGAGCAACTTCAATGCTTAATAAAATTTTGCTTTGAAATTGTATTAATCTTCATGGAAAAGTTAATCAGCATTAACGGAAATGACTTCAATTTCGAATGTCTCTATTTATCAGTTGCGAATGTCATGCGGACCAAATTATGGAATCGATTTGCTGGTATTGGAGATTTGGTAAGTATATACTTTGATATAGATTAAATAATTCCCATTGAGAGTTTGAGATTCTCGGAGTCCTTCTCCTGGCGTCTGCGTTCTAACTCCTCAATACCTCCAGATGTCTTAAATTTATTATCTTCCACAAAATCACCCAACTCTTCTTGAAATTGAGAAACATTTATATGTTCTCTTTCTTTCTGTCTCAACTTTTCGGCCTTTGCAATTGCCTCCAATCGATTCTCGTGGTTAGGGATAAGAGCTGCAACCTCACTCAAGACTGCATCTCGTAAATCATGTAAACTTTCTCCCGGCTCATGCAAATTGGCAAGACCAGCGAAAGTTGCCTTTCTGGAAGAGACCTGCTTGCTCTGTTCTAATGAGCATTTCTCAATTAAATCGAAGGTCTCTTGAATCTTTTTGATATCCTCCTCTAGATCCGAAGTCAAGTCATCCTGTAAATTGAAGAATTGTTGTTCTTCACAAACTTTATCCAACTCAGCTTCCCAAATTTTCTTCCAGGTTGGTTTACCATCTGAAATATAGTTTGTTAAGGCATCGAGTAAATTCATTGCTTCGGTAATCTCCTTCCGCGTATTCTTAAGCTGCTTAGGGCCCAATCTAACTCCTCGTTGAGCAACATCCTTTCTTAGAGCTTCCATAATATCTTGTAGATCATCTACCTTGGTCAATAGATTGTCAGAATCCTCTGAAAGCTTTGAGTAGCTCTGTTGCATATAGCTGCGATTGGAAGATTTGCTCCCTTCCTCCAATCCTGCTGATTTCAATGCCTCAATTTCAGCTTCCAATTCATTAAGAGAGACTTGAAAGGTTTTCTTTCTCATATTCAGAATCTTTTGCACTTCCTTTACTTCTCGCATCAATTCAGTAAATAATTTCGAATTAAGTTGATGAGATTTAACTCCACTATCAATTGGTTGTAATTGAGTGACGCCTGAATTGACACTTAACGAATTCACCATCTCCTTCACCATCTCCTTCACCTCAGTTATCATTTTCGAGGAAAACTCTTCCATTCTATTCTCTAGAGCTTCGAGCTTTACTTCCATGGTCCTGAAGTTGGATTTCTCTTCAATGGTCCCACGTAGAGATAGTAACGTCCCTTCTTTAACATCTTCGTCAATACGGTTATCCTCCAATTCGAACCATACAGATGACATACTATCATACACGTAAATATCTGGAAATGCTTCAATGCCTGGAGAATATCCAAACTTTTCAACAAATTGAAGTCGGAGGGAAGCTAAGGTCATTGGAACCAGAACCGCCACTTTCCGTGTAACTTCATTAATTCTCATGAAAATAGACAAATATTCTGAATTTGAGGAAGACATCTTAGTTGTTGGAACGTCGTCTCCAGCTGTAAATTTCAGCCTCTCGTCGAAGCTGCTGTCTGGGGACTTATGTGAGTCACTTGTAATTCGAGGTAGCAGGTTATTATTAAGATTCGCAAGCTTCGCAAACTGATATGCGCTAAATCTCTTGGAAGCACGTCTCAGAATAAAATTACCTTTCTGTAACTTTGCCAAAGCATCACTTGAGTTCGTTTGATCTGAATGGAGAGTCGTGGCCTCGCTTTGCTCTGGATTGTCGGAATCATGTCTTACATGAATATCTGGATAAGCTCGAGATCGTCTACTTGACATAGTGGACGCAGGAGACAGTCTAGAATGATGCGTTGAGGAAAACCCGCTCGACGGCTTTGAAGGAGGCCCGGAATCCTTCTTGGAAATGACATTATCTTCGGCAATCTCTCTTGCTCTTTGCTGTTTTATTTTTAAATTCAGAAGCAAGTTCACTATTATGTTCCTGATGTTTGGAAGGAATCGATCAAGGTTCTCTTGGGTTGGTGCCTCGCTCAACGCAGATTCGAGTACAATTCTTAAGGCTTTTGGAACATCTCCTAGATCAGAAATATCGACCCCGGCATTTGTAAAAGCTCTAGAAGCTGCTCGAAAGTCGTTTCCAAGTTTAACGTAGGCGTCAGATACAAACTTGTCGTCGGCTTTTTGTCTCGCCCATTGCGTTAGACTTTCGAGAAGGTGTTTGGTAGATACAAGTAATCTAGTAACACTACTTTCTATGGTATTCATAGAAGCACGCCTCGAGCTGGTTTCTTTAGTAGCACGACTACTTGATTCGGCCTGATCTGCCATTCTTGGAGTATCAGCTTGCAAAGGACCGTATAATATATGTTAACATTTTTGGGTCTTCATCTGCAGGATAATTGTTTCAATAGTTACTCTTGACTAAAACTAAAGACAATATAAGCAATTGGAGATATCATGCTGGTGATATCTTTAAATTCATATCACTCCGTTTCCATCAAGCTTCTTTCAACAAAATTCTGTAGCAACTCATTTTTTTTGACAATTTGCGTTCAAAGGTCAACTCAGCCAACTTCTTGCACAATCATGTTCCCTTCAAGTTCTATATTACAAATTTTTGCCAGAAATGGTTTCAACACTATCGTACTACAAAGCAGATTCCCAATCGAGGCGTTCAAATTAAGAAGACACCATTGTTGCCTGGTCCCTTTTTGAATTGTGATAGAGTGTCTGCCTGTTTGAATAGGGACTACATATGCAACTCAATGAACACTAAGCAGTGAAAAGAATAGAGAGATGGTGTATTCAAAAACTAAGTAAACCACTTCTTGACTACGCTGTAATCACTGAAGTTTTGCAAAAGCGAGACAGCTTGTTCATGTGGCAACGTGGACAAGAGTGAAGAGGTTAAATTAACAGCACGACTTGCAAGTTGGCCATCAATGGATTTGTGGGATAAAGCCTGAAGAACAGCATCGATCACTTTGGGCTTTTGTTCTGAGACAGCAGCATGATTGCTTTGAATCAAGTCTAGTAGAAATTCATAAGAAGTCGTGGCCGCATCTGTATCTTGAATAATAGGTAATAAAGTAATCCATTGATGGAGAATCTCGCTCAAATTTGGTATTGATGCACCATTTGCACGACAAATTTTAGCAATGGAGGCAACACAATTTTCAGTAGCTGTAAGGTTCTCATCAGCCCTGGCGTCTGGAAAAGTTGCGATCTCAAATAAAGTTGGCAAAGTAGTTGAACAAATCTGAGCATAAATCTCACCACCGTTCTGTGCTGCCACTCCAATAGCAAAAGCAGCAGCTTGTCTGATACTTGCTTGTGGGGCTGTCAAGCAATCAGATACAATATAAGCTAGATACTCTGTTTGCGGGAAAGCTGAACCACAATGTTCAAAAACATCACAAATCATACACAATCCGCATAATCTGACATTGGTGTTTTCATCCGAAATGAATGCATGAGCAAGTGGCAATAGCTGAGATTGGAAAGGAGTCAAAAACTGCACTTTTGAAACCTTAAAAATTATACTAACAGCTTTATTGATTTCATCGAGAAGCTCCTCATCAGTATACTCCTCTTCATTGTCATCAACTGCTTCAGTGTATTCATCGTCAGATCCTTCTCTTGCGTTGATACGACCAAAGATTTCACTCAAGTTGGTGTTGATAGCGCCTGATAAAGCTTGCAATTGATGCGACGAGATCAGGTTCACTCCCAATACTCCAATGCATTCTATCAATGCTGTATAATAAGCCACAAGTAGCTCGGGAACCGGTTCATTCGTTGCAACTTCCGCAAGCTTGCTACAAATCTGCGACCATATTTCCAAGGTCTCAGCAGAAGTTGGGGAGGTTGCAAACACGGTACTTTTTAACAACGCTGCCAAAGTTAAGGCAGCGGAAGCACGTACACCATCGTGCAAGTAAAAATCAAGAGCAGGAATCGCGATTTGCTGAGCTATTTCCTTAACCCAAGGAAAAAACAGACCCTTGAGTTGGGTTGCATAGACTCTCAACAAGTCCATAGCAGACACTTTATCATCCAAAGCAGCAGTATGGACTGCAATAAGTTTGCCACTCAAATTAATGACGTCCCACTCATCATTGTTGTTGTAGTCCTCAGCTTCATCCTCTTCCAATAATGAGATATCTTGTGCCGCCTTTGCCGAAGCAAGTAAAGGGGGCAAGACAATAGGTAAATATGGTAGAAACTCATTGCCGATGATGCGACAGATTCTTCCCCAACCTTGTTCCAAATATGATTTGACAGGATCGTCGGGTTCAACGATGGACTCTTGAATTCCTCCTAGTATTTGGATAAGCTCCTGTCCATATGTTGCAAAATTATCTTTACCAACAGCCATGGAAATCAAAGTCGCACACTCAATGCATTTTGCTGTCAACATTCTATTTTCCGGCCCCATGTCAGTTTTCAAAAAGCCAATCAACATAGGAAGTAATGTGTCGTGATACTTGATGAACTTTTGTTCAGCAGCATCGGCAATTATTGCGATCGTGATCAAAACTTGCTCCTGGACGTATCGTTTGGGTGATTGCAACAAACCTAAAAGATTACTCAACAAGTCATCCAAGTATGGCTCCAAAACTTCCTTTGAAGCAGCTTCCGAGAAGTTTACTAGGGCGGCGGCCGCATGCGCTTGAACTCGAGGAACAGATTTATTGGTGAGCTTTGAAATCAAAGCAGGTAAAATTCTGTCCCCTGCTGTTCTCTGAATCACATCGGCAAAATCAGTAGAAATTTGGCCTAATGCGTTGCAGCATGCGTACTGAACTCTAGAGTGAGGATGATTGAGTGTGGGCAAGATCATATCCAAGAGTCTGGGAATCTCTGTAATAAGAACATCAACACATCCCTCTGCAGCAGAAGATAATGCCATCAATGCAGCAAACACTTCCCTCCACTGGGAAGATTGGCACATAGTTGGAAGATAATGGAACAATGGAGCTGCGAGAGACTGCCCACCCAATTTCAATGCAATTCTATCCAAAGACTGCCTGGCAGCATCGTATTCCGGCTCGTCATCATCATCTTCAGTGTTTGACTCATTGTTCCACTCCGCTGCGTCCTCATCATCCGGACTAACCTCGGTCAACAAAGACAAATTCACTGACACCATAACAGATGTGTACGTATTGGACTGCTTGCACATTGCTGGAGAGACCTCAGAGAAGGTTGTTAAAAGTTCAAGTGCAGCCAACCTCGCTCCCCCGTCCAACTCTACATTTTTCGCAACGCTTGAGCAGAAATCAATAATGGTTGGCAACATTTCCTTGAACATTTTGGGTACGATCTCCACTAAGTCGATGAGTGATTCCAAAACGTTTGCAAGGGCTTGATCTTGGCCATTCTGCAAAAACCTTGGCAAAGAGTTCAATAAGTTAGGTAACAAAGGCGTGAAATGTTGCCAAATGCTCTTCGGGAGTTCCCGGAAGAAAGAAACATAAGCAGTGCAAGTAGCAATACGAACTTCGTCACTTTCATCTTCGAACCCAGTGCTGAAAATTGGAAGCGTTTGATTTACATACTCTTTGTCAATAATCTCAGGTGATGTTGAAAGAATTCGATAAGCAGACTCTCTGAAGCTTTCATCAGGGCTAGTTGCCAACTGAAATATTGCAGGCACGAGCTCGGGCCATGTGCCTCTTGGTGAAGTATCCTCTTTTGCTACTTCAGAAATAGCATCTGCAAGTTTCCTTCTCACTTGATTTGATTGATTGGAAGCAAATCCCTGCAACAACGTTAGGCGAATTTGTTGCTTCGTTGCCTCATCCAAAACTCCAATAGTTCTTTCAGAGATGCTGCTAAAGTCTTTCGGACTTCTAATGGCAATACGCCTGAACAAAACAGCAGAGAAAGATTTGATAGTTTCGTCATCGCCGCTGACCGAGTTTTCCGCAAGGAACGTCAACAAGATGCCAACATTCTTTCCATCCCGCCACTCGGAATCCATCAACTTTTCAGCAGCCGAACGAACCTCATTATCAGAAGAAATAAGACCTTGGAGCAATTGGTTCAACTGCGATGCTACACCTGGGGCGACAGACATTCTGAGGAAAATCCAGTCGTTGAACTCCTAAGTTATGATGATCTCACAAGAATTTCAATCCTCTTAGACGGAAAGTTGAGTGTCAAAAAGGTGAAGTCAATACGGTTGTTGAATACAACCTAAATACTTTCGAGAAAAAAAAAACGACATCCTGCATTTGAGGGGAGGTACCGTACCTCGATGAACTTGTAACTAGGGAACTAGAATCTATAATGATCTTTGCGATACCTTTATTACCTATTATTTTTTGAGAATTGTGATGACATCCTCGTCTTGTAACTCGTGACTTAAACCAACAATTTGGGGCTGGTGCTTGACGGAAGTTCCAAAGACAACTGCATTCCTGAAGTCATCAACAAGAGACTTATGTATAGAATTGCAGAAGTCCTCGACAGTGCAGCGGTCGCTACGTAAGACAACCGGTTCACTGAAATCAGGTATCTTACCTTTTGGTTTCGTGTAGACTCGAACCAATTTTAAACGACTCCACATCATTTCTAAAAGATCATCAAGGTTCCAACCATTTCCTGAGGAGATTGGGATAGCATTAGGAATCTTATACAATAAGTCAAGTTCTTGTATAGAGAATGAGTCAATTTTGTTGAGCACATAGATTGCAGGAATGTATCTTCTCGACTTTGCTTCTATAGCATCGATCAAATCATCAACAGTAGCATCACATCTGAACGCGATGTTGGCAGAGTTTATCTTGTACTCAGACATGACTGCTCTAATTTCATCATTATCCAAATGGGTTAAAGGAGAGGTCGTAGTGATATTGATGCCTCCTCTCTCTTTCTTGTTGATAATAATGTTGGGTGGTTCCTTATTAATTCTTATCCCGACACCTTCCAACTCTTTTTCAATGATCTGCTTGTGTTGCAATGGTTTGTTTACATCAAGAACCAAGAATAATAAATTGACAGACCTCGCAACTGCAATGACTTGCTTTCCTCTTCCCTTACCATCTTTTGCACCTTCGATAATTCCAGGGAGATCCAACATTTGTATCTTTGCTCCCTTGTACTTTATAACACCAGGGACAGTTGTTAACGTAGTAAATTCGTATGCTGCAGCCTCCGAATGTGTACCAGTAAGTTTGGATAAAAGAGTCGACTTACCAACAGACGGGAACCCCACAAAACCAATTGTTGCAACACCTGTTCTAGCAACATCGAAACCCGCACCACCGCCTCCTCCACCAGAGGAGCTATCAGTTAGAAGTTCTCGTCTTAATTTGGCCAACTTGGCTTTGAGCTGACCCAAGTGAAACGAGGTCGCCTTGTTCTTCTGTGTCTTGGCCATCTCATCCTCGATGGCCTTGATTTTCTCGACTGTGGTCATCTTTCAAAATAGGAATGAATGGATGCTCTTCAAGAACAAATTTTCAATCGCTATGATGTACTCGCATGATTTGATTTTGACACGTATTTGCACGTGAAGCTATATCAAGTTCTTTAATCGAAAGTAGGTTGGAGAGGCAGAACAAAATCAACTTCCATGAACAGACTAAAAATATGACAGCCTCGAAAACTTCACAAACGTAAGCCTAGAGATCAAAATTTCAATTGACTTTGCGTTGAAGATTGCAAAATTTCAAACGGGTCAGTTATACTTGTTTCTTGAGACATAGTATACATATTACTCTAGAATCGAGAGATATGAAAATAAATATGTCAAGAAGTAGCAGAGATTAAATTGAGAATTAGGAGAATATGAGAACGATGATGTAGAGGCATATTTATTGTTTGATGACTTGAAAGATACAAACAAGTATCACTGTTGATACTGCACATTAAAACTCGAAAATTTCTTTCAAGCTGCCTTTTGGTACATCCCCCTCCACTAGCTACATTCAAAAATGGCGAAAAAGGCGAAAAAGGGACAGAAGTCCGGTGATGATATTTGGGATGATGAAGATATGTATGAACAGCCTGCATCTGAAGAATTTGGATCCGATCCAATCGAGGATGGAGAAGAACCTAAGGAAGCAGAGGAAGCTACTCCAGATGATTTTTTGAGCTCCATCAGAACTTCTAAACAAAAGAAGGAGGCCAAGGAAAAGGAGGAAAAGGAGAAGAAGGATGTTCCAAAGTTATTGAGTAAGAAAGAAAAAGAGAAGTTAAAGAAGGAGGCAGAAAAGCAGGCGAAGAAGGAAGCTGCAGCAAAGAAGAAAGCAGATCAAGCTGCCAAGAAAGAGCAAATAAAGGAAGCTAACAAGCAGAACGCTGCTTCGAATGCTCAGAAGAAGGTCGCCTCGAGTGAGACTCCAACTCCCGAACCCGAAGAGAAGAAGGCTGCCCCTGCAAAGAAAGGAGGTAAAAAAGCACCTGCTGGGCTTGCGGCATTAAAGCGTCAATTGGAATTGAAGAAGCAAATGGAAGATGAACAACGCCGTCTTGAAGAAGAGGAGGAGCAGCGTCGCATTGACGAAGAAAAGCTGGCAGAGGCAGCTGCTGCAGAGGCCGCTGCTGCCCGTGAGGCCAAGAAGGAGAAGGAGAGATTGAAGAAGGAGCGTTTGAAGGCCGAAGGTAAACTCTTGACCAAGAAGCAAAAAGAAGAAAAGCGTGCACAAGAGCGTCGTCGTGAATTGCTCTTACAATCTAGCGATATTCAAGTTGCTGGATTAGAAAAGAAGAAAGCTGGAGAAGTTGAATCGGAGAAAAAGCCAAAGAGAATAGTGTACACTAAAAAGAAGTCCACCAAACCCAAAACCTTTGTGCAGAAAACCAACAATGCACCAGTTAAGGAAAACAAGGACGACGGTGAAGATCTTGCAGACGACTGGGAGCAAATGCTTGACGACGGAGACGTTGCAGAGGATTGGGAGGGTGCATTAGGAGCCGACGAGGAGAACAATGATGATGAGAAAGAAGATAATGGTGACGAAATGGAAGAGCTAGTTGAAGAGGAAGAAGAGGATAATGCTCATGCAGAGGCAGCAGCAGCAGCAGCAGCAGCAGCAGCAGAAGCAGCAGCGCAAGAGGAAAAAGCGAAGAAGGAGGAAGAGGCAAAAGAGAAAGCAAAAATACAAGCAAAGGCTATCGAAGATGCCAAACTAGTCCAAAAGTCCACCAATTCCCCAAGTGAGAAGGATTTGCGTTCCCCAATTTGTTGTATCTTGGGCCATGTTGATACAGGTAAAACGAAGTTGTTGGATAAAGTTAGACAAACAAATGTTCAGGGAGGAGAAGCTGGTGGTATCACACAACAGATTGGTGCAACATATTTCCCAGTTGACGCTATCAAACAAAAGACTGCAGTTATGGCAAAATATGAGAAGCAAGTGTTTGATGTTCCAGGTTTATTGATTATTGACACTCCAGGTCACGAATCTTTCACTAACTTAAGATCTCGTGGTTCTTCCTTGTGTAACATTGCCATTTTGGTGATTGATATCATGCATGGTTTGGAACAGCAGACCCTCGAATCTATTAGATTGTTGAGAGACAGAAAGGCCCCCTTTATCGTCGCCTTAAACAAGATTGATAGATTATACGACTGGGAAGCGACTCCAAATAATTCTTTCCGTGATTCTTTCTCAAAGCAATCTAAATCAGTACAGAATGAGTTCCACAGCAGATATGAGCAGATCAAACTTGCCTTGTCGGAGCAGGGTTTGAACTCCGAGTTATACTTCGAGAACAAAAACATGTCCAAATATGTTTCAATAGTCCCTACGTCTGCTGTCACCGGTGAAGGTGTCCCTGATTTATTGTGGTTATTACTTGAGTTGACTCAAAAGAGAATGTCTAAGCAGTTGATGTACTTGTCTAAGGTGGAAGCAACTATCTTAGAAGTTAAGGTTGTTGAAGGATTTGGTTACACTATTGATGTTGTATTATCCAATGGTATTTTACATGAGGGTGATAGGGTCGTCCTTTGTGGCTTGAACGGACCAATTGCTACGAATATCAGGGCACTTCTTACCCCTCCGCCATCTCGTGAATTGAGAATCAAATCAGAATACATTCATCATAAGCAAGTCAAGGCAGCTTTGGGTGTTAAAATAGCTGCCAATGATTTAGAGAAAGCTGTTGCTGGTTCCAGGTTGTTGGTGGTTGGCGAGGATGACGATGAGGACGAAATGATGGAGGAAGTCATGGATGACTTGACTGGTTTGTTAGATTCTGTTGACACGTCCGGAAAGGGTGTGGTTGTTCAAGCTTCTACTTTGGGATCTTTGGAAGCTCTCTTGGATTTCTTGAAAGATATGAAAATCCCAGTTATGTCCATTGGCTTGGGCCCAGTTTACAAGAGAGATGTCATGAAGGCAACCACTATGTTAGAAAAGGCGCCCGAATTAGCAGTCATGTTGTGCTTCGATGTCAAGGTCGATAAGGAGGCTGAACAATATGCCGAGGAGCAAAAGATTAAGATCTTCAATGCTGACATCATCTATCACTTGTTTGATGCTTTCACTGCGTACCAGAACAAGTTGCTTGAGCAGCGCAGAAAAGATTTCATGGAGTATGCTGTTTTACCATGTGTTTTGAAAACTATTCAAATCATTAACAAGCGTAACCCTATGATAATTGGTGTTGATGTGATGGAAGGTGCTGTGCGTATTGGAACTCCAATTTGTGCAGTGCGTAAAGATCCTACTACTAACCAGCCAAATATCCTTGTATTAGGCAAGGTTGTCTCTTTGGAAGTGAACCACAAGGCATCTGATGTTGTCAAGAAGGGTCAGACCGCTGCCGGTGTCGCTATGAGATTGGAGAATCCATCAAGTGCGCAGCCCGTGTGGGGTCGTCATGTTGACGAGTCAGACAACTTGTATTCCTTGATTTCTAGAAAGTCCATTGACACTTTGAAGGATCCAGCTTTCCGTGAGACTGTCTCAAGAGATGACTGGCTCTTAATTAAGAAGTTGAAACCTGTTTTTGACATTAAATAATCGTTAAGATTTTTTTGAACAGATAAATTGCGATGTAAGCGCGCCCTTTTCCCAAAATAGAAGTCTAGAATGGCCAATGAAAGGGTGAGGAAAAAATGTATCATAAAGGACAACCAAAAATCAAGTCTCAAGTCAATACTCCCACAATAAATAAGACATGCAAGATTTGCCACCTATTGGAGGGTACGAACCTGTTCAGTGGAAGAGAAACCTTCCTTCTAGGGGTTTCAGACCATCCATATACTTTTGGGGTATTTCTGGGATTATTGCCTTTGGCTTCTACAGATTTTACCAGGGTGTGGACGAACAAAGAGAGCTTTCCAGAGAGAAGCAATGGGCACGTTTCTATCTCGAACCCTTATTGAGAGCTGAAGAGGACAGACACCTCGCTAGAAGATATTTCTCCGAGTTGAAGAGACAAGACTTGGTCGCAGAGTCAATGTCTCCTGAAACAAGAGCAAAGTTCGAAGAGCCCATCTATAACGATAAATCTAAGCTCCGCTTGCCGCGTTTCACCGCTGGTGTGGATCCTAGCGAACGTTAACTGCGTTGCAGTTTCTTGTTATGATACTTTCTAGTAGTGTCTTAATGTTTGCAAAATTCGAGAAGCAATTTAGCAGAAAATTTCGTAACGAATTCTTGTTGAAATGTGGCCAGTCACATACTGTGCCATTTTGCTTTTGCACTGCATTCCTTGAGCATTATTCACCATACATAAATTATTGCATTACAAAAAAAGTTTCTAATGTTGTAAGTTTGACAAAATTCTGTTGACATAGTAACTTCTCGCGCATTAGGATATGCCAAATTGATTTAGAAATTACTGATCAAGAATTTCTTACCACTTTCGAAGCGGTATCGCTATGAGTTGCTAAGTTCAACCAATCTAAAATTGATAGTAGAATGGACTCTCTTGACTAGGTTAACACAACGCATTTCTGATCGGATCATCTGACCTACATGTAGACCACTATAAATAAAAGTTCACATTTATAGCATTTGGCCTCAATAGCAAAAATGGTCAAGAAAATTACAACCAAAAGCCAAGTCGTGTCATTATTAGAGAAGTATGACTATTTCTTGTTCGATTGTGATGGTGTCATCTGGCTTGGTGACCATTTATTACCCTCTGTTGTCGAGACCTTACAGCTATTGAAGGACGCGGGAAAGATTGTTATTTTCGTCACCAACAACTCTACAAAGTCTAGGGATGATTACCTCCATAAGTTTGAGAAGTTGGGAATTCAAGGAATCACCAAAGATGAAGTGTTCGGATCCTCCTATGCTTCTGCGGTGTATGTCGATAAGATTCTTAAGCTTCCTAAGGATAAGAAAGTCTGGGTTTTAGGTGAAGCAGGCATTGAAACAGAGCTCAAACAGTTAGGATACAATACACTTGGTGGGGCTGATCCCGATTTAAACTCAAATGGTGTTGTTTTCAATCCGGAACATAAGCAGTTGAATGAGTTGGACGACTCTGTTGGGGCTGTTGTAGCTGGGTTAACGTTGAACTTGAATTATCTCAAACTTTCCATCACTATGCAATATCTATTAAAAGATGATAAATCGATTCCGTTCGTCGCTACAAACATCGATTCGACTTTCCCTTCGAAGGGTAAGCTCCTTATCGGAGCAGGATCAATTATCGAAACTGTTTCGTATGCAAGTGGGAGACAACCTGATGCTATTTGTGGTAAACCAAACCAATCCATGATGAACTCAATTAAGGCCGACAACCCGGGTTTGGCTGAAGCGCCAGGGAGAGGTCTTATGATCGGTGATCGTTTGAACACTGACATGAAGTTCGGTCGTGATGGCGGATTAGACACATTACTAGTGCTCACTGGCATTGAAAAGGAGGAGACGGTCAAGTCATTGGATAGTTCTACCGCGCCCACTTACTATGCCGATAAGCTTGGTGATCTCTTTGAACTTACCTGTTAGACTATCGCAAGCAATAGATTTCTCTCATTAGATACGGAGTGATGTGTACCAGTCAAGTTAATAAGTTCTCATTCGAGAATTCAATATCTCCAATGAGCAAATGAACTGCGAGAGCTTCAACTTCAGATTGAAATGAGCTCTTCTATGTGATTTTCAGACTTTCTTCTACTTGCTCGTTATCCACCTTTTTTTTTTACTACCGAAGCTTCAGTCTTCTGTACGAGTGTAATTTAAGAAAACAGTGTGCTATGCAATAAAAGTATCTACACCAGGTTATCCACGGGATTAGCTGCCAAAGAAAGAAACGTACCATAGTATATGGTGAGTTATTAGGTTAAAGAGAACTGAGTCAGTATCTGATCCCGTATAGAAGGAATTGATTGTGTCTAGAACCAGAAGTTACTATGGCTTCCCCATTCCGGCTCTACATGGGAGACAGGAACATTGCGTAATAGTTAACTGGGGGCACAACGAATATTATAACTTTGACAAGGAAATGTCCGTTATAATGGAATTCAACCAAGAGGCTGAGTAGGTGATCGAATATCGAAATTTAGCAAGAATCAAACATTAAGGAGATTTATAATGCTTGTTTCGAAGAATTCTTAGCCATTAAAAAAGTGATGTCATGCCAAATAATGTTCACGTGATGTATGATGTACTTCAGAATTGTCAACGCAGGAAACCAACTGGACAGAATTACAGGAGTTCACTCGCTTTGTCGAAAATCTTTGTCGATAGCTGCAAGTTCTTTTTTAAGGTTGAAATTATACTTCAAGCGTTTTAGTGAACGTGTTGCCATACTCTCTGTAGTTCGTGGTGTTGCCCTCGTTTGCGATTCATAAAATCTAGACCATTCCAAAGTTCAAAGATTCACCTCCTTCATAGCAATTCCAGAGAAATTGAATCGATTCCAAATGAGCGAAGAAAAGAGGCAAGATTTACAAGATACCGGGTTGATCGAATGGTCAGTGTTCTCGGAACTTGTTGCGATGGATGAAGATGAAGAAGGCTTTTCCAAGGGCCTATTCCAAACATTCGTTGACCAATTCAAAGACACTTTTAAAGAAATTGATGAAAATGTTAAAACGAAGGATCTTGACAAATTGTCGGCATTGGGTCATTATCTTAAAGGTTCTGCCGCCGCGTTGGGGTTAACAACAATTTCAGCACAGTGTGAAAGAATACAAAACTACGGACACAAGAACAACTTCGATGATTTTGAAGTAGAAGACGAAAAGATCGAAGAAGACTCTGATAACTTCTGGATTTTCCTCATTGAAGATGCCAAGGACAAAGCGGAAGTCGAATTTCTGAAGTCCAAGGAGGCACTTGACAAGTATTTCGATGATGACTTGTAAGAATTGGTAAAGGTTCATTCCCGTGTTTAATTTAATGCTTAGCCGTCATTCTTTGGGAAGGGGTCTTGGTGACTGATAAAGTGCAGAGTGCGTGTCCTATGAACATGAAGTTTGAATGCCGGTTCTTTTACTATATTCTGCTTTTAGATGTATTGTAATACATAATTACCATAAGCATGAAGGATCACCCTTCCTTCTTAAGAACACAGTAATACATGTACTCAATATCGTAAGGGATGTAGTTCCTGAATGCTTGAGGAACATACAATAATTTTCCAACTCCTTTGTGATTTCCATCAGGACGGATGATCTTTTCACAGCTAACCTTCTCCCAGCCTTCAATAACCACGGGCGTTCCATTATCTATCGTGATAAATTGAATTTCGCCGTTGTCATGATTGACTGGAGAGGAGTTGTCTATAATGAAGTCACATTCTTCGAGCTCCACAATTTTGTCTGGAGAGAAGATGTTTCTTGTATTCATACCATTAGGGTACTTCGATGCAGCCTTAGTCAATGGTACGCCCTCAGGGAAATCGCCAGGCAAAAGTCCGTCGAATCCACTTGCAATAAACTTCAACCTGTAGGTATCTGGAAGGAAGAAAGAGGTAGGAAAGTGATACCACTCTCTGCCAACACAGACATTCTTAATCGTCACACTCGAGTCATTTTTGGCAACTTCGGCGAATACTTGCGCTGACGTGATGGGGGCGCTGTAGTTTTCGATCAAGTTAACAACACGTAGTAAAGATACAGCAATAACTGTCATCATTGAAAGTGTCGAAGTTGCCCGAATCACCCATTTATAGTGGACGCGTCTCTTCAACTCAGAGAACACGTTCGAGGTTAGTACTGCCGCAGACAAAGTGATCATTGGATAAATAGGGTATAGAAACCTTTCTTCCTTGTGCGCCTGATTTCCAAAAATATAAGTCCATATCATCAATGGGGCACCAATTCCAATCAAGGTACGAATTTTGTTCCCAAAAAACGCCGGGTTTATAAAAACGCCAATATAGCCGAGTGGTGCAACAATATTAAAATTCAACAATAAATTCTTTGCGTAATATGAGAACGGCTCAGTTCCAAATATTTCGGGGCCCTCGCCCTCAACTGAAAAGACGTTGTACAAAACGATGTTAAATGGAACAAAAAGCATAGTACGGTCGTAGATGTAAGAATCCACGCTTATCAGTACAATCATCATCGCAACGAAAACGACCGTACAAAGAAGAACTATACGAACCAATGGATCCGTTTGAAATCTCGAGGCAAGAGTAAATACACCAAATGGTAAGCCAAGAGCTAAAGTGAATGGCCATCCGAAAATTCCAGCAAAGAGGAAACAAGTGATAGCCTTCACGCTTGGCCACACGCTAGCAAAGGTATTTTCCAATGTCAAGACATCGAGAGCAAATGATGTACCTAATGCAATCCAACCTAGGGCAAACGATGAAGGAAGAAATGCAACACCCGCATGGGACATACCAGCCGAGACTGTGGAGAAGAGTAAGAACCAGTTAGCAGCGTATGAGCTCAAATTACGCTGAACACTGCGGAAGAGCTTGTACTCACTAAAGCACGTAAATCCGCTCAAAGCAAAAATTCTAATGAAGTAGAAGAAATAATAATCTGGTAATTGCTCTCCAGTAATATGGATGTAGTCCCGTAACGGAAAGGTCACAACATAATATGGGATCAAGTAAAGGTATGATCTGATGGCATACGCTGGTGAATACTCCCATGTCTGTTTACCAAACCCTCTAGCAATTAAATTGAGCGGCTCCCAGTAATTATAAGTTTCGTCACAATCCGAAATGATCATGAAGATACCACAGTATAATCTCATCAAGACATTGAGCGTCACAAGAGATACTCCCAAGGCTGTTTGCCAAATGGATGTATTCTCATCGCCAGCAACAGAGGTTGCAGGTTCAACAGAGTCCACTTCTTTGCCCTCTGACATGCTTTATTCACGACGAAGTTGAAGGTATTTTGCAGACTTGTAGACACGTGCGAATCCACTTTCGCAATTTGCGAGTACGAAATTTCCTCTCAATTCTGAGTGCGTTTACGATTTCTGAACTTCTTTATCTTTTAACGTTTAATATTTAAGAAAATTTATGGCTTGACCAACATGGATTCACGTGCTGGACCAACACCAACCCACTTGATTGGAACGTCGAGGAAGTTCTCAATGTACTCCAAATACTTCTTTGCGTTCTCTGGCAAATCCTTGTAATCAGTGATCTTAGAGATGTCCTGCTCCCATCCAGGCAAGGTCACATACTCGACGTCAACCTTACCCAATTTAGCCAAATCTTCTGGGAAGGACTCCAACTTCTCCCCATTATAGTTGTAAGCAACAGCAACCTTGATTTCCTTAAAAGAGTCTAAAACATCCAACTTAGTAATGTTCAAGTGTGTGTAACCGTTAATAGCGTTGGAATACTTCAACACAACCAAGTCCAACCAACCACATCTTCTCTTTCTGCCAGTAGTCACACCGTATTCAGCACCAACAGTCTGCAATGTTTCACCGTCGGCATTTAACTGCTCGGTGGGGAATGGCCCTTCACCAACTCTAGTGGTGTAGGCCTTGACAACACCATAAACGTTTCTGATTTGCTTAGGAGGAATACCTAAACCAGTCAACACGCCACCAATACCCGTGGCCGAAGAAGTGACGTAGGGGTATGTTCCAAAGTCCAAGTCCAACATCAATGCGTTGGCACCTTCAACCAAAATCTTCTTCTTATCGGCGATAGCCTTTTGCATGAACGCCACAGAGTCGACAACAAAAGGACGGAGCAATTCTCTGTACTTCTCATATTTTGCCAACTCTCCCTCAATATCATAGTCAAACTCACCGTATCTCTTATATCTGGACTCTACAAGACGGTGGTACCTAAGCTTGAACTCATCCCAAGCCTCGGGTTCTTGCGAGACTAAGTGGTGCACTCTAATACCAGATCTAGAGGCCTTGGTGGAGTAAGTTGGACCGATACCCTTACCAGTGGTACCAATAGATTTCTTATTCTGCGAAAGCTCGGCCTCCTTCAACTTGTCTGTTCTTTGGTGAAAGTCGAAAACCAAGTGTGCTCTAGAAGAGACAAACAATCTGTCTCTACCTTCCAAACCCTTTTTTTCTAAGTTTTCCAATTCTTCGAAGAAAGATGGAACATGGACGACAACACCAGAACCAAGCAAGTTCAAACATTTGGGGTTTACCAAACCAGAAGGCAACATGTGGAAATCATACTTAACATCTTTAACCACAATGGTGTGGCCAGCGTTGTTTCCACCCTGACATCTAGCACAAACATCAATTTCGTCACACAAAATATCCACTAATTTACCCTTACCTTCGTCTCCCCATTGGGAGCCTAAGACGACATCACACATGGCTTCGAAAAAAAACTAATATAAGACCTTTGAATCTTGCAAAGGAATGAACGAATCCCGTTAGAACCAAACCAAAAAGAAAATTATTAGGACTAGCGAAACAATTTATATGAATGTGTGTGTACCAAAAGTTTGTTCACTTTATTACCTGACTCTTCTCGTTGAGTCATACAGGGAAATGTTTTCAACTCAAGATAAACTACTCCAGAAAATAGCAGCTTCTTTACTAAAATCAATGGGTGCCATTACTGTAAGTTAAATGCTAATTAATAACTACAGCTTTCAACTATTCTTGACCTATCTTAGCAATAATCTTTGTAATTGACTCGGTTCTGTGGTTTGCTCGGTGAAGTCCGGCAGGTACACATGGAGTCACTATTCTTGGACTACGATGCTACTTTGCACTCAAATTTTAGTAGTCGAATTTGTTTGTTCGAATTTAAAGGATGCCATACTACTTAGAATTGTTCAGCAACTTTATCAATTGTTTAGAGGAAACGTCTCCTTTTTTGTCGTATGACGAATGCCCGTAGCTTTCAATTCAATAGTAGTACTCTTAGAGTTCAGCATCATTGGGACTCCACCAATGAGTGTTAATGATGACAAGTTGATTCTTTTTGGACCCTACACAAAAGTAGTGAAATGGCCGTTGCACCCATGATTACACAAACATTACGAATCGTGCATATAAGTGATAGTGATATACCATTATGACCACACCTTCTCTAAATCATAAGAAGAGAGGTGACAAAAATTACGCGTGTAAAGAATGTCAAAGGAGACGTGTCAGATGTTCCAGAGAATTACCAATCTGCTCGGCCTGTGCGACATCTAATCGTCATTGTCTCTATGAATCGCAATTGAAGTCACGATTGACAAGAAAGCATTTGACAACTGTGGAACAGGAGAACAGGCTTATGAAACAAGTAATTGCCGAATACATGCCTAATGTTGACCTAATCAAATTAATGAGATCTTTGCGAAATGGTGTTTCCATGAGTGAAATCCCGGAGTTTGGCGAATTAGCGAAAAGGATCGCCTTGAGTGAATCGTCGATGACACCTCATGCGACCCAACTTGATGGTACAAAAACTGCCTATAATTCGAGAGAGATCGAAGAAGGGCCAAATACGGTGCTCCGCGGAGCTGGAATGTGTCATAATGAAAGCTTTCAGATACCTCAACTCATCTCGCCAACTGTCACCCATACGAATCAGATGAACAATAATGCTGAACATTCAGGTGTGGGAAGAAGCATGGCTGCTCAAGCCAATTCCAACTATAATTGGGATGAAAGAAGTCGTCTAGAAAACACTCGAAGTCCAACAATAGTTGAAGGAATGGCATTTTCAGATTCTAGTGGATATCTAGGTGCAACCTCGAGTGCTTCGTTTCTCAATTTAGTAGGAGGAGGGTACTTCATGTATTCAAAATTGAATATTGAAACTTCTGTGACTGATAATGCGTCCAATGTTATTGAAAATTCTGACAATAAGCTGACATTGGAAGTTTATGTCAACAAATACTTTGAGACCTACCATCCGTTTTACCCTCTAATATACTGGCCTCATTTTATTGCGTGCTTCAATGGGGTTGTGATTCCCCCATCTGGATGGGAGAGCTTACTCTACATTGTGGCTGCAATTGGTTCATTTCTGGGAGCGACTAACCTGGAGGATGTAAACGATCTAGTTTTCTTTGAGAAAGCTAAGTCTTTTCTCACAATAGATTCATTGGAAACCGGAAATCTCATCCTAGTTCAAACCTTAACATTGATGTCTAATTACCTACAAAAACGTGACCGTCCCAATACGGGATACAATTACCTGGGATTGGCAGCTAGAATGGCCATGGGACTTGGGATACACAAATATTCCGAAGCTATAGATGACCTGCTACTTGAACAAGAAAGTCGGAGAAGGATTTGGTGGTGTCTCTTTATATTTGACTGTGGCCAAACTTGCACATTTGGAAGGCCACTTGGGATAGACTGTTCGGGTGTGGACGCATTACTACCAAGGAATTTTAATGAACTAGAACTCAATGGATTCATGAAGTCTATGCCCGAGGAGGTTAATATGATGACTTCTTACTCAAGTCTCAGACTTCAGTCATTGTTTCATTTACTCACCAACAGTATATATGAACGTCTTATAAGTGCAATTCCACCCAGTGCAGAGTCATTATTGAAATGGGATGAGACATACATCGAGAGATGGAAATCAATGGTCC
Source organism: Sungouiella intermedia (assembly GCA_900106115.1). NCBI lineage: Eukaryota > Fungi > Ascomycota > Pichiomycetes > Serinales > Metschnikowiaceae > Sungouiella > Sungouiella intermedia. The sequence continues at coordinate 925,477 of LT635757.1, read as the reverse complement.
CGTCATACTATTCTGAGAATACTGAAGTTCCGGAAAGGTACAAGCTACCACACAAAGTGATGCATTGGAGGTGTAAGAACCTACGCATATTGATGTATCGAACTTTCGTGTTCAATTTTGGATCCACCAGCAACACATATGAGAAAAATGCGAAAGAAATTTGTCTTGAAGAATGCCATCAAACAATTGTTAGCATGAATGAGCTATGGAAGGATCTAATTGTTCCTAAACGCATGTCTGCGTGGTACTCGCTCTTTTTCATCATTCCTGCGGTCGTGATGCCCCTTGTATGCCTTAGAAATGACCCAAGTTGTGAAAATGCCGATTGCTGGAAGAAGGACATACAGGTTGCTATCGGAATTATCCAAAAGATTCAAATTATATGCCCACCTGCTAGCCGAGTCTTAGATTTAATCAATATTGTGGGTGGTGAGTATTTACCCACAACCATCGATCAGCAAACGAGTATCGATGTGTCGGCATTGACCTCCGATGTCAGTCCGGCTACTCAATTGATGCAATTGCATTCTATGTTATGGCCAGGTTTTCTTGAAACAGACCAAGAAAAGGATTAAGTTGCTCTCTGGCTTGATCAGTACTATTTAAATTGGGAAATGAGTTCAATGACGAAAAGACCTAATATTAAATACTTTCATTCACAAGATCTTTCGTTGTCCATTTCACAACAGAAACTTAGAAAGGAAATCGCATGCGTGATATCTCCTTTCCTTGAGTACTTCGCGTTGAACAGTAATGTTGTTCAGGATAGACCTTTAATTGTAGTCTTTAGGATCAAACTCTAGCGCTTGAAATATTCTTATAGTTTGTATATCATGTTCTAAGATTTCAGTATGCAAAGTAAATGCGAACCAATGTTGATGAAATTTGAGGTAGATATGGTCTGTGGTTCACAATCGAAATCGCCCAACAGTGACATATGCTTTAATGCGCAACAGGAGATTGCATTGGCTGCAACCTCATCGCCTTGAATTCAGATCGTTGGGTGAACTCAAACTTCATAGTGGGAACTCGTTGATCACCTTCCCTGCTACTTTCCTAGTATTCTTGTTGTTGTATGATTTTTTGCTTTGCTTATGAAAGTCATAAGTTATGTCTTGTTTGGTTGTGAAGTTACTTCCCCTTAAGTAACCATTTCAAATGTCTAGCCATGGTAGAACATTACCATATTTATCGAAGTTCCTATTTTGATGGATCGGAGAGCCATCATTCCCCCACCGGATCTCTTTGTTTTTATTGAGAAGCGATTAGATGATTCCATATCTGGGACTACTTATATGGCCCGACAATACATGTATTTACGAGTACGCCGGGGCGGGGCTCCAAACTCTCTGACATCATTTAATTGTCAATTATTCATAGTTAGATAAATAACAAAACGGTTTCGTGGTCTAGTTGGTTATGGCATCTGCTTAACACGCAGAACGTCCCCAGTTCGATCCTGGGCGAAATCATTTTTTTTCAATTGATATTTGCCTCCTTAGCTTTTTTTTTTTTTTACTTGTGACGTTTTCAGTGATGCTTTGAGTTTGTAAACTAATGAATAAACTTATATTTCAAAGATGAAACATCGAGATAGAATGATGAGTGCAATCTATATAGAACTGACATAAATGCGCTTAAGCGTTCAACTTGGCCAAAATAGCATCAGTGAACTCAGTAGTGGTGGAGGTTCCACCGATGTCCTTAGTTCTCACATTACCCTCGGCAATGACGTCGTAAGTGGCACGAGAAATGTTGTCAGCATGCTCGTTCAAGCCCAAGTGTCTCAACATCATGGTAGCAGACAAGATCATGGCAGTAGGGTTGGCAGTGTTCTGGCCCTTGATGTCCAAACCAACGTGTCTGCAACCTGGCTCGAAGACAGCGTACTCTCTTCCGAAGTTAGCACCTGGAACCAAACCTGGGCCACCGATCAAAGCGGCACCAATGTTAGAAAGGATGGTACCGTACAAGTTTGGAGTAACCAAGACATCGAATTGCTCTGGCTTAGCAACAGCCTGCATGGATGCATTGTCCACAATCAAGTCGCTGACGTTGATACCTGGGTAGTCCTGACCAACATCCTTCACAGTCTGTCTGAACAAACCGTCACCCAACTTCATGATGTTGGCCTTGTGGATAGCAGTAACCAACTTTCTGTTGTTCTTCTTAGCGAAGTCAAAGGCGAACTTGGCAATTCTCTCAGACTTGAATCTAGTCATGATCTTCAAGGATTCGACAACACCTGGAACAGACTGGTGTTCCAATCCAGAGTATTCACCTTCAGTGTTTTCTCTGACCAAGGCAAAGTCGATACCGTCCAATCTTCCCTTGACACCTGGGATGTTCTTAATCAAAACCAAAGAAGCGTAGATATCCAACTCCTTTCTCAAAGCAACGTTCAAAGACTTGGAGTTAGCGGAGGTAGAAGTGTACAAAATACCCTTCAAACCAACCTTGTTTCTCTTCAAGGAGTTGACAGCCTCGGTAACTCCCTCAGAGTCCTCGCTCAAACCGGACACATCGACAACATCCCAGTTAATTGGAACACGCTGGTCCTTGAAGATGGTCTGGACGGAATCGGTGATCTCCTTACCGATACCATCACCAGGAATCAAAGTGACGGTGTATACACCGCCATATTTCTTTGGCAACACAGCTTCTGGGGAAGAGAAGGTGGCAAGAGTGCGTACCTAGGATGTTAGTAACTTGATGAAATGTTTGTAAACCTCTAATTAGCCTTAAGAGCTCTCGGACTGGCGACATGAATGACACATTGGGCTTTTTGATCACCTAGATTTTCATCCAAGCCAAATCATTCTCCATCGATAACTGGCATCGACTCCGGAGTAGGAGGGCCCAACGACCAATCATAACGTGGATGAGGACCCTGAACACAATGACAGCCAGAGTGTGAAGCGAATCTCAATTCTGGCATCCGAGCATATAATTGATACACTTCCGAGTCTGTTGACTTCACTCCGAAGTGTCAATTTGTTGTTCATGGAGTCCGAAGACCACTCCGAGGGTGTAAGGAATCCGATCAAAAATACTAAGTTCAAATGATTCAAAAACCAAAATTAGCCGATAAAAGCATGTCCGAATTTTCCAATTTTCATATACATACGTTTCTGAAAGCAGGTCTCAACATGGTGCAAAATATGTGGAAAGAACTTGGAGTTGATCGGTCCTGAAGAGTGGATGGTTTTTCCGTAATACTCCTTTGATGAAGGGCACTCTAATTGGAAAAATTCGCACTTTCTTATTCGGAGCCGAAAATCGTTTTTTATTGGTCAATTGAATTTGACAAATTGCAAAACTTTGAAGGCCTCTAATTGATTCTCTTAGAGTTTAAAGTCAAGATTAATTAAATTTTGAGATGTGGGAAGTAATTTTATTAGCATGCATGTTCTGAATAGTCAAGTATTCAAGCATGGTATTGGTTTTTATCTCCATGAACTCACAGCCATACTGCATTTACCAGCGGGGTTCATTAACAACGAGGGGTCATTACATCAAGCATCTAGGGGAGAAATAACTGCAAAGGCTTTCTTTAAGTACAATTGACAAATAGGGAAGTTATAGTTTCGAGACCGTTTGTCTAAAGATTGATTCGCTTGCATCGATAAAGTGAAGTTATTGATCTCACGTGATTTCGGATCACGCGCTTGTTCTTTCACCTCTTTGACTTCCCCTACTTAACGTGAGGAACCCAGCATGTTGAAGAGTTTGTACAAAGAGCTCCAGAAGGAGCTTTTGGTTGCTCACAGAAAGTCATATGCTGTTCACTGGAAGAAGAATTTGGAGAAAAATAAGGCAAAACTTATGTACACCAAATTACAACTAATCAAATCGAGAAAACCAACCGGAGAAGTTGAAGCACAAATCAAGGCTCTCGAGAGTGGAAAGATAGAGTATCCGCCTTTAAAGACAGAAGGTGTCCGCGAACTTGTGGATTCAGATAATGATATTGCTAACTTAAAGAATGTGATCACTTACTTGAGGAATCAAAGAGTTTACAATGAGCTCCTTGAGAGATATAGCCCTGGTTTGACCATGTCACAGGAAGACAATGTGAGAAAAACAGCAAATATGGTCGGTTTGGCAGTCCCTGAGAATTGATGTAAATAGACAGATATATTTTTCTTAATCGATGATCTATTGCAGTGATCACCAATGAGTTCTTTTATTTTCTTATAGTACATAGACCAAGCCAAGCCGGTAATAATAATAATATAGTGATAAAAATGGACATCAAGCCATTTTCTTTATTGCTTGAGGAGTGACATTTTCAATACACTCGATTGATCTTTTCAACTTTCGATTCTTCGTCATCACTCCATTCTCTCTCTGTTTAATCTGACTATTCTCAGCATGAAACTTCTTCAAACTGTCAATCAAAAGCACATCATCATAGTACGTGAAATTGAACAAGTCTGTACTTGGAGAACTAAAGTACATGATGTCACACCCTTCCTTATATTGTTGGGGAAGTATGGAGAGCAAATACTTGTAGCTTGATTCAAAATTGTAGTTGTAGTTGTCCATCAAGTACAGAATAGCCAATGCGTACAATAAACCATTGGAATGATGTTGCTGCCCGAAATTCTCAGATATAAACATAACTCCAACTGAGGTATTAACGTTTCTGATGAGCTTTAGTAAACGGTTAACATTAAAAAGCAGCTTTAATGGCATCCCATTCATAGTAGGAGACTCAAACGTCAATTTCGCATTTTCAAAGTTCAGGTTAATGTAGTATTTCACTTCATCATTGTAGTTATAAAAAAACGCCAAATAATTCTGAAGAATTCTGTTAAAACGAGAATGGAAGTCCTTGAATGCTTTATCAGTGTTCAAGCTATTTGTGTCAAAATTCAACACAATGATGTCGCTAGATAATACTGGCTGTTGTATGTCGAGAAACTGAAGGAAGCGCGATGTAGAACCACAGTTGACCACAACTTTCACGTTATTCTTGTTAAGCAAGTCCAAGTTAGCCAATGAGCCATAAGCACCAAGAAATATTCCAGGTGCCAACTGGGTCAGTTGAGAAAATCTAGCCACCATTGGCAAATCTTCGGTATGATAAATGTGGATCGGTGTACGGGTGTCTTCAATTGGGTGCAAACCCAGGCTTGAAAATGGTAGGTTCGTTCAAAAAAAAAAAACCTTTGGCATGAACCGTGCTGGAAAAGGGTGCAGACCACGAGTTGAAAAATGAGAAATGACCAAACTGAGAAGACCGGCCACAATGTACAAGCGGAACTCCACTGCTTGTGAAGTGCCGTGGGACTTCCAGGATTATATATTCTTTGCTTATGTAATTGTGAGTTCGTGCAGTCGGCTTTCTAAGAAATGTGGCAGTAAAAAGCCGGGCATCCAGTGCGCAAAGCCAATGTGCAGTCCGCTGGTGATGACCTACTTCGGCGTCTCGCACTCGGATGTCGTTCCATGTCCAATACTGTGTGAAGGGTCAACTGTTACAGGTCCTGTTTCCGCTACGCGCATACAGTATTACTACAAATTTAAGGTGAGGAACCCTTGACTGGAAACGGCAAGGTTTCGTCCCCCCGGTCTCCCCAATAGGCAACTGGATAGACCGCCCCAGATTTGTTTCCATTTTTGTGTAATAATTTGTAGGCATCTGATTGGTGGAGTTATCGCTTCTCCCCGTTTTACCGTTCACTATTCATTCCCAGGCCACCCGACAAGCAATGTTGACCAGTCGTCTCATTACCATACTATGGTAAACTGCCTGCGCAATGTGCACAATCTTGTGGAGTGGTTCTGGTCATTTAACGTCGTATACTCCGTGAACACCTACGTTCAATAAATACCAATGTTTTCCGTTTTCCGTCCAATTGCATTCAGAAACTTAAAGGTTGCGGTTCCAGTAATTTTGAGTACCACGGCTCTTTTGAGACCTCAGGCAATTATCCACAATGATGCGTTTGCTGTCTCTCAACCTCAGCAACATTACCTGCCCCAGGCCATCCAAGCCAAAGCTCGTACTTCAAGGTTAAATGGAAAGCTTGACTATGGTGAATTGTGTCTTGGGTCGCTTACAGGATTATTCTTGGGTGTTGTTGTTGGAAAATTGTCGAGTGTGTTGGTGTTCGTATCTGTCTCTACATACTTGCTCTTGCAATTCTTAGAGAACAGAGGAATGGTTACTATTCCGTGGACTTCGATACTCAATATTGGAAATCGCCAGTGGGACTTGAAGCTGCTCTTCTTTGATAAGCCAAGCTTTAAGATCTCCTTGGTTTCCTCATTTTTGATTGCGGCTTACAACGTGTAGTTGATCACCCATACCCGGCTTTTGCTGAGAATTGAGTGTTTACGAGTGTTTACGAAAAAGCTCCCAGTCTTCGTATATATACAAAAAAATGAAACATGCAACAATATCCTTAGTTTATGGTGGCAAACCATGTACTCGGTACTAAACCATTGTAGGCATCTTCGACATAATATCAAAAGATCCTGTGCCAACGTTAGACAATTTACCCAAGACGATTCTAGCCGAAGGAGACTCTAAATCTTCAGTATCTCCATCCAAAACGGCCTTGGTCAAGAATTGACAGGTGGTTTCGTAAGACATCTTCTTGAATGCAGAAGTAGAAGAGTCGATACCCTGTCTGTTAAAAGCAAGATAAGTACCTTCTCTAGTCATCATATCAGCTATCAAGTCCAAATGACGACTCGAGACAGAAATGGCATAAGTGGAGAAAACATTATTGATCTCATTGACAATAGTGTTTCTGGCTGCCTCCACACCATAAGTTCTCAATACGGCACTAATATCGTTCGAACGAATTCCGTTGACATTAATGAAGTCATCCTGCTCCCACATGGCCTTGAAGTTCACACCCTCGGTTGTCAAGAGTCTCTTACCTGCGTCAGGCTGAGGGCGGAGACATCTACCGATGTTCTTGATTTCTCTGACAACAACCTCACGACACAAGTCCTCGATGATGTTGACCATCAACAACTTTTGTACATCACCAAGAAGTTCGATCTCGAACTCACACCACTCACCATTGTCATCGTCGAAGTCATACTTCTTGATAAAGTGATGCGATGACACAACATCAGCTTGTCTGTCCTTAGCAGACTTCGACAAGGTTTTGAGGGTCTTTGGTGCCTTCTCCTTTGCTTCGTCAATCACCATGTTCTCATCATCGTCCGAGTCCTCCTCAGAATCTTCAGAATCGGAGTTGTCCTCCATTTCCTCATCAGAGGTCTGCTCGGCCTTCTCCATGGACTCTATCTCTTCATCATCAGGTCCGTCATAAGAAACAGCTTGCTTGGAGTTGGACTTCAACTTGTCGTCAGAAGCATCTCCATCTTCGGAACCTTCACCATCCAAATTCTTGTTAGTGGCCAAAGCAGCGTCAGTCTGAGACTTAGGAAGTGCCTTACCAATAGTTGGTAAGTTCTCAGATCTGGTCTGCTTCTTTGTTTCCTTGCTGATAGCGTTCTCCAACTTACCCAAGAATTTGGTAGCAACAGTGTTTTGCAATTGTTCTTGCGAGATGTCGTACTCCTCCTCGTATTCACCCTTGGAGTAGAAGTCAAGCTTGACCTTATAGGATCTGTAGGAAGTAGAGGTTCCCTCCTCGATACCTGTGGTTTCGGTCACAGTAACTTTGTCGATGAACTCACTCAAGCGAACCTTGGCAACAGACTTACAGAAGGAGTCTGCCATGTTGTCGCTAACATCCTCCAAAATAGGCAATGACATCTGAGGAGTCTTGATCGATGCGGAAGCAGTCATGATAATTTCTCTCATTCTTGGAATACCCAAAGTGACGTTAGCAGCACCGTGTCCAGCAAAGTGGAAAGTGTTCAACGTCATCTGTGTAGATGGTTCACCGATGGACTGAGCAGCAATAATTCCGACAGACTCCCCTGGATTGATCAAGGATCTCATATACTTCAATTGCATCAAAGCACGGTATTTCTTTTCAGTGACACCATCGCTCAGGTGCTTAGTGAACAAACTTGGGTTCTCCTTCACAAAATCATCAAGTTTATCCTGGAAGTTCTCAGAAACAGATCCCAAGTATTTTGCTGGGTTGAAAACAGACAATACAGGGTCATACTTAGCACTTTGTTCATAGTGAGGTAATTCCTTTTGTTTCTTGAAGTTCTTACGAACCTTCTTGGAGTAAGACAATGCTGCCTCGGTATCCAAGTGCTCTGTCAAGTCTCCTGGATTGTACTTGGACAATAATGCATCGTAGTTCTCAAGACAGAACTTGAATTGGTTCATGTGCGATTGCTTAGTGGTGTCAATGGCATCTCCACCATACAAGAACTGAAGCAAGGAACCATCACCATCTCTAACGGAATTGTCGTAAGAAACGTGGATACCCTCCAATTGTTTCGTCAAACAACGTTGCAAGTATCCAGATCTGGATGTTTTGACGGCGGTATCGATCAAACCTTCTCTTCCAGCCATACAATGGAAATAATACTCCTGCGGTCTAATACCGGAGTAAAAGCGACCCTTAATATAACCACCAGCGCGAGCATCGGTCTCGAATGGCTTGAAGGATGGTAAAGTCTTACCACTGACCATGACAGGAACTCTTCTACCTTCCAAAGCCTGTTGACCCAAAAGACACATGATCTGAGAAACGTTCACACCAGAACCCTTGGCACCCGAAAGGGCCATTGCTTGCATACTGTTGTAAGGAAATCTCTTCATGGTTCCTTCTGGGATACACTTGTTGACAACCTGCGACGTGATAGCGTTCACCTTAGACTGGGTAATGGCATCTAAAATTCCAAGTTTGTTATCGTCTCTCAAGATTTCCTCCAAACGTCTCAACAATTCCTTGTCGTTGTTAGCTGTGTCAGACTCTAAATTAGTGACTTCGCAAGCTGCGGTTCTTCCAATATCTACGGACTGTTTGAGAATGTCCCTCCTCCAATCGTTACCCTCGTCAGTCAATCTCAAGTCGTCCATACCACAAGTGAAGGCAGTCATCATGATGTAATTTGTGAAAAGTCTACCCAACACAGACAATGCCTTACTGGCAGTGTCTGGACCGTAAACTTCATGCAAAGAGTGGACAATACCATACTGGGAAGCACCATACTGAGATTTATCCAAGATACCACACAATAACTCACCGTTCTTGAACAAAACCTCATTTTCCTTCGAGCCCTTACCCCAATAGTCATCTTTGACCTTGTTCTTAGACACTAAGTTGATACCCGGAACATCACGTGGCTTGATATTCAACAAAATGGTAGTGATGACCTGCTTACCGGTCCACATTGGTTGTGGTTTGATAATTGCAGGTGCGACAGTAAGAATTCTAGTGGCCCCATTAGTGTGGCCATCCTCGGGTCTGATACAGCCATAGACCAATTGCTGGTAAATGTCCCTTGTGAAGAAGCTGTCCTTGCTTGTCAACCAAACACCAGCAGAAATATGGTCCTGAATCAAACCTCTCAATGGAGATCCCGAAGTTGGAGTCAAGTACTGAGAGTCGGTGTTAGCTAAATTGAGTGCTTCAGCCTTGGCATTCTCATTTTGTGGGAAATGCATGTTCATCTCGTCACCATCGAAATCGGCATTGTAAGCTCCAGTGTTAGCGTAATGCAATCTCAAAGTCTTTTCACCTGGCAAAACTCTAACTTTGTGACCCATCATGGAGGCTTTATGCAAAGTTGGCTGACGGTTCATGATGACAACATCTTTATTCTTAATATGTCTGTGAACCTTTTTATTGATGACACTGGCACCGTTAGATGGAGTCAACAATTGGTTAGCAACGGCTTTACGTTGTTCCAAAGTCATACCAATCAACGACACCATAGTTCCGTCTTCGTTTTGGACCTGAATAGCACCGGGCCACTTGTCTGGACCGTTTATCACAGCCTGTCTCAATTCGGATACATTGTATGCGGTTACTGGCTCTGGGTAAGTTAACTTCACGGCAAAGACCGGAGGTACACCAATCTCGTTAGTTTCCAAATTAGGATCTGGAGAAATGACGGAACGAGCAGCGTAGTTGACTCTCTTACCCATCATGTGTTTACGGAACAAACCTTCCTTCTTTTCCAAAGCTTGCTTAATACCTGGGTTGGGGGCTTTTCCAGCAGGAGCATTTTGGTTTTTAGTAGAGTCAATGAAGGCATTCACGTCGTTTTGAATAGTGACGAAAGAATTCATCAATCTGTTAAATAAGATCTTTCTATCGTCGACGGTAGCAGACTTCTCCTTGGAGAACATACCAGAAATTTGGTCGTTCAAATCTCTGATCAATAGAGAGGTTTTCAAGATATTCGACAAGAGTTCATTTTGAGCATTCTCGTGAATCTCATCTCCCAACTTGGAAGGAAGTCTGAATCTGGTAGCAGGCACAATCAATGCTTGGATGAAAAACATGTCTGCTGTAACTGTGGCAGTATTGAGGGGTCTAGAGTGGAAAAGCTTCTGCATCATTTCCTGCTCATTATTGAACACACTTCTCAACACATTTCTGACCTCCGTCGATAAAACATACTTGGATCCGGTTTTCAGTTTGATGCTTGAAATATTCTCCGTTGGATTTGAAGATTGACTATTGGTGGTCTTTTTGAGAACGTCTGGACGAGACAATCCCTTTACTCTATTGTTGGAGACTTGCTTCTCTCTCAAGGCATTCTCAAAAATCTTCACATATCCATCCTTTCTGTAAGTTGGCGAGTACATCCCACAGTTGTCACACTTGGGCCTCGAAAGAATTCTCTTGTAGAATTCTTGAGTAATGTTCTTTCTTTCTTCACCAACAGTCTCAGTGATGAGACCATTTTCGGAAGTTCTACCCTCGCTCAATGCAGTAGTTATAGCGAGATTGACGAAGTCTTCCCTTCTTTGCTTGATCTTCTTTTTGGCCTCAGGTTCAAGACCGTTGGAAGATGAGGAGGATTCTTCATCATCATCACCAAGGTTTCCATCCTTGGCGAACAAATTCTCCAATTCTTGACACTCCAAAAGCAAGCCATACTGCACCAATTTAAGCTTACAAATGTACTTGTGTACCTCCATCTCGCCCAACTTCAAGTGGTGACAGTAGAGACATGAAGATCTCAAGAAGATGTACAACTGATTGAAGAAGAGCGGGTTGTACACTGGAACGGGCAATTCAATATGGCCCTGGTGACCTGGACAGAATTTCTCATCCAAACCACAAGTGGTACATAAGTTTCTAAGAAAGGCACCCAAAGCCAAATCGTAAAGACCGTTGTTCACTGCGTGGCCCAAATTGTCAAAGACAATGGGATTGGTGATCTGTTTTGCGGACAATTTTCTGATCTCATCGGTGGATAATACACCGAAATCCACCGAAGTAATTTCCGAACCAACAGGCTTGGAGATATCCATTGTGATTGAATGGCCAGGCCTGTTTGAATAAGATTCCGGAGGTTTTTAGAGAGGTTTTTTTCGACTGATGAGATGCGAAAAAGTCATCTCTTACACGTGACATTTCTTTCTGCAGGCTGACTTTCGATTTCACATATAATATTACCTCAACTTGCTTGATTGGTAAGTTCTGTAATTTCAAATATTTTTAAAAAAATGTCTCGAAATCGAATTTAAATACCTGTAGGTCAAGGGGCTCAAAACTCTAGAAGGTTTTGCTTAGACTTTGGTTGTCGCTCTTCAACAAGCGATGAAGATGTGGAACTTACGTTAACAACCAAGAAACTATGTGGCAAAATTTGGGTCGGAATTTAATAAAAATTTACTTTAAATCATGCTAATAAATTATTCCAGATTCATTTCGGAACTATGAACTTGTTTGATTAACTACGGTCATAGTGTGAACCCGACTACGATATGTTGTTCCTCCAAGTAAGGAGGATGTAGGTGAAAGGGTTGGAACTGTGATTATTCAGAAGCTTATTAAACGAAATCATCTTATTTCTCCCAACATCTGAAAGATTTCGATTTTTTCTGTGCAAATCATCCTTTTATTATTAGCGGCTGGCGCTCAATTATTTTACATATTGCAAGATAATGACCAAGATCGAGGAAGGTCACAAACACATACATTTAACTTCCAAATACTATCAATGCAAACTTTACACCAAAAGAGCCATGATGATTATCAACATGATGATGAAAACCTAAATTATTTAATTCATAACTTTATAATCGTATGGAATGCCAGAGGGGCATCATTTTGCAACTGTCTTTTGACCATGTCGAGACAAGTGAATGAAATGATCAGAAATGAATTGAAGTCAGAGAAACCAAGTGATCCTGACTTCATTCAAGATGTTAACAAACTACACGAAAAGATTAAACAGCAAACTGGTTCAGAATTTGATGGAAATCATTCTTCCAAACTGCACCTATGCCTTGACCAAGACCATCTTCTGGTCTTCATGAAAATGAAGGAGAAGGAGTTACTTAGAATCAACAACATGGAGACACGTCATTGGACACAGCACATAAACTTCAGAAGAAGGAAAAGAGGTTGAATTGTCTTGAGAAGACAAGTGTATTAATGATTGTCAATACCATATATATCTATTTTACGCCCCATGATAAGTTATCGTACCCAAACATCCAGGGACCGACAGTGTGGCGTACCACGATCATCGAAAGCCCCACAATCAATTGAACACCCATGATCATGAGACACAACTTGTCTTCTCTCATAGGTCCATACCAGACCAAGGTTAAGTTAATGATAGTCAAATTCGAGAATTCTGTGATTTCATTCTTCTTGTTTCTTTTGACGGCGATCAACCCAAAAAATGCCATAAGCGATATTAATTTGGTTCCTATTTTGTATTCGGTCTTCAATGGTCCAAAGCTTGGATACATGAGTCCATCTTCAACGTTGAAACGAGGCAATCTGTGTCTGGGACATGGAACAATGTTAAACAATTGAGGAACGGAATAAATGAAGTTAACGATTTGAGGAAGGAAGAATATGAGCAAAGTCTTCGAAAAGTGACCAAGTATACCAACAATTGCAAACACCATTCCGCTGAAGTAGCAGTAAGTGTCTCCCACAAAAACCCTCGCTGGGTAGAAATTGAACTGGAAAAGTCCAATAGAAACTCCCAAGAACGGAAGAATAAAGATGGAAGAGAGCATATGCGAGTCGAGTGCTGCTTGGGAGATTGAACGAGTGAACAAGTAGCACAAATCGTTAACCAAAAAGATAACAGCCAAAACAATGGATTGTCCCACTTCAAGACCGTTGATTCCTGCGAGAATGTTGATTGAATTGGGACAGAATATAGACAAGGCAGACATGTAAGCGTAATAAAAAATACCCAAATCAAGCAATTTAGGTGGGGAGCTGGACTCAATTTTGTAGTCACTTGCCAAAGTGTTGAACCTCAAACCAGTGACAAATGTCACTAAAGTGTTAAAAGAATGCACAAACCAAGAGAAGTACTCTATGAAAAGTTCACCAAAAATATTGTTGGTAACAAAATTCGGAATCACCACAGATGTTACACTGAAATCCACGTAGTACACAATAAGCAAAGGCAAAGATGCCACAGCCGGTAAAAAGAACTTGTGTCTCCATCTAATATCGAACAAGTCATCAAAGAAACCCAACAAAATAGTGCTTAGTAAACACAATGAGCCGCTCAAGAATTCAGCCAACTTATTGTGTGGAAATAAGTGATTGTTTTCAACTGACTGATATTGATCTTGATAAATGGCTGACATGTTTTTGTCATCTGAGAGAGACAGAAAAGACACCAAGTACTTAAAAAAAACGAAAGGTATGATCAAGACAATCAAAATCATATAGGTAACCGCAGCTACAACTCCCATAGACTCTGGAATGGGTTCCACTGGCGGCGGTTTCAGAAGATCTCGGCCCTTGAGACCAACTCTCATAAAACTCTCACCTAATCTGGGAATGAGATACGTGGTAATAGTATAGCCTAATAGACCGAAGGCTGCAGACGTTTGGAGTGGATTATTGGAGCGAATCATGGTTAATGCCACGAGAGTGGCCGCAACCTTGAGGAGGCCCATGGTAAAGTAGTTCGACAGGCAGGTCCTGTATTAGTATTTGACGTGTTTAAAATTGAAGATCCTGTACTATAAGTAGACACCAATTTGGTACAGACAAGATAAACAGTAAAAGGGGAAATTCTAACGTGTAAAACTTCTAATCAACGTTTATAGCCTGATCTCGATTAGGTGGTTTCAAAATAAGTACAATATTCGGAGTTTGGCAACCAAATTGGAAAGTTCGCCAATGTGGCCAGGCTCTTACATGCCAACAAAGCGGATTGGATCGACAAATAACAGATCGAGAGAAGGTCGTCCGCTTGAAGTTTACTGCTGATTTTTGGATGGTAGGATATTGCACCTGTGCATCAATATTAATATTCTGTTCAATGCGTCCCGTGATTTTTCAATTACTTGAGATCAACTATCCATTTCACTTTATAGTATTCGATATTTCTTGAGAGAAAATCCGATCAGTGGGTTATTAATATCTGACCTACATTACCAAGTTATCCAAGAAGTTCTCATCATTTCACGATCAATGTGACACACTTCATTTAGATTTGGTAACTAAAACCAGAATGCAACTTCATATACTCAGGAGTAACAAAAGATTTTGATGCTTTCTGGTTTTAAAAAATGATTAAGAAGCCCATTTTAATTTAAATAGATTAGATGTTCATTTGAACTTGAAAGTACTTAACTGTCGGAGGATTGCACCTAATCGGGCATATACTACTACATACACCAACCTCACAGAACTATCCAATTTAAACATTAAATGAGGGCCTTCCAAACTGGACATGAGGAACTTATCCACGACGTCAAATATGACTTCTATGGACGTCAGGTTGCTACTGCGTCCTCAGACCAACATGTGAAGGTCTTCGACCTAGATGCCCCAACTTCAACTTGGGTTCTCAACGACCTGTGGAAAGCTCACGATTCCCTGGTAGTCAAGGTCTCATGGGCTCATCCAGAGTTCTCTGCGTTCAAGACATTAGCACTGTGCTCATACGATCGAACAGTGAAGATTTGGCAGGAAATGCCTGACGAAATGCACGGTTCTGGTCGGAGATGGATAAAGCTCACAACATTGGCAGTTGAATCGTATGGCCCAATCTATGACGTAGCGTTCGCTCCTCCTCATTTGGGATTAAAGCTTGCTTGCGTGGGTTCTGATGGAATTGTACGTATTTACGAGCTGACAGAGCCTTCTGACCTCTCTGTATGGGAACTCACATCCGAGATTCCTATATTGACACTGCAATTGCCAGCAAAGAGCTTACAAAGTAGCTTCTGCATTGAATGGTGTCCCACGAAATTCACTAAAACTGAAAAATTTGTGGTGATTGCCTTGGATCAGGGATTCATTTACAGAGGCTACGCCAATGACGGAGAAGGCAGATTGAGACTGAGTCAGGACGGCACAAATTCTTTGGAGCCAAGCGAATCATTGGGTGAAAAAAACATGAGTGGTGATATAGATGCTTCGTCCGCTGGGCCAGACCAAGGGACTTCCACAAAGTTTATAAAAGTGTGCAACCTTCCAGAACACAATGGTCTTATACGATCAGTTAGCTGGGCGCCATCCATGGGGAGAAGCTACCACCTCATTGCTACGGGTTGTAAGGATGGATACATTCGGATATTCAAAGTTCACGAAAAAGATAACGGGGAGTTTCGTATAGAGACGGTCGCTAAACTTAATGATCACCGCCAGGAAGTGTGGAGAGTGTCATGGAATTCCACAGGTACAGTTTTGAGTTCAGCAGGCGATGACGGAAAGGTCAGATTATGGAAGTGCAATTACTTGAACGAATGGCAATGCATGAGTGAGATAAACAGCAGCAACAGACTGGACAACAGGGTTGTGGACGAATCCGCCAAATGAGACCTTGTATACTTCAGGTGGAGATGCTGTACATTTTGATGGCTATTGAATTTCGGAAGACTATATTCTTCTTTTCTTCTTAATGATGGGGGCTGGTGCTTCCTCATCTTGGTCCAAGTCGTTCCAGAACTTCTCGTCATCGTCTTCAGCCTCCAATTCCCTCTTCTTCTCTTCGGAGTCTAGGTTAGCATCTGACGCATCTAGTATAACTAGAGAGGAAATCTGTGTACCCAAATAAATCTTCAGGACTAAGGCTCGAGAGGACACATTGAAAACACGCAAATATCTGTCCAAACCACCAAATGCTACAACGTTGTTTGTAAAATCAACATCAACTCCGTGGATGGCACCAGTGTTTCCTCCTTCTGAATACTTTCCAAGCAACTTCAAGCTCGGCTTGTAGAATGTTCCGGCCGATGCAGACACAATCCTCTGGGCCCTTGCATCCACCTTGGTCAAAGAAAGACGAGCAACAAAGGTGTGAGTATCAGAGATAATAATCTCGTCTTGCTCATTTGAGGCGAAATTAAGAGTCAGAATTGCCTTATCGCAGACCTTGTACGAGCCAATAGGTTCAGTATCTTCCACGGTATCATACTTGCGAATATTACCATATCTTGTAGATGTAATTAACTTGTAGCCCTTCTTTGGGGCATCTTTGCAAAACAAAATGCCCGAGATCCAGATAGGAGCTTCAATTCCGAGGTGATCTGGTTCTACGTTTTCAGCTTCGAACTCCACCTTGATTTTCCACGAACTTGACGACTTGGAATCCTTCCCCGTGAAGTTCTTCTTTTTGTCGAAAAGCTTAACTACCTGAAGGTCGTTATTTTTTCCTCCTGAAGCAAAGATGCCAGGAATGTATGGATTGTGGACAAAAGTAGAAAGAGTGGATTTTTCATCATTCACAGGTCTTATGGGGATGGAAATTGAGATCGGCTTCACATCGAATTTACCACCATTAAAGAATATTATGAAGACCACTGAAGACTCGAATGCCACCATGACGAAGTCATCCTTCTCAAACTTAATCAATGCAACTGGTTTATCTCCACTCTCCACTGGAAGTTTATAGTTATGCAACAAGTTGTAGTTTTCTTCCGGGACTTCAGAAGAATTGAACATATCGTAAACAGTTAAGAATCCTCCAAGACGTGAAGAAACAATCCATTTTTCCTGGAAAGTAGCTAAGTGGACAATTCTGTTCTTGACATTAGTGAGGTCAGATGCTTGGAGAATATTGTTGACCAACTCCGGCTGTTCTCCATCCTTTTTCGAAGTGTCAACCCCAGGAGCAGAGATGACCTCCTTTATATTTCCTGTTTCATCAGACGACACAAAAATACGCATTATTAGAGACGAGATCTAAACTTGATTTGAGATGAGGTAGCGATGAAGCAAAAAATGTGAGTATGGAGGATCGCGACAACAGGCTCATCCATCGTAAAAACAATCAACTATTTCTCAATCTTTAACTCTTTTTCTTTTAAAGAATGCCATATTATCTTCTTTTAATATAGCTTTTACTACTGCCAGTTCTCATTCTTCGTCCGCAACTTCTACCAACGATGCTTGCTTTTTCTCAATATACCCGTTGATCCACTGTTGAACGGGAAATAAGCTGCTCTTGTAAGCTTCTTCCAAAACTCCTGAAATTACCTCTATGTTCCTATCAACCTTGTTGAGAGTAAGAAGAAGCTTACTTGCATTCAACAAAATCTCATCTGCATTCGGCTGTATGTTCATCTCCTCGACGACATTCTTATAAAACACCTTGATTCTTCGATGCGAACCGTCATAGCACCTGTAATTAGAATTGAGCTGAGCCTCTCTGTTGCATTTAAAGTCGGCTTTCAATGTGATGCAACGAATGTATTCAAATAATCTCGATAATATGCCCGTCATGCGGTCTGAGTGGTTAACAAAAACTACGGAGCCTTCAATTTCCTCTTTCAATCGGTCACAGATGTCGATTATGTAGCCAAGGGTATTCATCATATCTTCATGTGTTGCCATATTCTTGTGGAACTTTGTCCTGGCGAGAAAAAAAGCTTGGTCTCGGATATCTCTTCTACATACATAGTAGAGCTCTTGAAATTCTGGATATCGTTCCCTCAATTTTTGATTCAAGTAATTGGAGTCATTAGCTAGCTTACAAACCTCAACGTACCATCTCTGGATGGGCGCTCTTAGTCGACAACAACTCTCACGGAAGTTTCTAACCATGTTCAACGCTTCAGAAAGAACATCGCTAGTCATATTATAGCATTCGGCGTTATTGATATCACCAAGGTCACCAAAGAGATCGTTTTGAGCTTTTTCTATTGGATATTCTCTTACTAGATTGACAAACTTCTCGATCACCTGGTCCAAATTAGAGTTGACGAGACGACGTTCAAAGGTAATGTGGTAGCTACTGCAAACATCAACCTCAACAGTGGGAAGAATGAAACCAAACCTATCACAGTGGGATATTTGGGATTTCTTGATTTTTCTCTTTTGAAGATTTTCGGCCATAGCGGGTAGTATTATCGATCTCGCACACAAAAAGACAGATCAATTATTAGCCAATTGTTGCAAACTGGAAGCATCACTTCAAATTTTCTCAAGATTTGATTATCTCTATGAAAGTGTTCTAAGCTCTTGGACTTTCTACTACTGCAACCTTCATTCTAGGGGGTACCGTAAGAGGAGAAGACATGGCGCAAACCAGCTTTTAAAGTTGGTATCCTCAATTCTATGATTTGCGACAAGACCAGAGTAAAACAGCCCAGAGATGGCCAAATGGATCCAGAATTATACGCCATTGATGTTATACCGGACGCCGCTGTGAATTTGTATTGCACCGAACTTTGTCCGTTAATGATAGGGATACATTCCCCGTTTCAAAACTACCTTTTGCCAATTCCATGCAAGTAAAACAGGGGATATCTATTAGATGAATTCCATTCTATGTATGTTTCTAAGTTGGACATATCTTCTTTTGTCTTGGCTTTTCCATCCAAACGGGTCCATCATATTCCGTTAAGCCGCTACCTCTTACGACAGCTTCTGAAGGTTCCACATCAGCGTGAGCGAGTGAAACGGGCGCTAACTCAACGGAATCAGTGACGCACAGTTGAGACTATCTCATCAAGACTTAAAAAGGGAGGTCGTTGTCCGAATCACCGACATCCTCGCAAAACTCATACCAAGGCTTGCGAGTTGGTGTGCAAACATTGACGGGCATCCAATTTCGGAAGCGAGTATCCACTACTGTGTTGTGGACCTCATCCATCATGTGGACCTTATCCATCTTGTGGACCTCATCTACTTTGGGAAGAACATCCCCTTTGAGGACCACCTTCACCTCTTCATACTTGTCAACTGTACACCTCAAGTATGTTGATTTCTTCCGTTGAGGTCTCTTTCTTCGTCTTGGCTTTTTCCTCCAGTTTGTATGTCCATCATATCCCTTTGAGCCGCTACCTCCTACGACAGCTTCTGAAGGTTCCACATCAGCGTGAGCGAGTGAAACGGGCGCTAACTCAACGGAATTAGTAACACACAATTCTGACATACTAGCCAGCACTTGAGAAGTAAATTCGTCGTCAGAATAACCATCATCTTCACAATACTCATACCAAGGCTTGCAAGTTGGTGTGCAAACATTTATGGGCATCCAAACCTGAGAGGGAATATTCCCGACTACATTGTGGAAAAAATCATCCACCTTGTGGAAATCATCATCCACCTTGTGGACATCATCATCCACCTTGTGGACAAAATAATCCACTCGCTGCAGAACAGTAATTGCAGCGACTAATGCGTTAGCATTGGCACCTGCAACATCCCGACCAGCACAAACGTCCAAGGCGGACTTGTAAATGGTGTAGGGAGTACACAAAGAGTACTCTTCCTGGGTAGCCAGGGTGGATGGCAGCTGCGACACCAACGCAGCCGCCATAGTTTGACAGACCTTGACGTGCCTCAATGTCTGAACTGGAGGAATGGGTGTTGGAAGAGTGATTAGAATGAGCGGATACTGCATGTTGAAGTACGAAGGTGCGAACGCCTGCGTAACCAACTGCACTGTCAACAGATGGTAGTACCTCTCATGAATCACCTCCTTGAGCACCCTATCAGGATAAACGGCTGCACTTCTCTTGGAAACCCATGATTTCAGACGGACAATGAGTCTCATTAGTTTCAAGAAGGGCAACGTCATCGAAGACATACCAACAGCAGTACAAGTGGTTGGCCAGACCACCTGCAGTTCGGCTGCGAAATGCAAGATCTGCATTGAATTGTTGCGTTTTGCAACCAGTACCTCCAGCATCAGCAGCACCATCAGTAGAACCATCTGTGAAGCAGAGAAGCATCCAGCACTCCTATGCGATCTCGACTCATGGGATCTGGCCAGAATCCACGAGAATCTGGACTGCATAGAGCGACGTATGCTTCTGTGTCTCACCTTTGATTGACCACTAACAGCACCCACTGATCTGACAACAGCAACAACACCGTCTCCGCTAACCAGCGGAGTAGCCGTCTTACCACGGCGAAAAGGAAGCCTTCTCTTGAGCTTTGCTTTGGCTCTGGAACATTTCCGAGCCAATTTTTTCCAAGCCCTGGCGACCCTTCCTTGTGAAGACACAGATTGGGTGCAAAGGGGGGGAAGATTTCTTCTTAGTCCATGGAAACAAGGGGGACCCTTAATCTTCGACTTTGATGACTTCCTGTTTTGAAATTTCATGAAAGGCGAATTTGGAGAAAGAGGAGGGGGTAAAGAAAGAAACAGAAGGGGACGAGAAGAGGCATTTCAATTTATAGTCCACAAATCTGTTCCGAATATGCAAGGAAAACCGAGGGGCACCTCTGACTTCCGGACGAGATTAGACAAAGTAATTAACAACATGGATCTAATTTTGAAGGTATAATGCCTTCAAATTACACTGAGATGCTAGAAGACTCTGATAATATGGATATATTTTCCTTTTCCTGAAAAATCTCTACGATTGTGACAACTAATTAGAACGGACTTCCGAGGGCGATTCTCATGAATAGGTGCAATTCTCTGGCAGACAATTTAAAATCGTGAATCTAAACAACGAATCAATAGTTTTACAAAGATTGAAGCCAGAAATCAGGTTGCGAGCCTCCATAGGGGTTCGAAAGTGGACCGAAAATACGCATTTACCTAGAACCATCTTCAAGAAGGACTAGAATCAGTCCAAAGTGACAAAAATTCGGTATCACCAAGATTTAAGATTACCTCATCTTTTTCAATTTGAGAAACATTGATAGTTTTCTATCAGTAGTGAAGACGATGTATCCTGTCCGGAGAGTATGAAACACAAAGCTGAAGAAACTTTCCAACACGGAGACTACAAATCCAAATCCAAATTATTATGAGGCAGCAATACCTTATTTAGTCGTGGCATTCGAGAATATCCTTAAGTCTAGAATATGATTTCCATCCGGGTATGAGTCCCAATCGTTTGAGCTGTGGTGTCACCCACAGCGAGGTAAAAGATCTATAATAGGAACTATTTTACCTTTATTACTTTCCAATTGGAAATAATTTCTTTGGTAACGCCTTTGGATGCTTTGAAACCCTTTCAATGACTCAAAAATGAGACTCACAAACAGGAGGTTCTAAGTAATAAGTTGTGAATGATACAGTTGAAAGGATCATAAAATACGAGAAGCCACGGTATAGAAAAGCTAAGATCCACACTCAGTGAGTAAGAGATATTTACGACAGTAATAAATAGTAAAGATAAGTGAGATTTATCGATTAATAAAAAAGGCTATGTTAATCAGGAGTGGGATAGATGACTCCATTGACTTTCACTTATGTATGTTAGTTGTCAAGCTTCAACATAATCCAAAAGCATCATGACAAATATGTTTACCTTAGTCATTATATTTCGAGTTTATAGAATCGATAACCAGTAATACTAAGGAGTTACCACGCTAAAATCTCTTGCGATTGCGGAGTACAAATGAGGAAGAACACTGGTATTTCAAAGACAATTGAATATACGTATTAGAGTTGGCAAAGCTTTTTGCTTGTGTCTTGAAATTGTTTAAAACTTTCAAGAATGAATAGAGAGGTGTAACAAAGAGGTAATTCATCAGTATAATATACCTCCTTCTTTCTTTCTTTAGGAAGTGGCCAATACTATTATAGTGTTTAATTGAGTTGAAAAACCTGTGTTTCTCTTTGTATGACTACAGTGAAAATCGTAGAAAAGATCAAAAAACATATACATAGAAAAGATAAGAGCATTTTCAGAGCTCTCAGCAGTTTTCCTTCACCCTAGGCGAGAGAGCACTCGCAAACGTGTTCGTCTATCATCCCCGTTGAAGGATATTGCTTGGTGAGAGATTCCCTAAAAAATCTTACTCCATGGGCCCAAACTTAATCATCCATTAACCAGCAAGTTAAGACTCAATAGTTTAACTCCAATTCCCTACAGACGCACTCAGACATCTCTATGAGTGCTGCTTCCAATGAAGCATCTAAGGTCTCCAACACATGAATTCCTCTTACAATGTCTTCAATGTTGTGAGTCAAGAGAGAATCAGCATCACTAAGATGGTGCTCAATGAACGGACCATAATTTTTGTCGAATTCAACTTTACCACAAAGTGCTTGAAGTTCTTCCGGGGACCAGCCCCTGTTAGCCTTCATCAACGTGTTGGCAAAGAACAAATCAAATTCCTGCAACACAAATGTCACAGCAGTGACACAGGCTTTGGACTCAGTTGCATAACTCTTTAAGACCTCATCCTTATCACTAATAATAATCCGGGCCGCGTTGCGGAGTAGCTGGATACTCTTCCTCAAGGTGCAAAGACGCTTTCTCTCGGCAAATAGAGAGCACTGGACATTTTCCAACGACCACAAATCGTCAGCATGCCAGTAGGCCTGAATCACCACCTCGTATCTATTTACCATTGCAAAATACGAACTGAATACTTCAGCAGCAAGCTTTACCGCCCAATCACATTTGCCCACAATCTCATGGAGACCATAAATCTTCGTTTCACTAATACCTACCGAGAGCATCATAAATGTCTGCTGAGAAATAGCGATAAAGTTGCTGATATCGTCCCAATACTTATCATTGGCAACAATTGGACAACTCTTAATCTTTGTGGCTTCATCAAACCTATCACAAACATCCCAAAACCAAGTATTGTCAGTCTGGAAGAGAATAAACTCATCAGAAGACTGGCCAGGTGCTTCTTCAAAGCTAAAGTCAATTTCCAGCACCTTATGCTTAGTATTTTTAAGGCAGCTCCTAAGAGTCTTGGGAACCGTTTCGAACTTATCAGAGCGGCACTTAAGAGGCTTCCAGACAAGGGTTTCCGGGTATATGTTAGGAAAGAGAACCACTGGAGCATCTTCAGAGTGAAACTCTGCAAATTGATCACGATCACTAAAAGTGACTGACGAGATTTTATAAGTTTCCTCAAAGCCAGGATAATCCACCTGATACTTTGAGTTTCTTGAATAGAACTGTCTGTAATCTGGCATGTTCTCTTCAGCAGCATCAACAAACCCCATTGAGTCTTCGACTTCTTCTTCACCTTTCGTTTCTCCCTCCTTCTCAACTTCGTCCAGATAGTAAATGACTGATTTTTCTTCTTCAGCCTCTATTTTACATTCATCAATACCAAGCGGCCCGAGAATGCTCCAAGATTGAATATTCCGCAATACATATGACACATACTCTCCCAGTGGTGGCAGATCAATGGAGATAAGCTTTTGCACAAACAATGGCACGCGAGCAGAGAATATCTCAGCATAGACCTTTTTTGACGGTTTCAGCGATTTAATTGACTCAGGAAATCTAACCAGAGAAACTTCTATCCATGTCTTACTCTCATTGATCGGGGCAACACAAGGGGTCGGGACGTAGTTTTGCAACTTCACAAACAAGTTCATCATTCTCTGGAAGAAGAGAGGCGTGATCTGGTTACGAGTGCAAGTGACAGAGGTAGAATCATTAACATGAGAAATCGATGCGTCAGTAAACAACGAGATAAGATACTTTTGTGGGCTGAACTCAACGGGATAAATTGAGGTCTGTCCCGTAGTATTTGTAACCATTTGAGTAAGAACCAGGTTGTGGTTAGGGGAACCGGAGTAAGGTTGATTATACATGGCTCTCATAGAATAAAACTTATTGTTAGAGAAGTCATAGAGTGAATACTCTTCTGGGTCTAATGGAGAGAATTGGGCTTCGAAGAGATTGTCAACGATACCGTCTTTGGGGTGATGGGAGGCTTTGCCTTTCTTGTGAACTTGAACCTTCAAGCTCTTAAAAGTTTTCTTAATTTTAGATTTGAGCTTTCTTGCCTTGGCTACTAGTCTCTTAGAGGGTCTGAATTCCCTGAATCGATTGCTGACCTTAGTGGTTTCACGGGGGAAAGTAGTAGGTATCTCAGTGTCAGTAACAATGCGATTCGTGACCAATGTTGGGTTTAAAAAGAGTTCAATAGAACCTTCAGCAGAGGTGGGAACGTCAGGGATGGCTGTTGCTGTTGGGTTGGTGGCAGAAACACAAACGGCAGCCGTAGCACGGCGAAACGCTTGAGTAATATAAACCATCAAGAGAGATCGAATTGTGACTCAGGAAAGGTTATTGGGGCTCTAGAAACTTTTCAGAAGGGTTAAGTCTAGATACAAGGATGTAGACTGGACGGCTGTGAAAAGAAGGGTGGTGAGAATAAATTGGCAAAGGTGAGAAATGGTTTTGCGACAACATAGTTGAGAGTTTCATTGGTATTGTGAATTTAAATACTAACAACCAGAGGCATAAATCACCTTATTCTTTGAATGACAAAAGTAAGATGAATCTTCTAAGCAAAATAGATTTTTCTGGGGGTTTTCTCTTGCAATTGTGGAGAAGTTGTCAATCATGTTTACAGCGATTCCATTCTCTGAGGAAGATTTTCAGATTCAGATTTAATAAGCAAAAACTGGGTCTTACTGGAATCTGAAGATAAAATTTCTACTTTGATTTTGCTACTAAACTAAAATGCTTCCGAGAAATACCTCAGAAACCCATAATGCTTAGATGGCGTGCTTCACCTTAATGAATCATTATTCTGACTCGGGTCGAATTTGAGCAATTCAAATATTGAATAGAGATACGAACACTGAGGTCAATTTCTACTTGCACAGAAATTGTTTTATTTCTCAAGACCTTGATCTACACTTTGCTTTGTTGCTGTTCCTCAATTGACTACTTGCGAGACTATTGTCCACCAAGAAAGTGAAAAAAAAACTACATTGGGCTCTTTTCCTTTTGAAGTTCATACTCTACCATTTATACATTTTTCTCAAAACAAATAAAATTTTGAGTTCCCATGGATATTTAAATTTCATATTGCCCGAGAAGCAACAAAACTAATAAAATCTCCCAAGATAGAATATTTGGAAGTTA
The DNA here is from genome assembly GCA_900106115.1 of Sungouiella intermedia. Classification (NCBI taxonomy): domain Eukaryota; kingdom Fungi; phylum Ascomycota; class Pichiomycetes; order Serinales; family Metschnikowiaceae; genus Sungouiella; species Sungouiella intermedia. The sequence continues at coordinate 900,144 of LT635757.1, read as the reverse complement.
ATTCCACCTTAGAAAACAGAACAAATATAACAGAGAAAAGAGAACGTGTATTAGGAGTAAAGTGACTATTTAAGAGAGAGAGAGAGTGAGTTTAGAAGAATCTACTCTTTTCTGGATGGGGACCTTGATTTGTGCTTAGAACTTGGCAATATGCGCAAGTTGCCCCAGTGCTGGTTTCAGTATAAGTGGTTTGTCTCACCTTTGAGTACTGTGAAATGTTTGTGTCATCCCAGATATCTAAGACGTCAGTCGATGAAGGGGCAGATCTTTCATCAGTGTCGCTGTCTTGCGCTGATATTAAGATCAGCCAAACACCGGTTTTATTTGTGACAGCTAACTCATCCAAGAAGTCAGGGAGAGGGTGAGAAGCGATCTGTCGAATTTTAGAACGGGAAAGGCGACTTTTGCGGACTCTTCTCAATGGAATTTGCTCCGTGTATAGAGAATCATAGTCTACACTTGAAGCCGAGTTGTTGAAACGCATATCAGCTCCATAGTGATATGGAACGTGTATGGGTTTCTCCGAAAAGTAGCTTGAGGGATCTGACAGAGAGCTTTCAAACGTCTCATCACATGCCACATTACCGGCAGTAGAAGGGTTAACGCCAGCAGCGAGAGAAACCCCTCTCCTTTTTGAGAATGTGAGGTATCGGCGCTTACAACAGGCATTCAAGGAGACACACCTACGAGAAAACACAGGTACGTTTTTCTCAATACCAAGAGGAGGAGGTGTAGCAGGGTCAGCAGCGCCAGCGTTAATAGTATCAATTGCATTAGTAGTAACACTATCAATTGGATTAGTAGTAGCAGTATCAGTAGCAGTAGCAGTAGCAGTATCAGTAGCAGTAGCAGTAGCAGTAGCAGTAGCAGTAGCAGTAGCAGTAGCAGTAGCAGTAGCAGTAGCAGTAGCAGTAGCAGTAGCAGTAGCAGTAGCAGTAGCAGTAGCAGTAGCAGTAGCAGTAGCAGTACAAGGAGTACGGGTAGTAGCGGTACAAAGAGAAGTAGGGGCATCATAGGGAGCAGGTCCGTTGAAGGGTGCATAGGTTGGTGTGTTGTGTTTCCGAGCCCACTCTGGTTGCTCGAAGTGGAGAGTAGTACCAGTGCTAGACACACTCAAAAGTCGTCTATTCTCGGACGAATCCTTAAATTCTTGAGCGGAGTTAGAGGATTGATCTTGGTGACTTGTGTCACAAAAGCACATGCACAATGCACTGAGAGTGCCTCCCCAGCGTCCACCAGAAGAAGTTCGAGAAAAAGAAGAGGATTGGGTTAAGATGTCAATGATGGTGTCAAAGGCACCAATATTACAGCCGGCTGCTCTTTGTGCTCGTGGACGGTAAGTGAAGGCCGAGTTGTCAGTGGCTCCGTAGAATTGGGTCATTGGAGCTAAGGTCACTAAGTGAAACGGGAAGAGATTGTTTTGAAGAAAGTTCGGGGATTTGAAGAGTAAGTCTTAGTTATAAGGCTTGAGGGGGCCGTTAAAGGGAAGAGGTCCGAGATAAGAGCTGGCGGGAAATAGGGTTGCAAAAAAAGGTCAATTCTGTGGGACAGGGGTTCCTTTTATATTCCGCAGACTGAGGGTGTTATGCTCCAATACATAGATCTGGATGCTTATTTCCTGCTCAGACACGCGTCGAAACACAATAACGACTACTGATTGGCAGTCTGCCAGTGGCAGGGACCTATTTGAGCAAGTAAAAATGACAGTATGCAATAAAAGAGGTCACAGATATCCTGCAATCAAGGTCTTTGCATGAAAAGGTGCATTTTGTGTTTCAGATTGTATGAGCTAAACTCCCCTTGACAGTTTATGCAACAAATGTGCAGGCATGCATTTCAAATTGGTCATCAAAATTTCGAATACGGGATGAAAATAATAACAGCGTAGCAATTAAGAAATTTATTAGAGCTTAGCAACCCACAAGAAGTTTAATTTCCCAAGTTTTAGATTGTTGGATGATCCCCTAGAGGATCTAAGATTCCAATCCTCGTATATTTTAGCGAGTAATAGTAACATCGGATCGCTTAAGTCAGTTGCATAAACCTTGCATGCTACGAACGCATTAGTCCAAATGCGATCACAAAAAGTGTCAACGGTTAAACCGTATTGTTCCCAAATGACAATTATCAAAATGATATGCGGGAATAGTATCATTCGAAGAATGGTAATGGATTAGTGGTATCACATCCATTTGGCCCTCATGGCACGTGTACCAAATGCTGATTTCATCCTAGAACGTAATCAAGCCCTATTACAAATGCTATATGTTAGCATAATGAACTGAGAGGTTAGAAATATGGTCACAAGAAGTTCAAACTGTCAAAAAACCAAAGTGAAATTTGGTTTACGTATGCCCTGGATTTGAGCCTTCCAGAAGGTCAAACATCGCCAATGAATCCGCGCCATATCGACTACAAACGAAGCCAAGTCCTAATGATGGAAGCCTTCAGTACAATCAACATCTACAATCTAATAAGTCTCAAGCTATTCATTAATTTCTTAACATTTACGCGAAATCAGTATGGTGCTCGTTGTATCTCGCACCCACCACCTTGTTTGAATCCAAAATCTGTTCGATCTCCTTCAAATCGGAAGGAGTTAAATCCACGATATGGCCCAAGTTCTTATCGATCTTCTCAGCAGTACTTCCACTTGGAATAGGTATAATCTTGCACACTTTTGGAATTCCATTGAAGTTTTCCAACTCGCTGATTGCTAGAATCCACGACAAGGCCAATGCCTCCAAGGAAGAACCCTTTGTTTCAGCAAATTTTTGTAGCTTCTGAACAATCTTGATATTGTTCCAGTAGTTCTCTTCGGAAAATTTGCCTAGGTGTGATCTGAAATCTCCGGGTCTGTTGATCAACTTTTGAAATGCTTCTGGATCATTAGCTGTGGACTCAGTAAGGTACCCACGGCATAGTGGGGAATACGCCACCACGGGAATCTGGTGCTTCGACAAGACTTCCAAGATGCCATTGTCGACAATGTCTCGACACATAAGTGAGAATTCCAACTCTACACAAGAAATAGGGAAGACGTCCACTGCTTTTGAAATCGATCCCTTGCCGACTTCCGATAGAGAAATTCCATCAATGTTTCCTGCTTTCACGTGCTCAGCAATATATCCAATACTCTCATCATATGGTATATTTGGGTCCACTCTAGCAATTTCAAAAATGAGAATAGGACGCTTAGACTTCTCCTGTGGGAAAAATTGGAGAATGTTCTTCACTGACTTATCAATGGATGCCTTGGATCCGTCTGGGGTCAAATTCGTGACATTAATGGCACCTTTGATAGACACTACCACACCTGGGTACTTCTCTCCGTATTTTTTCCAGAATTCTCCCAAAAGTTTCAAATTAATAAGGTCGGAACCATAAAATTCGCCTCCATTGATGAATTTGATATCGTGATTGTCGAGACAATGCTTAATTGTAGCGAATGCCTTTTCAAAGGGTACTGGCTCGGGGGTCCAGGTCAAGGACATTGATCCGAAACCGAAATTGCCAGGAATTGGAACAGCTTGAAAAGACATATTCTAGTTATTTTTAATTGATTTAATTGTTGATAAGGCTGTCTATATCAGGGCCAGAATATGAGTTTATATATGAAAGTTGAGGAGCTCTGACATCTCCATGCAGGAAAAAGAGTCTCGGCGATATGACCTAATGGGGAATCAACATCGGGATATACTGTTCATGGAAACAAATCCAATCGGACGGAGGTAAGACATTCTATTTAGGTGCAGAGTCTTCTGAAAATAGATGACCTTGAGATCATCTTTGGTGGCGTACGGAAGTATCGGCGTTATTGGATGCATTTACTCGGAGTAATCTCATCAAGGATATTTCTCCGAAATACCACGGTTGTAACCATTAAAGTGGCAACTATCAAGAGTGTTATATCCGGGATAACTTGTTCTAATTTTGTTATTTCAGGATACCAGTTGGTTTGGGTGCCATATGGTCGATTGAATCTTGCCTCGAGCAAAATAGTCACGTAAGAAAGTTACTCAGTAACTAATCAACAAGAATGTCTCTTTTTCCATCGTTGAAAGTAAGAACTCCATATTATGTTAACTTCCAGAAACATCCGTCGAACATAACGGACAGTCTATTGACATCGGTAATCAATTACACAACATCCGAGAGAGAGAAAAGTATCAGTATTGCCTAGATGGTTTGCTTGGAGAAACGACTGTATCCCGGATGGCGGGAATGTAGATTTTCAAGCTCTCTCTCTCAACAGTAAATTTTACATTTTCGTTAGTGACGTCTGCGTTCGATCTTTTCCAGAAAAGAGCAACTAGAAGAGGAAGGACGAGATTGGGACTTGCAATCTGGATACCCACAATTCAGTGAGATGAGTTCTGGCCGTCTCAGTTTAGAATCCCATCGAAATTGATCAGCATCGCTTCAAAACGTCCAGCAGCAGAGTACTGACCATTTTTACTACTTGAGAGATGGCATAATTGCCGTGTTCTAATGGAGCATGCATAAGGACACCCTCAGAGGCAATATTGGTACCCAATTGAAGAGAAAAAGCGTTTCGCAACCCTTTCTCAACCCACAGGTCCCCAATGCTAGTGAGGTTAGATTGAGCTGAGCCATGTTGAAGCCCCAAGCTAAGATGGGAAAATGTGTCAGTAAGGTAACTTACACCAAATGAAACATTTGAAGAAGTGCCTTCGAACTCAGCCCCATCTGTTTGCAAGTATCCCACAACATTTTGAGAATTCCCCAACGATAGTTTAAGGGCTTTCTCAGATTCTTTCAATGTCAACTGCCTCTCTGGGCTGAAAGTTCCATATTCATCATATTCCTCTAAAAGTAATTGTGTTCAAAATCAAAAGAATGAGATTTCACATGTTGAGCGAAACTCCAATCCATTCAGCTGAGAGAGAAGCAATACTACTTCATCTTTTCTTGATCTGACATTGAGTTGGGCTGTACAAAAGAATTTCTTGATGGAAATGGTTTCTTTCACTGAATCCGCATTTTAGAGCTGGACATTCCAATTTGTCACTTTGGATGGATATTCACAAGTAAGTGCTTGCCAAAGCTAACAAGAAAAGGACCAAAATCATGCCCTCTGAGGTGAATAGTCCACAAGATAATCCAATACTACATATCTATTGATTACCTTCGTTGTATCTTGGTCATTCATCGGGCAAAAAGAAATGTTGTCCCATATTGCTCACCCGGAGAAGATCTACAATCGGCATTCATCTACAAAGGCAAGAGGCAATGTGGTCCTCAGGATCAGCAGGCGGCAAACATCAACTAAGAAAGGAAACTAGATACGAAATTGAAATCGAGCGACTTCAGCCCGTTTTATTGTCCCAAGTTTCAATCTCAAACGAATGTTGTTTGCACTGAGAAGATTTCATCCAACCAGAAGAATACGATAATTAAGGTGTAGTGTTTAAAGTTAAAAATTTTAGATTCAATTTGAATTCTCATAAAAGTGACACTAAAGCTAAAAGGAGCACGCCACCAGACAGGTAAAATTTCGATGCACCCCCTCTGCTGGAGGAGGTGGATGTTGGTTTCGAAAGTGGATGATCCAAAGTCAGCGTCACGACGTCACCTACGACTGTAGTACGAAGATAGGAGCTTGACGAGTAATAGTCTACTGAAGTAGTTGTGTAGACACCAGAAAAGGTAGACCCCGAGATTCGATACTCACCTGTCTCTGTCAAAGTATATTTTGACAGTTTGTAAGTCATCACATAGTAAGTTGTGGAAACGGAGGTCGTGTAAGATATTACCCAGCCTGTCTCGTCCACAGTTTGAACATACTCAGTTCCTCCCTTGTCGATAGTTCCTGGATCAGAATTACGGGAGTAAGTTGGCCGACTTGAATCAGTTATATGAACTTTGGTGAATCCATAGTACTCATCGCTTGAAAGCGTTTCATCGGGTTTAGTATAGTTGAACAAGAATGCCTCTTTGGCTCGAGGAATGGACGACACAATTTCTTCAATTTGCTCAGCTTGCTCTCTCGAGCTTGCTTGAGCTAGTGCAACTTCCTGCAATTCCATGTCCACCACAAAATACATACTTCTGAGAATGTTGTTTCCTAGGTAGTACCCTTCAGTTCTCTCTTTGACCGTCAAATAACACGCATTGTCAACTTGCTCCACAAGATCTCTGTATGGAACTTGAATCTCAATACCACTAAAGTAGAATCTAAAAGATTCAGACAGATTCAATTGATAACAAGGTACTCTATAACCTTTGTAATCATCAATCGCATTCATAGCCTCTGCAATTGAGTAGACAGTATACTCAGGTAAACGCAGATATGGGTATCCCAAATACAACTGTACCGGAACATAAGCATCGGAATAGCCGACACCATCGTATAAGATTCCAATCGTAGTACGATAATCACTACCATTGACCATTTTTACCTTTTGAAGGGTGCCTTCGTATTTGCTGTGGTCGATGGCTCCAAACAAAAGCGCTCCTTGCGAAGCATTGTTTGCACCCAATGAAACTGAATATACATTTCGAGATATCACTTTCTCTTCCACCAACCTATCTCCAAACGAAGTAAAGTTTTTTTCTGTTGGACCAGCAGCAAATCCTATGCCGAGCCAGCCAAGTGATGCAGAGGATTCAACAATACCAAACTTCATAGTAGTTGAGTAGTTGCCAAATCCCACTGTGTCAACGCCTCTGTACCCGAATTCTTGTATAAAGTCGTCGTCGACTTCCATTTCAAATATTTCATTTGCATCTTTAAATGTCTTCAGGGTCTCAGGATCAAATGTAAATCCAGAGCCACAAGAGTAAGCATCACCATAATAATCATAATCATCATAATAATCATAATCATCATAATCATCATAATCATCATAACCATCATAATCCGTGGTGGAATTTTTCATTGTAGAATTACAACTCGCAGATGGCATCCATAAGATACCCAGGTCAATAAGAAGCATCACACTCACCTTCTGTTTATTGGAACCTACGGTCAATTCTGCAAGAGTAACTCCACGAAAATCAGAATTCGAGAATTTGGCACTTACGATGTTCCTCTTGCCGAGCTGGGCATTGTTGGTGAATCTTCTGGAAAGATCGAAACGAACAAAAGCGTTTGCAAATACCAAGAGGTAGATGAAAAAATACATGTTGTAGGGAACTAAGCTCGGCTGAGTGTGATCTTTTGTAATCAGGGTGTAGATCTCGAATACTGAAATTGCACTGCCTTCTCAGTTCGGCCAACGACGGGCAGTGATTAAAAGAGATGCATAACTGATACTTCCCCACAACGTATTGTTTCTTGAATTGATGATTCGCTTATTTCTGTGAGATTGCCGTATTTTTCTTGTCTCGGCCAATTGCAAGCCAATTCACAGCGACTTCAGTATCACGAAATGACGACAATTGATCCCGTCAAAAGAGGTGTACAGTATTTTCTAGGTTGCTTATGTGAAAGTAGAGCTCAAAGCAAATTCTCAAAACATATGAAGTAAAATTTGATGCTTGCTTCTCCTACTGACATACTTGATATCTCGACTACATTATCATTAGAGTTCCCATCATGAGGTTTCTGAACACCTGCAGATGATCACATTTACCGAGAGTGCCCTTTCTGGTGGGTCTTCCATATGTTACTCTACTACCTATTTTAAAATCCGTTTCTGCGAAAGTAAGATGATTCAAAAAAAGGAGATTAAGTTAACTCAATTATGTTGAAAGAAAAAGATAAAATTATTCTGGACCGTGGAGTCGACCACTTAGAAGAGTGAGAAGGACTGATGGATTCCAGAACTTCATCAATTACCAACAATTTGAAGATCGCAGACAAAATCGGGAGAAATATTTAAGAAATTCTGGGGATTGAACTAGTCGATCTGAACTCTGTATTGTTTGAAAAGTCAAACTCACTGGCCCTCGATAGATTCTACTTTAGGTGGAGGGTGATGATCTGCAGTACATTAATATTGCTGTTGAAAACCCCATTCAATAACACCCCAAGTATTTGCAAGCATTCAAAATTATCAATTTCGGAAAAATAACAACTTTATCATCTATTCTATTCGGAATTTTCTCTATGTCTAGTATTGCTAACGAATTACGGTAGTCTCTCAGTCCAATTGCTTACATAAGCAGATACACAGGACTCAAAAATTTTCGACTCATCTCTATATTACATTCATCAATCATGTCCAACGTCATCGGTATTACCTTCGGAAACACCTCGTCCTCGATTGCAGTCGCTACACAGGACGGCAAAGTTGACGTTATCGCTAACCCCGATGGAGACCGTTCCATTCCTTCGGTTTTGTCGTACATTGGAATCGATGAGTACCACGGAGCTCAAGCCAGAGCTCAGTTGGTTAGAAACCCAAAGAACACCATCATCAACTTCAGAGATTATCTTGGAAAGAAGTACGATGAGGTCGATTTATCTGTGTCCGCTTCTGGTGCCACTCCAGTCAAGACTGAGGACGGAGGCATCGGATACAAGATCCTCAGAGAAGAGGACAAGGAAGAGCTTGTCACCGTCGAGGAGGCTTGCACTAGACATTTCAAGCAGTTGAAGTTGGCTGCTGAGGATTACTTGGGTCGCCTGATCGAGAGCGCTGTGTTGGCCGTTCCTACTGACTTCACCGAGCACCAGAAGGCCCTTTTGGCTAAGGTGGCTGCTGACGCCGGTTTGAAGGTGTTGCAGACCATCAATGAGCCATCTGCCGCCTTGTTGGCTCATTTGACTGCCTCTTCCACTGCTAGTGGCGAGGAGACCATGTTGCAGGACAAGATCTATGTGGTTGCAGACTTTGGAGGTATCAGACTGGATGCCGCCGTCATTGCTGTCAGAGGAGGTATTTTGACCATCTTGGCTACTGCTCACAAGCGTAACTTGGGAGGTGATGACTTGGATGACTCCATTTCCGAGCACTTCTCCAAGGAGTTCGAGAAGAAGAACAAGGTGGACCCAAGAAAAACTGCCAGAGCCTTGGCCAAATTGAAGGCTGAGTCCATCATCACCAAGAAGACTTTGTCCAATGTGACTTCTTCTTCTTTCTCCATCGAGTCCCTCGCAGAGGGTATCGATTTCCTCTCCAACATCAACAGATTGAGATTCGAGTTGGCTGCCAGAAAGCCATTGAGTGAAATGACTGCCTTCGTTGAGTCTGTATTGACGAAAGCTGGCTTGGACGCCTTGGACGTTGATGAGGTCTTGTTGGCTGGAGGTTGTGCTAATGTCGTCAAGTTGGCTTCCAACGTGCAATTCATCTTCCCTGAATCTACCACCGTTATTGCTCCTTCCTTGGACACCAAGGCCACCAACCCAGAGGAGTTATCGACCAAGGGTGCCGCTTTGCAGGCTGCTTTGGTTGAAGGTTTCGACGAGGAGGAGATTGCTGAGTCGTTGCAGCCTGTTGTTGTTAACACCCAGCACTTGTCTGCTCCAATTGGTATCAAAGATGCTGAGGGAAACTTCCACTCTATTTTGGTCAGAGAGACTGCTTACCCAATCAAGAAGTCCTTCGAAGTGACCAATGGCGAGTCTTCTGATGTTGTTGTGGAGTTGTACGAGGGTAAGAGAACTGTCAAAGAGACTGTCATCGAGCCTACTCCAGTTTCTGACGATGAGGAGGATTCTGAAGATGAGTCTGACGAGGAGCCAGAGATCAAGAAGGAGGTTGTTTACGTTGCAGGCGAGTTGTTGGCCAAGTTGAACTTGACGGACTTGAAGCCTAACTCCAAGTTGGAGGTAATCATCAACATCACCCAGAACGGTACTTTGCACTTGACTGGAAGAGAGTTGAAGCAGGGTGCTGTGGCTGTGAAGGGAGAGATCAAGGGATCTGCTTAAATAGACGAATAACTTATTGAGGCGCATGCTAAGGTTAAAGATTGTCTGTAGAGGGGGAGAACCTCCTAATTTTTTACCAGAAATTCCCAATGAGATGAAAACAGTGAAATCGAAGCTACTTCGCAATGGGTAGATTGCTCAAACAAATATGAAAAAGGCAAGAATGACACAAAACGAAGCTACAGTCGTACTATAAGATTATTTCATATTATTAACGAGGAATTTCAGCATTTCATTTCGTTTTTTCTATTCACCTTGTCCTTCTGTATTTTAACTCATTTATACTTTCCCTCGTATAGTCAGGTATCCTGCATATAGTATCAACCTGTGGCCCTTACTAACTACTGACTATCAGGTTAAACTGACCACCTCATTCGGGACCCACTTTCCAGGTATCATATTCGCATCTTTCTTCGGCTGTAGCTTCAAATTCTCCAGGCGGACATTTTAAATACTAGATATTTTGAATCTGCAAGAATGCCAAAGAAAAAACCGGAAATGTCTCAGGTGTACAACCAATCCAACAATGAGTTCATATTTGGTGACAAAGGAGGCAGAGGAAAACATCTACTGCTGTTCTTGAAAAACTTATCGCTCACAGGATCATCACTGCAGGCGTCGCAAAATTCATCCGATAGCAGCATTCGAGAGGTTAACAGCAACATTTATGGCAATTTGTCCTATGGGTACACGTCGCCAGATACTGGTGGATCAACCATTCCTGTCCAATCCCAGGCACTGGGGAAGCTGGCACTGATTCCAATGCCTCGATTTCCACGGTCACTGTCACTGAGATCGGTGTCTCTTAATGGTCAAATCGCAAGAACATCGACTTCACCAGATGTCCCTCCTTCCAGATCAGTCAGCAGACTGTCTTCCCCGTTCCACAAGCAAGTATCTCGTACAATCAGCTCTTCTGGAGAAAGAAGTTTTAGGAAACCAACATACACCGATTTGGATGACGATTGGGACGCAGAAATAGACAAGGCAGATAACGAAGATCGTAAAGGAAGATTTGTGGGTATTGGCGGCGGAGAAAGAAAGTCTTCTGTTCCGATGGTTGATTCATTGTATCCAGATTTGACAATGTCAGGTTTTGCTCGGCCATCAGGAGAGATTAAGAATAAAGACCTGATGGACTCCCAAGATTTACAAACCAAGGTGGAGGTTCAAAAATTGAATCAGTTGCATAACCGTTTCCTCAAATTCCGTAAAGTTATTACGGAAGATGCCAATTCTATCAATATTCTGGACTTGCGGAGGCTTTCGTGGAATGGTGTACCCCCCGAACTACGTGCCATGACCTGGCAGCTTCTCCTCGGCTATTTGCCTACAAACAAGACGAGACAAAGCTCAACTCTCAAGAGAAAACGCCAGGAGTATTCAGATGGACTCAATAATGTGACTTTGCAGATTCTGTTCGAAGATAATACTCCAAATAATAATTCGTCCGTACTGCTTGCTGATTCTAGCAACAAGGATAACTCTGTCAATAAGGAGAAACAGCTTTACCATCAAATTAATATTGATGTCAAGAGAACAAACCCCACTCTCAAACTATACTCGTACCCTGAGACCCAAAAGTCGTTGAGAAAGATACTTTACTTGTGGGCAGTTAGACATCCAGCAAGTGGATACGTTCAAGGAATCAACGACTTGTGCACACCATTCTACCAGATCTTCTTGAACAATTATTTGTGGCAATTGCAGCGGAAGAGGGCACATGAGTTTGATCAGGCTGAAGACGACTCACTTCTTTTCATTCCGGGCCTCATTGACGACACGGGTTCAGATGCCTTGGAAAAGCAATTATACAATGACCCAAAACTCATGATTTACACGTGGGAGAACATTGATACGGCACTAATTTCGCCTCGTGTGACCGCCATCATCGAAGCAGATACTTACTGGTGTCTTTCTCGACTTCTTGACAATATCACCGATAACTACATCCATGAACAGCCAGGAATTCTCAAACAGGTGAGTGATTTGCGCAACTTGATATCTAAAATTGACTTGCCACTCATTGAACATTTAGAGTCTGAAGGTGTGGAGTTTATCCAGTTTTCATTCAGATGGATGAACTGTCTACTTATGCGGGAGCTCTCTATTGGTTTGATCATCAGAATGTGGGACACTTATCTTAGTGAAACGCCTCTTGGGTTCAATAACTTCCATGTCTATGTATGTGCTGCATTTCTCATTAAGTTCAGTGGGGAACTTAAACAGAAAGATTTCCAGGAAATCTTACTTTTCCTACAGAACCCTCCCACAGCAACGTGGAAAGAAAAGGACATCGAACTTATGCTCAGCGAGGCTTTCATCTGGCAAAGTCTTTACAAGAACGCACTGGCGCATCTCCGGTGATAACTGAATTCAATTCGTTATAATCTTTTCGAAGCGAACAAATCTAGTAACGCTTAGAGATTAATTGTTAGTCCTACTATGAAGTGTCCTGCTATTAAGTGACTCGCATTTTGACTGCGAAAGGTTTATCTGCAGAACGGATCCAGGAAGTAATATTGTCTAGCTAAAAATTAATTAATTCAGACTCCATCATTTCCAACTTCTTTTCTTCCTTTTTGCTTTTGACTCGCAAGCTTCTCAAAGTTCAACCTTGTCTGAAATCCCTTCAACTCACAGATCTCAACATGTCAAAGCCAGCTGGAAGAACCATTTTAGCCTCTACCATCGCCAAACAATATATTGATGAAATTACTTCTCAAGTAAAGGCTTTGGACTTCAAACCCAAATTGGTGGGCTTTTTGGCCAATGATGATCCTGCTGCTCAAATGTATGCCAACTGGACAGGCAAAACCTGTGAATCGTTAGGTTTCACTTACGATTTGATCACCGTTGATAAGAACGACTTGGAAAGCGCATTGATCAATGCCAACTCCAACGACGAAGTCAACGGAATCATGGTCTACTTTCCTGTGTTTGGTGATAACCAAGATCAGTATCTTCAACAACTCATCTCGCCAGAGAAAGACGTTGAGGGCTTGAACTTCTTGTACTACCACAACTTGTACCATAATGTTCGTTTCTTGGATCCTCCAACCAACGAGCAGAAGTCCATTTTGCCATGCACGCCGTTGGCTATGGTGAAGATTTTGGAGTACTTGGGTGTCTACAACAAGCACTTGCACTATGGTAATCGCTTGTACGGAAAAAAGGTTTTGGTTGTTAACAGATCGGAAATTGTAGGAAGACCTCTTGCTGCTTTGCTTGCCAATGATGGCGCTACTGTCTACTCTGTGGATATTCATAACATTCAACAATTCACAAGAGGAGATGACTTACTGATGCAGAGACACAAGGTTGTTGATCTAGATGCTTCGGAATATTCCCTAGAGAAAATTACTCCACAATGTGACGTAATTATAACTGGTGTTCCTTCAGACTCGTACAAATTTCCTTCGGAATTGGTTTCAAACGGTGCAGTGGTGATCAACTTTGCCAGTGCGAAGAATTTCAATGATGACATCAAGCAGAAGGCAGGTTTGTATGTTCCTTCGATTGGAAAAGTCACCATTTCAATGTTGTTGCGTAACTTGCTTCGTTTGATTGACAACAAGAAGATCAGAACACAGAGTTAGAAAGGACTACGAAATAACACCTGGTTCCACGTCGAATAGCAACTTCCAAAGTCTATGAATACTTCGGGGAAAAGAATCTGAACCAGGCTATTACTTTAACAGTTCATTCTATCGAGCAGCTTGATTCTTAGTACTACAGAACTAGAAGAATCCAGGCAAGTGAGATAACAGTATTTCCTCGCATGGTAAAGCCACTTGTCGGTATTATTGGTGATTTTTTGGAACAAAATGACTGGTATTTTGACCCTCCAACTCTCAGAGATATTCACATTTCATACCTCTTTTGAAATAAAGACAAATCAAGATTTGGGAGATGTGTATGCACGTGCCATAAGTCACGTGTCGACGAGTGGAGAAGTCATCGCATGACCATCGCGCACCTTCTCCATTCAGACCAAGATGATTAGCCCAAGCACTTCCTCTTCATTCACACCCGTACACCATGAGAAGCCCTTGACTCGCCTTGATGTGACTCTCATCGGGAAGAGTCAGGAACCATACAAATTTGCAGGTCTGGATCAACGCATATTAACAGTGGCATTAATAATACGAAGAAGCCAGTACCTCTTTCATCTATAGCAAGCTTCCGTACCTCCCATGTCTGACCTCAAGAAGGGCTCAATCCCCATCGATACTTTGGCATTCACCGAGTCTCTTGGACTTCAGACATTCAGAAGAAATGCAAGAAATGCTTGGTCTAAAGAAGAGGATGCACTTTTGCTAAAGCGAATGGAACAGATGTATCCCGAACAATACGCTCGAAAGACCCTAACAGCACAGAATGTTGATTGGGAAACCGTTGCAGAAGTATTTGATGATACTCGAAGAGGAAAAGACTGCCGAAAACGGTGGACATCGTCGCTAGATCCATCATTGCGGCGCGGAAAGTGGACAGATGAAGAAGATAGAAAGCTCATGGAGCTGTATAACCAATATGGTCCACTGTGGCAGCAAGTGGCTCTGGAAATCGAAGGAAGAACTGAACATCAATGTCTGAAGCGGTTTTTAGAAGTGCTAGACCCTGCCCAACGGAATAGACTTGCTCCATGGTCGGAGGCCGAGGAGGTGAAATTGATCCGGTTGGTAAAACAGCATGGAACCAAATGGAAGACCGTGGCTGCACTGTTCGAAGGTAGACCACCACTTACGATCCGAAACCGGTGGAGAAATCTTGTCAATCAAGTGGCCCGGGGCAGAGCATCGGCGATTATTTTGGAAGAAATGTCTCTGGTGGCGGATGGGAACCTTAAGAGCAAAATCAACGAGTTGGCCGCAAGACGTCATGATGAAGATGGCCGTCAGTCTAAAAAGCAAAAACGTGGACACATGGATGGTGGGCCAACTAAACTACAAGAAATACTGGATGATATCAATATGAGTCTAGACACAGACCATCTGCGATCAAATGGTAATGGCGAGGGGCAATATGGAAACCAGAGTGAGGAGTATCACAACCGCAATGAAGAGTTTAGAAGAGGCCAGAATTCTCAGGATACATTGCACACGCAGTTCAGGCCGAACAACGTTGCAGAAAGACGGAGTCATGTGGAGTGGAAGTATGGACTTGCAGTGACAGACAACACGGGGACGCTCTCAAATTTGGATCACCTTCAAAAACTTATAGAAAGTGGAGGATCTATTCAATCGCAGCAACTAGCTCAACATTTGGTTGCGTTCGCTGCCCAACATAATATGGAGATAACCGTTCACCAGCATGTTCATCATCACTACTCTCCGCCAAACGAAGGAAATCGGGCTGAAAATGGACCGAGTGGACATGAGCGTAACGCTCATTCTGCTCGTGTTATGGCTTACAAAGCGGATAGAGGCAGCAATCCTGGTCAATTCTACAACGTGGAGCCAGAGTCGCAGATCAATAGGTACCAACACTTCAACTACTTGCCTCCTTTGACAGAAACTCCAAAACTCAACTCGTCTGCATCGTCACCAGCATCAAGTTCAAAGGGAAGCACCCATCATTACCATCACTATCATCACCATCACCATCACCACGAAGAAAACAGAAAGGAACTTACATTAGAGGATGAAGCCGCCACTAAGGAGTCTGATCTTCTCAAACTACTCAATGAGGCCGACGGACGGAACAAGGTTCTAGATGATGACAAGAAAATCATGGAGGAGAGCAGGTCAAACTCCATGACCCCATTGACTCAAGCTGTCCAAATGGTGGCAGCGGCAGAGGCAGGAGAAGCATTTCTTGACAGAAACGACGGATACGAAGAGAAGAAGCGCAGCTTCGATTACCAGGATGAAGAAGCAGAGGAGGGGCTCGACTTTTTCGAAACCATGCGTAATTTGAATGTTGTCGGTCGAGTAGAAAAGCCTAATAGTCACAATATGGCGAAGACAGGAGAAAGCCAGCATGTCTCACGCATGAACACACAGCCAGTATCTCAGCATCATCCACTCCATTATTTTACGAGCAGTGTGACTCCGCAACCAGAAAAGGCGCTTGATGATGAGGAGGAGGATCTTATCAATTCGTATGGATTGTTCTACAACGCTTACCAGAAAGATACATCGATGGAGCAAACCACCCTTTTGGACGCGCCTACACAATATGGGGCTATTCCATTCAATCCTTCTTAGTGAAATCATACTTGGGAGAATAATATTATGCATAAACCTGAACAAGTAGTGAAAAGGATACAATACTTAGACTGTGTAACTCTTGAATATAGGGGTTAGGAGACTGTGGCAAGCAGATCAAGAAGATCAAGACATACATCTAATTTAGGTTGTACAAGTAGACATCACTTGTAAAATCTTGTGACACATACACCCCTGAAACATGTTAAACCTGTCAAAGCTGTCAGACCTGTCAAACGATAGAAAATTTTATATCTACACTGACAATTTATTAGGTACTTTCAACAATAGGCCATGCTAGATAGTGTACAGTACATCATGCATCTCGCCAATTCTGCAAGGTAAAGTATAAATATGTCAAACCTTGGTCATTTGTAACTCCAACTTAATTATTCAATTGACCAACCAAATGACTACCGTACTCATCACAGGTGCAAATAGAGGTATTGGTCTCGAGTTGTTGAAACTTTACGCTGCAGATCCACAAAATAAGGTGATTGCAACTGCAAGAAATGCAGAAAGTGGCAAAACCATCGAGAGTTTGGCCCAAAACAACATCCATGTGTTGTTACTTGACATGAATGACTCGTTGGAACAAATTCAAGCTAGTTTTGAGCCTTTGGCAGAAATTGCTCCTGAAGGCATTGATGTAGTGATTCAGAACGCTGGAGCTAGTATCGACTTCCCAGTACCTGGCACCAATCCTGCCAATGTAGGCATTGACGGGTACGCAAAGAATTTTGGCAACAATACATTGGGTCCTATCAAAATTTACCAGGCTTTGTATCCATATTGGACCAAGAAAACTGGAAACATCAAGAAGTTCATCTTTGTTTCGTCAGTAATGGGCTTGATTAACAATTACTTGGGATCTATCTCTTTTGGGTACGGAATGTCTAAGGCTGCTCTCAACCATTTCGTCAAGGAGGTTTCCACATACAATTCCAAGAGCGACGATGAAACTTTGAAAACTTCATTGGTTTTGGCTGTCCATCCGGGTTTGGTGAAAACCGATATGGCAAGGGATCTCATTGAGAAGTTCAATCTCACCAACTACTTGACGCCTGACGAAAGTGCCGGACATTTAAAGAAATTGTTTGATGGCTTGAAAGACGGGGATAACGGTACTTTCAAGAAATTTGATGGACAGCAGATCCTGTGGTAATTTATATGGACTATAAAACTATAAATAGCTAATTAGAGACTGAAGGTTCCAGTTAAATAGAGAACTGCCATTTTTGAAAAAAGACCCGTTGTTGCGAGAATGTAATCATTCCGGATAACCGGAAATCGGTTTTCTTATCTTTTTTCGGGCAATGTCTCGTACTTATTCACCTAGGAGTTTATCTACAAAATCACCATTCCTCGGTGTCTTTCTTATCACACTTATTCGCACAGTTCGAATATTCGTCACCTAACACATCGGGGCTTACAAAGAAAAATAAGGATTTTCTATCGTGCAAGTTATTTCAATACATTTGTCTTATTCTATTTTGTCTCTTTTCACTTTCTTTTCCAATACTTTTTTTTTTTAAAGAATTCCTCGCTTTTCTACTATTCTACTCCGCCAGGGTATAGCCCCAACTTTGGTGACAGAGTACAGGACCAAATCACTAACCACTGTTACAAATCAGTCTTTCTATTAACACCAGCCATAAACCCCTCCACGGCCCGATGCACCCAGTTCCCTGTGCTTGTGTGCCCAAAAATTGACCTTTCCCCTTACGTGCCAAATTTCTGCGCTTGAAAGACTACATTCATCACTTCCATCCTTGAGATCAAATTCACCAGTACGAATGCCTGTTCTCCAGAACATTGGGCAGACTACCAAGGCGCCGGCGTCCCAGTACGTTCTCTCGACAGCTTCCTCGTCTCCCACACGGCGGCCTCCCCCGGGCGTTGTAGCGGAGTCCATGACTGCTAAAGACCAATGTCTTAAGATCATCAGCCACGAATTCCGAGCGCTTCAACTCGACCCGCTGCTTGCCAAAATGTCAGTTTTCGACCTTATCGATCACTGTGCGGCCCTTTTTGAAGAGCTGACCCAGCATCTAGCATCAGAACGGGGCTTCTGTAGCTACGTCCGTTCGTTTTTGATCTTCAACTACTTTGTGAACACCTTCATCATGGTCCACTTCAATGGCTTTGCAAAATTCATGGAGAATCTGCATCAGGACTTCATAATCTACTTAAACTTATACAATTTCTTCCGACGTGACGATATATTAGGCCCCAATGCCTTTGATGTGGACTTGGCAGAACTTCGTCAGTGGATCATCCAGTATTTGACCTCCAAGGATTTGCTTTCTTTCGATGTGGACCTCCTTTTCGGTTGGCTAAATGAATACATTGACTACTTAAAACATAAAGACGACGATTCCAGTGACGCAGATCTCGTTGAAACAAATCTGAAGTCTCATTCTGATTATTACAAGACCGATGGATCCAAGCTGTACAGTTTATCGCTGCATTTGAAAGGTCCCAATGATTCCTTAGATGGCTCACTCGAAGATGATGACGATATGTTCAATTTTAATTCTCGATTCCCTGATGTTTCTCCGTCACTATCCCCATCCAAAGATCCTCCTTATCCAGTGGAAGACCCTGGTACAACAAAGAAGGAGATGCCTCCATACCCTTTGAATTCGGCAGTAGAGACTTCCAAACGCCCACTCGCTATTCCACCAGCCGTCGTCGTTCCTCGTGTTTCCCCAATCAATGCATCTGGCAACGGAACGGGACCCAGAAATCCGGGCCAAGTTTCTTACAACTCGAGCCAAAGTTTTGTTTCGGTATCTTCTTCGCTGCAATTAACTGCTCGTGAACCACCACTTCCTCCTCCTCATCAAGTGCCGTCTTCAAGTCTGCTAACATACTCAGCTCCTTATGGCAACAATTTCCAGGCAGATGGACAACTGGACCCTCATACACGCCATCCAATTTATGCCAATCGTTCTGATGGACATGGCGTTGCTCTTGCAGCTCAAAACAATGGCCATGGTAATGGACAGGGACCCTATCTTCAGCGGCCAGCTCCTAACGTTAATGGTAATCCATATGCGAACTATTATCGACAACTGGCTCTGTTACCCTACGGGCAGTATACTAATGGCCAACCAATGATTAACGGCCAGCCAGTCATTAATGTTCAGCCAATTTCAAACGGTCAACCAGTGATCAATAACCAACCACCTATGCTAGCTCAACCAGTCGTTAATGGACACATGATACCCAGTGGACATGTCCCATTTACTGGCTCTGTTCAGAATCTGAAATCATCTTGGATGAGAGATCACTGTGTTTGTGGATTGAAAAATATGGGATCGTCTTGCTACATTAATTCGGTCACGCAAGTATTTTTTGGTCTTGGACGCATTAACTATCTATTCGACGCCAACTCAGAGCTCAGTCAGAGGTTACGTTCACTTCACAAGAAGCCCAAGCTTGTGGACTCGGTGGCCAATCTTCTATCAACATTCAATGGGAATGGTGGAGCGAATATAGCCCCTACGAAGTTTTTGCGTGTCTTGTCATCTCTCAAACCTGACTTCAACATCCCTTTTGAGCAACAAGATGCACAAGAGTTTTTGCTTTTCATGATTGACAGGTTGCATGAGGAACTCGCCAAAAAACCTGTTGGAGACTTTGTGGACTATATATCGAAGTGGAAGATCACTGTTAACCCTAAGGAGCGTGATGAGTACCTAAAATGGTACCATCAGCTCTTACAACATGAAGGGGAGTCGCCCATCAACGACTTATGTCAGGGTCATGTGCAGAGCAAACTCAGTTGTAACACTTGCGGGCATAAGTCGATCAGCTATAGCCCGTTTTCTATTCTATCGCTTCCCATTCCAAACGCCAACTCCCGTGGTGTGGATCTCACTGACTGTTTGCGTTACTATACGCAAGATGAGGTGTTGAGTGGAGAAAACGCCTGGAGGTGCCCAAAGTGTAACAAGGATAGTGATTCTAACGAAGATAAGGAAAATCCTATGGATGTGGTGTTCCAGCCCAAGAGAGGTATGTTCAAGTTTTCAAAGCGAAGCAAGTCTCCTGCCAAAAAGACTCCAAGCTCTAGTGCAAAGTCATCAGTCAATTCGCCTGCCCCAACAGCGATTTCCATCAAGCAACTTAGTTTCATCAAGTTGCCTCCTGTGTTGTTCATCCACTTATCCAGATTCTCCATGTTCAATCTCACTGATAAACTCCACACGGATATTACATATCCGTTGAGACTCAAGTTCAATCATCAGACTCATGACATAGTGTATAACCTCACTGGATTAATCAACCACTATGGAAATCTCAAGAGTGGTCACTACACCTCACTCGTCAATAAGGCGAGCGTTCATGGAAAGGGTCCTGTGGATCCTTTGCAATCACCAGCCTGGTGCTACTTTGACGATGACCACATCAGGATCAATGTTCCCCACGGTGACGTTAATTCGAATGATTCCAACAAGTTGCGTTCGCGTGACGTATACGTTCTATGTTACGAACGCATATAGAAATACATAATTATGCATCAATCTTCCTCACTTTCGCTATTGTCAGCGAAAGCAGAGAGCTTCTTCCTCTTTGACGAGAGTCCTTTTAAGACAACCAGCACTTTTGTAGGCTTTTGGTCTGAAGACTCGGTATTCTTTGGTTTTTCAACTACCTGTTCACTCATTGCACCTTTTTCCACTTCACTTTTGGCTGCCAACTCCTGGCCTTTTGCCACCTGATTATTGATGAACTTTAGTGCCATCTCTTCGTCTGTGCGGCGAATTTTCTCCTTGTTCCTTGCCTTTAGCTCGGTGGATGAGTCCACCAATCTGATCACCAAGTTGAATTCATCGTCCTCATCAGGGACTTCCACTCGGACCTTACCCAGGCGACCCAAGTACTTGATAAAAGACGTAAGTGACAGCCACTTTGTAGCATTCATGTGCACGTGGTTTTTATCGTTAAGAATATACTCCTGGTAGAATTTGTTTGCGTTTATTTTCTTTGTTCCGTGATTGATCTTCAACAAACGCAAGAATTCTTTCTCAAATGTGGACGAGTACTCTTCCACCACAGAGTTTCCATGACCATCTGCGCTCAAGTTGGATATTCTTCCCAAATGTGAAGGTGACAGAAGATGATTCTTGAAGCCGTTGGCATCTCGACATTGTTTCTGGCAGAGTTGACAATAATACTTAAGCTTCTGAAGGCCCGAGGCTTTTAATTGCTTGGACTGATACTTTGCAGATCCAAAATCCGCTCTGCCCATTTGAACTATTTATAATCGCTTTTTAAAACCACAAAGTACTTGGATGTAGAGTTGTGATGATCATCGTGGAGTGTATAAGACAACAAGACTCACTAGAGTATAGTTAACGAAAATAGGTAATTATACTGATAAAGATTTGTTTGTGATAGAATAAGAATCAGGGTTTATTCTCTTCTCTATTTCTGTCCTTTTACTCTTCACAATGCTCCGACGCCTAGCACTTCTGTCTGCCAGACACTACTCTGGACCACCGATTAAGAGATACAACGGATTCACAAATTGGCCATCATTGAAATGGCATACGGCGTTTCCTGCTCCAGCAAAAATCTTCACAGGAGTCTTATCGGCTGCTGTGACCATCACGCATGTGCATCACAACACGCTAGTGACGTTAGGTCCACCAGTAGCTGTGGGGACGTATTTCATCATGAGAAGAATAAACCACCAACGGTTTCTTCGACTGCTTGAAGGTGTGAGACCGGAAAATACCACTGAATGGGACGATGACGGGTCGAAGATCCGTATTTGGAAGTATGACGAGACGAATGTCCAGAATGTGCTTCATGGCATCGACAACGAGTTCCAGCACAAGTTGGCACAAGCACTTGAGGTAGTGGAGAAGAAGGTGGTGGACTACGTGGTTGAACTGGAAAGTAGCGACAGCGTCTCCCTGCTAGTTTCGCTGCTATTGGACGAAAACAAGCAAGTCGTAATGCATTTGGGGGAGTCGCCAGAAACATTCGTCACCACTCGGGCAGAGGTGGTTGACCGGGACGGGGCAGAGAGGTTTGTTGAATTCCTGAGGTTTTCGGTGGCACTTTACTCTTCGAAGAACATTCGTAACAGAAGAAGATTGGCTGTGGCTGATGTGAGTTTACTTGCTGTTCCTGAGACTGAAGAAGCAGAGGATTTAGACTATCGAGACTACCGAATGACAATAGAACTCACACCTTACAAACTTTTTGGCAAGCCCGAGAAGGTTCAGAATACTAAGACTGAGATCAGCTCTGCTGATAATTTCAAACAGAGTGGCCGAAATTAGGAGAAGTATTTGGCATTGGATCAGATTCGTACTGAATACTGATCGCACTGGCTGTAGTGGTTTACAAGCAGTAGAATAAGTCCTGAACATATTGAAAATGTTGTTAATTGGTAAGGAATAGCTACACAAAACAGTTGGTCCATGTACATAGCAATGACGAGCGCTTTTTCATCAAAATTCATCACTTCTTCCCGAAGAAGTTACGGCTAAAATCCTGGAATGTTCCCCAGTGGTCGCAGTTAGAATTCTCTCTCATTTGCAATAATTCAGGCATCCATTTCTTGATGTCTGAGATTCTCTTGTTGGTGTTGGGATGAGAAGCAAAAAACTCGCCAATTAAAGTATCGTTCAAAGTGATCATATTCTTTTTGGCCTGTTGCTCCCAGTTTTCCATTCTTGCCCAGAAATTTACAGCATCTTCGACATTGAAACACAGTCTCGCCATCAACTCACATCCAATTCTATCTGCCTCTGACTCCATTTCTCTGGATGCTGGCATCTGAAACAATCCAGTCACCAACAAATCTGTGAACCAAGAAATTCCAGTTGCCACATACAACATAGTTGAGAGCATAATATAGATTGGTTGTTTGCTCAACTGCTCCAGCGAATGGTGCGCCAATTGATGGGACAACTCATGGGAAAGAACCGTTGCAAGTCCATCTTGGTTCTTGCAAATAGGCAAAATAGAAGAGAATATGAAGATTTTGCCGTTTGGCAAGATGAACGCATTGGGAGGCTCCTCTAGCGCATTTTTCACATTAATGATGTGAATGGTCCAATCAAGAGACTTCAAGTGGGCAGCCTGTTGAGGGTCTTTGCACCCGTCAATGGCAGTTGCCAATAACCTGTTCATCACATGGCGAATAAGGAGGTAATTAGGGTCCATTGGAGATGCTAATTGGCCTTGGAACTGTGCCAAAATCTGCTCATACGAATAGTCTCCTATCTTTTCCTCCAACCAGTATGGAATCCAGAGAAATCTGCGACGGTGGGTGTAAGGGGCCTCATCAAGGTTATATACGTAGAAGAAGACGCATCCACCTACAAATAATAAGACAAATCTGTTCAGAAGAAGTCGTGAAAGCGACACACCAGAACTAGAACCCCCAGCCTGCTGGAATCTTTTGTAGTGGGCATATGAACGGAGCTGTCCGTAACTGGGAGAAAGTTTCGTGATAATCCGGGGATATGGCTTTGCTTGAGCAATTGTACTCTTCACAAATGATGATGAAATTGCTCTGGATGTCCTGGGGCCATTGGCAGTGGAGAAGTTGGCCAACTTAACTTGTACACCAACCTTGGTTAGACGATTGGTAATTCCAGTGGCCGAAACGGCAGATGTTCTGCAATTGAAGGCTCTCCTCATCATGGGAGAGAACATTTTGAGAAGAAAGAGCTGAAGTTGCGGGGGACAAATGAGTGAGCTGAAAATGAGGATATGGACCACGCAGGATCTACACCAATAAGTGTATGGTTGAAGTAGATCCAATTGGAGTCGTGGGTCGGCAGAAAAAAGTTTGAAAGTGGAGAAAATGGAAGGTTTTGTGTTGCTGCATTACGAGGCAACTATTAATGGGGCAAGGTTGCAACTTTTATGCAAAGACAAGTACAGGTTTGAAGTTCAGGAACAAGTGCTGAGAAAGCCAAAATTAGAAAGTTCGGTAGAGAAAGGTCAAAATATCAGTTGAACAGTTTGTATGAGTCTAAATTGCTCAATAACAATGGTTGAATGGCTTGGTTTCGGAGATATCAGTAGACTGATTCAAACTGGTCATTATTTTCAAGTACGTTGCATTTTCAGGTCCTTCATTATCCAATTTTATGGAGTAGCTATCAAAGCGCTCCCACCAAAGATCATAAGTAGCAAGTGCCTGAAAGTCTCATTTGACATCATGGAGATTCCGTTTTACCTTGTCAGCCGGGTTGACATGAATTAACATCGTTGTACAACAACCCCACTTCAAACGGAAAATCGAAGCTGGAATTCTAGAATCTGGAACTCTCAAAAGAAGTTTCAACTTCACTTCTTCTCATAAACTAGATTGAATTCTCACATGTAGATTTCAACCAACTATGGTACTTGAAGATTGTAGATTCACCAGTTGGCGCCATATCGCCTCAAGTCATACACCCACTCACTTAAACACAACGTCAGGTGTCTCCTTATCAAATGCAGCGTCAGCCGTGATGTTATTGTCGAAATTATTCTCGATGTTGGTGGTCTCAATCGTCAGATCTACAGTCCGGTCTGCTGCTCCAAACTCCAGACTCTCTTTAGCTAAAATGCGCTCATGATAAGGATGTTTCTGGCGAGGAGATCCGGTTTCATACACATAGTCGTCATTGATGCCCTGGCGATCGAATAATGTGTTGTGTATGATGTCAGAGCTCAGATTATTGAGATTTGTTCCTAATCTCTGTTTCATGTGCATTGTGGCAGCACGCAGTGGAAGTTTCTCGAAAAACTGAGGACTATTGAGCTGCTTAGCTAAATTGTCTAGCGATCGGCTCAGCGAGTCGTTGTTGCTGCCGATAAGACTGGTGTTGCTGGAACTATGAACGCTCAGCTTGTCGCCATTGATGGCCGGTGGCTGTGCCAAGTTATGGGCAAACGGACTGTGGTCGCCATTGCCTGTGTGGTCGGGTGTTCTGCTTCTGCCATTGGCCACGCTCTCGGGCATGATGGGGATGAATTTATCGTAGAAATCATACGACAGCGGGGTTTTACGATGCTGGTTCAACACCGATGGAGCCGGCGTGACCAACTGTGTCTTGCGGCGATCCAGAACTGAGGGCAGCAGGCCCAGGCCCCTTGACAGCGAGGCTACCTCCGCGGAAGACGGATGCTTCTCACTAGCAAGATGGGCCTCTTCCATATAGAGATTCGAGGAGTTTTTCCCGTTGTCGTAGGGCTTGTGGAGTGCCTCTCCAAACTCGGTGAACAGATTGTTATCTCGCAACTCGACGTCGATGTCATTATGCTGCATATCCTCCTTTTTGTTGCGTCTTCTGTTTCGATTCCATAGTAAGTAAGCTCCAACGAAAACTATGAGGCATGGGATGCCGATAGCCAAGCCCACGGCCATACCCTGGTTGTATCCCATGTTGCAGATATCTTTGTGAGGGAGACGTTTTGGGGTGCTAGGGTGCTGATTCTGGCGACCAACTAGTCAAATATGGTTTTTGGCAGATTCTTGATTGGATCAACAGCAATCAAAATCAAAGGGCACAAGCGAATGGTCGGGGAGTCGGGAAGTTGCACCGGTTGCAGATCCGGGAGGTACGGATGTGGAGAATAGTTTCTGAGCGACACTATAACCGCAGATATGGGGCCAAAATGATTAGGTAGTATAGGTTCGTCAAATATTTAGGAGGTCGAAATCGGTAACCAAGGTTAGATTCGGGGGCTGAGGAACCGGAGTATTACATATAAGAGGTATCTATATGCATATAGTCCTTGGTTCCGAGGGTGTTCACCACGGGGCGATGGCTAAAAATACCAACAAAATAGCTGTCCACCGCCCTAAAACCCTCGGATTACCATGACATTTGAGTGACCATTTTGGGTCGGACTTGGACCCAAGCGGAAGAGTCTATGAATTCCGGGGGATTTCGTACCATTTTTCTTTGATGGGGCCCTGCGGCCAGAATTTCTTTTGGTTTTTTCTTCCCTACTTGCAAAACATTCTCTGGCTGATACATTCAAGTCAGGATTACTGCAGATAGGCCACCTTTACTTTTAGTGCTAATGGTCGGAATTACAAGGAAGAACAGTTATGTTTCTAGATTTTCTCCGAAAGCAATATACGTAATTGGTTCTTGTTCTCGTAGTTCTGGAATAGAGACATTCTCTGAAGGAACATTTTTAAATTTTGTTTAAGGTTTCAATGGGTTAGAATTTTAGTTCAGGTGACCAAATCTGTCAATTCGCATATCAAGAGAAATGGTCATGTGATGTTGAGTCATATGATATTTATCACGTTGTTTGGGTCACGTTGTTTTATCACGTGCAAGATTCATCCTATTCTATTTACAAGTTACAAATCAAAGTCCAATGTAGGGTCTTTCATCAAGTCGACGGTGGTTCCATCATTAACCTCAAGCACAAAGTGCTCCACATCAAAAGGAACGAATTTGGCTGTTCTGGAAGCCTTCAATTTCAACTTCCCGCCACTTTTGTCTCCGCAAACATCAAACTCAATATCAATGTTACCTTTGACGGTATTAAGCGTTCCCCAAATCCATGGCCATGAGGACTTGAAGCCAATGTTGGCGCCCAATTCGTTTTTAGCAGCCTCGGATCTTCTCAAACAGTAAAGAACTGAATTCACAATTGGTGAACGAGTCTTTTCGTAGTTAAAGATAAGTGCACACAGCACGGTAACACCCACAGCGTATACCCAGAAGTATCTTCTGTTCTGCTTCTTGGAGGCAAATGGATCAGGCAATTCTCTGTCGACATTCACTGGTCTTCTTTTGTTCAATTCTTGAACAGAAATTGTTTGGGTAGAATATCCTCTAGATACGGGACAGAGTGGCGAAAAAAGCAGGAGACCACTAAGACGGCCAATAGGAGCACGTCTGGCTAAACTCCGGAGTCCTAGAGAGTTCATGTGAAGGGTTTTAGTGTGGTGGTCAAGGTTTTAAATGGTGAGATTTGTGGTAGGAAGCTTGTGATGTGGGATGTACGGGTGTGCAATGGGCATGAATTAGTAGGAGTATTGGATGGAAACGATGATAGAGACACTTCCAAGAACATATCACACTTAAGAAACATTAAAAATAAAAAAAAACGACGCAAAGTTACTTGATGAACAAGAAATAACCTTCTTAATCTACGTTGAAAACTAATTCTTGACCTCCTCCCCCTCCATGCATGGCAAATGACATAGAGGAAGGTATCCAAATAGTGTCCAAGAAATAATCAGAGCAACTATTGACTAGTTGAGGTTAATCTGAAATACATTGGAAAAAAAAACCTTTCAAATGTTTCTGTAGGTCTTCTCGATTACCTAAATTACATACTATTGTATGTATACGCCACCACTTTGACACCCAATAAACAACCAACGAGTGATTGTGTCTCACAGTCAAGCAACCTCACCAAAACCACAGAAAAACAGAAAAAACAAAAATACTCAAAACCATACAAGAATCTAAAGAAAATCTCCAACCAACTCAGCCCCCACCTCTATATGACATGGTGCGCTTACTTAAGCAACTTTGTTGTTAGCTTGGCAATCAAGTCAGTAGGCGTTGTGTTCCCTGATGAGGTGCGGAATTAACCAGGTTGATTATGCGGCTGGTCAGACAGCCTCACGGCTCCGAACAAAAAATAAATAGTGGGTCTCCAACCATTGCTAGATCAAGTTCTCCACCAGAATTTGGTTATATCATAAAGGTTCTTTCCTAGGGAGTCCCATTGACAATATTCTTTCGATTTTGATCGCTTTTTTGATCGTCCTCTCTATTGTTGCTAGTGATCATTGTCCCTTGTTGGTTTTCTCACCATAGTCGTTAATTCACCTAGACTCATTTCCAAATGGATATTCTGGCACTTTTAGCCAATTTTACGTGGTCCCCGACGGAAGGGTATCCCACTGTCACTCCAACATCGTTCAGATCCATCGATCCAACCCGTATTCCTGAGCTCAGTGCTCTGTTGTCTAAGGCAATAGTGAGTATTGCCACAGCTGATCATCAACTTGATTTGTTGCTGTTATCGCAAGTGATTCGTGGATGTGAGGCATCTTTAACCATGATTGTCGGCCAGCAGGCCTTGGCGACTGCCACGGATGAGGCTGTTAGGGCCACCGCCTCCACTGCAGTATTCCATGCATCTTACAACTTGAAGAAGCTTGCCGACGAGGAGAACTTGTATAGTTATTACTTGAACAGAGGCGGTAACATCTTCTTCTTCATTGTTTTCGTCGCCATTCTCCTCTTCAATGTGGGCATGCTTCGTTACTCTCGCTATCACTGGTACAATTTGACGTTTATCGCTGGTTTCGTTCTCCAGGTGTTGGGTTTCTTGGGAAGAATCTTATCCTTCACAAACAATACTGACATCAACTTCTATTTGTTACAATTTGTGAGTTTGACATTGTCTCCTGCCTTCCTCATGGCAGGCATCTACTTTTTGTTTGCTCAGAATGTCATTGTGCATGGCAGACACTACTCTGTGTTGAAACCGATGTGGTACTCATACTTTTTCGTGTTTTGTGATGTCTTCTCGTTGTTTATCCAAGGTACTGGTGGTGGAATGGCCTCCATCGCTACAAAACAGAGAAAAGACAGTCGTCCAGGTACATGGACCATGTTTGGTGGTATATTATTCCAGGTGGCTGCCATGTCATTATTTGTTATATTTTGGTTTGAATTCATCACTCGCATATACTTCAAAGACAGAAAAAAGATTACATCTGATTCTCCATACAAGAAAAAGAGCATCAAGAATTGGTTTTTGTTCTTGTTCAATGCCAAGAGGATTCGGAATTACAGAGAGACTGAACTTGAACAGTTCTACAATCCCAAATATGCAAGCATTAGAGCGCGTCCTCTCGTGCATTACTACCCTGTTGCAATCAGTATTGCCGTGCTTGTTATTTATATCCGTTGTATCTATAGAGTGGTGGAGTTGAAACAAGGTTTCCAGGGTTTTCTTATCAAACATGAGGTCTTCCTTATGACTCTTGATGCATTGATGATAGCCATTTCTGGCCTTATATTCATTCCATTCCACCCGGTGTTTGTTTTTGGAAGAGAAAATGTTCTCAAATTGGCCACTATTAAGCAGAATAGGGACGAAGAGGATGGCGACGATGAAAACGGCGAAAAGTCCAGTGCGGGTGTTATAGACCAAGCCAACAGCTCAAACACCCTGGATTAATATTTAAAGAAGGCTAAATGCTTGCCTGGTGTTTGTCGCTGCTTTAGGGTTGTTTCTGCATTGTTGGCTTTTCATTGAGATTACTTACTTCTTTACATTTATTATAGTTAACTCTTGCTTTCCTTTGAAATCGAGTAGAAGCACCCTAAATTAAGTTGCCATTCATTGGGTGGATTGCCTGTTCAAATTTTCAGTATTTAGGCTCAATAAATCAATGGTGACAACAAAGTGATCTCGTATGTCAAGGCAGGAACCAGATCAGATCACCCGATTGCGCATGAATGTGGCTAGACGAACGGGCAATATACGAGGTATCATCGAAGGAAAGTATATTTACTTGAAAGACAAAAACCATTTCACGCTGTAAGAATTCGTTTTTTTGGTTGTTTTTTGTTTCTCTTTTATGGGTTGACAATAGTTTGTTCAGATGAAAATTACAGAAGCACAAGTTGCTACCAATTCAAGTATGAACTTATTTAAATGCATACTTGATAAAAATGGGTCACTGTCCTTTTAAGTCACGGTAATATTGACTTCATTGTTCAAGACCATTGGAAAAGGAAAATTGGCTAGTCTAGGAACCCAAAAAGCCTGAGTTAAAAATCCTGCAACTGAGGGAAGTGAAAGAGGCAACTTGACTTTAAAACCAAGCTATCGCTAGATAATAAATGTGGTAAGGACAAACTACCGGAAAAGTAAGTGTGATTTGAAATGTTAGAACTCTGGCAGGGGCCGATATTGAATAGTTTAGGATGCAACCACATTAATCGAGTGTCACGGTGAATGATACCCCCGAGAAAGTCGATTTATTCGTGTGCACCGAGAGAACAATTTCACTAATGAAAGGAATGGAGAACTATACAATTTGTTGCTGGAGCAATAAGATGGGTCGGATAAAAAAAAAGCAAATATGTTGGGAGAGTATTAGAGGAGAAAAAGTAGAACATAGGTAGCGCAGTTGGTTTGAAAGACACGAAGTGAACGTCAGATCAGCTCAAAGAAGACTTTCACAATATGAGTTCCATTTTACTTTCTCATGTCTTTTTCCTTCTTTATGCTTTTCTTTATGATTTTTGCCCACGTTCATTATCTTCATGGATAGTTCATAGCAAATGAGAATTACCGAAAAGCCTTGTTCAAGTATTTCATTTGCCCAATCTATCATTATGAGATTAAACTACTTAAGATTGAAACCTTAGTAGTTCCATCACTTTTATATATCCATCCTTTATTAATACGTATCACATTACTCAGCCACTTACCATCGGTAAAATATCACATTGACGAGTCCTCGTCACAAAATCTCTCATCACAAAACTTCCTCTCACTAAGTTTCACTGAACAGTCAGTTACTCGACACTCTCAATCTTTCCTCTTTGTCAGGGTAATACTTTAAACGTCGCAGCGACACACTAACCAGTCATATACATCAAACTTCCCAACTTCACCATCCACCACACCTCCAGCACATTGACTGAGAAACTTAACCAACGGTATACATGTAGAAGACCTCTTTGGAAAGACGAAATAACAGCATGTTACTTGAAAGTACTCCAAGCACATATCCATCAAGTCAATACATAATCTTGAACTGTGGTTGTTACTAGTCAATTTTTCTAAGCCGTTTTGATTGAATTGCAACCAAATACTTCTTTCAGAATCAGAAGCTTCCAAAACACCTCTAACAAGGTCAAATCCATGAATCTGGACGTGTATTTCATTCTTAGAGACATGAATTGCGAAGTCAAAGATACCACTTGGACACCGGAGCGAGAGGGGCAAGTGGAGCCGAGTGGGGCACGGAAGAGGGGCTGGAGGTATTCAGATTAGCGTTGACGGACTTGGAAGAAATATTCATGATAAAGCAGTAGTTGGTGATTAAAGGTACTAGTGTGGAGATAGGACCTGATGATAGGCCAAGTCCAAATTGGGCAAGTGAATGCGATGAAACCTCTGGTGTATGGAGGTGTATGGATGTTTCTGTATAGAAGTAAAGGTTTCTTTCTTGACGCGGTGTAAGGTTTTTTTTGTGCATTTCTTCACGTGCTGGGTCACGTGCTGTTCATCTCACAAATTCTATCTCTTCTCTATATTCAACCAACGACTATCACTTCAAAAATGGCCAAAAAAAGTATGTTTGAAAGCCTATGATTTATCTATGATAATCTTACTAACTCCAGTTTCCAAACATAGCAGAGCTGCCAGAAGAGGCGAGATCAGTACCGATGGAGAGGCCAAACTGTTGGAACGCATCGCCAAATCAGAGAACAACGACGTCAAAAAGTCCATCATCCGTACAACTATCAAGAATGAGAACCTCTTAGCACGTAAAATGGAGTTGGATAAAGTGAAAAAAAGAGGAAACAAGAAAAATAATAATGCCATCAAGCACAAAAATGACAGAGGAATTAAAGTGGAAGGAGTGTTGGCAACCAAGATCCAGCAGAGCATAGAAAGAGCCAGATTTGTGCAGAATGCAAGAAAGTCTGGATGGGAACAAATCAACAAATCTATTGATATCAGTGCAAAGGTTGAACAATTTGACAAACCAGAGAAAACTCAGGCCCAAATCGAGAAGGAAGAAGAAGACGAATATGTGAAGCAGTTCTATACTGACGCGGGCAACAAGGAAGTGGAGGAAAAGAAGAAAGAAGAGAAGGTGAATGCTTCTAAGGGTAATGTATTTGCTCTTTTGGAAGAGACGGAGGCTTGAGATTTTGGATATAGGATTCTGGTTTTAATGATGGGGAAGGTGACTGCGAATGTGGATGCTAGGTTGAACTGAATTGCCGGGAAGTATCAATTTCAATGAAATGAGGTAAGAAATTTTGTTCTCCTCATCCCAGTATATCAATTATTGGACAACTATCGTGCGGCTCGAATACTTCTGCCAGAATGGTTTTCTTCATTTATCGTGGCATCAAATCGCAACCTAAGACTACACCTCCAGTCTCAAACTTTCCCAACATCTTTTGTACATTAGCCATTGAGAAGGAAGTTATTCTCAAAACATTTATTGAATTGTAATACTATATATCTTAATTTCTCCCTTTATGGAATGCCTCTTGCAACTTCGTCCATCATGGGACTTCCCGAACAACCATACTGCATCTATTCCTGGATCTCCAACTAAGCATCTCCACCTTTTCTTTAAATCATGAAACTTTCTGCTTTGATAGCCATCTTGGCTTCTATCCAAGCGGCATACTGCCAGAAATGGCAGCCAATTGATGAATCCCGCTTGTCAAAATCTTCATTCTTCGACCAGTTCGACACTACCTCACTTGACAAATCAGGCTGGATACCTTCTGTTGCCTCCAAAAGCGACGGAGCACCCTATTTGGGCAAATGGACGTTGGAGCCTTCAAGAATCTACGGTGCTTACGAGAATGACTTGGCGTTGACCATGGATACGGAAGCTGCGTTCTACGCTATCTCCAAAAAGTTGCCTGTAGTGCTTCAGAACGAAAACCAAGACTTGGTGGTTCAGTTTGAGGTGAAATTCCTGGAGCCCGTGAGCTGTGGAGGTGCCTATATCAAGCTTTTAAGTAAGGGTCTGGACTTGGCCAATTTCAATGACGAGACGCCTTTCGAGGTGATGTTCGGTCCGGATATCTGTGGAAGTGAGAATAAAGTATACTTTATCGTCAAGAAAAAAGTAGGTGACGAGGTGATTGAAAGCAAGTTGCGTACACCTCCAATGGCTAGAAACAACCAGTTGTCTAATTTGTACACCTTGGTGATTCGCAAGAACCTTGATGTGGAGCTCCGAATCAATGGTGAGGTTGCAAAGGCTGGAAACGTGCTCAACACGCCACATTTCATGGAACCACCTCTCACGTTGCCCGAGTTAATTCCTGATACTAATGCAGTGCAGCCAGAGGACTGGGATGACAGGAGATACATTTTTGACCAGAGTGCTGAAAAGCCAGCTGATTGGGACTTAAAGCACGGGCTTATGTGGGTTCCAAATCCCGATGTGGTCAAGCCAAGCCTCTGGAATGACGATGAAAATGAGGAGGAGTTCATTCGTAATCCAGACTCTGTCAAACCTGCTGAATGGGATGACGAGGAAGATGGAGAATGGAGGGCCCCAATGATCCGCAATCCCAAGTGTCTTCACGGGTGTGGCAAGTGGGAGGCTCCTAAGATTGTTAACAAGGACTATAAGGGTGAGTGGACGCCCCCAGGGATTGAAAATCCTGACTATCAGGGCGAGTGGAAGCCTCCGATGATCAAGAATCCAAACTATGATTCCGACGTGGACAAGCACATCACCCCTGTGGATGCCATGGGCATAGAGGTGTGGAGCATGCACTCAGGAGTGCTGTTCAACAATATTTACTTAGGAAATTCTGTGGAGGAAGCTGAGTGGATTGGAAATGCCACGTATGTTCCAAAACTGGAGCTTGAGAGAGCAAACTTTGAGGTCAACAAGCCCAAGCCTAAGCATCAGCCCAAGCCACCACCAAAGACTTTTGAAGACATGCTCAATGACGATGGAGTATCACAGTTCCGCGAGTTTGTGGAATTTCTCCGGGTTCTCTTTTGGAGAAAGGTG
This sequence comes from Sungouiella intermedia, assembly GCA_900106115.1. NCBI lineage: Eukaryota > Fungi > Ascomycota > Pichiomycetes > Serinales > Metschnikowiaceae > Sungouiella > Sungouiella intermedia. Next base: position 866,336 of record LT635757.1, on the reverse strand, counting down.
TTTGCTGTGAAAGACTTGTGGCACGAATTTGAGAGAGCACCAATTCCGTTCATTACGACGCATCCATTTAAGTTTGTGCTTTCATGTATACTTTTCCTTTTCGTCTTCACGATTGTCTTCGGTTTGATCAACGTGGCATTCTTTTTGTACGTGAGCAACCCTCAGGAGACCAAACAGGAGGAGCCAGAAGAGAAACCAAAGATTGAGGAGCTTACAGAGGAGGAGATTATTGCACAAATTACAGGCAAAAGTACAGGAGCTAGTGTTGTACAGACCAAAGCGACTAGAAGAACTTGAGTTGGAGTTCTTGATGTGAATTTTGATATAGATCTTATCAAAAACCTTATCAAAAATCTTCCTATGAGCACTAGTTATTTGGGAGATTTTGTTGCTGCAAAAAATGGAATTTCTTAAACACTGAATAGTCGAGAATTTTGAATAATTCCCCGTCCTTGTAGCTTGGAATTTATAGCAAATATGGAGTTTTCGAGACCGAGATTTTGGGAGTTTCTCTACTGATTCGCATCCAAAAGTTGCGCAAATTGTTGGCAAGACTCTGGAACATAATATTTTTGCAGAATAACCGTAGATTGCAATGAAATATTTCCCTATTCTCAATCGCTGGCTTTGGAATTAAATAATTCATTCTCCTGACTACTTGAGCCTTGGTATTCACGTGGATGGTATCACGAGTAGCATCACTCACTTAGATTTTTCCCCACGTTTCCAGATAATCTAGACAATTACCATGCCAATAAAGTTAGAAGACTCGGAACCTGTCGCTAGAAGACGTATCAATCCAATTCATCCTGTTTTGATTGTGGGTGCGTTGATATTTCTGTCGCTCATCTTTCTCAACTTGGACAAGTCTGTTCCAATGAAACTCAGATTGTACACCAATAATATCCGTTACGACAACAGGAACATCGGTCAGGACGAGCATTATTGGGAAGAGAGACAGCCGCTAGTCTCGGAAAGTATTCGTTTCCACACCCAATCGGGTGCATCCGTTGTTTGCTTGCAAGAGGTACTCTATAACCAATTGAATGACATTTTAGGCAACTTGAATGGACATTCAGATGCAAAAACCTGGGGTTATTATGGAATTGGACGTGAGGACGGCAAAACCAAAGGAGAATTCTCTCCAATTTTCTTCAAAAATGCCGATTGGGAGTTGGTGAGTAGTAAGACTTACTGGTTAAGTCAAACTCCAGATAAACCAAGCATTGGGTGGGATGCTGTTTTGGAAAGAATTGTCACCGAAGTCATCTTAAAGTCCAAAGATACCGGCAAGAAAGTCAAAGTGTTGAACACTCATTTCGACCACCGTGGAGTCACAGCCAGAAAAGAACTGGTCAAATTGATCATGAGCAAGATGGAGCTGGGCCCGGAGCCGGCGTTTTTATGTGGCGACTTCAACACACAGCCTACAGACGAACCTTACCAGATTTTGAAAGATAGTGGATTCACAGACAGCAGAATCCAAGGAGAAATATATGGGTACAACACCACATTCAGTGGATTTAACCACAACCATGAGGATAATACAATCATCGACTACATCTGGGCGGGGAATGGTACGAATTGGCAAAGCTACGGAGTTGTGCCCAACTATTTTGATATTTACATGAGCGACCACAGACCAGTAATTGCAGATTACTTGATTTAGAGATGGTCGGGATGGGTGCGGGGCTGCCAAGTAGGGGCAGCGACGATTCTGATTAGTATCTGATCCCTCATTGGCTTAGTTAAGTGTCCCCCGCTGGCGTTTGAGGAGGGGCAATATGGATGAACCCGGGAACAACGGTCTACAGCCATGCCCTAGCGACCAAATTTGCATACTCACCCGAGTCTATCCGCAAATTTCCAATTATTATCTGAATAGCCAGCGATCCCGGGATTGTCCATTCTAAATACATGAAATTTCTGTGTCAAGTGCTCCTATATTCAGATCGGGGAAGCTCCGAAGTGGGGGGCCCCCAAGCCCCTCATTCTTAGTCACCTATTCTAAGAAAGGTATGTAGTTGTTTCTCGAAGATTTTTAATCGCATTTCACTATAGATAGTGTCAATTTAAGACAATAGTGATGTGCGAGAATAACTAAGAAAATACGGAAAACACGGATAACGGTCCTCCAGACAGGTACCCGTACGCACAAGAGTTAAAGCTCGGATCGTTTTGACCAATAGAGGTGAGGGGGCCGGAAAGACAGGTGCCTTTCTGCAATATTTTTACGTTATTATACAGTCGATGTCTGAAGTGGGTTAGCCGATGAGACTACCAAAATATATGTTCTAGGAGTTAAGTGTTTAGTTGCCATTGAGGATCGAAGTATAGGATGATAGACTTTGCGGGCTGATGAGGCTTTATAAAAGTAGAACAGCCGAGCAGAGCGATCAGTGAGTATCTGAATTCAAGAGTTAATATGCTTAGCGACAATATACTTGTTGGTACAGATTGCTCTGTTGATAATCACACGAGTGACGTTCAGCGGGGCATGGGGTTGGCTCAAAAAAAATGGCACCAGGTATCCTGCAGGATGGGGTATGGATGCCTTCGGAGAAAGCAGAGAAGATGGCGAGGCGAACTCCGGGGTGATAAGTCTCCGCATTTTATTTTGCACCCACAGGCATGTGTGGTATGGCTGCAACCGTAGAAACTTTCTAGTTGTTTGTGTTTGCTCTATCCTAACGTGTTCAAACTTCTGGACAGACTTGACAGGTGTCACTGGCGATTAGTAGTGCGAATTCTGGGGCGCCAAGCAAAAACTACCCCATCGGCATGTGGAGGAGAACATAAGGCGGATTGCCTGCAGTGTACTCCGGATTGTATGCCCTGTTATCTTGCATACAATGTGCAGTGCATGGTGGGGTACATGAGTCTGTTTTGTGGAGGTGTCGTATTATAGACCACCAAAGTGCATAATTTCTTTTTATTCCTTCCTTATAAATACTGGTTGGACCTCCATCGTAAGTAAAAATTTAATAATCAGACTTCCATCAGTCAATCTACCAGAATGCCTGCTCGGTCTATTGCTTCCACTGCTCACTCTGATTACATCAAAGAGCACAACCAACATGTTGTCAAGCCTCCAACTTTCACCTCGCGTTCCGTCAAAAGATACTTCAAGACTAGAATTCCTAGTCTTTTTGTTAGCAGAGAGGAGTTGAGCCAGTACCCAAAGTCTGAGATTTTCAACCCTTTTGGCGTTCTCAACCAAATGAGTTTGAGCAACTGGAACTACTTCTTTATGGGTTTCTGGGGCTGGACTTGGGACGCCTTTGATTTTTTTGCTGTTTCTTTAAATGCTCACGCAATGGCTGAAACTTTTGAGAAGTCTGTTAAGGACATTACTTGGGGTATCACCTTGGTGCTTATGTTGCGTTCTATTGGTGCTCTTGTGTTTGGTTACTGGGGTGACCGTTACGGTAGAAAGTGGCCCTACATTGTCAACTTGTCTCTCTTGGTTGTTTTGCAAATCGGAACAGGTTTCGTCAAGACCTATGAGCAATTCTTGGGTGTTCGTGCACTTTTCGGTATTGCTATGGGTGGTGTTTACGGTTTCTCTTTGGCTACTTCTTTAGATGATGCTCCTGCTCAGTGCAGAGGTATTCTTTCTGGTATTTTCCAGGAAGGTTACGCTTTTGGCTACCTTTTGGCTGTTATTTTCAACAGAGCTATTGTCCCTAACTCGTCTCACGGTTGGAGAGCTATTTTCTGGTTTGCTGCTGGTCCTCCAGTGCTTTTCGTTATTTGGAGATGGTACTTGCCAGAGACTCAGGCTTTCCAGAGACAACTCGAGAAGCAAGAATTGGAGAGATCTCAGGAGCCAGGCAACAAGTTTTTCTCTGTTTCCAAGAGTGCCAAGGAAGCCATCAACAGATACTGGCTCATTATGATCTACTGTGTGCTTATGATGGCTGGTTTCAACTTCATGTCTCACGGTTCTCAGGACTTGTACCCAACTCTTTTGACCGCTCAACTTGACTATTCTGCTGATCGTTCTACTGTCACCAACTCTGTTGCTAACTTGGGTGCCATTTTCGGAGGAATGGTTTGCGGTCACTTTTCGACGTTTATCGGTAGAAGATTGACCATCATTTTGGCTTGTATACTTGGTGGTGCCATGGTCTATCCATGGGCTTTCTCAAGAAGCTCTGCTATCAACGCTGGTGCTTTCTTCTTGCAAGCCGGTGTCCAAGGTGCTTGGGGTGTGGTTCCAATTCATTTGTCTGAGTTGTCTCCTCCAGCTTACAGATCGTTGGTCGTTGGTCTTTCCTACCAGTTGGGTAACTTGGCATCTTCTGCCTCCTCCACCATCGAGAGTACCATTGGTGAAAGATTCCCAATTACTCTTAAGAATGGAAAGAAGGGTTACGACTACTCAAAGGTCATGGCTATTTTTATTGGTGCCGTTTTTGCTTACATGATCTTGATCATTCTTCTTGGTCCAGAGAACAGAGGTGCAGACTTCAACATGGACAGAGATGTTGTTTTGGTTGATGAGGACGAAGAATTAATGGACAAGAAGGAAGATGAAGGGAGTCTTGGTAAAGGTGGCGCCGTTCATTACGAGGGCGGGAATGAGCCTGAGCAGCGTTGATCGTTTGTAGGTTTTAATTGAAGTCACTCAGATAACTGAATAGTAGTTGAGAAGTATAAGAAAAATCATCCTGGGGATTCTTTTGCTTTTTGGGAGAATTACTCAGAATCGATGTCTTACACAGTGGTTCTCTATATTTCATGACGATGCATAGACGATCTAGTGCATTACCAATTGATGTCTAATTTATTACCAATTTTTCATCCCTTCTTCCGGTTTTCCTGTCGCAGATATTATTTTTTGGCAGATCTGCAGTCCGGTCCAACGGAAAATTCAGTTCATCGAATGTTGAAGAACTCCCGGAAGGGCTCATCTCTCTCAGACCATTTCGGCCCTGTGGAAAGCAGAACTCAAAAATGACAATGTTTTAATTGTCCAAGGAGACAATTTTCTTGTGATCAAATATATTTCGCACAACTTTATCCTCTATAGATTACTGACTTTATATCCAGCAAGGGACTAGAAAAAAAAAAAGCATATAATAATCTGTTCTACTTATTGGTAGAATCTAAAGGAAACAAGAAACTTTGAAAAGTTATTTCTATATACGGCTTTCTTTTCATTAAACCATTAGCCCCTTGCTCCATTGAGTTACCAAAAGTAAATTTTTAAACTCTTTTTATCTCAGAGATAAGGGAAAGTCATGGATATCTGAATGAAGCCGTGGTTCATCTACAATAGGACCTGAGGGTTGAGTGACTCTATTCAGATATGTAAGTATTGTCGGTGACTTGAAAAACTCCTAAGAATTAATGATATCACGGATTATGGAGTATTCATGTACTAATTCTTCAATTCATCCGAGATACTTTCGGTCAGCCCTCATCAGACAATAGTCTCATCAGTAATGAATTCAAAGTATGCAGCTTCGTTCTTGAAGTCCTTGGTCACATTTTTCTAGTAATTGCCCTCATAATGGGTTTAAAGGACTAGAATTGGTCACGAGGAACCCAAATTTTTTTGACGAACATCGATGTCAGAGGTTGTGGTTATACTGTAGAATGACTTGGCCGTTCTTCAAACCAGCCTTCGAAACAATTATGTGCTTCTAATTACTTAAAATAATGCATAAATAGTTAACTCGTTATTGTGAGGCTTCTGTTTCATCCATTTATTTGTCCACATGCCATTTAGTAGGAAATGCGAAATGATAAATATATTATTCTTTGCTATCGAGGAGGGTAGCAATGCGTTCTTTGCTTATTGCCCCTTAGCATGAATTCCAACGTCCCTTAGATCGTCTTTAAAAAATCCGTGTTAAAATTTCCAACCTAGGCTGAAGTGAACGTTTTAAATCAAGGGAAATGAAAGGAGCCTCCAAACTATCATGAAAAGGTAGCAACACTTACCAGCCATTTCTTACAATCAATAGGAGGCATTGATTCATTAATTTGACTCATATCCTTGCATTTCAAAAATCAGAAGTATGGCTTGTGACACTCTTTTCGACTTCAGTTCACAAATTTCTTTCTCAATCCATCCACAAAGTTCACAGCCGAAAAGTGATGACTCGATTAAACGTACCTATCAAAATAGATCGAAATAACCTAATATTCAAGTCTGGTTCTTTCAAGTCGAGTTTACGATTTTTGTGATGCCAATTATCTTCTGTTAGATGATTTCAATTTTGTTCTGCATTTACAATATTATGAAAAAACTCGGGAATCAGAGAGAACCTTGAAAAGCTGAGAACATTCACAAGCCTCTGTTCTTTTCTCTTCTCTTCTCAGCAATTGGCCCAAGCAGAATAATTCTCTTACATTCATACGGAAGTTGAGTTTTTCCCCACACAACAGCGATCCTCGGTATTTTACTTGTTGGGTTCGCATTCATAAACTTTGCCAGCAACAGCATAGAATAACTGTTGCTAAAATGCCATTTAGGAAGTCTTAAGCATATTTATTTAAGTGGCAAATAGCCAAGATCATATAAGCTTTCAGGGTTTATTGTTGGCAACCGTCGATCACATTGTTCCTGAATAATTCGAGTAAGGTGAATTTCGAAAAGAAGGGAGAACCTCCTTGGATCTTGCCCCATCTCAATAAATTCAATTCCGCTTTAGGAACTCTTAAGCAACCGAAAATTATTAATTATGGGTCCTGCAATAATATTTTCACAGCCCATTAAATTGACGTTTCAATGCTATATCCCATCAAGTGCGACATGCATGAGATGGAATCGAATTGTGGGGAGGTGTGAATGCATATAAAAAGACAAGGGCACCGCTCAGTACTTCCTAATTAGCGACGCCCCGAGGACCATTCGTTGGATGTCACATATATAACATCATCAAATCTGGTCAATTGAACCTATACAGAAAAAAATTCACTACTATGGCTGATATTGATGTGGATTACGTGCTTTCGGAGTTAACTCTCCAAGAAAAAGTTGGATTGATCTCGGGTGCTGACTTGTGGCATACCTATGCGGTACCAAGACTTGGTGTCCCATCTGTGAGAGTTTCTGACGGACCCAACGGAGTTCGTGGAACAAAAATATTCAAGGGCATACCCGCAGCATGCTTCACTTGTGGAACAGGGCTCGCATCCACCTTTAACAAGGAGTTGTTGCAACAAGCTGGTGGACTTATGGCAGAAGTGGCCAAGCACAAGAGCGCTCATGCCATCTTGGGTCCAACCACCAATATGCAAAGAGGACCATTGGGAGGTCGTGGGTTCGAGTCTTTTTCTGAAGATCCTCATTTGGCTGCAATGGCTTCGATTGCAGTGGTGAAAGGAATCCAGGAGAACGACATTGCAGCTACAATCAAACATTTTGTCTGCAACGACTTGGAGCATCAGCGCGAGGCTTCCAATTCCATTGTGTCCGAGAGAGCCCTCAGAGAAATCTACTTGGAGCCATTTCGTTTGGCTGTGAAGCATGCAAACCCTGCTGCTTTCATGACCTCCTATAATAAGGTCAATGGAGTTCACGTTTCCCAGCTGCGCAGATACATGGAGGAGATTCTCAGAGGTGAATGGGGCTGGGATGGTTTGATCATGTCGGACTGGAGTGGTGTCTACACAGACAGAGATGCTATCCAGAACGGACTTGACTTGGAGATGCCTGGCCCTTCACCTTACAGATCCTTCGCAAGCTTAAACCAGATGATTAAGTCACAAGAGCTCAAGATCATGGATTTGGACGCCAGAGTGAAGAAAGTGTTGGAGTTCGTCAAGTGGTGTGCCAGATCGAACCTCCCAGAAAGAGGACCCGAGGATGCTGACAACAACACTCCGGAAACTCAAGCATTGTTGAGGAAGATCGCTTGCGAATCCATTGTGTTGATGAAAAACGATGATGAAGTTCTTCCTCTCAAGAAATCTGACAAGATCGCTATCATTGGTCCCAATGCAAAGGTGGCTCAGTACTGTGGAGGAGGTTCTGCTTCTCTAAACTCATACTACACTACCAACCCATTTGAGTCAATTGCTGAGAAGTTGGAAGTTGAACCAAAGTACACCATTGGATGTGAAGCTCATAAGATGTTGCCACCATACTCATTGAGCAAGGGAATCAAGAATCCAGAAACAAAGGAGCTCGGCTTCCTTTGTGAGTACTACACTGAGCCATCTGACTCTTCTACCAGAAAGAAAATCGATGAGAAGCATTTTGACGAAGAAACATTGTACTTGTTTGATTACAAGAACGACAAGATTGTTGGAGGAAAGTTCTGGGTTGACATTCAGGGTGAATTTACCCCAGAAGAGGACGCTGATTATCAGTTTTCTCTTTTCGTATGTGGTACTGCGAAGTTGTTCATTGATGACGTTTTGGTGGTGGACAACTGGACGGACCAGAAGCGTGGAGAATTCCTTTTCGGACTTGGAACAATCGAGGAGAAGAGCACCTTTTCTTTTAAGGCCAACAAGACATACAAGATACGTATCGAGTATGGGTCTGTGAAGACTTCCAAGATCATTGGACCTGCTGAATTGGGAGGTGTAATGAGATTGGGAATGAATAAAATCATCGATGGTGGCGAGGAAATTGCTAGAGCTGCTGAGATTGCCAAGTCAGTTGACAAGGTCGTTTTGGTGATTGGCTTGAACAAAGAGTGGGAGTCCGAAGGATATGACCGTCCAAACATGAAATTGCCATTGTTGACCGATGAGCTTGTTAAGGCTGTCGTGAGGGCCAACCCCAACACTGTCATCGTCAACCAGTCAGGAACTCCAGTGGAGATGCCTTGGTTAGCAGACGTAAAGTGTTTGGTCCAGGCATGGTATGGTGGTAGTGAAGGTGGTAATGCAATTGCAGATGTCTTGTTTGGTGACCACAACCCTAGTGGAAAGCTTTCATTGTCTTGGCCCCACAAGAACTCCGATAACCCAGCTTACTTGAACTTCAAAACTGCCAAGGGAAGAGTGTTGTACGGTGAGGACATCTATATCGGGTACAGATATTACGAGAAGTTAGAGAAGGAGGTGGCGTTTCCTTTTGGACATGGCTTATCGTACACTTTATTCAGCTATTCTGAGCTTGAGTCGGGTGTTGACGAGGAAAAGAATTTGCTTTCTGTTTCTTTCAAATTGACTAACACTGGTTCCATTGATGGCGGCGAAGCTGTGCAGATTTACCTTTCCCAGGTTGATCCTACATTCGACCGTCCCGTTAAGGAGTTGAAGGCATTCGAAAAAGTGTTTTTAAAGGCTGGAGAATCTACTATTGTGAAAACTGAGCTTTCCTTGAAGGATTCAGTTTCATATTTTGATGAGTACTACGAGAAGTGGAACATGGAAAAAGGAACTTACCAGGTTTTAGTAGGAGGAAGCTCCCAAGGTAATTTCTTGACATCAAACTTTGATGTCAAGAAGGAGAAGTTGTGGACTGGACTCTAAATAGCAAGTATTTCTATTGGTAATAAAGATTGAGTTTAAGAAAATCGCAATAAAAATTGGTTAACATTTGTAGTTAGCAATGTGCACTAGTGATGCCTTCGTCATTAGATGCAATCTACCTTCACATGTCTTCAAAAAAATAGGGAATATTCTCAAGGGGTGGAATTCGATGTAACCAAATTGGACCTCAACATTTCAGGTTCTCTCGGTCGTATTCGAGCTTACGAGTATCCCCAAATAATCGGTGGGTCTATTCCGCACCTACGCCAGGGTCAGGGAGGGTGCATGTACGGCTGGTGCATATTGGTAGTAAATCTGTCTATTATATGTGCGACATGCATTATAGATTCTGAAAACCTACCACGAAGAACTCCCATGCAACCATCTTGTTACGAGCCCGGAAATATTCAAACAATCAACGCGGAATTTAAGAATGAATACCTTAAAATTCTTTCACCAACTCCCTGTTAGAGAATGTAGTTCCGGCATTCCGCATTTTTGAGGACTACAACCTGAATTGGCTATGTCAATGTCGGTTGCATGTATCAGATGGGATGTTGTTGAACGGAATTATACTCGCATATTAAAAAATAATTGTCTGAGTGACAGGAAGGCTCCCAAGAACAAACTGATGACCGTTGAGTTTGGAAGATTTGCAATCGAAATGCTTAAGACTTCCCCATTGGGGTGTGGCCCGAGGATTATAATTGTGACAATGGTAAATCCTATTAGAAATGGGCCAGCTTCTTTTTTTGTTCTTCAAAGAAGTGGGATCACCTGCTCATGAGGTTTATCATCAGAGTATACTTTCCTTTGCGCTGAACAATTCAGAATCTATCCAGCAACAATTGTTTAGAGGCGTAGTTTAAACGAGTCAAATAATGTAAGTGTGTAAGCTGATGTCTGTCTAAGTGCATAAGAGAGTTTGACATGAAGGGACCCATGCAATGAAGCGTAAATCAAGTAATTAGGGAAAGAAATTCCGGCTAAACACGGTTAGGAACCTTGGTTTTGTGGGGTGCGTCGGGAATTCATGCGACCTGATGCATATGGTGGAGGATAGAAATGTCGCATCGCCAAGTAGCTACTCATCTCATCGTTTGCTAAAAATGCACGGTCGAAATGAAACCTGCTTAAGATTTCCTCTTTAGAAATTGAAGGGAGGGTCCCCACATCACCATAATCCCACCAGACTCCATTTAAGACGGTCTGTTTCTCACTTTCTGAGTATTTTCATTCATCAAAATGACTTCAATTGATTCAGTCAACAAATCCACTCATGACCTGTTGGATGAGAGGGAAGTGAAAATAGACGATTTGCTTGCCAATGATATTCTGTGGTGGAAAGTGTCACACTTGAGAATGTTAATTTTGGCCATTTTCTTAATTTCAATGACCCCAACTATCAACGGTTATGATGGTTCCATGTTGAACGGTTTACAGTCTTTGCCTCATTGGAGATCGGCCATGGGAAACCCTGAAAGATATGTTTTGGGACATTTGAGTACCGGACCCATCTATGGAGGTATCATATGTATCCCCATTGCTCCTATTATCTGTGACAAGTATGGCAGAAGAATTTCTCTTTTCGTTGGTGGTGTACTCGCTATTATTGGAGGAGTTTTGCAAGGTGTCTCGAATAGTTACGGATTATTCTTGGGTTCCAGAATGATTATTGGATTTGGTGGCTACATGTGTGGTATTGCTGCTCCCGTTCTCATCTCGGAGATCTCCTATCCATCCCATAGAGAGACTTGCACTTTCGGATACAATGTATGTTGGTATATCGGAGCCATCGCTGCTGCTTGGGTGACATACGCCACTAGAGTATATGACAGCAATGCTTCATGGAAGATTCCTTCATATTTGCAAGCACTCTTACCTCTCATTCAAGTTTTGTTCATCTGGATCATCCCAGAATCACCAAGATTCTATATCTCCAAAGGAAAGAAGGAGAAAGCAAGAGAGGTGCTCACCAAGTACCACATTGGAAACTCCACTGATCCAGAACGTATAAAGTTGGTCGATTTTGAAATGGAGCAGATCGAAACGGCCATCAACCTGGAAAAAGCTAGCACCAACAGCTCATACTTGGATTTCATCACCAAGGCAAACTTCAGAAAGAGATTGTTTATCTGTATTTTTGTTCCTGTTATGCAACAGCTTTCTGGTAATGCACTCGTTTCCTATTATTTGGCCAAGGTTTTGGAGTCCATCGGTATTACTGGATCTAAGGAGCAATTGGAGATCAACGGTTGTTTAATGATCTACAATCTTGTTATCTGTTGTACTTTGACAGGATTCGTCCGCAAAATCAAAAGAAGAACCATGTTCCTTACTTGTATTCCAGGTATGCTCATCAGTTACATCATCTGGACGATTTTGTCAGCCAGAAACCAGCAGACGAACTTCGAGCACAAATCACTCGCAAATGGAGTTCTTGCCATGATTTTCTTCTTCTACTTTTTCTACGATATTGGATTGAACGGTTTGCCAAGTTTGTACTTGACTGAAATCTTGCCATTCTCCCACAGAGCTAAGGGCTTTAATATCCTGTTGGTTGCTAACTTATGTGTTTCTGTCTTCAACGGCTATGCAAACCCAGTTGCCATGTATTATATTCTGTGGAAGTATTACATTGTTTATTGTGTCTTCCTTGCATTTGAGCTTGTGTTGGTCTATTTCTTCTTCCCAGAGACGTCTGGTTACACTTTGGAAGAAGTTGGCCAGGTCTTCGGAGACATTCCTGTTCCACCTATTTCACAGACGAAGTTGGGTGAGCTTGACGACGCGAAGGTTTCTGTGGTACATGAAGATGTAGCCCAGAAAGTCTAAATGAAACTCTGTAACTGAATGTTTTATGCTGAAATGAATATTGTTTTAAAATTCACAATTGTGAAGAGCATGTAGGATATTATTTGAACTATTTCTCTGCTGGAATTACAGAGCGAAAGCCTATAACTCATATACAATAAGTTTATAAATTGTTTTTCTCGAGTTTCAATACCTCCTAGTACTCAATTAGGTATTTTGAGAAGTAGTTTCTTGTGATTGGATATTATAAGCTAAGTGAACAAAATTTATCGTATCTCTTTTTTTTAAACGTTACTGTTACTTTACCTACGAGATATTTAAGAATTGACATTTTTTTTTGAAACATCTGTATATCAGGAGGAGAGGTACAGGTGTTTACTGCTCAGAATATCTGTTCTTATTTTGCGTGTTCAATCTATTTTCCGTAGAAATCCGAGATAGTTTAGTGGCTAGAATTACCGCTTGTCGCGTGGTAGACCGGGGTTCAATTCCCCGTCTCGGAGCACCTTCTACAAGCGCAAGTGGTTTAGTGGTAAAATCCAACGTTGCCATCGTTGGGCCCCCGGTTCGATTCCGGGCTTGCGCATGTTTTTTTTTTTGATTTTGGTTTCCATTCATTTCAAGCGACCTGTTTAAACCTCCTCGGAATGAATTACCTCTACCTCTTATACTATACTGCACACAGACGCATCACGTGTAGTTTATTCAACTAACTTAGGGAATCTAAGGTTGATCTATAATAAACAGGCAATGCGTTTGGAGGATATAAACCTCCGAAATCCCATTACTGTCGCTTACTACGACCCCTTCTCGGTATTTCCAGATGTTCAGGATGAATTTTTGTCTAAATTACCTTTGTCAAACTTGCATTGGAAGTATAATCCACTAAAACCTGGAAAATCGATTCCACTTCTTCCAGTTGAACTCCAGGAGGAAATTCCGACACTGCAGCAGAAGAAAAGCAATGACCACAACTCATTAACGGAGAAGGTGTACCTCCGACTCATGTTTGTCAAGGCAGAAAACCTTGAAATGTATCGATCTCAGGTTCGTCCACTTATAAACGCGTGGCTAGAATCACTAATAAAAGGTCGTGAAGTGAAGTGGGCCATAATATTGATTGTATCAGGGTCAAAGAGAGAGAAGAAGTCGACATTAATAAAGACTTCCATGTATGATAAGTTGAAAATCGATTTTGGTGTATCAGGTAAACAACTAGATGCACTCGGAATAACAAGCTCTGAAGATGAAGAGTATGAAGGTGCAGAAATCGAAAACATCTTTAAGTTCAAGGATTCTTACGATGATGAATTTTCGAAATTACAGGCATACAACGAGGTTTTCGGGCACATCAAAAGATTGATTCTACTTACGTTTGATTCACGGTATACAACCTACAACGAGAAAATCGGACTGCTCCTGAAACTCGCACAATCGAACGCCGAAATACAGGTGTCTGAGTTTCTCTATAAATTGAGATTGGTGCATTTGATGGGCGACATGAGATTTTTGAAGGAGGCTATTGAAATTTTTGACGAACTAAGCGAGGACTTGAAAGGACTTGTCTCGAATTTAGATCACGCATTTGACAAGAAAAACTACAGCTTTCCTGCCAATCTCGACGTCAACCATTTTTCTCCAGAGACAAGCTTCGACCTCAACGAACAGCTAGTGCAATTTGCTAACTACACAACAAACAACATTCCCGTCAATTTATTCGCAGTGAAATTGGGGCTCTTCTTGAGTGCTTCACTCTTATTGCAGTCTTTGGCCAATTTTGCCTCGTCTATATCTATATCATCTACTCACATTCTGACATTGCTTCGAAAGCTCAACTTCTTCATCAATGACATTTCACGGAGCTATCCCAATACGGCTCGATTAAACGAGTGGTTTTGCGTGATGATTGACTTCTATTTAAAATTGCCAATAGCATCCAAATTGAAGGAACTCAACGAAGAGAACCTAGAAAATGGAGGCGGAAATCACATTGAAGCGATTCTGGAATGTATGGCCGAGTTGAGACTTCTTCGAAGAACCATAGTGGGGAAATTAGCAGTGCTAAAGGGTCTAGAATTGCCCCAGATTGGTTTCGTGCTTGAAGATATTCCTCTCGATGCTGAGAAAGACAAACCTCCATCCGCAGAATTAACTTATGCTCCACTAGTAGCAGAACTTGAGAATCAGGGCACATACGATGCTTATTTTGAGTCTTCAACCATCGCAGCCATAGAAGAATTTGTCAACTGCAACAGAAATGTCACTGTTGACCTCCTCAGCGTTGATTTGGCCATTTTGCACTATAAGGAGAAGAGATATCAGGAAGCTCTTGATATTTTGATGATTTCTTACGATTACTTCATTCTGAATGGCTGGAACTTCATGGGTGGAGCACTTTTGGAAATATATCTCGAGTGTATCCAGAAGTTGGATACCGTCGACCATGAGCACATTTTGAAAACTAATTTGAAGTTATTTGGAGCACTCAAGGAAAACGTGAACTTCAATAGGGGCATAAATCACTACAGCCTCCTCAAGAATAGACGCCAACGCCGTGCACTCTTTGATCAAATATGCGAGGAATCCAGACATCTTGGACATGTCATTGAATATCCACTTTCCAATCTATTCAATGTGACTCTAAATCATTTCATTTTCCCGGAAGAGGGCTCGACAGACGAGTATGCAATTCTGGTGGATGTGGTAAACCCTTTCGGGGTGGAAATTGAATTCCAGCAGTTGAGAATTACACTTAAGAACACTGAACAGGAGAATCTGGAAATCACCTTTTCTGCTTTTGCTGTTTCGGTTTTTGAGAAACCAGCACAATCGTTGATTTTGAAGACTAAAAACTTCTGGAAAGGCAACTTTGAGGTCAAGAGCATAGTATTCCAAGTAACTGAGAACCTCGTGTTTGCAAATCGTCAACAAAGTCGAGTAGAAACTGTGGACAATACCGTGATTCACGAGGAGCTGAATCGAGCCGAGAAGACTGAGCAAAATTTAAAAGATGTCGAGCCTAAGGACACAGTTCCCATTGCGATGTATCCTGTTCCTGGGAAATTTCGTGTTGAAGTGGTATCTCCTGAGAAAATCGAATTGGGAGTAGCCCAGTTTGACCTACTCATTCACAATGGTCAACAAGATGCCAAAAACATAAAAGTTGCGATCTCCAGCTCCACCCTGGGCGTTAAATTTGATGATGTTGTTTCACATTTCCATATTGAGGGAATCACAAAAGAATCAATTTTTAGGAAGAGTGTCACTTTTAATTATTTCGGAGACACAAAAATATTAGATTTGAGTTTCACTGTGGTTTATGACGCAAATGGTGAAGTTTACGAGTACCACACCACTGAAGCTCACGATATGAGTTTGACACTTTCTATTTCTGTGCAAGATTTATTCCGCATGAATGCCATCTATTCGAAGTTTCAGATTGGCAGTGTTTCTTCTAAGTTTCCAGTGAGAGTGCTTGAATGTACTTTTGAGAGCTCTGACGACAAGTACGATATTGTCAGGCTGTCTAAGACTATTTCAGAGGAGAATCCTTTGTTGATTCTCGGCGAACAACTTGCATACCTCTTCTACAGACTACAGCCTAAGAATAGCAGGATATCTCCCTCTGATGTCTTGGACCTCAACATCAAATACTCGAATTTGCACCGTGAGTGCGCCAAAGTGGTGAACCATCAATTTCTTCAAAAACTTGAGGAATTGAAGTTGTCAAGATACTACTACTTGATGCTCTCCTCCATGAATTCCCTCCGATTCAATTTAATTCACTATGCGGTTCATGAGGAAATTGAAATCGTCAACGTGGACGAGTCCAATCTACTCATGAACTACGCCATCAACAGGTTTGTCCCCAGCCATGATGTCGAGATATTGACAGATATATTAGTCAACCTTTTCAAAGACAAATTTACAAAAGTTGAGGATGCTAGCAAAAATTTCGAACATCAATATCTTCATATCCCCGTTTCTGTGCCGTTCCTTGGTGTTCTCCACCAAGTTGAGTTCCTATTCGACAGGAAGCAGCGGTACCGTGTTGGCGAACCTATCGAAGCTACCCTTGAGATCAAGTCGACATCAAAGTGGTCCAACAACGACACAAGAGAAATCCTCGCTTCTTCGTCTCCAGCAAGAGGAGACCCTAAATTGCCTGTCTCATCCAGTGCTTTTCAGTTCACCGTGCTCAATGAAGACCAGTGGCTCCTCACAGGACTCAGAAAGCACCAGTTTAACTTGGAAGGTGAGCATAGTGTTTCAAAAGTGGATGTTTGCCTTGTTCCACTCAATGTGGGCGAGCTCCAGTTGCCAAAATTAAACATCCAGCCAATGGGTGGCAGTAACGACCAATCGATAGAGGTGGTAAATGAAAACGCCCTTGAGACAATCTTAATTGTACCTGAATTGGACAGCTTAACGTTCTCATTCTAAAAGTTCCTTGTGATTTGAGAATACAGCACAGAATTTGTTGGTCTACTCAGGGACATCTCGAACAAGTTTCATTCAAGGTTGTAGCCCTAATGTCTTGTATATGACCCGAAATGCATATAATAGAGTAGAGAGGAATTTTCGCAGCCATCGCAAGATAACTAAATGTAAGTTTTTCTTTCACTTTTCGAGTTTTTTTTTTCTAGTATGAATTGACGAAAACAAAATGTTACACGAAGAGGCGGAAAGCGCCGGAAACCCCCCAAAAAAAAGCATTTGCGCAAACCAGGAATCGAACCAGGGACTCAACAGTGGGAACGTTGGATTTTACCACTAAACTATTTGCGCTCTCGGAAAAAAAAATGAAAATATGTGGGTTTAGTAGTTTGAAATAGTGCTAATATCGAATTTGAAGAGTTGGAGGTATTGAATGTATTTCTTGATACTTTCTGATGATTTTGGTAGTTCTATTGTCTGTAAAGACTGAATATTGATAGTTCATGGACTTCCAAAATCTCAGGGCAACCAAACAGCACCAGGGTAAATATAGTCAATTGGTGTCTGTGATGAAGGAGGGGGACAATGAATTAAGTATGACGTCTTTCTATGAAAATCTGCCAGCAGGGTGGCTTACCAAGGTTGATGAACCTTTAAGAGCTATAGATTAGGAAGAAAATTTCCATCAAGATTTATGTACTTATGATTTGTGGTAATGGACTATCAGAGTCAGAACAGCATGAATTCTCTCCTACAGTGATTCTTTGATAACTTTCAGGACTGAAGACACTTCGGTATACATACCTGAAAATACTCTAATTGAAGTAGTTATTTCATCTAGTTTATAAACGCTTGCACACTCTAAAACACCTAACAATGGATCATCAATCTTCAATGTTCACAGAAACTGAAGTATCGATGGTATGCATCAAAATCATCATAAGAAAGGTCATACTCTGCTCTTTCGGCCATAAGCTCGTCTCTCGCTTTTGTTGCCTCTTCCCAGGACATCGTAGTAACTTCTTCCGGTTTAATTTCAGGGAAGTACTTGGACATTAATTCCTTATCCTCAACCCACTCTTTCATTTGCGGTGGAACATCCTTGGTAGACTTGACAAGATCATTGTACGGATCCACAACAAAGAAGCACAAAATCTTCCTCAGTCCTGGTTTATGAGGGTCTATTAATTCAAAAGGATCGACATGATGTTGAAAGTAGTTAGGGAAAATAACCACTCTTCCTTCTTGGGCATCCACTGCTCCCATAGGATAACTAAATTCTTCGTCCATCTTTAAGCCGTAGAAATGCTCGCAGACCCACGGATCTATTTGCAAACCATCTTCGACATTATTGTCATAGGGGTCTGAAACACCAGCCCGAAAAGAGAGTTTGCTGTCCTTGATATTGTCCATATGGTAGTAGTAGAGAACAGTTGCAACGATATCTTCATTGATTGTCCCTTCCACGTGCCACGAGCCACCAGCATACTTGGGGTTCTCAGGTGTAAGCTCAATATTGGCGAGTTTGACTATAACTTTCAATCTTGAAAAGTCACGAACATCAAAGTTTTCGGTGACAGGATCTTCAGTGTAAGTCGGAGGGAAATCTCTCATGAAATCAATTCTTGCTTTTGTGAATTCCTCATTGCTTAAACGACCATCTATTTCATACTTCTCATAGAATTCGTCATCGGTTCCTTTATAAGCGTGAGGACCAGCTGGAATCGGAACACGAATATACTGCTTGGATAAGTACCTGGCAAGCGAGAAGTTCAAGCCCGGAATTACTTCATTGAACACGGCAGCAATACGAGAGTACAAATCGGGGAACTTCAATGGATGAAGATTATTGATGTAAGAAGTGAAACTGAACGTTTTAGACTTTCTGTCTAAGCACAATTCTGCGGGTAGCCACTGGAACCTCTTCAAGGGCAAAAAATCCGTTTTCTTGAAATTCCCAACTTCTTCTTCGTACTCTACAACTCTCAACGCCCCCTCCTTAACCATCTTCGTCCGACCATATTGTAAGTGAAAAAGCGATGGGTGTACAAGATCAACCACCAAATTGTTGGATCCCGGGTGATAATCTTTAGGCGTGACCTTTTCGAATTCAGTCACTGCAGACGCAAAAGATTCGGCCGTCTTCTCGTCAATTGCTTCGTCACTGAATACAATTCTGTCATCTGGTCCCATTTTAAACTTCTTATCCGAGAATTCAGGACGAGTCGACTCTATCTTGTCGTACCACTGGAGTTCCCTCAACATATAATCGAATACTTCGTCTACGTGCCGAGACTTGGGATTCTGATCTTTGAATTCTTCCTTCCATTTCTCGACAATTTCTTTGTCCTTATATTTGGTGGTCCAACCAGATTTAGCTCTGATAGCCTTGGACAATTCAATGATGAGCCTATCATCCAAGCAACGCATGGACTCGCCAATGTTCTCAGGGCCCGAAAACAAGCGATCCACAGACAGCCACCAGGGATGCTTAAAAGGTGACTTAGATTGTTTTGCCGGCATTGGGGTTATGCTATTGTGATTAAGACTGATTGGAATGTAACCTTGGAGATGAGGATCTGTGGAATACGAAGGCCCATAATGGCTTATAAACTTCGCCCGGAAATTCGTGCCAATTTCAGAATCAGGTCCAAATAAGCATGTGAATATATAAAAGATAAGCATTGCAATATTGTCATCGATAAAACCTAGGAAAGGCATCCTGGAGACTGGATATATTTCGATGCTGCCTGTGCGAAGAAATGCGTGTAGTACGTAGCTGGTGGCATTTGGAATTTCATGACGAGATTGCAATTGCTTTGTATTTAATCTCATCTCCACAGATACTTTTATTGAAAAGTTGCTATTACATAGATATCACAGCCCATCATTATATGTTCTCCTTCTAAGTGTCTACTCGAGCATGGAAACGAGTAACATCACTCAAAAGAGACATTCATAACAAACTCAACATCAATACTGTTAATTCAGCTTGAAACTAAGCCCAATGTGTCCAGGAATATGCCATGTGCGTTAACAAGCTCCATTAGTATAACCAGTTCCTTTCAACTAAATGGCGAGCAATTGACCAGTGGTAGTTCCCTATGTAGCCACATTTTCACTATCCGCTGGGAACAAAGGCTGTTGAGTACATTTTGATGTACACGAATATGATATTGTTTCCGAATCTCAACAGAGACGGCATTGAAATTAAATGAATGGCGAATTCAATATAACGAGAACACCTTGTGGTTTGCTGTGTGGACATAGCAGTAAGTTGATCCTGAAAGGCAGAGACTGTCCGAACAAGTATAAAAGATGGAGAGGTAGGGTCCAAGGAGGGTTAGGGTACTGTCATATTGAACATATCGTTTGTTTAAGATATAGAATTGATCTCAAACTACGTAAAGCAAAGGAATTACAATGGTACCACAGTGTAGAAGTCGAAATATAGTTTGATAACAAACACTCCAATGACTTGAAGATCGAGAGAAATCTCCCAGACTAATTCGAAAGTAGAGGACAATACCAATCCTCAATTCCTTCCAATTCACAGAGTGTGGCCCCGTTCTTCACGCCCCACTGGCTAATCGTAAACCCAGTAATCAAATTTTATAATCGAGCCCATAGTCACAATGAGGTTGGGGACTTCCACATAAAATTTCTTGGTACCATCCTCTGGATTACAACGTTCTAAGTATAATCACCAGTAAATTGAAGAAAATCTTAATATCCCAGCGACCCAACAACAAGAAGATTTTTTGAAGATAACCTCCAGCAGGATTTAGAGAACGACACACAGAGATGGTTGTTGAGCTCATAATCCAAATTTAAGTCTGCTTATCTGACTCTGGCTCGCTGGTAAGCTTATAAGTTCGCAAGCATTTGGAAATACATTGGAGAATTCCAAAATTAGTAGTAACAAATGACATCTCCAATAGTCAGGAAATGTCACCTGAACTCCAAATCAAAAAATCCAAAAGTTCCATAATTTTTCAATTGGCCGAACACCAACGTTCATATCGGTTCGTGTATAAAAAGAAATGGGTATCATTGCGCATATGTTTCATCTCATTGAACAAAGGGCCGTACACGCCGCGTGAGCGCAACACCACAAATTAGAAAAAGCCTCGTCTCTGATTGGTCACGTCAGTCTACATGACCCAATCCTAGAACTTTCTAGAACTCTCCATAGTTATGGTCACTCAAGAGCCCATGTCACCTAATTAGGTCCACGTGATCTCCATCTCATCACGTGATTATTATGTCACATATCAAGAGACTGATTCCATTGTCATTTCAAAGTACAGACTTTTCAATATTGGCTTCGAAGTCAATTGAGTCAAGACAATTGCCTCAATCAAACCTATATATCTGTTTTTTTTTTTGATCAAAATCCCTAAATATTTCAAGAGCCTCCAACCTTGTTCTCCTGAAAATAATTCTTGCATACAGACTTAAAAAAAATCTCGATGCTTTTATAGCAAAGCTTCTGACCATATTTCTTCCCAGAACCACCATGTCTATTTCATCTTCGAAGGCTAAAAGAGAACAGAAGCGTGCTGAGAGAGAGGCTGCTAAGGCTGCCTCCGGCAAGACTACTAAGAAGACCAAGAAGCAGGCCGCAAAGGATGCTGAAGAGGTGATTGAAGAAGATGCCTCTGCCACTATTGCAAAATTGAAGTTGCAAACTGACGAGCATGGATTGTCCGACAGAGTGGTCACCGGTGTTTTGGACTCCTTGGAGACTTCCAGAGATTTGAAGATTTCGTCCTTGTCTTTGTTGTTCCACGGTAAAGTGTTGATCCAGGACTCCACCTTGGAATTGAACTTTGGTAGAAGATACGGTTTGTTGGGAGAGAACGGATGTGGAAAGTCCACTTTTTTGAAGTCGTTGGCTGCCAGAGAGTATCCTGTGCCAGAACAGATTGATGTGTACTTGTTGAACGAGCCTGCTGAGCCATCTGAGTTCTCTGCTTTAGAGTACGTCGTCAGAGAGGCCGAAGCTGCATTGAAGCTGTTGGAGGACCAAGTCGAGGACATCATTGTCAAAGACGGCCCAGAAAACCCAGCCTTGGAAGGTTTATATGAGAGAATCGACTCCATGGATCCATCCACTTTCGAATCCAGAGCTGCCGTGATCTTGACTGGTTTGGGTTTCAACTCCGTCACCATCAACAAAAAGACCAAGGACATGTCTGGTGGATGGAAGATGCGTGTTGCTTTGGCCAAGGCTTTGTTCGTCAAGCCAACCTTGTTGCTTTTGGACGACCCTACCGCCCACTTGGATTTGGCTGCCTGTGTGTGGTTGGAAGAATACTTGAAGAGATGGGATAGAACCTTAGTGTTGGTTTCTCACTCCCAGGATTTCTTGAACAGTGTCTGTACCAATATGATTGATATGCGCATGAAGTTGCTCCTCCAGTACGGTGGTAACTACGACTCCTACCTTAAGACCAGACAGGAACAGGAGACCAACCAGATGAAGCAGTACAACAAGCAACAGGAAGAAATTGCTCACATCAAGAAGTTCATTGCTTCCGCCGGTACCTACGCCAACTTGGTCAAGCAGGCCAAGTCCAGACAAAAGATTTTGGATAAGATGGAGGCTGACGGATTGATCCAGCCAGTTGTTCACGAGAAGGTGTTCTCCTTTAAATTCCCAGAAGTGGAGAAGTTGCCTCCTCCAGTGTTGGCTTTCGACGATATGTCCTTCTCATACTCTGGCAAGGAAGAAGACAACTTGTACGAACACTTGGACATTGGTATTGACATGGACTCGCGTGTGGCCTTGGTTGGTCCTAACGGTGTGGGTAAGTCTACCTTGTTGAACTTGTTCCAGGGTAAATTGACCCCACAGAAGGGTAGAGTCATCCAGCACACCCACATCAAGTTGGGAGTCTACTCCCAGCACTCGCAAGACCAGTTGGACTTGACCAAGACGCCTTTGGAGTTTGTCAGAGACAGATTCCCAGAGATCTCCCAGGATTTCCAATACTGGAGACAGCAGTTGGGTCGTTTTGGTTTGACTGGTGAGGGACAAACTTCTCAGATGGCTACATTGTCCGAGGGTCAGAGATCCAGAGTTGTGTTTGCCCTTTTGGCTATTGAGGCTCCAAACTTGATCTTGTTGGATGAGCCTACTAACGGTTTGGATTTGTCCACCATTGACTCTCTTGCCGAGGCCATCAACGATTTTAACGGTGGTGTGGTTGTTGTGTCGCACGACTTCAGATTGTTGGACAAGATTGCCAAGGACATTTTCGTCATTGAGAACAAGACTGCCACCAGATGGAATGGTTCTATCTTGGACTACAAGAAGAGATTGGCTGCGGATGTTGTGCTCTAATTATTGCATAGGGCCATTTCGTCTTTGTATTTTAGTACGGGTCTTAATAAACAGATACATTGTGAGGAACTTGAAGAGCATAAACTAGAATTATCAAGAATTGGTCAATAAAATATCTTGAACAAGTGAAGTAGGAAAAAAGAATGGACGAGTCCGGAGTCGAACCGGAGACCTTTCGCATGCTAAGCGAACGCGCTACCAACTACGCCACACGCCCTGGAAGAAGTGGTCCCTAGCAGGATCGAACTGCTGATCTTGGCGTTATTAGCACCACGCCTTAACCAACTGGGCCAAGGGACCGATTTCTTGACAATAAAATTGTAGCGTTATACCAGAAGAAAGAAAATGGGCCATAGTAGAGTTTTTTACGAAAATTCCATGTTGGTCCCTGATATAGTACCCAATATACAAATGTTTCAAAAACAATTCCAATATACAAATGTTTCAAAAAAAAAATTTGATATTAGGCAACCTCAAATTCATTTATTATCAATAGGAGTATAATATAGCTAACTTATTGAAATCCCAACATTATTACCTGCTATACAATCAAAAGAAGATTTGCGCCTTATGTCTGCAATCTCGCGTAAAGAAGAAGATGAATCTGAATTTAACTAGCTCACATAATTTGAATGTTTCCAGACAAGTTTCCAATTGGAAGGATAATTTTCACTCAAATAGTGTCATACCAGCACACCTTAAAGCAATTTCAAGTTTTAGAATTCTATATCGATCTATATTCAATTATTCAATTCTTACACAGTTTTATGTTCACATTTGGTGGCATTGATCAGTCCATTTCAGAGCTTACTTTTTGATTGAATCCATGATAGACTTCTCAAGATTGTCATAGTCAAGCTCATCGTAATTAGGAAACACGGAAGGCAAGTTGTCAGGCAGCAATTCAGGGTACGTGGCACTGATTGTCGCAACCAATTCCTCGTAGAGGAGCTCATAGGCCTTGGGAGAGAAGTGGATGCCATCAACTAAGAGCTCATGTAAGTCTGGACTGCCTTCTAAAAGTTCCTCCGTGGTCCATTTACCGTAATTCTGGAAAAGCGTCCACAAATCAATGAAAGGAACGCTATTTTCGTGAGCAACTGAAGCAGCCGTATCTGCGTAGATCCTCGTCTCCTTAGAGCTTGAGAATGGAGGCGTGACATCGCCATCACCTCTGGCAATTGTACTGAGTGCCTGATCATGCAAACCAGGACCCACAATTATGAGCTTGATACCTTTGTCAAGCACCATTTTCGCCATTTTGTCCAAATTCTCTTTGTATTGGGCCAAAGGAACGTGTTGGAACGTAGTGGCTGCGTCGTTGGTGCCCATGAAGATGTACATCAACTTGATGGAGCCAGATGAAGCCAGGTCGGCCTTGAGAAGCTCACGAAGTACAATAAGGCCACTGTTGGTATTGTAGCCTGAGAATCCACGGGTAATTATGTCTAATTTTCTCTGGTAAAGATGTTGCAAGGCTGGAGCCAATGCAAAACCTGATTGATCACTAGCATATTGGGTGATTGAGTCACCGAAAAGGATGAATTTGTCAAGAAGGGACATTTGTTTTTATGATGAGAGGGTCAATTGTGTGGGATCAGTGAATTGGTCTATAAAAAAGAGTGTGTCAATTGGTGGGACGAGGAGATAATTAGGAGAAGATAGGTTTTATACGTGCAGATAGTGAAAAAGTGGGGGAATTATACTGACATAGATGGAGACAGTAAGGTGAAGTGATTTTACGAGAAAAAGTGAAAATGGTTTGACCAGCATGATTTTGCGGGGATTTGATGGGAAAAAAATGATTTGGAATTGTGGAGGCATGTGGAGTGGATTGGTGGAGGTGAAGATGGAGGTTGGTGAAAGGTGTGTAGCTGGTGGGGTGGATTTTTTAAGTTCCAAATTGGAAATGAATCAACAAATTATATAAAACACTGAAGTTATTTCCATCTATAACTTTTTTTTGAATTCGACTTTTCATTTCGATGTTTTAAAGCACGATTTGAAATGTTTGGCTGGGCCATGTATGACTTGAACACATTAAGTCAACAAAAGCGTTCTGAGAAGAAAACAATGGGGAATTCAGAAGAGTAAACTACCTTATTTATCAACTTAATACTTTTTCTGATTTCTACCAAATTGACCAATATAAATGGGAACAGTGAATGCACCTATAATTCCGAATTTGCGAGAATAATGTGCCTCCGCATTCAAAAATCCTAGCAAATTCAAACTAAATCCAGTGCACCTGTAATATTCCCAAGTCTATATTTGGACTTAAGTAGACTATGAATGATGATCCTTTTCTGATTAAAATCAACTCAACTCAAAATTATAATTACAGGCAGACCATTTACAACACAATCTGCTCCAGCGATATCTCTCATGAACCCGCGTTTTCGTCCGTTCAATCTACTGATATTTAACATTTAAAATAGCACCTTTCTTTGAAATTGATTTATTGAATAACAATACTGATAAGAAGTGGACGAGACAGTGCAACATAAATATTCCAGATACTGATTCTGGAACTCAAACCCATCCCACAAACACAACATCGGTATCACCAACTAAGTAATAGGCCGTGGTTGGAGACTCCTGTTCCCCATACACTTGCCAAGGGCCCTTGTGTTCTTTGTTTCTCCAGGCAGCCATGACCGTGAGCTTCTCTGAGCTCAGCACCACCAACCCGGTTGCATCGCTAGGTCTGGTGAAGTACTCACCACGATCCTTTATGTCTCTAACTGGGAAGACGTCCAGTTTTGAAAGTTCGGTGGTCGTGGAAGGAATGGTATTTCCGAACTGCCATTGGGCATAAATTCCCAAGTCACTCTTGTCTTCACTGGTTAATTGACAATCTTTAGATAAAGTAATCATTTTTGTGCCTCTAAGACAGAAAGAAATTGAAATTCAAAAAGAAGAAACTACTGCCCTTATCACTCTTTATCAACAGAAAAGTAAATCTTGGGACGTGTCTGATTAGGTTGAAGCCACATAACCATGTGGTCTTTATTTTGATGAGATTGCACACTCCGCAGGTAAATTTCACCGCATCGACGATTCCCTTTTGTTCAAAGTGTCATAACCAATGGAAACATTTTCCGGAAACAATGTTTATCCTAATAAATCCGAAATTCACCAAGCTTGGAGAGTCTTATGTGCCTTAATTCATATGCTAAAGCTTCAACAGTCCGTGTTTGACATCCCCAAATGCAGAAATGGAACCTGCCTGGTGGTGAATGGAATGCTGTCAAGAAGCATGGAGTCCATTGTTGAGTGCAGGGGACGCAAATGACACCATCACATTGGCCAAAAATAGCTTCCATACAACGCGATAAGCTTGAAGATAATGCACGTCATACCACCGGGCGCTCGTATCCACATGAAATTCTTCCTTGGTGTGAAGTCTTCTATCTTATCATAAACTGATAAATTCAATACAATCTAGTGATACGTTGAATTAGTGTGATCTCCACACCTTTCGCTTCATGTATAATTGCGAACGGCATGAAAGCAGTACCAACCAAGACTTAAAATTATACGTAATAATTAGCTTTCGTGACGCGTAGTTATATGGAAGTGTCCACACTAATAGAAATTCGTCATTGATAAGGTGGAAGTTTTCACACACAACTTCACCATACATTGTCAACAAACAGAATATTTTGGTGTCACCCATCTCTAGGAAACAACATTTGTGTAATTTCTTTCTCTTCAGACCCACTGCCAGACAATCATACATATGTATGACTGATCAATATAGGTTGTATCTTATGTGAGAGGTTGATTACCATTTTTGAGGTATTTTGGTGTATCCCAAAAATTGGGTTCAACGCTTCCGAAATATTCAAGATCCAGAATATTGGATCTAATGGTATATAAAACAATAGGTGGAACAAGTTGGTGATCGGAATTGGGAAGTAGTCGCTGATGAGAGGGTCAACAGTGTTCATCTGTCCGTTCTATCGCATCTCATCTCTAACTACTATTCGAGATAGTTCTCTAATTCTGAGCAGCAAAGCGACTCTCGTACAAAAAAATTCAACCAGAGGGTATTGCAGTAGAAAGATGAAGTGGATTAGATTGCTGGTGAGTAGTGTGACTTACCATTTCCCTAAATTGCTCCAGACTCTGCTTTACTCCAGGATGTAGAAAATCTAGAATAACACAACCTTTAAGCACCAACATAAAATGAAGAGATAGCCACTAATGACTGTAAGAAAAGCGAAGATGATTTTTGCCGAAGATGACTTGATAGAAAGGTAATATAAATAGTTACAAGAGAGTCGTTCTTCATCGAATCGGCCCGCTTTGAGTGTTCAATTAAAACTCTCCCATCGAAGTAACATTTGGTCCTTAATTCGATATTGTGACGGCTGATATACATTAAGTATACGATTTCAGTGGGTGGGGTATTTATGACTTGCACGGCGGTGAATTTTGGTTGGCCCAAGGTATCAATTTGAACCTACAACAGTAAGATTAAAAGGTGGAGCTGAATTTGAGCATCATAGTCGGATATTCCGGGCAAATAACAAAGAAGAAACCTTAGTGTAGTTTCACTTGGTTCTTACCAACTTTTATACAAGTTCATCGTTATAAGTTACATCAAATTAAGTCATCGTTGTGAGTGCCAAGTGCGACTCCAGCAAGAAATACTGTATTGACTCACTCTTGGCAATGATACACTTCCAACCCAGAAAATCACCATTACAAAATAACTCGAATTACTAACAATCAGGTGATAACTTAAGAATTATATCAACAACACCAAAAGCTCATCCCAACATTTCCAAATCGAAAGTCCTCCATACGGTATCAAAACCCATCCAATTTATTCAAACCCATTCTCTTCCCCATATGACTCAATGCGCGAAAAATGATTCAAACCCATCTAGATCCTCTTTCTTCATGAAATCTTACACCATTGTCATCAAGTTGGGCACGTCGTCGCTCGTCGACGAGGTCACGCTAGAGCCTCGCATCGCCAACATGTCTAATATCGTGGAAACTGTGGTCAAACTCCGCAGGGCTGGCCATCGTATCGTAATTGTGTCTTCTGGAGCCATTGCTTTCGGATTGAAGAGAACAGGTATGACCGAGAAACCCAAGGTCTTGGCTGCGGTCCAGGCACTAGCGTCCATTGGACAAGGCCGCTTGATTGGTCTCTTTGATGACTTATTCCGCCAAATGAACCAGACCATAGCGCAAGTTTTGCTCACCAGAAACGATATCATTGATTTCACCCAATACAAAAACGCTACCAACACGCTCAACCAGCTCTTGGAGATGGGGGTGATTCCTATCGTCAATGAGAACGATACCTTGTCGGTGGCTGAGATCAAATTCGGCGACAACGATACTCTTTCGGCCATAACGGCTGGAATGATCCATGCAGATTATTTGTTCTTGATGACAGACGTTGAATGTCTCTACACTGACAACCCACGCACGAATCCGAATGCGCAGCCAATTCTTTTGGTGGATAAAATCGACGATTTGGCCGTGAAGACAGATACTGAAGACGCTGGTGCAGGTAGCAAGGTCGGAACTGGAGGAATGACAACTAAATTAATCGCTGCCGAGTTGGCTACCAACGTGGGAGTCACCACCATTATCGCATTGTCGTCGAAGCCTCAATCCATCTTGAATATCGTAGCTAATGTCATACAGGCGGACGAAAACTGGACTTTGGAAGAACAGGAACAATTCATTCGCCAGGAGATCCAGGCTCAGCATATCCCACTCCATACACGTTTCTTGGGTCTTCCAAGAGATACACAGATCCGCTCAGACCGCCGTTTCTGGCTCTTGCACGGTCTCAAGACGAAAGGAACCATTTATATTGATGCGGGATGTTTTGAGGCATTGACCAGAAAAGATAGAGCTGGGCTTTTACCCGTTGGAATTGTGGCTGTTCTGGGCCAATTCCACGAGAGTGAGTGTGTGTCAATCAAGGTTATTCCTACGAAACAGAGTCCTTTGGATGGCGCAGTGGAAGTGGGTCATTGTAGAGTCAATTATAGCAGTATGGAGATTGACTTGATCAAGGGACTTAAGAGCCGCGATATCGAGTCTGTGTTGGGTTTTGCAGACTCGGAATACGTTGCACATAGAGACAATTTGGCTTTTCCTCCAAGTTTACCACCATCAACTGAGTCGTTGTTATCCACTCCAGAGCCAGTTTCGAGACGATAAGGAAGGAAATCGAAAGAGTGTGGTTTCAGAGTCAATATTGATCTCAGAGGGTAGAGTCGACTAGTGTTTCCCTTTTGATCCATCACAATCAGTTAGAGGTTTATAATCTTCACAAGTTAGTATCTTACACCATGATCTTGATGAACCTAGACTTTCCGATAAAAAGCAAAAGCAAAAAGTTGAATCAAAAAAAAAAAATCAAAAGACAAACAAGATAAAAGACAACACGCAATTCCAATCCTTCTTATCTTTTTCAAAATGCCTTTAAAGATTAATCACTTCTCAAATTTTTTCTTCCTCTTGGTATCTTCCTCCACCATCAACATCGATAACCTACTACTTCCTGCACCATACTATACCATCTATCTTTACCAGATCATGGCTGAGCCCGAGCCGGATCCCCCATTGCCACCGACACAGTCTCTTCTACCGGATAACTATGCTCTCCGGAAATTGCCTCTCGATGTTCTGCTCAATGCTGGTGAGGCCATTTCGTGTATTTCCACACACAAATCAAACTTGTACATTGGAACCACCAAAGGTCAGCTTCTCCATTACTACATTTTCGACGATGCCGAGGAGTATATCCTAATTTTGAGTCTCCAAATTCCTGGGTGTGAGAACCACCCGGTTAAAAAACTCTTGGTGGTACCCGATGCCGAGATGTGCTTAGTACTATGCAACAGAGTTATCTATCCATATACTTTGCCTGAGCTATCTCCATGTCACATAGGAAAAATCAAGGATGTGAACGATGTGTCACGGCTCTCACAGGTGAAAAACCCTAAGGTGAAAAACAAACACGACAAGATCATCGTCTACACCTCAAACAAGATCCGAGTGGTTCAATTACTTCCAGACACTGTGAAACTTCTTAGAGATATCAATTATGCCGGGGCAGTAGAAGGATTTTCCTCTGCGGCAGGAACCCTGGCCAACTATAGCAACATTTGTCTAGTTGCTAACGATAAGAACTACGACGTGGTCGATCTACAACAAACCAGAAGAATCTCGTTGTTTGAGTATAACCCGGAAAACGTCGCCAACATCGCACCTCATATAGTTCCATTCATGCCAATGGATACAGGGAAGCCATCAGAGGAGTACATGCTAACCATCTGTTCAGTTGCTGCCAATTCCATGGCCATGTTCATGAATTCGCTTGGTGACGTTACTCGAGGCACACTCATATGGCTGGATGAGGGTTATCCAACTGGAGGCGTTGCAGTGCAATGGCCCTATGTTATTGGTCTTTTTAACCTGGCAGAGAATGGCATTAAATTGACATTTAGCTCGTTGACCACTTTACTGGTGGTTCACACTATAGACTTTCGAGAATTTTCTGAGAAAGCCATGGGTTTGACAGATGTGATTAATTTCAATTTGGTGAGAGTGGAAGAGGGTGTGACTTTAGCCGATTCAGAACTTCTGGACTTGCTAGCGCCCGTCAGATGTGACGGATCACTCATTCTAGGACACAAGAAGCAATTTTTGAAGCTGAATGTCATTTTCTGTAATGAAAACTCCTTGCATTGTTTGTACACAAACAATGAGCATGTTGCTGAAGTAAAAAAGGTAATCAATGCTCTCACAAATAACGATATTGCTGCTCTTGAGAGTAGCTTGCTGACGTTTCAAAGTTGGGGCCAGGAGAATGGGGACTCTTTTGCTTACAGAGCAAGAATCGTGCTCTTATTAGTACTCGGAAACTTTGAAGAACTCAAAAAAATCATCTCCAATTCCGACTTCCCGTCAATGAATTTTGACCTTCGCATCCTTCTTCTATTCGACCCTGCCTTTCCTGATAAGGACCCTCTGTGGAAAGAATTTACTCTTGAAAGGAGCTTACGGGAAATGATAGTGCAATCACCTGTTAAAAATTTGGACCCGGAATTTAAATCCTGGTTGCTTCATGAGGCATACACTGTCACAGACAACAGGAACTCGAGCATTTGGCAATATTTCCGGACACTCTTATATGAGGATTCAAAGTCAACGACTGAAAAGATCCAACTAGTCGATTCAGAGAGGTCGCTTTGGCAGGACCAAAATGAGGCCAATGAGAAGCTATTTGCACAGTTGAAGAAAAACAACGAATATTTGGTACTCTTCAAAATTTATCAGCTCAGACAAGAAGTGGATCCAGATTTCAATGCACTTCAAATTATAGAATTGGGGCTAGCAATATTATCAGGATCCAATCCAATGCCGGAGGGCTACAAATTGGAAGCGGGGACCATGACTGTTGGGAGTGAAACGATGGATTTGGTTCTGTTAGTTTTCTTCCAACTAAGAAATCATATTTCTAACAGTGATCAGTACACAAAAAAGCTCTTAGAGTTGCTTAAAATCCATCCAGATAAGGGGCTTGAGCTTCTTCAGTCCAATAAAGGTGGACAACACAAATCGACGCATCGGTTTATTCTCAAGGAATTGGCAGCGACACACAATATCGATACAAAGTTCTCGTCATTAAAGCTTGAATACTTGGAACAGTCATTTCTGGAGCAGTTGGAGGATGGAAAGATTGACATTGAAACTTTGGATGAGCTTTTCATAGAAATGGAGCAGTATCTCGAATCCAACATCGATTCATACGAGGTTGCATTGGAAAATATCAAGATACTTTACTCGACTTTTCAGATTGAAGTCAGCCTCGCCGACCTGAACTGGCCCAAACTCTCGTGGATAGAATTCTTACATTTGCATGGGCGCAAAGATGATTCAAAAGAGCTTGTGGACTTGTACCTCAAGTTCTACGAGTTACTGGTGGTAAAGTCGTTGAAGAGCAAACCGATAAAACCATTCCATATAAAGCACGATGCGTTCACTTATTTATCACGGTGCTTCACAGAAAGCAGCATTTCCGGGCTAATTTCGTATTTGCTTGAGAAGGGAGAATACTCCGTTGCAGAATGGATGTCCTTATACGGCAAAATGCCGCTTCCACGACAGACCATATACTTTGAGGGATTCAAAATGCAGCTCATGGAAATGTACCAATTACGGGCCAGTACAGATATTGAAGCTAGTATTAATCAATTGATGAAGTTTTACCTAGAAGTTGAGGATCAAAGGGCTAAAAACAACTCTATAAGGCACTTGGTTAGCAGGTTTGGAAGAAAGTACTACGATGTATGTGATCTTCTAGCCATTCTTCCTAATGATTTCCCCGTGGTTCACATCCAAGAGTATTTGGTGTCCGTGGTACTAGATATGGATGCTCAACGGACCGATACAGTTATGAAGAAGACATTGGCCCGTCTTGATGCCAAATTCACAGAAAAGGTACGCAAGGAGTTTGAGGAGATTCACGTCGCCGAGAAATCAAGCAATTAAAGTCGAGTTAGGGCAGAGAAATATATAGATAGTGAATTCAAATAATGGGTCAGTTGAACCGGAAAATGCATTTTATTTACAAGAATCCAAAGATCTTCAACAAGTAGTCCAAGAACATTCCAAGCCACATGATCTCACCGTTTCTAATATTTCCCGTGAAAAACTTCCAGCAGCTATCTGGATCGTCCAAATTTGTGTTCTTCAACTTTGCGAAGAATCTAGTGAAGCCCCAGGCAGCACCCAAGTAGAAGAATGGGCCCATGGAGTTCATGAAACCTGCTCCAACGAAAGAAGCAACCTGAAGTGCACCTAAGGAGTACATGATAGTACGGGACTTATCACCCCACGCCAAAGCTGTTGATTTAATACCGGCCTTGATATCAAAAGCCTTATCTTGGTGAGCGTACACGGTGTCATAGATCATGCTCCACAAGAATTTGGAGAAGAAAAGAGGCCCAGCCACCCACAAATCCAACGGAGCCCCAACAGCAGGAAATCCCAACAAACAGCCCCAGCCGAATGCAATAGAAAGGACCACTTGAGGGTAATAGGTGAATCTTTTGAAGAGAGGATAAACTGCCACGAATGGTAATGACAATGCACCCAACAAGAAGCATTCCACTGGAAGTGATAGCAATACGGCCAAGCCAGCCAAACATTGCACACCCAACCATGTCACAGCCTGCGGAACAGATACTCTACCACTAGTAATAGGTCTTTCCATGGTTCTGGCCACCTGATTATCCAAGTCTCTGTCCCAAATATCGTTGATAGTACAGCCAGCACCTCTCATGATAACTGCACCAATAGAAAACAAGGCCATGGCCGTCAAGGTGGTTGTAAGCGGGGCAGCTACAGCGTATGCACCCATTGTGATACCCCAAAATGATGGTATTAACAACAAGAGAGTTCCGGTAGGTTTTTCCAAACGCATGAGTTCAAGGTATGGAACCCATTTCTCTGGAAGCTTCAACATCCATGGTTTAAGGGCGGCTAACCGTGCAAGTCGAGCAGATTCAAGTTCCTCGGTAGAGAATACTGAAGGCTTCCCATTTCGGGTAAGTGTCACCACTTTCTGTGGAGTTTTCGAGTCTTTTGGAGTGTTTGGTTCGTTAAGTATAGGCTGTTCGCTAAAAGTCGAGCGAATGGCGGGAGAATCACGCAAAAATCGCAAGGGCAGGATTCTGGAGCTGGCCAAAACTATCCGAGGAGGCTTCAATGCCGATCCGACTCGGAATGTCGGGGCGACAGTGGGTAGTATCCGGAACATGAGTAGTTGATAATGAAAAGTTGATACTGCACTTCTGATAGGACAAAATGTAAATATGTATAAGATAAGATCGATGAGAGAACATGATCAAAGTCGAATAATGAGAAGAGACTACTTGGAATATAGGAATTTCTAGCGATTTCTAATGACAAAAGGCTATCAACATGCTATGTATTTACAGAATTGATAGTTGCTCTTCCTGGCTGCGAAATGTTGCAAAGCAAACGGTGATTCTGACCATCGCAAGAGTAGAGAGCGTTGAATACTGTCAAGAGGAGCCGTGGAATTGGAAATACCAACATTGGTTCAACAGAAAGCTGATGTGACTGTGGATATTGAAAGTCAATTGCTAGACATTTATGTCATTCCTTACCCTTTTCCAGTCTCATAGACAAGTCCCAACAACAAAAACACCCAGATTTTAAATATGAATAAGAATCCGAATTTGAACTTCCGGTGCCATGAGCAAAAAGTTTCCTGGGACAGAAAGACACCATCCAGGTAATATCTATTCTTTTCAAATGAGCCTTCCGAAGTCATAGCATCAAAATCGAGGACATTCTTGCTAATACCAAACGTCTTACAGTGATGCCATCGACTCTCTAAATAAGACTTCCATGTTATTTAGACATCCATGTTAATCACTGAGCGATCAGAAAATGGTGTTCCGCAGTCATTCGTGTTGATCCGTAGTGATCTGCAGTTGCAATCAAACGATCTGTTTGAGCATTGAACTAGCCCAAAAAGCAAAAGCTAATGATCCACAATAGTTTTCAAATGACTACTATCCAGTGACTCATTGTAGTGATCTCTGCTTCCAAAGAAACTAACATCTTCTCATGACTAGCAAGATCTTCAAAACTTGCAACCTCGAAACTTAACAAGTTAATCACTCTTCAAATGCCTCAAACTCCTCCTCACCGACCTGATCGCGGCTGGCCCTGTGACCATCCA
Source organism: Sungouiella intermedia (assembly GCA_900106115.1). Taxonomy (NCBI): domain Eukaryota; kingdom Fungi; phylum Ascomycota; class Pichiomycetes; order Serinales; family Metschnikowiaceae; genus Sungouiella; species Sungouiella intermedia. Next base: position 831,531 of record LT635757.1, on the reverse strand, counting down.
CCAATTTCTGCAATTCTTCTAATTCCTTCGCACTGCCAACCCCATTGATCACCTTGGCTGTGAATGTTTGTCTACACATCGGACAAAGCCCCTTTGACGTCTCCTGCTCAAGCCATTTCAAAATACAATGGAGATGAAAGTTGTGTGTACATCCCTGACCCAATATTAGCGGGCAAGAATCGCCTGGATACTTACAGTTGGGACAAGTTCCATCGAAAGGCACTCGACAAATTCCACAGAGCTCATCTCCGTGGGTTTGAGAGATATCCCAATTCCAAGTGGCCACCGCGTGCCATTCGGTGATGGCTACTTTCATGGAGTTATGGAGTTATGCTAGATGGAAAATATCTGCTATTTGGTATCAAAAAGATCGCTGGTTGGTGATTACTTATGTATGTGGTGTCTGCAGGCAATAGTGTCTACATAATCTTCTACCAAACTTCCATGATTAAAATGCCGAGCGTTTTTTTCATAATTCTATGTCTGCCTGTGTTTCTGTGCCTACCTTCGCAATATTTCAATCATCTTTTATCCATCTGGTCCTCGTCACATCTCTATTATTTTGCTCTGGTTTACTGCACATCTTCACGAACCGAGATTGTCAAATTTTGCCATGGCAGTTACGTTTGCTTCTTGTAAACCAAACCCTTAAAAATGTCAAAAGAATTTCCATCAGGTTGCAACTCCAAAATCTCATGGTTGGCAACGTCTTCAGCAACAAGAAGTCCATAATCACCAGTAATACCCTTGATAACACAATCTCTTGTTCTTCCGTCTCCCGAAGCATCAAGTTTCACTCTTTGAGACAGATGAAACCATCTCTTGTAGTAGAGTGGCAAGAAGGGCTTCAAGCCCGAATTCTTGAACACAGAATAAAATTGTCCCATAGTAAATACCAATTTGGCCAAAAGTGCCTCGTGTTGATAGGGTGGTAAAGCTGGCAAGCCTTTCTTGGCTCTTATCGTGTTGAGCCTTTCGAGGATTAAATTGAGCGATGTAGTGGGAGCCAGATTCGACACGTTGATACCTCCTCCCCATACTAAGTAGAACTGGCCGTTCAAGAACTGGGAGTTGATAAGTGCACCGGATATCTTGGCCCATTTCTCATCATCTCCTTCCACAGTGGAACTTGTCTCATTCTTGTCACTTAAATCGTTGAAAAATTCCGGTTTCAATGCATACATGTCGTTGGGCCACTTGAGACGCAACGGCATATCTTCGTATCCGGATCCCTGGCCCTGGACCTCACTGCCATAACCCAAAACCGCCTCGATCATCGCCAATGAGCATAAATATTGTAATGTGACAATGGACAGACTTTGTTGTGCACCGGTTGGAATCTTGAACAATATTGACGTGGCCATCACTCCCTTGGGGTTGATCCACACATTTCCTCCACGTCCACGGCCAGCAATTTGAGTAGTTGCTGTCATTGTGATACCCGTAGGTAAGTGGCGCAACCATCCAGGATTGGAGTCAAGAAGCGTATTGGTAGATGTGACCACTTCCGAGTAGCAGAGGATCGAGCCGAATTCTGCTTCCTTGGCCTCGATATTGTTTGCCCTATGGAGCCTTTCCAACCGCTCGAAATACGTGGCCATGTTAAAATAAGGCGTATCTTTGGGTCCTGGCAACTGCCGGGATGTGAACACCTTAATATGTTTGGGCCCAGCAATGATTTCCTCCAATGACTGATGCCCGACGTCATCCAGCAAGAAATAGTCGGTGTCATTTTCCCCCTCGTCATGCAAAACGAACGTATCGTTGATATCCTCAAACAGATCTTTTTCCACAAAGTCCATATTGGCTCTCAAGTCCTCCAACACCTTGCATGTCTTCGTAGGATCCAAGTTGGACGACATGTAAATGGGAGTCAACCTTGGAATACTAGCACTGGTATCCTCATTGACTTTGAGACCAATTTTGGCCAAACATGCCCGCAAGAACGAATTTCTGTCCGACTCACAAGCTTCAAGGTGCGCAGCTACATCTTTATAATGGAAATCTGACTCAGTTGGCTTCATCAAGGTAGGCGTAAACTCCGGGTGTGTTCCACAAAGCAAGACATCACCCTTTCCGACCTTGCAGTGCACCACGGCAGCCATATCCTCGTCTGTAACATCGGTTTCTCCCGTATACCGAGCAAGAATATCAACATTGGGGAATTTCGACGCTCCAATGAACATACCGCCTCCATTATAGAAAACGGTAGCCGAATCGGGAACTTGAACACCAGGAATGCTCTTGAAAGCGTCAACATTCACGGCCATAGTAGCTGCCCTACATCCATCATGAGAATCGTAGACAAAACCCTTGTGAACACAACCCTTGCATGTTCCCGGAAAGAATTTCAACTCTCGAGGACCAGAAACCTCCATAGTCAAGTCTCCTACCTCAAACTCACACCTTCCCGATCCATAATAGCCTCCAGCACAGAATCCAATGAACTTACCACCTTTCTTGACAAACAGCAGGATCCGTTCGTTTCCCTTTCCGTTCAAGACATCACAGTAGGGTAAGTCGGCACCACCTGGAACAACCAACATGGAGGTTTTGTACATCCACGGGTCGTTGAGAAGCGCCGATTCAGACACTGAGACGACAGCATAGTTTGGAGACAAATGGAGTCGAAGAGACTCAAGCGTATGCTTGACGGATTCCGAAGTTGTACCTCGGCCAGAATATACAAGCACGTTCATTTTCAGCAGCAGATAGTTTTTCAGCAGCAAGCACCGTATCAGCAGTGGAAATCGGAGCAAAACGGCGCACGTAAAAGGGTAACGGAAGAGACTTGAGTCACTTGAGTCATGAACTGGGTAAATTGTCGGGTTTACACCCGTGCACCACAAGGTAAGATGACTCGAAATTTAGTCTTCATATTTAGTGTATAGTTCTAGTCAGGGTGATCAAATATAGATAATGGCTGCTATTTTCGAGCTGAAAGGCTCAATTGTGGTCCATCCCACCCCAGGATTTGTGGTGAAAACCAAAATTGTTGAAGGAAAAGGGGATCATCTTTATTCCACCAAAGTGTTCATCAACGTCTGCCATGACTCAAAGGTACCACGTCCACCAACGGATTTCGATCCTGCTGTGACGTTTCCAATGATTGTAGACAATCAGTGGGAAATACCTGTGATTGTATCTCTAGAAAAGAAGAGCACTGACAAGAAAGGTGTACCTTCGTTTGTATATGATTGTTGTATGAACAGTGAGTGTTTTCAATGGGTCCAAATTAATAAGGACTTGAAGCTTATAGCCGTGGAATGGTGTATTGAGGCGATAGAGCTCATGCACGAATTGGTGCTTGAACGGGAATATTCTGTGCCTAAGATGCTCCAGAAAGGAGAATTGTCGAACACCGAGATCTCCAGCGAAGAGATGACCAATGGACTACAGAAACGAATTCATGATCTCAAGCAGAACGAAACATTGGGACTAATACAGGCGCTTGAGCCATTGGATTCCGAAGAAGATACGGAATTGCCAGATTTGATGAATATTGGAGGCTCTAGACTGAAACCACTAATAGAAGAGATCGAAGAAATGTCCATTGAAGACAGGCGAGCCAAAGAGCCATTGGTGAAGGAAGTAAAAGAAGAAAACAGAGTCACGAAGCTGGAATTGGGGCTGGAAGTCGAGCATTTGGAGGCAAGTCTGACGAAACTAATACCTGGAACTGAGGAAAATGAGTCGGCTTTGACGGAGACGGCCACTACGAGGAATTTGAAACAAAAGAATTCGGAGGTCAAGCCGTACGTATTCTCCATCACTCTGCACACAAGAAACAACGACCACTATATCAAGTTTGAATCTGCTCAACTCAATGATATGGTGGAAGTATCCTTTCATGAGAGTTTCATTCGAATCACCAATCTTGACCCAAAGTTACTCTTGACACAGGATAATCATTTGGACATTGCACTTCCTTCCAATGCAACACCTTATAAGTGTTTCATTGTGAAGAAAGATCTCTATGTGTTTTGTCATGTGAGGGAGTCATTATAAAGGGGGAAGCTTAACAATTCAATTTGGCTTATGGCACAAATTGGACAAGATTTTATCAACAACATCATATAAATAATAATCAAATTGGAAAAGGTAAGTTCATTGTTGTTCATAGTAAGGTATAGTGATTTCTAGTAATTAATAGTGAAGCCCTAATTAACCTAAATATGAGTTAGAAAAGAAATGCCCGCATCTCAGTCTCATCAAGGTTAGCGTACACAAAAAAAATTAAGAAAATTAATTATTGACTATACAATAAACTCTAAAGTATTACAGAAACGATGAACGATTCTTTACTTTTCCATCCAAGTCTTGTCAAAAAGAAAAAAAAGCCGCTACAAGTGGGGCCTAGCGGTCTCACTAAATTCCGTTCTATTCCGTGCCTTCATCTTGACCTAAGGTAGGCATATAAGATGGTCAGATTCACCAATTTTAACGTTATCTTTGATAAGCCGATTTTTAACAATCGAGAAAAATAATAAAAGTTTATTACTTTCATTACCGTCATGAACTCCGAGGAAGGTCTACTTGCTGGTGCCTATGACCACCACACATATGACTCCATTTCCATCAAAGAAGAGGCATCCACAGATGTCAAGTCGGAAACTGCCTTTATCGGACGCTCTTCAGGACCCTTAGTGGTGACTTTCTTTCTTCAATATCTCATGTCAGTGATTTCCATCTATGCGGCAGGAAAACTTGGCCCCAAGGAATTGGCCGCGGCGTCGTTGGCTCTCTGTTCGTTCAACATCACTGGTTTGGCTGTCTACCAAGGTATGGCGACATGTTTGGACTCATTCTGCTCCCAGGCTTATGGAGCAGGCAAGCTTGAGCTAGTGGGAGTGTACTTTCAGCGATGCTCATTAATGGTTCTAGCCCTTACAGCATTTCCATTAGCCCCACTCTGGTGGTGGTCAGGCTCCATTTTGAAGCATTTAGTACCCGACGAGGAGCTCGCCATAATGAGTCAGACGTACTTAAGAATCATGTTGGCTGGATCTCCCGGTCTTCTTCTTTTCGAAACTGGAAAACGTTTCTTACAGGCTCAACATATCTTTAATGCTGGCACTTACGTTTTGGCTATTCTGGTGCCTATTAATTTCATCACCAACTGGCTTCTTGTTTGGCATCCTACTTACGGTTTAGGCTTCATCGGAGCACCAATCGCATCTTCGATTGGCTTCTGGCTCATCTCCTTCTTGATGCTTATGTACGTGTGGCTCATCGATGGACGGAAATGCTGGGGTGGCTTGGACTTGCACAAGGCCATGACCAATTGGATGCCAATGCTTAAGTTGGCCTTACCGGGAGTAGTGATGGTGGAAGCTGAATACTTGGCGTTTGAGGTTTTAACCATTTTAGCTGCATCTTTTGGCACCTCTGCATTAGCTGCACAGTCCATTGCGGCCAACATCGGAAGTTTAGCATTCCAGCTTCCATTTGCAGTGGCCGTGGCTATTACTACTCGAATCGGCCATTTTGTCGGTATGCGGGACATCAAGGCTGCAGCCATTGTCACTAGAGTGTCGTTTTTGTTTGGCAGTGCCATTGCAGTGTTCAACTTCTTATTTATCTTCTTTGGAAGAAATTTCTTGACCTCCATGTTTACAGACGACAAGGAAGTACTCAATATTGGGCTGAAAGTATTGATGCTTGTAGCTCTCAATCAACTCAGTGATGGCTTCAATGTTTTGGAGGCAGGTGTGTTGAGAGGTCAAGGCAGACAAAAAATCGGTTCATTCTTGAACTTATTTTCCTACTACGTGATTGCGTTGCCAGTTGGTTACGTTCTTGCGTTCGTATTTGATCTAGAGTTGCTTGGGTTGTGGCTTGGATTGATCTCCGGAGTGTTCTTCTTGGCTTCATCTGAGTTTGTTTGCATTTTGAGGAGTAATTGGCCACGCATTGTAACAGAATCCGCCGATAGACATGATCATTAGCATATTAATTAGACATATTTGATAGAGATACCATAAAGGAGATACGATAGGAAGAAAAGATACCATAGTGAGATATGAAGCAGATTACGATTTCACAATATTTAAATGTTTTTTTTTTTTTTTAATTCACTTTAAATTGCAGACATTCCCTTCATATTCTATATCTTTATCTCATTTCACATTCCCTTTCCTTCCTCTTGGTGTCATTTCCTCTATCCAGACTGCACCAAATATTTTGCGATGGAGATGAGATAGATTTTCAACTTTTTAACAAATCATGGCCAGAGGTAAGAAATTCGACAAGAAGACCGCCCAGACGTTCAACATCGTTCATAGATCCCATGAGGATTCTCTATATTTCGATAACGACGCCTCCAAGCACGTGTTGGTGCCCGCTAAGGAGAGACACAAGACCATCACCAAGCATTCGAAGAATGGCCAACCAAAGAAGATCTTGAATACTGCAGAGTTGGAGCAGTCGCTCACCAAAGAGGAGCTTGCAAGCATCAGAGAAAACGAGGGTTTGGCTGCCCAATACGGTATCTTCTTTGATGACTCCAAGTACGATTACATGCAACATTTGAGACCTATTGGACAAGCAGCCAACGCTGTGTTCATTGCTAAAAAGGAAGATGAAAAGCCACAGAAAAAGAATATCGAGGATATGATCAAGGATGCACTTCCCTCGGAGAAAACCAGAAGGGTCACGCATGACACGTTTGAGAATATTCCTCGCGAACTTCGAGGTTTCAATCCAGACATGGATCCCAGGTTGAGAGAGGTATTGGAGGCTCTTGAAGATGAGGCTTACGTCGAAGGCGAAGAAAAAGAAGGCCCAGATATGTTTGCTGATTTGCTACAATCGGGAGAAGTCGAAGACGAGGAGGAGTTCTACGAAGGGTCTGATTACGACGAATGGGACATGGACAACTACGACGATGAGTTCGATCAGTATGCACTGGATTACGAGCCACAAGATGTGGAGCTTATTAACCCATACGGGGAGGGAGAAGCACCGGAGGGAGTTGTAGGCGCCGCAGAAGCCACAGGTTTGGTGAGTAATGCATGGGAGCAAGATTTCAAGAAGTTCAAGCACACCACGCGAAACGAAACCAACGACTGGGATTCTGATGATGATTTTGATGAAGAAGATGGCGAAGTGGCCGAGGAAAATGACGTGGTTGGTGATCTCCCGGCCATTGGAAAGAAAAAGCCCAAGAACAAAATCAGAAAGAAGATGGGTGCCATGACCGATACTTCGGCATTTTCTATGACATCTTCTGCCTTGTTCAGAAGCGAGGGCTTGACATTGCTTGACGACAGATACGAGCAACTCGTGAAGAAGTTTGAGGAGGATGAGGAAGAGGAGGAGCCGCAAGAGTTCAACATGAAGGAAGAACGTCAGGATTTCGAAGGTATGCTTGACGACTTTTTGGATAACTACGAGTTGGAGCGTGGTGGACGTAAGCTTGTTAAGAAAGATGCAACGTTGCATGCGATCCGAGACGCTGCCGACAGTGTTTCCAAGAGTAAGTTGGCAGCTAGACGGAAGAAGCAGACATCGATGGGATCTCTTGGTGGAAGTTTTGGCAACCTCAGAATATAGAGAATGGAAGGACAGATAAGGATATTGGAATGTAAAGAGAGAAAAGGCAGGAGGGAAGTAGAGGGTACGGAATGATCCGACCAGTATATAAACACTATAGAATAAGTTTCATGAAACATCAACAAGTATAACGAAAATGACTGAAAGTTATCGAATATGTGGATAGATAAAAGACAGAGAATATTTCTGTCTAAAAGGAGAATAGCAAAAGTGACCGTAAATTAAAATAGGTACACCAGTTTACATTGAAGAGATCCTTATGACTGGAAATGCAACAGCCAGAAAAAGAGAAGAAAAATTGAACAAATACTAAAGCCAGCAAAAGAATCCCCAAACTTCAAATCAAAAGCATTTGAATCAATCATTTATAACAAAAAACCAATGAATTAAAATTTTACACATACCAACAGTATGTATAGTGACGACCCAGATTCTCAAAACCTTATTCAAACCAATGGCATTTGCCCCTTGAAATACTGTAGAGCATAAAACACATAAACCCGGAAGCCATTAAAAAATATAATTAATATCCAGTTTTCTCCAATCTAGTAAATTTCACCCACTTCACTTTCCATTCACACAACTGTCTAAGACCCAACAACCAATGGGTCGTGTCCCCACCACCTTATAGGGACATAACAATAAATCTCATCAATAAACTATTGATCACTCGCCAAAATATTGCAGGCTATTCGTCGGAAGAAGCAACATTTACTCATTGTCTTGCTTATTTTCTTTACCACACTTTTCGTTTTTTACAAATCGCAATTGCACTCGCCTCCGAAAATGTCGGTATCATCGGTATCGAAAGTTTACACAGACGCTTTGGCGTCCAAGCCTCAGGCGTACTGGGACTATGAAAACATCAACATCAAATGGAATTCTCAAGATAAGTACGAGGTGATCAAGAAACTTGGCCGAGGGAAGTACTCCGAGGTGTTTTTGGGAGTGGACTTGCACGACGGCAACAAGTGCGTGATCAAGGTGTTGAAGCCTGTCAAAAGAAAGAAAATCAAGAGAGAAATCTCCATTTTGAAGAACTTGGTGGGCGGACCCAACATTGTTGGACTTTTGGACGTGGTGCGCGAGCCTCAGCTGAAGACTCCAGCGTTGATTTTTGAACATATTGACAACATCGACTTCCGTACTTTGTACCCTACTTTCACCGACTACGACATCCGTTTCTACATGTACGAGCTCTTGAAGGCTTTGGACTATTCGCACTCCATGGGAATCATGCACAGAGACGTGAAACCCCACAATGTTATGATTGACCACAACCGTAAACTTCTAAGACTTATTGACTGGGGTTTGGCCGAATACTACCATCCTGGAACTGAGTACAACGTACGTGTGGCATCTAGATACTTTAAGGGCCCGGAGTTGCTTGTTGATTTCCGGTTGTACGACTACTCTCTTGACTTGTGGTCATACGGATGTATGTTGGCTTCCATTGTGTTCAAGAAGGAACCATTTTTCCATGGTAAATCCAACACGGACCAGTTGGTGCAAATCGTGCGTGTTTTGGGCTCCGATGATCTTCACAATTACCTCCAGAAGTACAACCTTACGTTGAGCGAGGAATACGAGGATTTGGGCTATTACAACCGTCGTTCGTGGAAGAGGTTCATTAACGAAAACAATCAGCACTTAGTGAGCGACGAATTTTTGGATTTCATAGACAACCTTTTGAGATACGATCACCAGGAGAGACTTACAGCCAAGGAGGCTATGGCTCATGCTTACTTTGATCCAATCCGGCCACTGTCATAGGAGGAGAGGGTCAACGTACGAGGGTTGAGTAAAGAAGCAGAAGCTGTCAATTGATCTGTTTAATTTCACATTTAATTGAGTGATGTTCCTTGTCTAGAGCACTTGATAGTCACCATTGGCACTCGATAGTCATCAGTGTGTCCATTGAGCTGGAACGAGATCACCTCAAATCTAAATCTAGAAAATCCGTTGGATAGATAGAGAAAGTTAAGGTTTGAGAAATCCCTGCAATATTTACCTCAAGTTGGGCCAATGATTTTTTTTTCTTATAAATTATATTTTCATTGGATGGACCCGATATGATTCTGCACAAGTTTGTGGCTTCCATGAGATGCAACCTTCCACGCTTTCCATGAACTTCCACGTGCCGGAATATATAAGTGCTCACCAAACCCACTACTCCTAGAACTAATAAATAATGTCCAAAGTATTTTTTGATCTCTCCGAAGGCGGCGTTCCTAAAGGCCGTGTTGTGTTCCAATTGTACAATGACGTTGTCCCCAAGACCACCGAGAACTTTAGAGCTTTATGTACTGGAGAAAAGGGCGAATCAGCCAAATCTGGCGCCAAACTCCACTATAAGGGCAGCACGTTCCATCGTGTGATCAAAGACTTCATGTGTCAAGGTGGAGATTTCACCCACGGAACTGGAGTCGGTGGTGAATCCATCTATGGCGAAAAATTCGAGGACGAAAACTTTAAATTGAACCATGACAAGCCATTTTTGTTGTCGATGGCCAACGCTGGTCCAGGCACCAATGGCTCGCAGTTCTTCATCACCACGGTGCCCACGCCGCATTTGAACGGTAAACACGTTGTTTTCGGTGAGGTTATCCAGGGAAAATCCATCGTTCGTCAAATGGAAAGATGTGAGAAAGGTGCCAACGACAAGCCTGTCAAGGACTGGGTCATTGCTGACTGTGGTGAACTCCCTGCTGATTACGTGCCTGAGAAGTCTCAGGTTGCAGATGATGGCACTGGCGATATCTATGAAGAGGTTTTGGCTGATGATGACAAGATCGATGTAAACAAGCCTGAAACGGTGTTTGAGGCGGTCAAGTTCTTGAAGGATTTAGGTACAAAACTCTTGAAGGAGGGTCAATTCGCCAAGGCATACGCTAAGTACAAGAAGGGTACGGAGTACTTGGCAGATTTCTTCCCAGAAGACTTGTCTAAGGAAGATATTGCTGAGAAGACCAGCTTAAACATCTCACTCTTCTTGAACGCAGCATTGGCTGCACTTAAGGACAAGAACGGTAAGAACGCCATCTACGCAGCCGACCAGGCGCTTTCGTTTGAGGAAATCGACGAAAAGCTGCTGGCCAAGGCCTGGTACAGAAAAGCTTCCGGCTACCTTCTTGCTAAGGACGAAGACAATGCACAGAAATCGTTTGAGGCGGCCTTAAAATTGTCGCCCAATGATCCTGCTGTGTTGAAGGGCTTGCAGGATGTTAAAGCAAGTGCCAAGGCTCGCAAGGAGAAGCAGAAGAAGGCTATGGCCAAGTTCTTCTCATAGAGGATGAAAAGTTCACATAGTAATGTATCAATAAGAAAAGATTCGATAAGATTAACAAAACAAATTATGGACATGGAATTTTCGCCATAATATGGAGAGGACAAAATATTACTGAATCGAGGTTAAAGTTGGAGTGGAGAATGGTTGATAATTCACATAACTACGGCGTACACGTCATTATTTGACAATAATTTAGTAATTTGGCGTTTGACACATTATGCACTCATCTAGAAAAACGGTCTGACGAAAATGAAAACAAAACGTCTTAAGATACCACATTCGTCGAGTAATACGAAGAATTCCGTCCCAATCACGTCAACCCTTAAACATTTTCTTTTTTTTTATTTTGAATTCTCCCAATTACTTCGTCATTACTAATGGAACTGGTCGGAGCGGAGTTGTTATCGGAAATAAATCTACCCCACATTACAAGTTTTTCCGTTAAAACCAACATAAAATCATGTAAATACCCCTATTAGACTCAACATTTGAACTATCAATTAGAATTGAACTCAAAGTGATCATCAAGCAATATTAAATCGACAACTGTTCATTATGGCCTCCACTGTTAAGAGATCAAAGACTGACGTTCTCATCATCGGCGCTGGACCTTCGGGTCTTATGGCTGCGCTCTGGTTAGCCAGAACTGGTGTAAACTTTAGGATAATCGACAAGAGAAACAATGATATATTCCACGGCCAGGCTGATGGGCTCCAACAGGAACAACTCTCCATTTTGCAACTGTTTCTGCATCCATTGTCCAATGTACAAGGCTTGGAAACTATCTGGAAGAAATCCAACCATATGGTGGAGATGGCATTCTGGCTGCCTGACACAAAGGGTGATATCTGTCGCCAATCCGTGATCCCCGATCTGATACCGGGGTTAGCCAGATTTCAGCAGGTGGTACTTCACCAAGGCTACATAGAGAAATATTTCACCAACTCAATCTCAGAATATTCAGGAGGAAAAGTCGAAGTTGAGAGGCCGCTTCTTCCCGTGCAGATCACTATCGATGAAGAGAAATTGAATGACGTCGAGTCGTATCCTTTGGAAGTTTTGGTAAAGAATTTATCCAAGGACGAATTGGGCAAATCCACTGAACAGTACTCGGGAAAAGTAGCTAACGGACTTTATCGCCAATTCGATGGCGACCAAGATCGATTTTATAAGGAAATTGAGAATGAATCCAACCCAGATGACTATGAAATCATCGAATGTAAGTACATTTTGGGCTCGGATGGTGCTCATTCATGGGTAAAGAAACAAATGGCTATTCTGATGGACGGCGAGTCTACGGACTATGTATGGGGAGTGGTTGATATGGTTCCAATTACTAATTTTCCCGATATCAGAAAAAGATGTGCCATTCACTCCAAGGATTCTGGATCGGTGATGGTGATTCCTCGAGAAAAGGGTATGGTGAGATTATATATCCAGTTGAAGGAAGTGGAGAGAGACGGACAAACCAAGAGCAATTCGGAATTTTTAGGAGGGAAGCAGGATGTTGAAACTTCCAAGAAAGGTCGCATTGACAGGAGTAAAATCACCCCAGAACTCATTTTGAAAAGTGCTCAGGATATCATGAAACCGTACAAATTGGATATGGTCGATTTGGACTGGTACACGGGATACCAAATTGGTCAAAGAGTAGCTCAACAGTTCCAGAAACATAATCGAATATTCATTAGTGGAGATGCTTGTCACACACATTCTCCAAAGGCAGGACAAGGAATGAATGTATCGATGGCAGATACATACAACCTTGGTTGGAAACTTGCAATGGTATGCAAAGGGTTGGCAACCCCAGAGATTTTGAAAACATACGAAAGTGAACGAATTCAGGTGGCCAGGAATTTGATAGAGTTCGACCACAAACTCTCCAGAATGTTCTCAGGCAAACCGATGATCCCCACTGAGGGTGTAGAGAATGTTGATGGAGTTGACATGGACGAATTCCAGCGAGTATTTGTGGCAGGTCATACTTTCGCTTCTGGAACTAATGTTGATTACCAGAAATCTATTTTAGAAAAGAAGCCTGGTGATGACGAATACGTTGTCCTGAGTGCTTCCAAGATGCCAGTTGGTAAAAGATTCAGAACAACAAAAATTGTGACACATGCAGAGGCTAGGCCAATACACCTTGAGGATAGAGTATTGAGTGATGGAAGATTTCGGATCTTGGTCTTCTGTGGAGATGCTACTACCTCTGAGGTAGGTGTTAAATTGAGAGCTTTTCAAAAGTTCATCGATTCCCCCGACAATTTCTATAAAAAGTTCACACCCAAAAACTCTTTTGAGGACTCAGTATTTGACATCTTGACCATCTATTCTTCTGATAGAAGTCAACTAGAAGTGTCTGACTTCCCTCAATTCGCTCAGCCCGTGGATTTCAAGGGCCGTCGTGATTACTGGAAATTGTATGCTGGCATCGAAGACACGTACCACGAAGGACGCATTGACGCCTACTCACATTTCGGGGTTGATGAGGATCGTGGAGCTATCGTGATTTTGCGTCCAGATGGATATGTATCTGCTGTAGAGGAGTTTGATACGAAATCATTTGAGAATATAAATGCGTTCTTCAATGGATTCATGATCGAGCCGAAGAGTATCAATGTCAAGTCCGTCGACGTCGACGATACAGACAGATTTTTGCGACCAATCCTCGGTCAATAATTTCAATTTGAAATTATTGGTTGAATAAGATCAAAAGTGTTAAAATCTGCCGCGGTATTCCATGATCTTGAGTGGAAATGAATGTATGGCTGCGAAAAGACCAAAGAGCACTATTACCATGGGTCATTCGCTCAACCTAGAGTTTCAGGATCCAAAAACTCCATCCCTAACTAAGAGCCAAGAATACAGTGTCACATGGCCTCACAGGTGAAAACGGCACAGACGGCGAACATAAGTAACGGCAGAGTCATGGTTACGGCAAAACATAGAGTATCGGCGAAGAAAAAAAGGCTCGCCAAGATCGACGACGGCCGACTTGAATTCGTTCGCAATTGAAAAGATTTTGGGAACTTTCCAATTTCCAAACAAATTATTACAATCGTTGTTCAACTTTATAATGTGTAGCCGAAGCGCGTCATCCTCCCCAATAATAATCACCTGTCAAACAGAAGTTCCGGCACTGAATGCTAATATACGAGGGGTTCGCATTGTCCACTCCTGAAGAATATATAAAGGGGCCATATTCCCTCTTGTCAATCCCCAGTCATGTTTTGGTCTCATATCGTGGCGCTTTTGGCTGCGCCATCAGTGATCAATCTTCCGATCAAAAATATCGCCCAAGTGTTGGACACTGCAACCTCCCGGTCTAAGCCTTCACAATACGAGAATGTCCTTGAACATTACGAAGAAATGATTGTAGAGGTCAGGGTAGGTACACCCAAGAAAACACGGATTATGGGGGTCGATTTCATGAGTTACGAAAATGTATTGATGGACGCCACCCTTGGTTGTGACACGGAATTAGTGGCAACTGGTTATGGTCACCATAGACTCACTAAACAAGGCATTGATGCGATTGCCCTTGATCCACGGGTGCTGACCACGTTTAAGGTGGAAGATGGCAACGATATTGGTGAATTCGGGGGTTATTCAGCCAGTGAAAGATTGGCAATTGGCACAGGAAAGCCAATGGACGTGATGTTTAGGATGGTAGATACGTGCGAAATGAGAAACTCCATGGGTTTTGCAATGAGTCCATTGCGGGAAAATGAAGAAGAAAAGGAAGGAAATATGAACCTTGTGCAAAAATTGAAGGCTCAGGGCTTTATTAGGACTGCCATTGCTTCCTTCATGTTTCCTCAAGGAACAGATGATGAGGGCTCCTTACTTATTGGTGGCTTGGACCATTCCAAATACACCGGAACTTTAGGGAAGATGCAAATGGTCAACTCTAAAGCAGAAGATGGCTACACTAGAACTGGAGCCATTGAGGTGGTTTTGGATGGTATAAGCACCGAGGATGCCATTCTCGAGGATGCTCATCATGGAGTGAAATTGACCACATTGAGCTGGAGTTCCTTACCGGAGGAACATTTGAAGGCTATAGCTAATGAGTTTGGAGGAAATTTAAACCAAGAAATGGCTGAATATACTTACGACAAAGACATTTTATTTCGAAATGAGGCTTTGATATTCAGTTTCGGTGGTGTGCCCATCAATGTTCCGATTAGAGAATTGGCCTACGAATGTGCAGAAGCAACCTATTGCTTGTCTTTAGGCCGCAAAGTGCACAACCAAATCAGTTCCATTGGCCTTGACGTGTTGAAACATGCATATCTCGTAATTGACTATGAGAACAACGAGGTTGCTTTAGCACAGGCAGTACATAAAGCATGGAAGTTACCTCTGTTTGAGGAGGCAACAGCAGGAATCCCTTCTGCTACTAAAGCTCCTGGATATGCGTCCAAAATTGTGAACTTCTTCGGCAAACACGAGTCAGTAGCAACTGAAGAAGCTGACGAAGGCGGAGT
Source organism: Sungouiella intermedia (assembly GCA_900106115.1). Taxonomy (NCBI): domain Eukaryota; kingdom Fungi; phylum Ascomycota; class Pichiomycetes; order Serinales; family Metschnikowiaceae; genus Sungouiella; species Sungouiella intermedia. The sequence goes on along the minus strand of LT635757.1, from coordinate 816,198 downwards.
GGTCTTGAACAAAAGAGCCACTTCTGGTGCAACGGCTAAAACTACCAATAACGGTCCAACTACAGGAGCGCACGGCGGGACAACAACAGGTACACCCAGGACTACATCCCTTTACGGCAACACACCTACCGATACAGGCACTGGAGTGGTGGTGGTATCTACAGGAAAGTCTACCACCAGAACTTCCACTCGGACTACCACTACCAGTAGAACCTCCAGCTTCTTCAACACCACATCCAGGATAGCTGGAGCAAGTCCTATGAAGTTCAATGTTGGCGAGAATTACCACGGAGTCAGCTTCTTCTACTTGTACATGGGAGTAATTGCAGCGTTGTTCTTGATGTACGCATAAAAGAATGACCATAAGCATGTACTTTAAATATTCAGTCACTCATTGTATTCAATTGAACACATTGTCTGAAATGTTCCTCCTGTAAAATACGAGCTCTGTTGCCCGTACCCCTCGATAAGCCACCCAATCGTCTGCGCCCCGTCACTGAATGTTATGGGTTAGTGACGCATGTCGGCTTTGCATTTTTGTACCAGAGAATATATAAACTTGACAAACCTGTCAATTGTGCAGTTGTCTCAGTATGCGAGTATTAGTCTTGGCTCTCCTAATTGAGGCAGGTTTCTGTTTTATTACTTTACCATTAAAGTATGTCGTTCGTGAGCAGAGCATGGAGGTTTATGAGCCCCAAACTTCCAATTTTCTCACTAAGTTGAGCCATGAGCGCGAATTGGTGTTGGAGGCAGACGTTGGCCCACAGAAGACAAAGATCGAATTTTTGGTGGATTTCTGGGGTAATTCAAATACCTTGACCTCCAAAAGTGTTCTAAAAGAAGATTGTTCCTCTGATCATTTGGGTGAAAGTTTGTACCTTGGAGATGTCCAAGCAGAGGATGTTCCATTTACCACTCGCAGTCTTCAAAATCACTTGAGGTTTGGCCTTAGCGAAGTTCAAGAGCACGAATTGCTAAAAGTTGATAAGATGAACATTGTGCAGCTTCTCAAGTATCAGAAGAAGATTAAGAGCGCACTAGTATCATTCCTATTCCCCAAAGATGATTTATCTGTCGGGGAGTTGGTGATTGGAGGCATTGATCACTCAAAGCACCGTGGGGCTCTTTCTAAGATTCCATTTTACAGCTCAGAGGGACCTCTTGGAAGCGAGCAAGGCGATATGATAGTAGTTGTTCTTGACGAAATTCTCTTGAACGGCCAACAATTGGCTAAGGGAGACTATGACATGGAGGTTTCGACCTCGCAGTGGTCTCGCTTGCCTCAACACTTCTTGACAGCCATTGCTAGAAGATTTGGAGGAGTGTACGATGAAGTCGCTGACTTCTACTATTTTGGACCAAGTATTGCCACTACTGATGAGATACTAACGCTTTCATTAGATGGAGCGAAGGTCAATGTTCCCGTGAGAGATTTGGTAACCCAAAGTGGTCTTGAAACATACTACCTATCACTAAGACCCAACATCGTTGATAATGTTGGTGTTTTGGGTTTGGATATATTGAAATATGCTTATATTGTTATTGACTACGACAATAGAGAAATTGGACTTGCTTCGACTTTCCGGCCAGGATATGAGCCTTCAGAGGGTCCAGATCAAGAAAATGCATTTTGTGTTCCGATGACTACCGATAATACGGAAGATGGTTCTACTCAGAATGTAAATTCCATGGTCACCCATTGTGTGGAAGAGGATGCTGTGATCACGGTATTTCCGGATGGTACAGTGCTGGACACAATGTACATCAAGAAAAGAGAATACTTGTCAAGGATTGAAAAACGGAAAACAAAGCATAAGTACAGAACGAAGACGAAGACGAAGACGAAGGCTTCGACGAGTCTGTCGAGATCTTCGCTGTTGGCATCTCTGAATGTTAAAGTTGAAATCTTTGGCGTCAATATCTTCACTTTTTATGTTGGATGTGCTTGTGTAACCTTTTTTATATTAGTTGCATAGTCAGAATAAATACTCGAGACTGGCATGAAACAGCACGAGTGAATTGAGTTTATTTTGGGTTTAATCTCTTACAGTGCATTAGAATGAACAAAGGTGGGGAATACTTTACAATATATGAGCCCATATTACCAGGAGCCTAAATCGACCAGGTGGAAGTTCACAACCACCAGTTGCAAAATTATATAGATTGACGGCAGTACAATGAAAATAATAAGAATTTGGTGAAATTGAGGTGGGTATTAGGAATTTCTAAACCTTTCTATAATGGAAATTTTATGTGATTTTCCTTCCTAGTTACGGGCTACAGGTGACAACGAATCTCCAAAGATGTGAAATGGGAAATAGATTTGGCAACCTTGGATACTTTTTCAATTATATCAATCTTTCATTAGAAAGAATGGAAATTACCTTCAGTTCTCCATTTTAACCATGCAAATTATTACTCAGATACTTGAAATTAAACCTCCATCATAGTCGCATCATCAAATTCTCCCAATTCCTCCGTTCTGAACTTTCTCCCCCGTCATGTAAATCACACCCAGCCACTATTTCTGTTCAATTGCGAGATTACTAAAACGCCTCTAATAGGTCCAAATTCCACTCTTTTCGGAAAATACGAGCTCAGTCACCCATAATCCTCCATAAGCCACCCAATCGTCTGCGCCCCGTCATAGAAAGCTCACGTACCTGTGGATACGGCGATGCATGTCGGCTTTGCATGATTGCGCGCCAGAATATATAAACATGACAGACCTGTCCTTTGTGCACTTGTGTCATTATGCGAGCATTAGTCTTGGCTCTCCTAACTCAAGCAGGTTTCTGTTTTATTACGCTACCGATAAAGTATGTCGCTCGTGAGCAGAGTATAGGTGTTTATGAACCTCAGACTTCCAAATTTCTCAAAACGATAAGCTATGAACGCGAATTGGTGTTGGAAGCAGAAGTTGGCCCACAGAAGACAAAGACCGAATTTCTGGTTGATTTCTGGGGATACTCAAATACCTTGACCTCCCTGAATGATTGTGGGAAAAGCTCTACATCTGATCATATGGGTCAAAGTTTCAATCTTGGAGATGTGCAAGTCGAGGACGTTCCATTCACAACCCTCAGTCTTCAAAATCACTTGAGGTTTGGCCCCAGCGAAGCTCGAAGACATGAGCCTCTTATGGTTGAAAAAATGAACATTGTCCAGCTTTTAAAATATCAGAAGAAGATTAATAGAGCATTGGCATCGTTCCTATTTCCCAAAGATGACTTGTCTGTAGGCGAGTTGGTGCTTGGAGGCATTGATCACTCAAAGCACCGTGGGGCTCTCCGTAAGGTCCCATTTTCTAAACCTGAGGAACATCTTGGAAGCGACAATGGCAATATGATAGTGGTCGCTCTTGATGAAATTCTCTTAAACGGCAAGCAGTTGGCTAAGGGTGGATATGACATGATGCTCTCCACCTCACAGATGAGTCGCTTGCCTCAAAAGTTTGTGAACGCCATTGCCCGTCACTTTGGCGGAGTCTACGACGAAACTGTGAATTCTTTCTATTTTGCATCCAGTATTGTTGACACTGACGAGACACTAACCTTTTCAATAAATGGAGCGAATATAATTGTTCCCGTGAGAGAATTGGTCACCCAAAATGGTCAAGAAAGGTACCTTCTTTCAATCACACCCGGTGTTAATGAAAATGTTGGTATTTTGGGTATGGATGTTTTGAAGCATGCCTATCTAGTTATCGACTATGATAATAGTGAAATTGGTCTTGCTACTGCTTTCCGGCCATTACAGGAGCCACAAGAGGGCCAGGAACTAGCTTACTGTGATCCCTCGACTTCTGATACTGGGCTAAATGATTCTATGCTGAAGGGATACTCTTTGGTCAACCACTGTATTGAAGAGGATGAAGTGATAACAGTTTTCACAAAATCTCGATTTCTGAATGTCAGAGACCTCAAAAAGAGGAAATCTCTGTCAGGAACTCACAGCAGTCCTCACAGCAGTCCTCATAACAGTCCTCACAACAGCCCTCACAGTAACCCTGACTCGAACCTGGACGACAATCCAGACAGCAGCCCTAAGAGCAGCCCGCATGACAATCCAAACACCAATCCTAACACCAATCCTAACACCAATCCTAACACCAATCCAAACACCAATCCAAACACCAGTCCAAATACCAATCCGAATACCAGTTCAAACAACAGGCCGAAGACGACCAGTCTGTCGAAGTCATCGCTGTTGGCGTCACTGAATGTTCAGATTAATATTTTTGGCATCAATTTGCTAATTGTTTATGTTGGAATTACTTGGGTATCATTTATCTTATTTTTTGTGTGACATGAATATAGGAAATGACACTGGCAATACGGTCTATTGGTGTAGAGATTGAGCTTAACCAAGATATGCGAAGGCGTTCATATGGTCATTACTGGAGAGTTCGTAAATCTGGAATAGAAGCAGAATGTTAACGAAATCACAATTCTTGATATGACGGTATAAATAGCTTAATAGTTTAAGGTTTGACGGCCCATCTATATATACGACAAGGACGATCAGGGTCACCAATTGAAAAAATTTATGTATTCAGTATAATGAAAATAGAAGTTTATAGGGATTGGAGTAAATAACAGGAAATTATAATCTCTTCTTTCAATTTCCAATTTGCGATTGAAATTTTACATGATAGTAAATAGTCATAATGTTTCGCAAAGCAAGTGACATGGAAATAGCTTTCCACTTCAAAACTTTTTAAAATTTTATTCAATAGATGAATTTGACAGAAGCAAATTGTACAATCATTTTAACATTTTTTTTTTTTTTGGAGAAGCTAGTAATGGGTACTTGCCATTGTCTAAGGGCATGGTTGCATCAGCAGAGTCTCTCATTTCCAAATCTTTAGCTTCCTTCATTCCACCGACATTAACGAAAATTGACAAATGTTAACAATGCAACAATTCCAATCCAATATCTTGAACATTCCTCATGACATTGTCTTTAGCCTCCCCCACATTATCCTATATGACGAGATAGTGCATACATGACTAGTCACCCCACATACTATATACATAGGCTAAAATGTGAAGAAAGAAAAGTTCCAATTCACTCACTTTTAAAAAAAAATCTTATCAACACAAGCAAAATGCCATTCTCCTCAACAGGAACCTTCTATAAGTACCTCAATCCCGAAGCCCCGAAAGTCATTGTTTTCTTTCATGGCCTCGGATCGTCGCTAAATTACTACTTCCTGATTGCTTCAGCTCTCAGCTCCAACTATGGGTGTCTTTTACTAGACAATCCCGGTGCCGGACGGACAAAATTGTCACAGGACAGTGTTTCTGCGAAAGAAATCGGATCTACGGGTTTGTTGCTCATAGAAGAGCTCGGAATTGCCAATAAGGAGTTCTTGTTGGTGGGTCATTCCATGGCCGGGTTGGTAGTCAACTACCTTGCGGGTGGCCATGCAGACGGGATCAATATTTCTGGATGCGTTTTGATTTCACCTTTGCATCCGCTTGCAGAAACCAAACCAGCATTTGAGAAAAGAATCGAGATGATCAGATCTTCAAATAGTATGGAGGCTGTGGCCGAGGCCGTGAGCACGAATGCTCCGGGATCAAAGTGTTCCAGATTCAAGAAGGCATTCATTCAGGAATTGGTTTCTGCCCAGAGCCCCGAAGGATATGTAGCCAATTGCGGAGCCATTCTTAATGCCTGTTCACACGAGGATGAGTTCAAAAAGTTGTACAAGCAGGTGGAGGTTCCTGTTCTCTTTATCTTGGGTGACGAGGACAAGACCACTCCATTCGAAGGATGTGTAGAGTTGATAGCCAACGGAGTGAAGGACAAGACTATTGTGACATTAAAGGGAATTGGTCACTGGGCTGCTTTGGAAGACGATGAGACAGTGCTTGAAGAGATAAAGAAGTTCTTGAAAAAGATCTCTTTTTAAGGCTCTCCTCTTTATAATTTTGACTTGAGCCTATGATCTGGTCATGTCAATGCCTCTGTCTATCTGAAAGCCTACTTTCCATATCAGAGTCACATTTACATCTCGGAATCTCCTCACTTGAGGGCCTCATGCTCAAGAATTTCATAATTTTGTCTACTGAAATGTAACGATATTCTACCACAACACATTTAGTTCAGTGTAGAACCTACGGCTTGCTGCTACAAACACTGAAGTACCAAAGCATGCTTTTTTGAAGCCTATAGTTCGGCCATTTGACTAAGTTTGTGTTCATTTTGTAGTTCAAGTTTGTTAAATTCAACTCGATTCACCACTTCCTCACCTAGAGCCCAAATTTCTAACTTTTCCAGGAGAGGAACTAGCCTATTAGACTGTCCTGACCATTCCAATGATCCACGTGAAGTCTTAACCGTAATTGCGGTGGATGGTATGACCATTTGCCAGTTTGAACTTCGTGACTAAAGTATACCAAATGGAATATTCTTTTTTTCCCCTTCAGAATAAAGTTCTAATCATGATTTCGTGGCTAATTTCATTCTTTTTGCTCAAGGCGTAGCTACATTTTGCAAATCCTTTATCTTTCTCACCAGCTTTTCCGCTTCCATACTCCACATTCCAGATCGCGCATCTTATCTAACCAACTTTCTAATCTACCACCATCTACAATAACCCACCCCGCCCAATTTTGCCATATTGTGTCTTATTCAGCAACCATGTCCATGCCAGCACCATCAGCACGGAAGAAGGCGTCATTAGCATGTGCTAATTGTCGAAAACGAAAGATAAAATGTATCCTCGGAAACTCACTTCCGTGTGCCCATTGCAAGAAGCTAGACTTGAATTGTGTGCTCCTCTCAACAGATAAACGAAAGGATCGATACAGAATGGAGTATATATCTGGTTTAGAGCTTAAGGTCGCTCGCTACGAAGCCACGCTCCGCAAGCTCGACGAGAACATTAAAAGTTCCGTTCTATGCATGGAATCGTTGGGTCCAGATTTCCATTCAGAGCCCATTACGAGCATTGCGGCTCCAAATAATTCTCCAGCTTCCTCTGTAACCATGAGCACACATACACAAAGTGCTGAAAGTTCAAACACTGAGGTGAAGTCGGAACTGCCACCTCAGGATGCACTAGAAAGAGAAAAGCCTTTACCCACGAATGTTAAGGGAACTTTGAGGGTCAACAACTTTGAAAATGACAATAAATACTCAGTCAGTGTCTATGGTCCCACCAGTATTTTCAATACGGAGACAATACCCAACCAAGCAGGTGACATCGACACTACTTTTGGGAATCTTAGTGGTGATCTCATTATTGTCCAATGTATTAAGCTCTTTTTCCGCTGGCAATATCCTGATATGCATCTGTTCGTATTCCGGGAGGCATTCTTGTTGGATTTCTTCAATCCCGGGTCTAGCGGTGTATATTCATCTAAAGAGCTTGTTTATGCGATTTGTGCTATAGGTTCGCTGGTATCGGAGTCGGATGAAATCCGGTCACTTTCGCCTCAATTCTATAAAGGCGCTATTGAACTTTTAACAAAGAAACTTGATTCGCCATCAATCAGCTCTTTACAAGCGTATTTGCTTTTGGGCCTCTATGATATCTACAATGGTAGAAACAATTCTGGATGGATGCTTACAGGGGACGGCCTACGAGTGGGGTTTGGGATTGGATTCCATTTGAGTTTTCAAAACTGGCTGGCCGGTGAAAGCGAAGAACCAAGTCTGGTTACAATTGCAGTCAGATCGAGAATATTTTGGGGTTCATTTATGGCCGACCGGTTTCTTGGACTAATATTGGGCAGGCCGTCCATTTTGAAAATGCACGAGTCGACCATTCCAGAATCCTATAATTTGCCAGCAATTGAAACCATTGCTGAGTACACCTATCCGGGTACGGCTGACTACGAGCGAGCTAACTACATTGATGTTTCCAATCCTTTGAAGAGTATAATAAAACTTGTGGGAATCTCCGATGCTATGCTTGAAGAACTCTTTACTAAGGATCCCGATGGAATGGAAAGAAAACTCGAGTTATTAGAAAGATACAACGAGAAACTCCTTGACTGGAGACAAAAACTTCCTTCCTTAGTACAGTGGGACAGAAAAACATTGGAACAGCATGGACATGACCATACCAAGATGTTCATGAGATATTTTTACTACATTGTTCTTCTCTGTCTCAACCGACCCTTTGTTGAAGTTTCTCGAACTTCCAGTCAGAAAGATTCGTCAAATGCTCTCAAAATTTGTGAAAGTGCAATAGAAGATATCCACTTGGCCATATTGAGCTTTGTCAAGCATCATGGTTTGCGTCAGTGCTCGATTCTTATCGTCTACTCATCCATCATTTGTATCTCAATCATTCTTTTGACAACAAGTGGTGGAGATATGACCAGTAATCCAAAATTCGAGGAGTGTTTCTTCGATTTCATGACTCTTCTCAAACTTTCGTCACTGACATGGAAACTAAGTGAGAAGTCTTATCTGAAAGTTAGAGCAACATTCCACTCAGAATACAAATGCAGCTATGAAACTCAGCTCTCCGATTTTTTGCAGAGGAAACAAGAGCAAAACAGCCGATTTCTTGCTCCTGGAAACTCTATTATATCTATATCTGGAGAGCCTCTTGAGAGGGTATCACCCGCCTATTCGGACAGCATGTGGGGCAATGAGTTTGCTAATGTGATGGAATTCGGAGGGTTTGGGGGCCCTCCGGTGTTTATGAATGGAGAATTGTCTGACTGGGGAAACTTTTTTCCAGGTTATGGAAATCAGAATGACAACATATAGAGTTTATGATACACCCATAATAGAGAATGCATATTTGGCAAAGTTTGAAATATAGTCTGCTAAGTTTAAAAATATGAGCTAACAAAATTGAAAAATGGGGCTGAAGGTAATAACTACGAACCACATCTAAATTTACCGTATCAAGTTTGAGGTTTCTTGAAAGCTCAAAACTATAGAAATGGGAATTTTCACAAACCCATTGTTGGCAGTGGAAATTTTCAGATACTCAGAGATTTGTTATAATGCCTCTTCTCCTCAAGGGGCGAAAACAGAGATTTGTGTGGGTATCCATTTTGCATCGTCTTTGCCTTGCCCAAAGAATATTTTTTTTAGTACAGACACCCAATCCGAAGAATGTGGAGAAAGATACAGAATACATAACCATCTTTGTGTGCCTAGCAACTCGCAACTCCAGATAAGACATGGAAAACTATTTCCGGTTATCGTATAAGCTACTCACATAGCTATAAAATGCCATGCTACAACAACTTTTTTTGAACCAATAAACCATGAAGGAAAAGCAAATTCAAAGAACTGTGACGGTGGAGTGTGATGAACTCAAATCTTCAGACCTCGAGCAGCTTCCACATTTTGACGTTTCACAAGAAAAGAAACTAGTCCACAAGTTCGACTGCATCATCATGCCGTTGTTCTGTTCAGCATACTTTTTTTCTGCTTTGGACAGATCCAACATTGGAAATGCCAAAGTCGCCGGCATGAGTGAAGACTTGTCGCTTAGTGCTAAGCAGTTTTCCAACGCTGTTAGTATTGTCTATGCAACCTATATTACAGTGATGCTTCCTGGAGTTTGGGTAATGAGACTTTTCAAGAGACCTAGATTTTTTATGGGAGGCATGATTATCTGCTGGTCCCTTGTGTCGATTTTCACGCTTTTTGTCAGAAGCTATGGGTCGCTTCTAGCTGTTCGGTTGCTTCTTGGGCTTTTTGAAGGGTCTTTTTTCAGCTGTATGACTCTTATTGCTACGGACTACTACTTGCCTGTTGAATTGGGTCGTAGAACGGCCTACTATTTTGTGGCATCTGCTTTGTCGAGTTCCTTTGGAGGTTTGATTGCAACTGGAATCACCAACATCACCAGCGGAGCACTCAAGCCATGGCACTACCTCTACCTAATTGAAGGTATTTTGTCTTTGATCTGTGGAGTATGCGTGTTCCTCTTGTTGCCTGATGGCCCCGAACTGTTGGTTCATACAGAAGCAGAAAAAGCTGTCTATGAATCCCGTGTACTTAGAAGAAAGGCTTACCAGGGCAGTACCAAATTCGACAAGAACGAACTCCGTTCAGCTTTTGGAGTCAAGCTCTTTTGTTCGGTCATCATGCAATTCTGTCAGGATATTTGCTTATACGGCTTTTCAACATTTTTGCCATCAATCTTGAAAACTGGCTTGGGATACAGCTCTTTAAAGGCTCAGTACATGACGGTGCCTGTCTATCTTTTTGCTGGTGCAATTTACCTTGTGTTTGGTGAGCTTTCCGATAGAAAACGAATGCGTGGACCTATAATTGTTTTCACCAACATTGTTGCCATCATTGGCTACGTGGTTCTTCTTTCTGTGAAGCCTGCTGGGTTGAAATACTTTGCATGTTATCTCATTTGCTTTGCTCTCTACATTGGAGTTGGTCTCAACGAATCATGGCTCGCTAGTAACACAGCACCATCCTTCAAAAGAGGTACATCCATCGCTATTAATCAGACATTGGGAAATATTGCTGGAGCCGTGAGTCCACAAGTATACGTCAACCCACCAGATTACAAGTTAGGAAACTTTTTCACTTTGGGTTGCTTGTGTGTATCTACAGTGACTGCTGTTTGCTGCACGTTTTACTTGAGAAGAAGAAACAGAATTCACCAGCAAATTTTAGAAAGCGGGGTGGATGAGAGAAAACAATCCAGAAAGATCGGCGACGATTCGCCTGAATTCCAGTTCCTTATTTAAGTTCAAATTCAGCGACGAACATTGATGTAGCGATTGTTAAGATCCACGCGAAACCAAACAAGACTTTTGTTGCATTATTTTTTGGTACTATATATGATAAATGAAGAAAAAGGGGTAAAAACAAATGATAATGTAGTGTAAGAGATACGGACAAAATAGCGACAAGAATATGTCCAATGTTAATGGCTGCGAACTAGTCAAACTTTGGAGGTTCACACAATTTCAAAACAAGAGACCAATAGAATATAAGATAATATAAGATTACTTCAAAATATCACTAATAGATTTACCACTTTATCACGTTTCCTGTTATGTCTCCAAAAATCCCGCATGTTCATCTATTCCTCTTATCTTATCACTTTCCGGCATCGCGCAAGTAGTTTTCCGATATTCAATCTGATGTAGTACTATTTAACTCCCCACAATTCCCACTTTTCATGCCCCAAATATGACATATTCTACGCCTCCAGAGTTTAGAAGACTCTGCAAATCGGGCAGAATGACCTCACAGACCGGTGGACATTGCCCCGGATATGCTCAGGCCAATTTAGTTGTTCTTCCCAAAGATGCTGCGTCAGACTTTGCTGATCTCTGTTTCCGTAACCCAGTGCCGTTACCCTTGTTGGGGATGACTCCTGTAGGAGATTTCTCCAAGATTGATAACACCCAAGTGTTGAATGATGAGGAGTTTGACATCACCACCGATTTTCCAAAGTACACTGTGTTTGAAAAGGGAAAGATCATCGGTACTGTCACCGACATCAAGGACCATTGGAATGAGAAACATGTGGGGTTCTTGATTGGGTGCTCTTATTCGTTTGAGGCCGCACTTGCCAATGCTGGGTTGCCAGCCAGAAACTCCGTTGAGGACAAAAGTGTCTCTATGTATTTGACATCTAAGTTGTTGGACCCCGCAGGTATCTTCACAGACGTGTACTACGTGGTGAGCATGAGACCTTACAAGAAGTCTGACTTGGCTAAAGTCCGTGAAATTACTCGCAAGTTTCGTAAAACTCATGGTGAGCCTATTGACTGGGGCTACGGTGCATTGAAAAGATTAGGAATTAGTGACTTGTCGAAACCGGATTTTGGCGAGACCACTCGTGTTAATGACGACGAAGTTCCCGTTTTCTGGGGTTGTGGAGTTACAGCTCAGGTAGCTGCCCTGACAGTCTCTCATAAAATTGAAGGTTTGACCTTTGGCCATGCTCCGGGCCATATGTTGGTGCTTGACATTAAAGATGAGGAGGTCATTGCCTTGAGATAACAGATTTGAACTAGATACTACAAATAAATGATAATCGCTTAGATTACAATAATGATACTGACTTAATGTATGTGGCAAAGTGTAAAGAACTATGAGATATACATTCAGCTCTTTAATTCTTATTATTCTCGACTAGCATTAACCTTCGTTTTCTTGATCAAATAGATTAAACACGATATTGTGTGTCTATGAAAGGGTATATCTTTCGGATGTGTGTTTCCGTGGAGGGCATTATTGGTGTGCGGAAGTAGGTTTCCGTGCACATCTTCCCCCACATTACTCATATTCCTCCACAACGCGGAAATCTTATGCCGAGATCTCATCACTTATAATGCTTCCATATCTCTCTAATTTGATTCCAACGAATTAAACATGGGCTTCCGCATTGCTATTGACGTATGTATCCTACTACAACTCCCATTGAATCCTCTAACAGCTAGCGTGGTGGAACCTTCACCGACTGTGTTGGTAATCCTGGCACTGGGAAACAAGAAGATGATGTGATATTGAAATTACTTTCTGTTGATCCAGCAAATTACCCAGATGCTCCTTTGGAGGGAATCCGTCGTTTGCTTGAAAAGTTAACTGGAGAAAAAATTCCTAGAGGCCAGCCTTTGGACACTTCCAACATTGAGTACCTTCGCATGGGTACCACAGTTGCAACCAATGCCTTGTTAGAAAGGAAAGGTGAGAGATGCGCCCTTGTGACCACCAAAGGCTTTAAAGATGTCTTGGCCATCGGAAACCAATCCAGACCACATATTTTCGATTTGTCCATTTCAAAGCCAGAGGTCTTGTATGAGACAGTGGTGGAAATTGATGAGAGAGTTACTCTCGAGGATTTCGTTGAGGATCCAGAGCAAAGCATTTCCCAGCCCAATGGCACCGACTTAGTTCTGGGATTGTCTAGTGAGGTTGTGAGAATTCTCAAGAAACCTGATGTTGACAGCATACGTTCCAGCTTGCAAGTTTTGTATGCTACAGGCATCAGATCCATTGCAGTGTGCTTGATGCATGCTTACACTTATCCAGAGCATGAGAGAATTGTGGGAGACATTGCCAAAGAAATAGGATTTACCCACATCTCGCTTTCATCTAGCTTGTCCCCAATGATAAAGTTTGTTGCTCGTGCGAACTCGTCCATTGTTGATGCCTATTTGACTCCAGAAATTAGGAAATACTTGTCAAGTTTCGAATCCGGTTTGAAGGATGGATACTTGGGCAAAGCCAAGTCCAAAGGTGTCAGATGTCATTTTATGCAATCAGATGGAGGATTGGTGGACGCATCATCATTTTCTGGACTTCGTGCAATTCTTTCAGGTCCTGCTGGTGGAGTGGTAGGATATTCTGCCACATGCTACAATCCAAAGAATGAGGTTCCTCTTATTGGCTTTGATATGGGAGGAACCTCGACCGACGTGTCTAGATACGGCGAAGGTAAGTTTCACCACGTGTTTGAGACCGTCACTGCCGGTGTAACTATCCAGTCTCCACAATTAGATATTAATACTGTTGCTGCTGGAGGTGGATCCATATTGTCCTACAGAAATGGTCTATTCTACGTTGGTCCTGAGTCTGCGACTTCTGAGCCGGGTCCAGCATGTTACAGAAAAGGTGGACCTTTGACAGTGACCGATGCCAACTTATTTTTGGGCAGATTGTTGCCCGAGTACTTTCCTAAGATCTTTGGTCCCAATGAGGACGAAGGTTTGGATCTCGAAGCTACCACTGCGAAGTTTATTGAGTTAACCGAAGAAATTAACAAGTCAAATGACAAAATGGATCCCATGACTCCAGAGCAGGTTGCATTTGGATTCATCAAGGTTGCTAACGAAACAATGGCCAGACCAATTCGTCAATTGGCCGAAGCCAAAGGCCATGTCACATCTGCTCACAGATTGGTTTCGTTCGGAGGTGCTGGAGGCCAGCATGCTGTTGCAATTGCTGAGTCTTTGGGCATCAACACTGTTTTGATACACAGATACTCATCTGTGTTGTCTGCGTATGGTATGGCTTTAGCTGACGTTGTGGAAGACGTCCAAGAACCCTCAGCTGTTGCTCTCGAAGAGTCAACAAGACCACATCTTGAACAGAGATTAGCTTCTCTTAAGGCAGAAGCTCGATCCAAGTTGAAAGCTCAAGACTTTAAGGATGAAGATATTGTCTTTGAGGAATACTTAAACATGAGATTCAAAGGTACGGAATCCGCTATCATGGTTCATAAGGGCAAAGACTGGAACTTCAAAGAAAACTTCTGCCAGATGCACAAGCGTGAATTTGGTTTTGTCTTCGATAAGGAGATCGTTGTTGACGACGTTCGCGTTAGAGGTATTGGCAAGTCCCATGTGGAGAATGAGACCTCTATTGATGATCAGATCGAGAATCTAAAAAGCAACAATTTGATCCTGGCCACCAGTAAGGACCGAGTCAAGTTCTCCAAGGATGTATATTTCCAGAATGGAATGGTAGTCACTCCAGTGTTCAGATTGGAAGACTTGAAGATTGGAACAAGAGTGGATGGCCCTGCCATCATTGCTGATGGAACCCAGACAAATGTGATTCCTCCTTTGGCGTCGGCTTTGCTCCTCAAAAGTCATTTGGTTGTAACTGTGAAGCCCACAGAGAAGAAGTTGGAATCTATGCCAAGGTCAGAATCTTCCAAAATTGACAACACACCCGTTGATCCTGTGCTATTGTCAATCTTTGGCCACCGTTTTATGGATATTGCAGAGCAGATGGGTACATCGCTTCAAAAAACAAGCGTTTCTGTTAATGTCAAAGAAAGATTGGATTTCTCATGTGCACTTTTCGATGCTGAAGGTAATTTGGTTGCCAATGCTCCTCATGTCCCAGTGCACCTTGGGTCCATGTCAACTTGTATCACATTCCAGGCAAATCTCTGGAAAGGCAAGTTAAAACCCGGAGATGTCATTGTCACCAACCATCCCTCTGCGGGTGGAACTCATTTACCAGACATCACAGTAATCTCTCCTGCCTTTGCAGGCGACAAAATCATATTTTATGTTGCATCTAGAGCTCACCATTCTGATATTGGAGGTCTCTTGCCAGGATCCATGCCTCCAAGTTCCAAATTTTTGATTCAAGAAGGCGCCTCCATCCATTCCGAGTTGCTCGTTCTGGGAGGAGTGTTCCAGGAGGAGAGAATCACCCAATTGTTGTTGGTGGAGCCAGCAAAGGAGCCTGGCTGTTCTGGAACCAGAAGATTGAGCGATAACATCTCCGACTTGAAAGCACAGGTTGCTGCTAACCAAAAGGGAACTTTGTTGATTGAGAAGTTGGTGCTGGAGTTTGGCTTGCCTACTATTTCGAAGTACATGACTGCAATTCAAGACAATGCTGCATCTACCGTCCAGAAGATGTTGAACAATGTCATGGAGAGATTCGGCAACGAATTGGGGTGCGTTGACTACATGGATGATGGATCTAAGATTGCTTTGAAGATCAAATCTGGAGATGACGGTAAGGTCATTTTT
Organism: Sungouiella intermedia; assembly: GCA_900106115.1. NCBI lineage: Eukaryota > Fungi > Ascomycota > Pichiomycetes > Serinales > Metschnikowiaceae > Sungouiella > Sungouiella intermedia. The sequence continues at coordinate 800,740 of LT635757.1, read as the reverse complement.
GACTTCACCGGAACAAGCATGCAAGCATACACCAATAGCAATGCTCCCATGGCTATTACATACTCGGCAATTATCTACTGTTTGAGATGTTTGGTGGATGAAGACATTCCACTCAACCAGGGCTGTTTGAGGCCAATTAAGGTGATAATTCCAGAATCGTCTCTCCTCAACCCTGACGAAGGATGTGCTGTTGTTGCTGGAAATGTCTGCACGTCTCAAGTGATCACTGGAGTTATACTCAGTGCTTTCCGTGCATCTGCTAACTCTCAATCTTGTTGTAACAACTTCACATTCGGAGTGGGTGGAAATGACGAAAATGGAAACTACGTCCAAGGTTTTGGATACTACGAGACAATTGCTGGAGGCCATGGAGCGGGACCAACGTGGAATGGAGTTGATGGTGTTCAGACCAACATGACCAATACTAGAATTACAGATGCAGAGATCTTTGAAAAGAGATATCCAGTGATTCTTCGTGAATTCTCTATAAGAGAGAATTCTGGTGGTAATGGTGCTTACAAAGGAGGCTGCGGAGTTGTTAGAGACATCGAGTTTAGGGTGCCGGTCTCGGCCTCAATTTTGTCAGAGAGAAGAGTTGTTCCTCCCCATGGACTCGAGGGTGGTGAAGATGGGGAACGTGGGTTGAACGTCTGGGTCAGAGTACTTAGAGATGACAAAGGGAATGTCATTGGCAGGAGAAAGGTCAATGTTGGAGGTAAGGGAACTGTTCAAGCACGGGCCGGTGATCGGTTTATTATCAACAGTCCAGGAGGAGGTGGATATGGAGCTGCTAAAGATAATACTCTTCCAAGCAGGGTGAAGACTCATCATGGTGACAAATTTGCTGGAACAGGGTCTATTTCTGGAAGAATGACCGCTCAATTGACGAACTAGAAATATGCTAACATAAATCTCGAGAGAATTAATTATGCTTTTGTAAATGCTAAAACGGAACTGACTATCTACTATATCTACACACTATAGTGCTTTTCACCATCTAGAACCTGGAGTCTGGCAGCAGCCTGCTCACTGGTCAAATCTCTCTGTGCTTCTCCAAGCATTTCAAATCCCACACAGAACTTCTTAACGGTTGCAGAACGCAAGAGTGGTGGGTAGAAATGGATATGGAACCATGAATTCTCAATTTGCTCCTTTGTACCTATGAATGGAGCCTGATGCATTCCCATTGAGTAAGGGAATGATGTCTTAAAGAGATTATCGTACTTTGTAGTGATTACCTTTAGAATGGAAGCCAAGTCTGTTTTCTGTTCGTTGTTGAATTCTTCAAGAGATCTCAAGTGTTCTTTGGAAACCAATAACGTTTCAAATGGCCAAAGAGCCCAGAATGGAACCACAACCACAAAAGAGTCGTTCTCAGCCACTACTCTGGACTTTTCTGCAAGCTCAACTTTTACATAGTCACCCAACAAGTGGGAGCCGTTGGTCTCATGATAATGGCCCATGTTGGTCAATTCCTTGCCTACTTCAGTAGGAATTGTATCTAAGCACCAGGCCTGGCCATGTGGGTGTGGATTGGAACATCCCATGGCAGAGCCCTTGTTTTCGAAGATCTGTATGTACCCGAATGGAGCGCCTTTGGCCAGTTCTGCCTTAGTATCAATGTACAACTGCTGCCAGGTATCCACTACACCTTTGATGTCATCCACTTCCATCAATGGAAGTGTCAACGCATGGTTGGGACTGAAGCAGATCACATAGGCTGTTCCCTTGACGCCATCGACCTTGAACAACTTCTTCTTCAACTTTTCAATGTCGGAGTTACCTGTTCCCAACACCTCATCCTTGTAGTCTGGTTGGTTTAGTTGAACAGCAGGAAAGTCGTTAGGGAACACATATGTGGACGTGTACTTGGGGTTTTCAGCACCACTGGTAGCACGAGCATTACCTGGACACAAGTAACACTTTGGATCGTAGCTAGGAGACTTGGAGACCTTGTTGTCTTCTTCAGCACCTTGCCATGGTCTCTTCGCTCGGTGTGGGGAACACAAGACGTAGTCGCCGGTGAGCGGATTGAGTCTTCTGTGCGAATGGTCAGAAAAACTGAAGGACATTCTTATTATGGAAATTGATTCTGTTGGGAAGCTCCCAGATATAGAGCCAATGGAGAATAATATACCATGAGACTCACAATCGGAAACGGCATCAAAGGTCCATTAGTACATGTACAGAACAGGTGGAATGTCGCAAATGACTGCGGGTTGAATGCCGGACCGCATAAATGTCATTGCAGCTGCTTGCAAATCTTACAGATTAATGACACCCAAAGTATATTGGGTCTCCAAACCGATGGGATGGTGCCCTTTATGACGCCATGTAATGCTCGAAGTGACATTTTTGGCCAAAGTATGGGGTGACGAACGTTGCAGTTCGGATGCACCAAACCGTAAATGACGGACACAGAAGTCCGTCATGAGAAAAAGTATTGTCTACCGAGACTTGGCTATACGCATAATTTGCTAGTCACTAACTAACCAGATGGCGTGCATCAAGTTTCCTTGTCTATGATCCGGTCGGACATTCAGTCCGGACTCTCTTATCCGTAAAACACTCCACCTTCCCCTCCCTCTATATGCAACACCAACACGGCCCCATACTAACGTTTGATGGAGCATGCAGGATGGCTGCCACAAGTTAACTTTAATCTGTTCGTCACCTTACCTTCGTTCACTTCACTTCTCTACCATAATGAAAGAAAGATTTCTAGTTACAGGAGGTGCGGGGTTCATGGGGTCCCATATGATAGATTTCCTTTTGGAGAGTTATCCAGAATCCACGGTTATCTGTGTTGATAAGTTATCGTACGCAAGTAACTACCTGATGGTGAATTTGAGCAGAGCAAAGAACCATCCTAACTTTGAGTTTATCCACCTTGACATGTCAACAGATTACCAGGAACTAGAGGACTTGGTAATGGGAATCTCACACTCGGGGGCCCCAGATGAACCTGTCACCACAGTCCTCAATTTTGCTTCTGAAACTTGTGTGGATCTGTCATTTGAAGATCCCTGTTTCTATACTCGAAACAACATCATGGCTACACAGAACCTTTTGGAATGTTGCAGGATGCTCTTACGGAAGCATCCACTACATTCTGACGATTTTGCGTTCATTCATATTTCAACGGATGAGGTTTATGGTGAACAAAATCATCTAGACTCTGCCAATGAAGATTCACGCCTACGGCCATCGAACCCTTATTCTGCTACCAAAGCAGCATGCGATCTCATCATTCATGCCTACTGGCAGAGTTTCAAGATGCCAATCATAATTCTTCGTCCCAACAACGTATATGGACCCAGGCAATATCCAGAAAAGTTAGTTGCGGTGACTTTGAAGGCACTTCTGCATTGTAAGCCTAATAGAGAACTTCCTAAAGAGTACCGTATACCGATTCACGGTGATGGCCACTATACAAGACGATATTTGCATGTATCTGACCTCGTAAGGGCAGTGGATATGGTTAGGAACAAGTTTCGGAAAGCAGGGCACGTCAAAGATTGGACGGGGCAGATCATAAATATCGGCACACGAGACGAGATTAAGAACATTGATTTCGTGAAAGAAATCTGTGACATTTACATGAAAGAAAAATATGGGGTTGAAGCTGATCTACTGAAATTGGTTTATTTCAGTAAGGACAGACAATTTAACGATGCTCGTTATGCTACAGATTTGAGCAAGATCAACCAACTCGGGTGGAAACCGAATATTAAATTAGATGCGGGAATACGTGACTTGGTGTTAATGACAATTAATGAAGGTACTGGAATATAGAGCGAATACATTTACCAGCAATAATAGTTAAAAAGGAAGCACAAAGCAATTTTGTTCTATAAAACTGTATGTATTCTGAATTATATCAAACAAACTTTGTTATTCTATACAAAAGCGTACTTGATCTGGGAGCCATACTTCTGGCCCTTCTCCAAAAGAACCTGAGGGGTCCATTTTTCATTATTAATAGCGTCAGTGTATCGTCCTGGCTCAATACAGAATCCACATCTAGGCAGGAATCCTTCGGCCTGGACACCGTCTCCAGTGTAAAACTGGAAGGTAGGTTCTGTAGTGTAAAATTGAATTCCGACGTTGGTCTCTGGATTGGTGGCCTCAAATACCAATCTCAGCACGTCTTCCCTTGTATCCAATTTCCAGCCATCCTTATCTACTACTAAGCAGTTGTCGAAAGCATCCACTGACTTAAGTTTTAATCCGGATAATAAAGTTTCGGAAAACTTTGCAACTTTTCCGGTTGGAATCATCAAGTCATCAATCTCCAAGTACTCGTTAGAGATAGATTTGACAACCGTTCCTTCAATAGTTGAAGCATCTGAAACAGTAAAATATGAGTGGTTCGTGAGATTGACTGGAGTTGCAGATGCTTTGGAAGAGTCTGGGATCACAGCTTCAAAGTCAAGTTCAATGGAAGACTTATCGATGGAGTATCTCAAATACGTTACCAAATCAGCAGGGTAACCATTTGAGCCATCTTTTTCCAAGTAGACAAAGTCTAAGGTGATTCCGCCTTCGGACGTTTGCTTCACCACAGGACCCAAGAAGTAGTTTTTGTCGAACCCATTCAGTCCTCCATGCAAACTGGTAGAGCCATTCTCATTCTGACTCACCGAGTAGGCGTTCTTTCCAATTGAGAACTTTCCTTGACCAATTCTGTTAGCAACACGGCCAATTGTAGCACCAAAGTATGGATTTTCGGTCAGTTTGTAACCTTCTAAGGTGTCGAAGCCATTCACCAACTTATGACCCTTCCACTTGATGTTCTGAATTGTGGCTCCGTAGTTGACAATGGAAACCTCGAGTTCCGGGAACTTCACTGTGTGCTTTCTGCTTTCGGAAGCATCCTCGCCAAAGTATTCCCAGGAGTAATTCTCCGTTTTGTATCCGTATGGATTCTCCGTGGTCCACTTCCACAAGTCTCTACAGGCTTCATCGATAGAGAACTTTGCCAGCCATTGAAGTTCTGTGTTGGCCCTCGTCGGGTTAGCGGTCAAGTCCACGACATCTCCGGCACGTCTTCCGACAATCTCATATGGTAACTCTCGACCTACAGCTTTGCAGAAGGCATTGTAAACGTCAAAGACTGTAGATCCCTTTCCAGTACCCAAATTCCACTCGCGATAGAGTCCCTTCTCTTTGTCAATGTTCTTCAAGTAGTCCAACGCAGCAATGTGACCTCTGGCCAAGTCCACCACGTGAATATAGTCTCTGATGGGAGTACCATCATGACTCTTGTAGTCGTTTCCAAAAACAGAGAGCTTCTCCCTTCTGCCAATAGCCACTTGAGCCAAGTAAGGAAGCAAGTTGTTTGGAATACCCAATGGATCTTCACCAATGAGACCAGATGGGTGAGCACCAATAGGGTTGAAGTAACGCAAAATGGCAGTTCTCCAAGTGTTATCCGAATTGTAAAGATCGTGCAAGATGTTTTCAATCACGTACTTGGTCTTACCATATGGATTGGTTGGGTCATTGGGGCAATGCTCGGGAATTGGTATCATATTCTCGAATCTCGTGGCATCACCATACACGGTGGCGGAGGAACTGAATACTATGGATTTGACATTCATTTTCTTCATCACCTTGAGCAAATTGATAGTTCCTCCAACATTATTCTCGTAGTATTCCAATGGAATCTTTGTGGATTCACCCACGGCCTTCAAGGCTGCAAAATGAATGACACCACCAATATCGTATTCTTGGAAGACCTTCAAAAGACCGTCATAGTCTGCGATATCGACATTAAAGAAAGGAACAGGCTGCTGGACAATGTATTCAACTCTGGCAACTGCATCGTAACTGGAATTGACCAAGTTATCCACAATCACGACCTTGTAGCCTGACTGGATCAACTCAACGACGGTGTGGGAGCCAATGTAGCCTGCACCACCAGTGACGAGGATATACTGGGACATTTCTGAAGATAAAAATTTTTGGTTGTATGAAATTCGGACAAACAGGCCATGTAATATGGTGGCTGAATGCAACTTCCCAATGGAGAAAGGTTTCGCAGCATGCATGGGAAGACACGGACATCCCAGTCCGCGACGTCTCGTACATGTACAGGATAGGAATACCTCCGCGTGGGGGAACGGTGGGACACTCCGGGGGCAGCCTGACAGGTTTTTACTGTTAAGATCACGGAACAACATGCTGCAAAGGAGTCAGGTGAACCAGATTTCTTGCCATTTTGGGCGAATCACCAGACATTCTTGTGTGGATTCCCTTTTCACCTGCAGACATCTGCTGTTTAATCAAGCGTCTTCCCCGCCCCCACACTACACCATCGTGTGCCCTCGATTTCCCCATGCAGCACAAACCCCAGAGCCCATATGCGCAAGCGCCGTTAACCTGCAGTAGGCGGACACATCGAAGAATATCATAAAGATGCCGTCAGGCTATCTTCTATCTCCACAAGAAAAAATGGACCTCGTACCAACTGTGAATAATGTGGACTTTTACTCCAACGCCTCTGCTCAGGAGTCAAGATACAAAAATCTTAATGCCCAGTTCACCAAGCGATTTAACGCATCCCCGCAATTCTTTGCCAGAGCTCCGGGAAGAGTCAACTTGATTGGAGAGCACATTGACTATTGTAACTTTTCGGTGTTGCCTATGGCCATTGAGGTTGATGTGGTTGCCGCTGTATCAGCATCGTCCAATTCGACGGTTACTATTGCAAACACCGATCCAAAGTTCCAAGAAATGCTGTTTGACTTCCCTCTGGATGGGTCTGTCGTGACCATCAACTTGGAAAAGCAAACATGGGGCAACTACTTTAAGTGTGCTGCTATTGTAGCGCATAATTTTATCCTCGAGAAGTACCCTGAAGTGCTCGATCATGGCCACAAGCCTTTGCAGGGACTCAAAGCTATATTTGATGGTAATGTTCCTACTGGAGGAGGATTATCGTCGTCAGCTGCTTTCTGCATTGCAGCAACTTTAGCTGTTTTGAGAGTCAATGGAATTTCTGAGATTTCAAAGGCGGATCTCACCAGGATCACCGTGGTCTCGGAACATTATGTGGGACTCAACAATGGAGGCATGGATCAATGTGCCTCTGTCAATGGAGAGCCATCGAAGGTTCTTTTGATTCAGTTTAAACCAACTTTAAAGGCCACTCCATTCAAGTTGCCGGAAACGGAGCCAGAATCCGTCTTTCTCATCACTAATTCGCTAATCACCGCTAACAAGACCGAGACAGCGCCTACGAACTACAATTTGAGGGTGGTAGAAGTTGCCGTGGCTGCCGAGGTTATTGCTGCTAAGTTTGGGTTACAAGTCCCTAAGGATTCTAATTTGGACACTGCAACTTTACGGGGAAGTCTTGATGCATACTTTTCGCAGGTGGAAGGTGAGCCACTATGGGATGGCCAGGATATTGAGGTAGGAATCCGCAACCTCACCCGCATGATTGAAGTGGTGAAGAAATTGTATTCAGAGGAAGAGAAGGACGGAATTACTAGTGAGCAGGCTGCAGCATATCTCGGCATTACCGAGAAAGAATTCTCCGAAGTGTTCCTCACCAAGTTCCCAGTTCGGTATCAAAAACTTAACCTTTACAAGAGATCCATACACGTTTATTCTGATGCTTTGCGTGTACTCCAAGTGATTCAGTTGGCCCGAAACTTCGATGGTAACTCGGAGAAATACCTCCAAGCACTCGGAAAGCTTATGAACGAATCGCAAGTATCCACTAGAGATTACAATAATGCGTCTGCACCTGGGTGTGACGACATTTGTAAAATCGCCGGAAAAAACGGCGCTTACGGGTCCAGAGTCACCGGCGCAGGATTTGGCGGGTCTATCGTGCATCTCACTACAGTTGAACGGTTGCCCCAGTTGGTGAATGCTCTTCGCAGTGAATACTACCAGACGCACTTCCCCGGAATAACTGCAGATACGTTGAGTGCAGCTATTGTCGTATCTAAGCCAGCCCAAGGAGCTTGTGTCGTAGAAATTTAATCCGGCGAGATGGAACTAAATAGAAAATGAAAAAAAAAGTTTTCTTGATTTATTTGTATTTCATTACTAATAAACAATAATCTACTTAACTGGCTAACTTAGTGCGCATGCATAGGTACCTAACATATCGTGTGCGAAAAGGTCAATGAGCAACCAAATGCAACTTTGTTAATTTCTGAAGGTACTCCACCAACTTGTCACAAAAAAAGTGGGGAAGGTCGAGGGGGCGTTGAGAACCCCGACATAACTTGAGCGATGGTGGTGCCATATTTGGAGAATTCAGGCCACCGACCCGGACACTGACAGCCTGTGTGATTGGCATATGTGCATATGACACCTGAGATTATCCGGACAGATGCTCCGGATCCTTCGGATATTTGGTGCATTGCATTTCGGGGCCACTTCCTATCGAAAGATGCATTTTTATTTTCCGGGATTATATTCTATTATTTTTTTTTTAATCAAGAGGGTATGGGGTAAAATGGGGTATAGAGTTGGGGTCTGGGGCATGGGGTATGTGATGAGGTGTATGGGTCATAGACGATCGGGGAAATGGAGGATTCTGACATTTTCTACAGGGCTCAAAAGAAGGGTTGAGGTATTTTACACCTCTCATCTCCATCACCTTTACGGCCGAAGTCATGCATGATTTCATGTTGTACCATGTTGCAATGTACGATCGAACGGAGAAGTGGCAAAATAAGGATGGTTGTGAAACCTAAACGGCACTAAATTATTGGTCAACGGGGCTAGAACGTCAAAATGGTGCCACACGTCATCGCCTATAACGTTTGACGGAGAAACTTTGACCTGCCGAAGGTCACCCCAGCAATGCACCCCAGATATGCATGTCGTGGTGAGGCATTCAACAAGATTACTAACTGGAGAAATGGAGAAATGAAGCCTGTTCCTACCTGTCCCAGTTGGGTTTTCTCCGAATTTTTGCCAACTATATAGAGCGGTCTATTCCCCCAAGGTCTGGTTTGTTCCTCATCATTTTCTATCATTACTTTTACACTCACATATCGTGTTCGCACTTAATAATTTGCAACCATGGCTTTCGAGGACAAATTTGTCATCCCGGCTTTGAAGTTTAGAAACTTTCTAGACAAGACTCCAAACACATACAATGTTTACTTTATTGCGTCAATCGCATGTATCTCTGGTATGATGTTTGGTTTCGATATCTCATCGATGTCGGTGTTTATCGGTCAGCCACCTTACTTGAAATTCTTTCACCATCCAAGCTCAACTATGCAAGGATTTATCACTGCTTCCATGAGTTTGGGATCATTCTTTGGTTCTATTTGCTTCTTCGTTTGTTTCAGAACCTTTTGGCAGACGTGCTTCTTTGTTTATTTGTGGTTTGCTTTGGTGCATCGGTGCTGCTATTCAGTGTTCCTCTCAGAATAGAGCTCAGTTGATCATTGGTCGTATCATTTCTGGAGGTGGTATCGGTTTCGGCTCTTCTGTAGCTCCAGTCTACGGTTCTGAATTGGCTCCAAGAAAAATCAGAGGTCTCATTGGTGGTATTTTCCAGTTCTCTGTGACCTTTGGTATCTTCATTATGTTCCTTATTGGTTATGGTATGTCGCATGTCAATGGTAAGGCATCTTTTAGAGTGTCATGGGGTATCCAGATTGTTCCTGGTCTTATTTTGCTTACCGGTCTTTTCTTCATTCCCGAGTCTCCAAGATGGTTGGCCAAGCAGGGTTACTGGGATGAAGCTGAGTTCATTGTCGCAAGAATTCAGGCCAAGGGTAACAAAGAGGACCCTGATGTCCAGATCGAAATGTCTGAGATTAAAGAACAGTTGTTGCTTGACGAATCCGCTAAGAATTTTACCTACGCTGATCTCTTCTCCAAGAAGTACAGAAAGAGAACCATTACGGCTATTTTTGCCCAGATTTGGCAACAATTGACTGGTATGAACGTTATGATGTACTATATTGTCTACATTTTCAACATGGCTGGTTACGAGGGAAACACCAACTTGATTCCTTCTCTTATCCAATACATTATCAACTGTGCCGTCACCGCTCCTTCCTTGTGGTTGTTGGACAAGGTGGGTAGGAGAAAGATGTTGTTGTTTGGTGCTGCTGCCATGATGGCTTGGCAATTTGGTGTTGCAGGCATTTTGGCTACCTATTCTGTTCCTTATATCAACCCAGATAATGATACCGTGAGAATCACCATCCCAGACAAGCACAAGGCTGCAGCCAAGGGTGTGATCGCTTGTTGTTACCTTTTCGTCGCTTCCTTTGCTTCCAGTTGGGGTGTGGGAATTTGGGTGTACTGTTCCGAAGTTTGGGGTGACTCCCAGTCCAGACAGAGAGGTGCCAGTATTTCAACTGCTGCTAACTGGATCTTCAATTTCGCCATTGCCATGTTCACACCTTCATCTTTCAGAAATATCTCCTGGAAGACCTACATCATTTACGCTGTCTTCTGTGCTTGTATGTTCGTGCATGTGTACTTCTTCTTCCCAGAAACCAAGGGTAAGCGTTTGGAGGAGATCGCCCAGATCTGGGAAGAAGGCATTCCAGCTTGGAAGACTTCCAAGTGGCAGCCTACTGTTCCTTTGTTGTCAGACAAGGATTTGGCCGAAAAGCTTCAGCTGCAGCACATGGAGACTGATCACAAGTTGATGTCCCAGTCTGCTTCCAGCGACGAGAACGTTGGAAAGTCCGAAGCTGCCCACTCTGACGTTTAATTTTAGTGTTGTCTATCCCCTCAGACGATTAATTTTTATGATTCACGAAATCAAATGCTCGACTTAATACAATCGTTGTTTTTTATATTTAAATTGTAGTCTTATTCGGCCAATCCACCTTCTTCTTCTGCCTCCACGTCGACTCCGTAATCATTGAGCGTTTCTCCCATATCGTTGATCCACTGATTACGAGACATGTTGCTCCGAGGATCCAAATGCTTTCTGATGAGTCTTATGTCCATTTGACGCAATTCTTCGTCAGAAAACTCTCGACCTTGGAACTCCACGTTTCCTCCATCTGGGGGCCATGGTAAGCCCAATTGGTCGTCATCTTCATTTGTAGCATACTCGTAACCGTTCCCCTTTGCTCTTCCCCATGGCATGGGCCACGTCCATGGGCTTCCAAGTGCGTTGGTGATGTTTTTCCATGGTCCCAAATCGTACGGAAAGATAAGGTCGTCGGGAGTAAAAGTAAGAGGAACAACTCCGTCTGGGTCTAGAGGTTGACGTTCTGATTGGTCAATATCTTGTTCCTGTTCTATTTCATCCATCTCCATGAGCTCTTCATACTGATTTGTGGTGAGGTTCCAGGACGTAAGCTTAGGCATTTCTTTCCCGTGCACCAATCTATAGTTGTTTCTGATCTTCAACCAAAGACGCTCCGTATGGAATTGAGATTCGATTCGCTCCATTTCCCATGTCTCAATCTGTGTTTTTCCGCTCCAAAGGTGGATCATGCATTTGATAAAGAGCACAATGATCGCAAAGAAGACAAAAGCGTCCAATGGCCAGCACGCAATCACTGTGACCATTTCCGACTTTCGTATAAGGTATGCGGGAAGGTCTGAGTTGTAGTAATAGCTGATAACGCGCTTCAGCAACTCGTAGAGGGTGAGTCCGGTGGTGAAAATGACCCACACTAGAAACCTGATGAAATGGGGCATGTTTCCGTGGCCAACGCAATTATTTGTCCATGGACAATGATGGTCCATTGCCAAAATGCAGCTATCACATTTCCGACAGTGGTGAGCTCTCTCGGGCTTGTAGTTTTCACATTTTTTGCACCATTTCTTCCAGTGGTGCTTGGGCACCTTATAGTTGGCAGGTGGACGACCAGGCATTACCACAATAGCCAAATAGTACGATATCCACACCATTGTGAGATATACTTGGTATCTAATTTGAGCTGCTGGGTCCATATGATGGCGGAAAACGAAATAATGGGATGGATAGCCTATACCAGCAATCAAGAGACATGGAATCTGGAGTTAGCAAGCGAAAACGGGCAGGAAAAAGAAAAGGGGATATAATTCTAATCGACAGAAGGTTCAAGAAATCGATATTAGATGTTCAGGAAATACATACGGCCACCCCGATCCAGGGCCATTTGAATTCCCACATGATGAAGGTGTAGTTGGGACTGCAGAAAGATGGAAGTAAGATATCATCAATATGAATGGAAATGGTGGAAACAAAAAAATGTAGAAAATTAGAGTTGAAAGGAGGAATCTCTAGTATGACCTGGTCAATTATTTATGTTCTAGTTCACTTTTCAGATTGGGTGCTAATTCTAAGGTGTACACCATGATGTAGAAAGATTAATCTTTGGGTGATGATTCTCACGGTTAAGTATCTAAAATGAAAGAAATGACAACGAAAGAAAATAAGAGAAAACTACCATATGAAGCAATTATCAATTCTTGGACAGTTCCGATCCAATTTCATATCTTCAAGCTGTTGAGATTAAAAGAGAACAACTGTACCATGAAGATATGAACCTTTAGTAAACATTTGCAAACTCCTCAATTTCCACGATTGAACGCTGTGAGAAATACCAGCCAAATCTTCATTTAAGTTCCACCGAACTTTCCACATTCACTCAATTATCCATTAACACCAAACCTCCATTAAACACCGAAATTAAACTTTTGACCCACTTTAATTGTATTCACCTATAACCATCTTCACCCATGAACTTCTGGATCACGTGACCTACAAAACCAAAGTGGCGATCTCCAAACTACCAATTGTCCTCCACCTTCAAACATCCGTTCTCCAAATGGTATGTCCACCAATCTTCCCAATCTCCAATTTTTACTAACCCCAGACTTCTATAGGTACCGGATACGATTTATCGAACAGTGTGTTCTCGCCAGGTATGTCCAGTTTTTATCAGTACAATTAAACTATTCACCTACTAACATTCAGACGGCAGAAACTTCCAGGTGGAGTATGCCATGAAGGCCGTGGAAAACGGAGGTACATCCATCGGTATCAAGGCTAAAGATGGCGTGGTGTTGGCCGTGGAAAAGATCATAAACTCCAAGTTACTTGTCCCAGGAAAGAATAAGAGAATACAAACCATCGACAGACACATTGGCGTGGCGTACTCAGGGTTGTTGCCGGACGGAAGACACTTTGTCAACCGTGGCAGAGATGAGGCGCTGTCGTTCAGATCCACTTACAAAACTCCGGTGTCGTTGCCCCATCTCATGGACAGATTGGGACTCTACGTCCAGAACTATACATGTTACAACTCTGTGCGTCCGTTTGGCATTGTTTCCATTGTCGGCGGTGTGGACGACAACGGGCCCCATTTGTACATGATTGAGCCCAGCGGAGCTTACTGGGGCTACACTGGAGCAGCCACTGGTAAGGGTAGACAGACAGCCAAGTCTGAGTTGGAGAAGTTGAACTTTGAGGAATTGACGGTGAGAGAGGCAGTTAAGCAGGCGGCCAGAATCATCCACCAGGCACACGAGGATAACAAGGACAAAGACTATGAGTTGGAGATCTCGTGGTGTTCGCTTGAGGAGACGGGTGGAAAGCATGAGTTTGTTCCCGAGGAGTTGTTACAGGAAGCCATCCAGTACGCGCAAGAGGATGATGAAGAGGAAGAAGAGGAAGATACGGAGATGGCCAACTAGATAGAAATGAAGATTCAAGACACCGGTGTAGAGTATTGGTTGTATTGTAGGAAAGAAGGGAACAAGGAAGACAGGATGCTGTGAAAATAGCAATTATTAAGAAGAAGACAAATTCTTGTAGGACTGGAAACTGTCATTTTCAACTGTTGGCATCTTTCTGTGTATTCGGCTTAATTATTCTTGATATAATCAAAGGCCCAGTTTGAATCCAGATATCCAATCAATTCCAATACCCTTCTGATTGCAGACAGTTACTTTACTCTGATTATACTTCTAAGGGTCAAATCACTAGAGTAGTTATTTTTTTTTCATGCCAGCAATATTACACTGCTTATTTGATCAATTTAGTGTCTTCGTACATAAACCAGAGGCTTCCCTCTACCCAGAATATTAGATTCCAATTCTTTAAACCAGCAACCCAACAACTTCAGACATCTGAATATATTCGGAACAAAATTTTACATTCGTAGCATATCTAGCCCTACAAGTTCAGTTGTACCCATGTAAATTTTAAACAAACTTGAGCATATCCATAGTTTCATTCTCACATATCAAAATTACGTATTTCTCATATTTCTAGTCCGTCTAGGACTATAATTCTCTTTAATCACATCTCAATCTCTGTTTTTCCTTAAAAATTCGGTCCGTTTACCTCATACTCTTCTCACCTTCCATCTCCACCTACAAACCTACACCAATTAATCATACTCCGCATCCCACACACCATTTCAACCAACTAATTACATCTCTCAATCCAAAACCCAAAGATTTGTCTCTTTCTCTCATCTTTATTTCTCCCCTCCTATCATTCCCTCCATCCTCCCTCTGTTTCTTCCTTTCCTCCAGTTTCAGATTCCTGACGTGTCTCGTCTAAACACCCTACATACAACAATCAGACCCAAAACACTAGCTAATACATGGCTGGATCGTACGCTGGCGCCACGTCGCCGTCAATGCTGTCACAGCCGCCGTCTCCGCCACATTCGCCGTCACAGACCGTCCTATATCACGCTAGACTGCCCAAGTTGCTCGATTCCAATGACCTTGACGATCTGAACGAATCTTCTCTGTTTATCACCGACCCATCTCGATCTGTAGACTTTCCCAGCGGAATTCCTGACGATCTCGAGTTTGATAAGTCCAGCTCTGCTGAAAGAATACCCAGCAGATCCTCTACACCAAGTGCTGGTGAAAACCGTGGCAAATCACCACTGTTTTCTCAATCTCCACCACCTACTAGGTCTCCAGAGTTTGGCCTTCGCCAGAACCGCCCAAACTCCTCCGCCAACACATATTCGCCATTTGAGTCGCCCCCACGCGTGGACGAGCCGCTCTCTAGTGGCGACGAAGTGACCAACTTCCAAGACTCGTCGTTTGCTGACGATACCAGAGCTCAGTTCGATTTGGACATCTCCATCGAGAACAAAGTTGTCAACGGCTCTGCAAAACTTTCGCCCTGGCGCAAATTCTCCGCCAATCCGACCCAACCAGGCTCATTACGCCATTCCAGTTTGCTTAGCAAGCGTGTGGTGACGCAGAACTCTATTGCTGAAACATCTTCAGCCAAGAGATTGGAGGACGTGACCAGAGAGCTAACTAACTGCAAGATCCAGCTCAAACTCTACGAAAAGTTTCTACAGGAGCTTATTGACCGCCACCAGATCGACGTGGGCGACCTAGAAGAACTTCTGGGAAGTTTCTCCAAGAAATCTTTATCGACTTTAGAACAAGAACACGCAGATATGTGTGCTTTAGTGGAGGACTTGTATGCGAGCTTAGAGGAGTTCCAGGGGAAATGGCATGATGCTGATAGGCGCGTGATGGACCTAGATCATAGGCTCCATGAGTTGGCGTTTGGGGTTTCTGATCTCTTGGGCTCGTTGGGCACTTCTGTGGATATCGATCCAGGAAAGGAACCTGCAATTTTTCTCGAAAATGCATTGAGTACTCTAAAAGACAAGATTGAGGATTTAAGCAAGGGGACTTCTGATGAACACCACAGAGCCATGCAAGACCTCAAATCGGAGTATGAAGACTACAAAAAAGATAACTCCAGCGCAGAGAAGATGTTGCGTGAGCAGCTCCACGAAATTTCCAAGTGGAAACTGGACTATCTGCTGCTCAAAGAGAAGTACGACCAACTTAAGGACCACTCAGCCTCTTCTGAGTTCGAGCAGCTCCAGAAAGAAAACCAAAGGCTCTCATCTTTAAATAGAGTGGTGGACGACAAGCTTCAAGACTACCAGGTGATGATAAATCAGCTACAACGAGAAGTCAACGAATTCAAGGACCTGAGTCGGAAAGGTTCGTTATCTGATCTCAGTGATCCATCAGTGTATACCAGTCTGAGAGACCGTGAACGCTATTTATTGTTACAAAGGGACTTTGAGAACTTGCAGCGACTTCATGACGACATGGCCAATGAGTTTGAGCGCTTTAAAGAGACGTCTGCCGGCACAGTCACATCTTTGACGAACCAGCTCAATAACAGGAAAAGGGACATCATGAGTCTACGAGCAGAGCAAACTGGGCTCGAAAATATCCAACACGAGCTTGAGGTCGCCATTGAAAAGCAGCGTGTGCTCACGTCAGAGAAAATGAAGCTCGCCTGGCAGGTGGACTCCCTCTCCAAGGATAAAACGTCTTTGCAAGGAGCCGTTGATCGGTTGACCGACAAATTGACGGCATCTGCAGCAAGTGAATCTGGAAACTCCCAGCTGGGCATCGACAGGCAGCACTTTGAAAGCATGTTCCGCTTGGATGTATGGGAGTTCCAGCGACTCTTCAAGTCGTTTAACAAGATCGCAGATGACTCGTCCCTTGAAGGACCCAAGTTGAAGATCAACACCCTTGCGGAAGCTGCTGCACAGAAGGTGGTATTAGCTGATTCTGGGGACTTTGCTACTCTCAGAGACACTCACAAGTCTGTCTTTGACTATTTTGCCAGGGCAGTAGAAACGATTGTGAATGACCACATCCGATTACTTCTCAAGGAGAACGAGACGGAGAATAAGAGTCCAGATGTTGAGGTAAGTAAGTTGCAGCGAAAAATCTCTACTTTAGAGAAGCAGCTTCAGCAATCTCAGACCAAGCTGACCAATGCGTTGAATATGCGCATAGAAGAGCTTACCAATCGTTGGAAAGTCGAGAGAGAAGCACGAGTACACGATAACGAACAAGCTAAGAAACGACTCCAGCAGTTGGAGGAGGAGAATGAACGTCTACGGAGCATGCACTAAAAATTCTTTGGTGCTTGATTTGGACAAACAGGAGATTCCGCAGCCATTAATGTGATACGATATAGGAAATGGAGACAATATCTACAGTGAACAAGGACGATAGAGGAGAGCCAGCGGAGTCTAATCAATAAGAAAAAAGAAAATTAACCGGAGACTGTTAAAGAAAAAGAAAATAAGAAAAAAAGAAGAAAGCTTTCAATGAACCCAAATGATACTCGATTTCGGCCCCTAACAATCATGCTTGCTCTGAAAAGCCTGAGATTTCCAATTCCCATTCTCAAAATCCCGTTACTAATTCCAACCACCTAACAACACTTCCAACTCAAGAAAAAATTTACACACCAACTAAGCAGAAATCAATGGTGAGAAGCACCTATCCTGTCTCCTTCTTTATCCTACTAGTTTCGTGTGCACCCGTACACCATCCCATTCCTCAGTGTAGGAAAATTTTTCAAACTAACTATTTGATTCATCATTAACATGGCTGAACCAAGTTACGCAGACCTCGAGAAGGAAATCTCGTTGGACGACATTGACTTCTCCGACTTGGAGGCCAAGTATGCCGTCAACGCCGACTTGGGCTTGGAAAATTACGTCGTGGTGGATGGAGCTCCAAAGGCTCCTCTGTCCAAGGCTCCACTCTTGGAGAAGGTCTTGAGAAAGTTCTTGAGCAAGGCCGGTGAGGTCGTGGAGGGTGACGCTGGAGTCTACCTTCCTATTGAGAACAACATGACCAAGGGATACCTCTTCGTGCAGTTCAAGACTCCAGAAATGGCCACTGCTGCAGTTCAACAATTGAATGGTAAGCCTTTGGACGCCAAACACAGATTGTTTGTCAACCGTTTTTCCGACATTGAGAAGTACTGTGCTGACGGAAACGTTCCTACTTCGTTTGCCGAGCCAGAGGTTCCAGAAATCAAGAACCACGGCTACTTGAAGTCATGGTTGCAAGACGAGGCTGGTAGAGACCAGATGGCTTTGCACTTCTCAGAATCCGTTGGAGTTTACTGGTCCAACAAAAAGAACGACCCCAAGGCCGTCACCGAGCCAAGAAAGGGCTTCACTTCCAAGTACGCCAAGTTCTCGCCAAAGGGTACCTACTTGTTCTCTATCCACCCACAAGGTGTTCAGTCTTGGGGAGGTGCCTCTTTCGAGCGTATTGAGAAGTTTGTTCACCCTCAGGTCCGTTTGATTGACTTCTCTCCTAGTGAGAAGTACATGGTGACCTTGTCTCCTTCTCCTATCGAGCTTCCAACCAACCCAGCCGAGTTGGAGGCTTTCCCATTTGGTCCTGAGTCTGAGGGTCACAAGTTGGTGATCTGGGACTTGGCCACCGGTGAGCCTGCTAGAACCTTCGCCTTGCCTCCTCACTTGGAGGGCCAAAAGGAGATGCCATGGCCTTTAGTCAAGTGGTCTTTCGATGACAAGTACTGTTGTCGTCAAGGTCCAGATGCTTTGGCCATCTACGAGACTTCTACCTTCCAATTGTTGGACAAGAAGTTGGTCAAGATTGAGGGTGTTGTGGACTTTGAGTGGGCTCCTGCTGGTGTCCACCTTGCTGGTTCCAAGTCTGAGACTGGTGAGCACGTTTTGTCTTACTGGACTCCAGAGAGCTCCAACCAGACCGCTAGAGTCGCCTTGATGCAGATTCCTTCCAGGGAGGTTCTTAGAACTGTCAACTTGTTCCAGGTGTCTGACTGTAAGATGCACTGGCAAGATGAGGGAGAACTCTTGTGTGTCAAGGTTGACCGTCACACCAAGTCCAAGAAGACCATTTTCTCCAACTTGGAGTTCTTCCGTACCACCGAGAAGGCCATTCCTGTTGAAAAGTTGGAGTTGAAGGACGTGTGTATCAACTTTGCTTGGGAGCCTAAGTCCGACAGATTCGTCACCATCAGCAGATTGGATGATGGTAACAACAACCCAGCTATTCCAAAGAACACCGTCTCCTTCTATTCTTCCGAGCAGTCCAAGGGTAAGAGCAACAAGTTCAAGGCTATCAGCACGGTTGAGGGCAAGCATTCCAACACTCTTTTCTGGTCGCCAAAGGGCAGATACGTTGTTGTGGCTACTATTGCCAAGTCTTCTGGTGAGTTGGAGTTCTACGACACTCAGTTCGAGGATGACAAGAACCCTAAGAAGAACGAGGTTAAGTTGTTGAAGACCGAAAAGTTTGGAGGTATGACCAACATTTCCTGGGATCCATCCGGAAGATTTGTCGCCGCCTGGTCCTCTATGTGGGTTCACAGCATCGAAAACGGTTACAAGTTGTTTGAATTCACTGGTAATTTGTTGAGAGATGAGCAGACCGACCAGTTCAAGGACTTCATCTGGAGACCTAGACCTAAGTCGTTGCTTACTGCTGCTGACAAGAAGAAGGTCAAGAAGCAGCTCCGTGAGTTCAGCGCCCAGTTTGACGAAACTGACGCCATGGAGGCTGATGCTGCCACCAGAGAGGCTATTTTGTTGCGTCGTAAGTTGTTGGAAGAGTGGAAGGCTTACAGATCCAAGCACGTTGGTGTCAAGTCCGAGGACCACAATGTGGAAGCCGAGATTGTTGAGGAGATCAAGGAGGAGATTATTGAGGAGAAGGAGGAGGTTGTGGAGTAGACATTGTATATTAAGAGTTAGATATCAAGTGAATGTAGAGATGATATTGAGTTATGATCGAGTGCTAGATAAGAATGTTGGATCCGAGTATTGAATCTGAAAATTGAGTCCGTAAATCTGGGTAGATCACTACATTTTGGTTGAGCATGGCTGGAATCTGATAATCTATACCTGAAAAGATTGACCAGTTTTCCTCTGTGTGCCTATTTCAACTCGAAAATCCAAACCTTACAACTCTCAACTACTTCAAACAATGTCAATCCATATTATTCTATGTACAATCAGCCGGCCTTCGTCTTCAACTGGAGCCCGTGCCACTTGGCAATCTCGTCCTTCAACACTTCATTCACCAAGCGATGCTGCTTGATCATCGGAATACCCTTGAACTGCGGACTCTCAACAGTAATAGCGAACATGGATCCACATCCTCCAGAGACATCTTTCACGGCCAAATTGGAGGGACTGAAGTGCAGCTTGAGAATGTCGTAGATCTTCTGTTCGTACTGCTCCATGGGAGGAGCCGATAATAGCCTGACTCCTCTGAGTATGCTGGTGCGAGCTTGTGCAAACATGGATATAAGTTTTTGGTTTTGGATTGGCAAATGAAGATGAAGGTTAGTAATGGGAGTGTGTAGGCGAAAAGATGCCGAAGGTGGAGTAGAAGATGAGAAGACGTCAATAAAAAATTGTGTAAGTTAGAGATACGAGAATTTTGAGAATTTTCTTGCTATTTATATTTCAACTGGCTTTTGTCAATTATAGATTTTTTTTTAGTTTTTTTTCTTATGTTTGCAGTCTTTGTAGGTAGCCACAACTCTTTCTCATATTCAAGCATATTCATTCCTATAGTGTCCTTCGATACTTGAAAGGTTAATGAAGCATGTGGACTCAGAACAGAGACCTCTACTAGTAAAAGAGTAAATTGCAATTTTTTAATCTCTGTTTCTTGATAAGTCTTTCTAATTTTCCTTTATTGAATCTTCTTCTCGTATTTCTTCCCACCACCTCTCATTTAAATCTTCTCGATCTCCAATTCTCACCTCCATACATTCCAATACCCCAGATATGGTTTCTTCGCTTCGAATTGTCGTCTGCGGAGACGAAGCAGTAGGTAAGTCCTCGCTCATTGGCTCTTTCGTCAAGGAAGAGTTTGTTCCTGGACTCCAAGGTGTAATTCCGCCAGTGACCATCTCTAGAGATGACTATTCAGTCAGAGACTCAACTTCCGACGGTGAATCGGACGGCGACAAACTGGACCTCCGCAGTGTATCTAAATACCTTCCCGATACAACCGTGATCATTGATACGCTAGCATCGGACCATGCTGCTGTCCACAAAGAATTGAAGCAAGCAGATGTCATTTTATTGGTTTATCTGGACCACTACACTTACGAGCGGGTTTCGCTTTACTGGATGCCTTTCTTCCGTGCCCTGGGAGTCAATTTGCCCGTGGTGGTGTGTGCCACTAAGAGTGACTTACTGAAGGGTGTAGACAAGACCATGGCGTCGTCATCGTTCAAGCAACAGAACGCAGAGGAGTTCTTGCCTCTCATTAACGAGTTCAAGGAAATCGAGGCGTGTGTGCGTTGTAGCGCCATGTCCAACACAAACGTGGTGGAGGCGTTCTATCTCTGTCAGAGGGCGGTCACACATCCAATTTCGCCCATTTTTGACTCAAAAGAGGGTAATCTTAAGCCTGCTGCTGTGGCTGCATTAAAACGGATCTTTTTCCTATGTGACGCCGATCAGGACGGCCATTTAAACGTGGATGAACTTTCTAGGTTGCATCAGAAATGTTTTGGAAGAGGCATTTCCGAGTCGGACTACGCTGACATTGTCAAGAAGGTCAATTCGGTGATCCTCCCGGATATCAATACTCGGGGCGAGAATTTGGGCATCTCCGAAAGCGGATTCATTATACTCAATAAAATTTATGCTGAAACAGGCCGCCATGAGACAATCTGGGGTATTTTACGGGCGTTCCATTACACCAACTCGCTTTCGCTCAACGATAAGTTTCTCTTTCCCAAGGTGGACGTCAACAGCAACTCAAGTGTGGAGCTCAGTCCCGCGGGATACAAGTTCTTCGTTGATTTGTTCATCAAATTCGATCGTGACAATGATGGTGGTCTCAACGACACGGAATTGGCCAATCTTTTCCTTCCCACCCCCGGAATCCCCAAACTCTGGCAAGAATCACAGTTTCCTTCTTCAATTGTTCGAAACGAAGAAGGTTATGCTTCCCTTCAAGGATGGCTAGCTCAGTGGAACTTGACTACGTTCCTTGATCACAAAACGACGCTCGAATACTTGGCCTACCTTGGTTTTGATGACGGAAACTCACTCAGGGCCATTCGAGTTACTAAACCTAGAAAACACCGCCAAAAGCAGGGCAAGATCTACAGAGGAAGTGTCAACGACAGAAACGTGTTCAACTGCTTTGTACTTGGGGCGCCCAAATCAGGTAAAACTTCACTTCTCGAGCTGTTTATTCGTGGTACTTACAGCGAGGTTTATCTGCCCACCATCAAACCTCGAATTTGCGTCAAGGACATTGAACTTCGTGGAGGAAAACAGTGCTACCTCATTTTGGAGGAGCTCGGTGAGTTAGAACCCGCAATTTTGGAAAACCAACGGCGGCTTGAACAGTGTGATGTCATCTGCTATACGTACGACTCTGCCGACCCCGATCTGTTCCAATACTTGGTGGAGTTGCGAGAGAAGTATTCCAAGTTTCTCGATGAAATTCCCTCAATTTTCGTTGCACTTAAGGCAGATTTGGATAAGCAGCAGCAACGGTCGGACATAAAGCCAGAAAACTACACCCGAGACTTGTTTCTCAATTCTCCACTTCACATTTCCAGTGCGTGGACTACTTCGCTACATGAACTTTTTATACAATTAGTGGATGCGGCAAAAGTTCCCAGCACCGCTACCCCAGGACTAGAAACACAGACGGACTCTTCAAATATGGAGGATTTTAAGCATGTTCTTGTTGCTGGCGGAGCCATAGCAGTAATGGCTATAGTGTCAGTGTGGATTTGGCGAGGAGCACGAACCGTTCGTTAATGACGTGATGAGCTTGACACGACCGCACTCCAGGTAGTTTTCTAATTTTTCTCGATGCGCATCTCAGCCATCTCCATCCATTTTACTAATGTCGGAGGAAAAATTCAAGTCCGTCACGGTCTCCAAACCGATCCCAAACACATATGACTTGGGTAACTTGTCCACCTTCGATCCTAACCCATTGGAGAATGACAAGTTGAACGACCCAGAGCAGAAAGAGGCATACTTGGCCTCGGTCACCAGAGACAACCTCCAGCTTCTAATCAACCAGGTTTTGTCGTTGCCTATCAAGACCACCACAGAAACACACGGATCATCTACCGGTCAAGACTCGACCATGACGCTCATACAGTTGCCCGAACCATCGACACCTTTGCCAAGAGAGAAGGCTATTCCTAAGGCTAAGGCAGCCACCAAATGGGAGCAGTTTGCTGCAAGAAAGGGAATTAAGGCCAAGGCTAAGGATGGTAAGATGGTTTACGATGAGGCCACAGGCGAGTGGGTGCCTAAGTGGGGTTACAAGGGTAAGAACAAGGATCTTGACAACCAGTGGTTGGTTGAGGTTGAGGACAAGGTGAAGGGCACGGCCGATGAGTTGGTCGACCCACGTAAGTTGAGCCGTGATGAGAGAAAGAGATTGATCAAGAAGAACGAGGCCCAGCATAAGCGTAACGTTCGCAACCAGGGTTAAATGTAACATAGGACGTGGAGACACGAGCAATAATACAGCAAACACGAGATGAGAAGTAGACGAGAGTGGCCAGTTGCCAGTGAGACGTGTAGTAGAATATGCCGCAATACCTTTTTTTTTGGGGGGAGGATCCTTAGTGACTAGTTGAAATGACCTCTTATGAAGCTTACTGAATGGAGCCAATCTGGGAAGAAAACTTTTGGAACAGAAATAGAAGCTATTTGACAGAAAAATTCGAAACGGAGGTTAGCTGCCTTTCGGGTATCTACTTGACGTCAACCCTAAATTTCATCGAAGTCTTATCTCCTACGTGAAGTCCCTCAAGATTCAGCCAGTTCTATGTAAGCAAACCCTTCACCCACAAGGCAATGTTACTCTAATAAAGACACCCATCAAGAACGCAATTACTTAGATATTTAGGTTAAACCAAGTACGAATGAGTCCATTCCGGTCCCCGTTATTGATGCCTTCATAAATCACTTGTTATTCTATAGCAACCCAGAACTACAATCATATACTTACATATAGTGACTTACGAAATCTAGTCAACCAGCCAGAATTTCGACACTACTCCACAATAACCTCCTTCATATCTTTTCCTATTTCCGCCAATCCAGCATTCCTTCCCAAAACCAGCTATTTTTACTTCATTCATCACATCCTCTGTGCACCCCACATACTTACATACAAGAGAGTATTAACACCCATAACTATCAACACCATCATGGCCGAGAATTACGACCCGGCTCTGTACGGCCCAATGATAGACGTATGTTGTGATGAAAATTTCCTTTCCTGTAATTTTGCTTTACCATTGTAACTAACAACTAGGCAATTCTTAGTGCAGCAGATCTAGAGAAGATCACCGTCAAGCGAATTCGAAATGCTCTTCTGGAGCTCTTCGCCATTGACTTGCTTCCTCATAAGGTATGTATTTTTATTTGACAATAGTTTTCAACGTGTTACTAACGCCGTGTTCAGAAGGAAATGAACGATATGATTCTCGAAAGATACTATAAGCTCTTGGATGAGCGAGAAAGTCCAAAAGGACCCAGCAAGGAGGAGATTGAGCGTCAGGATAAGCTCATGGCGATTCGTTTACTGAAGTCTGATACTGTGGGGCCCATCACGCGGCGAGGTGGACCGACTAAAGTGGTGAAAAAGAAAACCACTCGAAAAGCTACTCCTAACACGGCTTTCAACGCTGAACATATACTTTCGCTGCAACTACAGGCAGTGGTGGGAGGGGCACGTATGAGTCGGCCGCAGGTTGTCAAACAGATATGGGTGTATATCAAGGAACATGGGCTTCAGGACCCTAAGGACAAAAGGAAGGTCAAATGTGACGAGAAGCTACAGGCGGTGTTCAAGAAGCTGGTGGTCGGGATGTTTGAGATGAACAAGCTTCTAGGTAACCATTTATACAAGGATGAAGACTTGGTGGATGGGGAAATCAAGACCAAGAAGGTTGAAGTCAGTCTGAGTCTGCCGGATATTGTGAAGCGAAACGGCACGAAGGTGAAGACAGAGGATATTGTGAAGCCTGAGGACGACGAGCTGAGTGAGATGAGTGATGTTGACGAAGATTAGAATGAATTGTGGCATAAAACGACTAGTTACTTGACTATTGGATATTTAACCTTTGCACTAGTGACTCATGGAAGCGATGATGTTGAACGTCATCAGTTATATCTCATTCTGTGATCACTACTAGGGATCCTCGAATGAAAGTCGTTCAAATGTTCGTTGTTCTTGTTTCACCAGCATCTGGTCTCAACTTTTAATCTCAGATTCTGATCTTTGTTTTTGATCACATTTAATGGTTTCATATGCTACTGCTCAAAGTCAAGATGTCAAACCGAATGTCACTCATGATCACCGAGACTATGAACTTTTCCATTACTGTCTTGGATTTCTGATCAATCATGATTGCTAGACCAGATCCCGATTCAAAATCCTTCATACATGAAGGTCTACAAACGGCTCAGGCTAACCTACTGCTGTTCTTCACTTCCGCAATCCACTACATTTCTGCAAACACCAACTTCACCCTAATTTTGCGATTTCATTGTCTTGCTTGCTCATTCTAATTGCGGTCTTTCCTCTTTCTTCTACTCCATCGATTATCGACCTTGCTCTTCGTATTCCGTGTATTATAATCTATATTGGTGGTCTCCACAATGTGCACTCTCATAACACCAAACCACTTTCTTTCTCCATGATTCCCAGTAGTATCCCCAAAGCGCTTCGACAGCAGCCGACATCTCGTTCTCATAGTCTCATGTCCACCGTCGCCGAGGATAAGCTGTACTCCTCAGTGGACGAGTCGCTGGTGTATGAAAGTGTGTTAAAACTCATAATTCTCGAGTACATCACGGAAGCTAGGTTTTACAAGCCCATTGCTGAAGACTCCAACCGCTTACGTCCCACTCAAACAAGAACTGATGTTCGAAAGTCTCGTCTTTCACGCTTCGAGCCCGATCTGCTGCTTCCTCCGTCTCTCGTGGCTGATTTGAAGACAAAACTCAACCAAGTCGCCATGAAGCAGACCACCAATTACGATGACCTCACGAGGCGGCTGTTGCTTCGATTCTATGGGGATTTACTCGATCCACAAGTTTTGAACGCCATTAAAAACGTCAATTCACTTGACATTCTAATGATGAAGTTTGTCTCCGCGTCAAATAAGGAAGTGGTCAAGAACGGGCTGATTCCCCAGGAAAAAGTCAGCTCAGTGGTGTTTAAACAGGCCGAGCTGTTCGTTCAAATCATGATTCTGTTGGTGCGGAAAGAGAAGAACTCGGATGCCTTGGTGGCCAAGTTGGAGGAGCATATGGCGTCGCTCAAACCTCAAGCTTCGCCAGGAAATCTGCTACTGCCCAATCCTACAGGTTCCAACGTAAAGTACCCACAACCATCTTTTCGTGTCTCCGACATGGACCAGGGTGGCATTAGTTTGCTTCAGGAGCTTTTTGGCTACGATTCTTCTAAGATTCAGGCTGATGTGGATCGCTTGAAAGCACTAGTGACCCCGAAAGCTTTGCATAAGGATGTCGAGCAGGTCTTGTTCTACATGAGCAAAAACATTGGTAAGCTTTCGCCGGATCGTTTTTCCTCTGAGGACGCTTATCAACTGTGGAAACTGCGAGAGACTACTATGTGCGAACACCTCACCAAGAAGTATACCGTTCTTCCCACACAGAGACTACTACCGCTACCCCCCATGCCTCCTGGTGAGGAATTCTACATCATGCCGTCAAATACGAACATCCAGCCCTATTATGTGACACTTTTGAAGCTCTGTCTCATAAACCACCGCAAGGAGCTCGATATTGGCTTTGACACCCCAGAAGACGTTCTGTTGTTCTCCAACCGCTCTCGAGAGTTGCTTAACCTATGTGCTAGGGTGTGGAGAATTGACTATGCGACACGAGCTGTGACTCTCTTTGTTGCTGCTCACATGTCTGGCCTACTCGTTGATCCGCTTTTTGCTAATGGAACCAATGACTTGGGTCCAATTGATTTGAAGACGAGCACGAGTGTCTTCCAGACCTGCAAGAGATACTTAGACGATGCTTCACTCGATTGGGAAGACAAGCACTCCTGGTGCTTGAAGGACCAGAATGAATGGGTCAAGCACTTGGGCTACACTTATAGCGAAGTGTTCTTTGGAATCAAAGACTGTTTAAGTGCAATCTTGAGCAAGACTATGAAGCCAAAATTTGGACCATATTTGGCATTTCTTGGCGACTTCGTAGAAAGCGATTCGTTGTTCCCAGGAGTTGCGGAAAGCGGCATTACATCTAAATGGGAGAGAAAGTTGAGCAAATCGCTAATGAAAACCTCGGAGATTTCTTACGCAGAACTCTTGACTCAGTTACCCCGTGATAAAACATTGAGCATTATTCACATCCTCGATACTTCTGACACTTTGGTGGAGAATATTCGATTGCTACAGAAAAGATACAAGCACCCGTTGCTAGGATTTCTCAATATCAACAGAACCTATGCGGATGTTGTCACGGGGATGTTTGCGGCTGATGCTCAAAACATGTTGAAACACATCGCTGCTCATGCCAAAGCTCGAGGAGAATTCTTGAACTACGGCGATGCACTTGAGGCATACAAGTCACTTAAGGAAATCAGAAATATTCACATGCAAGTGTCAAAGTCTAAGTTTGTCTTTGACCTTGAGAAGTTCTTCTTCCCGTACCTTGAGGATTGGGTAAAAGAAAGCACTGAAAAAATCAAATCGTTTGTGGTTCAGGCTGTGGAGCAGGATACTTTTGAACCAATCAACCTTGAGGACGACTCCAAGAAGTATAGCTCCTCAGTTCACGATATCTTCACACTCATCAAGCATTACCTCAGCATTTTAAAGGATTTGGGAGCAGATGATTCATATGAGCTTGCCAGGATATACACTTACTTGATTAAAGGAATCAGCGAATCTTGTTTATTCTACGCACTGCTGATTTCTGATATTATTGCAGAAGATCTCAGTCAGAGCAACACTAGAAGACCAAGTTTAACTGTACCAGCACAAAGTGGATGGCTCGCTGAAGTCAAGAGTATTGTGTCTAATATCCAGTCTTCGAACAATCAAATTGTGGAAGAGCCATTTAACTTTACGCCGAGAACATGCATCGGACTTAATAACTTGAGTGCTGTGACTAAGCAATTGAGTATTTTGGAAGAACGTTTAGACCCTGTTAAGGTGTCTGGGATAGTTTCGAAACACAACCCTAAGTCTCAGAGCTCATACACTAGTCATGTTTTTTCCGTTAGAGTTGTGAAGGCTGAAGATCTCAGATCACCTTCTGACAGTACCACCATCCGCCCATATTTGACACTTATAGATACTCAGGCTAGGAAGACAATTGCCAAAACCCAATCGTTGGACTCAGTAAACCCGGAGTGGGATGAAGAATTCGAAATCACTTTACCTGCGAATTCGACAATTACTTTATCTGCAACGGTATGGGAAGACCGTTTCGGTACCCATGGTGTCTGTGGACGTGCATTGATGCAGTTACAGCCTCGGAAATTCAAGCACGATGGTATTCCCCAGGAGATCTATCTTGATTTGGACACTCAAGGAAGAATTCTAGTTGAAATCGCAGTGGAAAGTGAGCGCGATGATGCCATTTTTGCTATGGGTAGGGCTCACCGGTCACTAAAGAGAAGTCAACAAAGAATTACAAAAATGATTGTTGGAAAGTTCTCAAGCTTCATCAAAGAGTCAATGTCCAGACAAACGTTGAAGTCTGTCTGTGGAAATAATGGCAATCTCAAGCCCACTGAGGAACAGATTGATCAAGCCATGGCTCCCTTATACAATTACTTAAACTTGAACTTGCTGGTTTTGGCTCAATATTTGACAAAAGATCTTCTTCTCCTGGTGATGCTTGAGGCATGGAATGTTGTGGTATCAAGTGCCGATGAACTTTTACTTCCTAGGCTTGCCAGTGCAAGAGCCATCAAACATTCACTTATTGGATATAAGAGTCGAAACCTGTCAGGCACAAATCAAAAGCTTGGTTGGCAGTCCGCTGTTTCCACTGCAGTTGCTAATGTCACTAATTCTATCAACAACCTTGGTTTTGGAAAGACACTTACCAATAATGAGATTGAGACTGTAATTAGCTGGCTCAATTTCTTGTGCTTTGATTTCTTCCACAATGAAGGAAACGGTCCACCAGTACATGAATTGAAAACGGAAAAGTACCAATCAATTTTATTGATCCCAGTTTACTACGATGCGGAGACTGAGTTTCTCATGAGTGAAGTTGAAAGACTCTCGCCTGCTTTTCTTCAGACCTTAAGGGATAAGAACAATCTATATGTCCATCCTGATGCTAATACTGCCAATCTTCGGAGCCGAGCAGGGTCAATTGCCAGAAGTCTGACAATCCGTGCAAATGCAACAGCCGAGGCTAGAGCCAGGGCTGCAAAGGAAGCCAAAGAGTTGCTGTCAGACCCTTTAATCGCGCAAATGTCTGCTGAAAACATCATTCTTCGTTTGCTCCTTGTTCGGGATGAAAAGCAGTTTGTTGTAAAGAGAATGGAGCAAAGAGAACGTTTAGCTCACACCATTGCTACAGAAAGATTAGCGAAGGCTGCCGCTGAAGGGACATTGTATCGCTAGGTTCAAGCTATATAAATTGAGTCTACATTACTTTGACTCTCACTTATTAATTAATCGTACATAAATTTAAAAGTAGCGAGTTGACTCAAATTTTGTTCCCTTGGTTAACTGCTTCAGAGCCTGGTTCCGATGCAACAGTTTGCGTTTCCCCAGCAACGCTGTTATCCTGGTTGGATGCATCTTCCATGGTCGTGTCATTGGCTTCCTGTTGAATGGTGGTGTCATTGTGCTCGTTGACGACAGTGGCATCTACATCAACAGTCATATCGGCAGCCTTTTGTTGAATTCCCGCGTCGTCATTCTCGCCATTTTTATCGTTAGCCTCTGTTGTGGCAGAATCGGCATCTTTTGATTGATATCCAATACTAAGAGACTTATATTCCTGAGCGCCCTTTTTCAAAAGAACTTCGAACCTCTCATTGGACTTTGCCCTTGTTTCAGTATCTAAATGAGCACCCCATCCAGTTTCAGAATCGTCCAATAATGTCTTGAGTTCACTGAGTTTCTCTTCCTTGGTCTTGGGTTGTTCCTTTTGCTTCGAGTAGACTGAATTAGCTGTGAATTCATCTTGTCCGTTGGATTCGAAGAATAAGCGGTATGAGTTCTCGCAAATAGACACTTTAAGTCCAGGAGACGCCTTACCTTCGCATTGCTCTTCCTCAACTGCCTCAATGAAACCCTTATGGAATGGCATATTAATCTTGGAGGCAGGGACCCCCTCTGTTGGATGTGACATGACGTAAGATGTAACATAGTAATTGTAGCTTTCCTCGCTGTTGACATGGTCACTGATCGTCAAGTCGTCCAAGCTGACAAACAGAATGTTCACTCTGTTTTCTGATTCCTTGAAGGTGATCTTGAACATATTCTCGTCATTGCTCATCAAAGCTCTGACTTGCATACGGTATAATATCTGGTCTTTAGCTGTTGACGAAGGGCTGTTTCTGTCTTGCTCAAACAAAACCACCATCTCTGATGTCTTAGAATCTGTCACCATGGTATGCATATGTTTGACCAAAGACTGGACAACCTTATCCACTGTGTAGCACTTGTACGCCTTATTTCGATAGGCTTGACGCAAGCTTTCCTCGAACCATTGATGTTCAATTTCACCGTCCAAGAGTCTCTCAGCCAAAGAGAGAACTTGTCTGTAGCAGTCCTTAGAACCGTCAATTTCCACACCCATGTCCTCCAACTGGTGAGAGACCAAATTGAGATCCTTGGCGAATTGGGGAACTTGGCGTGAGCGAATCTCCTTTCCTGCTTTCTCATTCATCCCCTTCACCTCCTCGAGACGCTCGTAAAGTGTTCTGAAGTGACGGAAGAAAACATAAATGGTTGTGTTGCAGAAGAAGTTGAATTTACTGCGCTTTTCTTCTCTGCCGACTTCAGCGATTGAAAACTTGGAAGAAGTGGTACGTATCCACAACTCTCCTGATCTTTCAACTTCATCTGCAAGATCCGGCTCTTCACTTTCACTGGCTGGCGAGTCATCGGGTTCTTCTTTTCTAGACTTTGATTGTTTCTTCAAAACGTCACGCAACAAGTCGGTTTCGCGATGACGTTTCTTAGAAACCGAAGGTTCGGCGGATCCATTCGTCTCAGTGGACTCATTTGCATCTTCATGCTTCGAATCTTCGACTAGAGTGGAATCAGCATTTCTTGCACCTAAGGCGGCTTCAATGGTCTCGCTAGGAATTCCGAAAAACAAGCCGATGAAGTGCTTGAAGAATGCTCCTAACTTTTCTCTGTCATTAGCAGAATAGTTTGAGGAATGGAAAATGTAGAACTCAGAGAGTCTTAAGATATCAAAAATCACTTCGTTATCAGAGAATGAATAATTCAATTGCTCTTGTGACTTAGGAGTCAATGGATGTACTCTTTTGTTCTGTTGCTCAACCTTGACAGTACTGATCTCACTAACTAGCTGCTTAGCTGTCAATAACTTCTTGTCAGCCTGCTTGAATGTCAAACCCAAATGGTCCAAAGATTTGTAGAACACCTTCTGTTCCATTTCTCTCCAAACTTTGTTCCATTCTCTCTGAGCTCTCTTCCACTCTTCGTCCTTCTGCTTAAGTCTCTTCAAGACAACTGGCACAGCGACAGCGGGATTCTCATGCAAAGCATCAATAACTTCAAAACCTCTATCCTTGTCATAAATTTTACGAATGACTTTCTTGTAGATTGTTTGCGAAGCATGTCCCAAACCTGGAGGAAGCTTGAAGCTTGCCTTTTGCTCTGGGGTCATGTTAGCAATTCGGTTGGCAATAGTCTCCAATGTTTGGATAGTTCTCAAGTTGGCCTCCATATGGTAGTCGAACTCTAATCTCTCTTCTTCAATCTTGAATAGTATTTCTTCGTATTGGTTCTTTCTGTGAGAGATAAATCCAGAGTCCTCTGAAGCCCAAGTTGGGTGGCCTACCCATTCGTCATTCAAGACTTCCCAGCACATCTCATCCCTTCCAGAACAGGGCATATAGGTTTCGACCTTCGGAAGTTGACGGTAAGAAGGACCGTAGGCCTTACACAACGAAAGCTCTAGTTGATGCTTCTTGAATGTGATATCCTCGATATGCTGAGTCTTCTCCTCGTAGCCCACAAATTGCTTGAACCAGTTAAGCAAGTCGAAATGGTTTTCACCGAGAAAGGAGTCGACCCTCTCTACTAACGTGTCCTTATCGATAATATCTTGTGAGTACAAGTTCAAAATCTTCAAGAACTCATTATAAGTTTGTTTGTTTCCAATGGCTCTCTTCACCTTGTCAAAGAAGCCAAGCTCCTCCAGCAACGAGGAAGTCTGCCCAACTGCAGTAGGAGGAACTGGCTCGGGAATACCAGGGACCAAAGTTGGATTGACTTTAGCATTAGTCTTGACTGCTCCAGAGTAAACTGGAGTGCCAGACTTCTGTTTGGGAACTGCGACTGGAGGGCCACCACGGACGCTCGAGAACTGGGCTTCATCATTGTAGTTGTTTTCGTAGGCAAAGTTCTCACTCTTTTGGTGTCCTTCTGGAATCATCTGTCCACCAAGACCGACTTCCTGAGCTGTTGGCATTTGATAGTTGTTACGGTACTGTTGCTCTTGACCCACAAGTGGGGCACCTCCAGCGTTAGGCTGGAAGTTGCCCAAAGGAGGAAGCTGTGCAGACCCGTTACCCTGGAAGTAGGGAGGTTTTTCGCTGTGAACGTGCTGGCCTGCTTGCGCCAAAATTTGTTCCTGGTGGGGAGGTCTGGGTTGCAAGTATGGCTGTGCACCGCTATCAGGCAAAAACTGCTTAAAGTCGTTGAGAAGATCAGGCGAATTAGCAAACAACTGGGTCACCTGCTCGTAAACTTCGCCAATGGGCTTCTGCTCACGCTGGTACGTTTGCAAAATCTCCAAGAACTGCTTGTAGATATCTGGCTGGTTAGCAAAGCGCGTCTTAATCTTGTTCACATATGAAATGGCGTGGTTGAACTCGATCTGGCCACCAGCACCCTGTGGAGGTTGCTGCTCATTGGGGAAAGGTGCAGCTTGCATTGCTGGGGGCTGCTCTGCGCCCCATTGTGAGCCATAAGGAGCACCAGATATGTCTGGTCTGGTAGTCGTTCCAGTAGGTGTGGTGACCCTGATAGGATTGGGATCCATTGGATCCAACGAGCACTCAATCCGGTAACCTGGAGGCAAGAATGTGTTAAACCCTTGGATCAAGTTGGGATGGCCACGAAAAAGCGACGATACACGGTCAATGACGCCAGGAGTGTCGATGCTCTGAGACTTGAAGTCCTTCATGATGTCCAAGAAGTTGTTGTAGACGTCAGCCTGGTTATCGAACTGAATCTTGACCTGGTCCAAGTATGACAAAGCGTCCTTAACGTTCAACGGTCTGTATGCACTGGAAGTAGAGCTTCTGTTCATTACGCCCTGGGGAATGGACGCCGAACGCTGTTGGCCACCCATCAACGGCGACCCTTGCAGGGTTTGATCTGCTGCCACCGGAGGCTCCGACTTGACTTCTTTCTCGCCATTCGAAGTTTGCTGAGGCTGCGATGGAGGTTTGGGTTGCGTATGTGTCTGCACTGGCGACTGCTGCTGCTGCTGCTGCTGCTGTTGTTGTTGCTGTTGCTGCTGCTGGGGGACCTGTTGCAGTTGTGGTGGCTGCTGCTGCTGCTGCTGTTGTTGTTGTTGCTGCTGCTGCTGCTGTTGCTGCTGTTGCTGCTGTTGTTGTTGCTGCTGTTGTTGTTGCTGTTGTTGTTGCTGCTGTTGTTGTTGCTGTTGTTGCAGTGGTAACTGCTGCTGGGGTAACTGAGTCTGGTGATCCTTTGGATGCTCTTGGTTTGTGAGCAGGTAAATCGACGACGTTGGCAGATGCGAGCCGAGGGGCGGGTATCCTGAAACGTGAGGTCTGCGATCATCTGCCAGGCTGATCGACGGGATGGTGAAGACGTGACCTGGCGAGTTACCGGCTCTGTTGCCCAAGGCGGGGAGCGACGTGAAAGGTGCAAATTGCTGACCTCCCGCCTCCAACGTAGCTGGTGGTGGCAAAACAGGTGGATTCTGGCGGCTAAAATGGTTAGTTGATGTATTGAAGGGTATGGCTAGGGCATCCAAATGGTGGTCTCACAGTTTGTGCAAATTAACCGTGGAAAACGATGAGTGAGCTACCAAGCCATTTCAGGAAGAACCAAGCGCCAGATGGGGATGCAAATACGTACTTGAATGGCTGACCCAACGGGATTCCCTGGTTAGTCCAGTGGTCGTTGGGGTTCGTCATTGAGGTTGGTGTAAAGCTGAAATAACACGAAAAGTGGAGAATTTATGGAATGGGAAAGACGGGAATTTTTTCCACAATGTCAAGGGGTCGGCAACAAGGAGTCCGAGGATTGGTGTGGTTGTTGGCGGGAACACGGAATCCAGGTGCTGATATCGAGATCTGTGGAGGTTGAAAGTTATTCGATGAAGGTCAAATTGGATGTTGGTATCACAGTGAGTGCCGGGTAACTGGTTTGCTTGTGGGAAGGGTGGTTTTCTGCAGGATGGCTAGTGGTGGGGCATGAGGAATGTCGCGTGTTGGTAAGTGTTGCGACAATGTCGTGGCTACCCCAGGACATTGAGGGGGTAGCATAAAGGATGAATTTTGGGTTTTTGGAATTTTTGAAAACTGCAGGATGTTACTAGGATAGAGGTGAGTATGATTCTATGCCTGATTTTTGTCTGGTAGATATGGTTGTGAAGTTACAGTGGTGGTGATTGCGTTATTTTCCGAGTCCCGTGGGTGCGCAACTTGTGCCGTGTTACCGATGGCGCCACGTGATCACTCTTGGTCCAAGCCGGCGATTTGTAGTCAGGTTGATATATTGATAGGGGAAGGTATAATAATTAGTGGTTGAATTTAAAGTTTTGTAATTGTAAAATTTGGAATAGTTTCTTTTCTTGTATGGTATGTTGAGTTTTGATTTCCAGGTACTTCAAATTTTTTTTCCGGTTTCGATTTCCAATTATTTCATATTTCCACACTCGGTATTCCACTTTTGTCAAGAGAGCGTTTGAAACTCCAATTTCCGTAAATCAAAAAGATTCACAAAATAAGCCAGAACTCTTAAATCTTCACAATCTACAACTGAAAGGATCGATCAGAACACATCAAGATCCTTCCAATCCCATCTTAACTTATTCTTTAAGTTGTATCAAATGTCAAATATTCACCTCCACCTCCTCTTTCTGCAGTACCTACTCCAAGTGAAACCAACTACAACCTATTAATCATCGGCCAGCATGAACGCCCCAGATAGATTCGAGTTGTTCATTTTGCCCGATGGCGTGGAAAAGTATGTGCCTCAAAAACACCCTTGTCGTATATTTCGCCCATTTACTAACTGTCCAGAATCAAAATCGTTCCCGACACCAAAGTGCCCAATGCTGCCATCATCAAGATCGAAAGAGAAGACCACACGCTAGCCAACTTGTTGCGTGCACAGTTGGCCAAGGATGACAAGGTGATTTTCGCTGCCTACAAGGTTGAGCACCCATTGTTTGCCAACTTTGTGTTGAGAATCCAGACTGAAGACGACTATACGCCTCGTGAGGCGTTGAAAAATGCATGTTCGAGCTTGATTTCCGAGTTGGATGTGCTCAAGACAAAGTTCAAGGATGAGTGGGCCCTTAAGTCCTTGCTTAATAACAACGACGATGAGTTGTAGATGTCTGTACCATAGTATAATATAAGAATAGTCTACTGGATGAAAGCAGTGTGTGTTTCTGCGAAGTAACCAAAGTTTTCGTAGAAATGCCTTGAGGCTAGATGAAATAAATGATTGGTTACTTGTTGGGTTCTAGCCAACTGTATTCCCATTTTACTTCAGCAAAGAGTGAATTCCACTTGTTATGAATCCAATACAGTCTGCCGAGCTAAGTCTACTTGCTACACACTCTTCGTATGACGTCGATTAATGGAATATTAATTGGTTATCTTGGCCCTTACTGCTGCTTCAATCACAGCAATCTTGGCCATGCAATCTGGAACCTCCGTGTGCAAAAAGTTACCCTGCTCCAACACCAAAATTAATGGGTGTGTCAGAATTACACGGTTAGGCGAAACATGCGTGATGGCCAACCCGTTCTTGGAAATGCACAACTTGTGGTGGTCCTTGAAGTTGAACTGATATGTGCCGTTGGTCATCTCAAACATAATATAGTCGCTGTTACGAGTGTACCGGTGGAGGAATACCGTCTCCTTTCTTTCCTCATTTTCACTCACATTCGACAAGTTGCTGTTCATGTATTTGGCAAAGAAGTCCACAATTTCAAGCTGTCTACGAGCTTGAGAAGGTGGGTGGGCAGCAGAGTTTTCAATACATGCCCAGCCTTCGCTCTCGTGATGGATCAACTCCAAGAATTTATCGCTGTTATGGAGCTTCAAGATGGTGTTCTGGTCGTTGAATAACACTCCAATGTCGTCGTTGTTCATCTGGTACGAGAATCCGTACTTGTTCGAGTAGTCCACCCATTTCGATATAAGCGTGGGGTTCTCGCATGTAGGGAGCTCCTTGGTATCCAAATCAAGACTGTCCTGACAGTTGACAAGATTCTGGAGGCGTCTCATGTTGTGGGCCGTTTCACGAAGACATTTGTCCAACTTAACAATGGTCTTTGTGAACTTAGAGTTAAAGTTGAGCTTACGGAGGGATCTGCCAGCATTTTGTCCCACAAGCGCACTTGGAACGGCAATTTCCTGGTATTTTGAGCGAGTGTCGCCTGGAGACAATGATTGTGGTAAGACTGTGCGAGGCTGGTCGGATTGTAAGTCTGATTTCAAGATCTGAACAGGGTTCTTCAGTTTTGGCGTATAGATGCCGGCCCTGTTCTTTGCATTGGTGAAGTTGAGAACACTCTGGGCCTTGGAATGGTCGAAAATGCCCACGGGAGTAGCTGTCAATGCCTCATCCAGAGTTTTAGCTGGGAATGGACCTTTGAACCATGGGTAGTCCAAGATCTCGTTGATGGATGGCCTGTTCAAGGGGTTTAAGCTCAATAAGTCCTTGATCAAAGTCATAGCTTCCTCGGAGATAGGCTTGTCAGCAGGGAACAGGTACTCTGTTTTCTTAATTCTCTCGTAGATGACATTGACGTCCTTGGCCTGAAATGGAGGCTTTCCAACCAACAAGGCATACAACATGATTCCAATGGCCCAGATATCCACCTCGAACGAGTGGCCGGTGGTCTTACCACCCAAAACTTCCGGGGCAATATAGTTTGGAGTACCGCAGATGGTGTATTTTCTGGAGTCTGTGGAGGGCAACACCGAAGCCAAGCCAAAGTCACCAATTTTCAAGTTCATGTCGGGATCGAAGAAAATGTTGCCGAGCTTCAAGTCTCTGTGAATGACTCGACGGGAATGCAAGTACTTAACAGCACCAATGATCTGGACCATGAAATAACGCACTTCTGGTTCTGACACCCTCTTTCTTGTCTTCAAAAGCTCCATGAGCGATTGATTGGGACAAATCTCCAAGAGGATGTAGACATTGACGTCATCTTCGAAACAGTCGACAAAGTTAACGATATTCGAGTGCTTAAGTGATTTGTGGATCTTGATCTCCAGTAAGAGCTTTGTCTTTGTCTTCTCGTTCTTGATCAGTGCCTTGGCAACGGTTTTGGCAGCATAAATTCTGCCACTGGCATCCTTCATTTGGAAGCAACGGGCAAAACCTCCCTCGCCCAAGAAGTTACCTCTACGGTAGTCAATACCGTTTCTTGTTCTGACAATAGACGGTGGGGTCTTACAGAGTGCCGAAAGCTTCTCCTTTTTCTTCTTGGGTTTCTCCTGTTGTTGCTGTTGTTGTTGCTGCTGCTGCTGTTGAACCTGTGCATGGTTGTCATGGTAGAACTGATGCTGGTTCTGGTTCTGATTCTGATTGTGATAGTAATAATCGAAGCCCGGGTCCTTTCTTCTGGTAGACTTGATCGGAGTGGTGGTACCCCTATTGAGGTGGCCGTTGTTAAGCGGCTGCAATGGCTGGGAACGCATGTTCATGATGGTATTAGTGGTAGACGGATGAACAAACGTCGTTCAAACTAGGCGAAATTACCTGTGGAAGGACGAAAACGTATTTATATGTATGTAGAATGGATTGACCTAAATGGGCAATCGGGATATATTTTCGTTTTGGCAGAAAAAGAACAGTGGGCAGGGAACGGCTTCTTGGTGGGAAAATTTGCATGGGCCCTAGCATTATGGTAGTGCAAGGTGTTTACAAAGCCACCGCATTGAGTAATAATGATGGAATTAACTATTTACAAATGCAACCAAACGAGCCGTCCTGCAGAAAACTCCAACCTAAATATCTTGATGATGGCAATGATCCTGGTACTAAAGGAGCCAATTGGGTAGAAAAGAAGACAGAAGTGATAAGAACTCAATGAAAATTAATTATTGATCGTTTTTTCACATTTGATTCATGGCTTTTGAGTGTGAATACCTTTAATGATGTGAATTCGACCTTTCTGCAGGACACATATCCACCCGATGGGGAAAAGTTATGGCATCAACAAACAAACACCCTAAAGTGGGCGCTGATGTCACGAAGAATTAGTGTATCTGGGCAGAAATTCTAAAAGGGGCTCATACGTTTTCGATGTGCTTGAAGATAACATCACATATCGATTGAATGTAGATACATGTCATTAAATATTAATCGTGGAGTTGATAATTGATGAGTGTTGCACTAGTGAGACTAGTGAGATTCACACAAGAAATAAGTTAGGTAAGTGCGTAGACGATGTAATGTACCACACAACGATATAACTTATTCAATCGCGCTAATCATTGTTTCTAGAAGTTGAAATTGGCTTCTGTACTCGGTAGCCGAGGCTGTTACATTTGATCTTGAAATTGGATACGTTCCAGTGCACGCTTAACGTTCCGTCTAAGTGTGCGACTAATGGTCTTCAAGTTGACAATTGTAATGTGAAACCTTCTAATTCTAGACACTTACATTTACCCATATATGCATTTTCTCAATATCGGTATCTTTGATTTCTATGAGTATCTACCACTATATAATTTTGCATAAGTTCCGGCTTTCCAATTTTTATTTGACTGCTTTTGCCCATCACGCAATACGTTGCGATATGATTAATGTTTACGAGAGAAGGTTGTCAAATGAAGAAACCCAAACAATAACACCAAATGACGAGACGATAGAGAAAAGCATCTGCAGATGATCGACTGCATTGTCACATGTGATATGATTCGTAATTGGTAACATTTGAGAGGTTGTTTTAACTCTGCCGAGTTGAGTGCAATCTAAGTAGACCAGTCCACGATGTTGGGTGTTCAGATGAATCCAGTTATGATTTATTTAGCCACATCTTGATGACTCAGAAATGAACTTATTAACTTGCTGATTTTTAATAGTTGTTTACTTGATCGAGATCGATACAGCAACTTTGCAACCTTCACATTGACACTACTTCCAAATTGAAGGAATAATTGGAAGTGGACATGTTCTCTTGTGATTTACATGTCAGTTAATTCTGTGTTATCGAATTGGAGTGTTTGTTTTATTGATGATCATTTTAGTACTGAGAGAGTTTTAGCGTTGACGGCTTTATTGGTAAATGGAGCATCCAACCATGCTCAGATTCATAGAATCATCAAACAAAGAAAACCGAAATTCAACTGGTAGATCACATTCATCCCTTTGCTACAATCGCTGCTCTGGTTCAAAAGTTTTCACAGGGAAATATGGTACCATGGTAGACTCATGTACCGTCTTAAATGAACATAGTTACCCACCTCGTGAATGTTTCTGGACAACAATTTGGGGTATTTGCCCAGTTAAAGGGAAAGGACTCACAGAATAAAATCATGGATCTTCAATGAAACGGTATGTACTACAAGAACAACTGGAAAATAACTGAAGTATGAGCGGACTTGACCTCGGGGAAAAATCGAATGGCAACAGATCATTTCCTAGTAAATCATTGGGGGTAGCCTCATGCTTCTTGATACTCATTCATCAACTTTACTTCTCATTTTTTAAACTCCGTATATTAATTGAAGTAAGAGCTTTCGTTATTTATGCCTTACATGACCATCCTCCCGATTTTCATGGAAGTACTTCCTGCCTCCTGCCTTTGTGGGAAATTTTTATAGTTCTGCCATGAATAGCCAGACGTTACCCTTTGGCAATTATCGTGATTAGAAAACACTCCTGTTTGGCGGCCCCTGATAACTGCGTAGTATGGCATGATCGATTGTAGTTTTCACTAAACGATCTGGAGAGAGATATCGTCAATTTATATGTCCCTTAGTTCCAGTCTACCACCTTCAACACCTGTCTCGATCAATTACATTAGAATGCTTATCAGTGCTTCATTTTGTCAGAGAACGCAATTAAGAATCTTGGAAAATATCCCAAATTTATACACTGGAATGCATTCAAAAATGCTGGCATGCCTCAGCGTACCTTATGGCACTCTGTAGTACTTCAGGATCATCCTTGATTTGCATTTCCATGCATAAAGGCTGCTTTCTCCAATTGTGAGAAAAAATTGCTTACCATGAGAGGACCATTGCGAGAGGATCTCAAACTAGCCTTCTCCAGATTCACACATCAAGGGAACTGTTAGCTAGAATTTCATCTCATTCCTATGTTCAAGAACCTTAAATTGTCAGAAGATTACTTTAAATGGTCCCAATAAAATGAAAGTCTACAGTGAACTCAACGCAATTATACAAAAAAAAAAAAATAGATTCAAGCTACACTTTATCCTATCATGCTCTTTCAACTACTTTCCCGAAGAATAATACCAAATTGATCAAAAAGATGGTCTCACTGCATGGCCATCTTACAGATCT
Organism: Sungouiella intermedia; assembly: GCA_900106115.1. Lineage (NCBI taxonomy): Eukaryota > Fungi > Ascomycota > Pichiomycetes > Serinales > Metschnikowiaceae > Sungouiella > Sungouiella intermedia. The sequence goes on along the minus strand of LT635757.1, from coordinate 760,003 downwards.
GCAATAGGTCTACCGCAAGTATTGAGCAATTCCACGACAAAAGAGGGTGAACGCCAAAGAAAAGAAAAAGCGGGGAAGCAATAACACAATAATTAAACAATACTTTCCAGTTTCTCCATTCCTCAAGCTTGGTAGTTTTTCCCTTTACGTCAAATTAGACACGTCCTGTCTCACCTGCACACACATCTTAGTCGTGTCTATCACATAAAAGTTTAGATGACCCTCAAGGATTTTTCCCTTTTAACAACCTCCATCTCCACTTTGCTGGCTGAATTTCCATTTCACCAAGATAGTCTTTTAGTGGCGAGTTTGTGTCTTGTTTGAATAACCAACTCAGTTTTTCTCAATCTCCTATGAGTGACTCGGACGAAGTTGCTCTTGCCAAATTGCCTGACCAAAGCAATGGTTTGAAAGACGAAAATGAAGAGGCACCTTTGGCTCTGATCAAGGCAAGTCCAAAGAAGAGAAAATCTAATGGATCTGCCAATGGTGAGCCTAAGAAGAAAAGGAAAAAGACAACCAAAACTAAGGTTAAGGCTGAAAAAGTCGAGGATGTACCTATGACTGAGGTTGCAAATGGTTCACAGGGTTCCCAAGACGTGAAAGACGTCAAGGATACGGCGACTCCAAAGCCTGAAGACTCAGAAGATGGTGATGACTATAAATGGTGGGAAGATGACAAGTTTGGTGAAGGTCCAGAGAGATGGCAGACGTTGGTACACAATGGAGTGATTTTTCCTCCTCCATACGAGCCATTGCCTTCTTACGTCAAGTTGTACTACGACCAGGAGCCTGTAGATTTGCCTCCTGCTGCTGAGGAGGTGGCTGGATTTTTTGGTGCCATGTTGGAGACGGACCATGCAAAGAATCCTGTCTTCCAGAAGAATTTCTTTGAGGACTTCTTGCAGGTTTTGGAAGAAAGTGGAGGTTGCAATGTCGAGATTCTGGAATTTGAAAAGTGTGATTTCTCCAAAATGTACGCCTACTTTGAAAAGGTGAGAGAAGAGAAGAAGAACATGAGCAAACAGGAGAAGAAGAGAATTAAAGACGAGAGAGACGCTTTGGAGGAACCCTACAGAACTTGTCTCTTGAACGGACGTAAAGAAAACGTTGGTAACTTCAAGGTAGAACCTCCAGGACTTTTCCGTGGCCGTGGTGCACACCCCAAAACAGGTAAGTTGAAGAAGAGAGTTTATCCTGAAGATATCACTCTCAACTTGGCTGCAGATGCCCCAATCCCTCCAGCTCCTGAGGGCCACAGTTGGGGAGAAGTTAGACACGATAAGTCGGTGGTGTGGTTGGCCATGTGGAAAGAGAACATCTCCGACTCGTTCAAGTATGTGAAATTGGCAGCTAACTCGTCGATCAAAGGTATCTCTGATATGAAGAAGTTTGAGACTGCCAGACGTTTGAAAGATCACATCGAGAGAATCAGAGCTGACTACAGAAAGATGTTGAAGGACCAGTTCATGCAGAACCGTCAGATCGCTACTGCCACTTATCTTATCGATGTGTTTGCATTGAGAGCAGGTGGAGAAAAGGGAGATGATGAAGCCGACACCGTCGGTTGTTGTTCGTTGCGTTACGAGCATGTAACTCTAAAACCACCAAGCACTGTCATTTTCGATTTCTTAGGTAAAGATTCCATCAGATTTTATCAGGAAGTTGAGGTTGATCGCCAAGTTTTCAAGAACTTGAGAATCTTCAAAAAGGAACCCAAGCAGCCTGGTGACGACTTGTTTGACCGGATTTCTCCTTCAACGTTGAACAAGCATTTGCAAGGTTACATGAAGGGCTTGACAGCTAAAGTCTTCCGTACTTATAATGCATCTAAAACCATGCAAGACCAGATGGATTTGATTGAGAACGAGGGCACTGTTTCCGAGAAGGTGATGAGGTACAATGCAGCCAACAGAACCGTGGCAATCTTGTGTAATCACCAGCGTACGGTAACTAAAGGCCATCAGGGATCAGTTGAGAGGATCCAGGAAAAAATCAAGGAAATGGAGTGGCAAAAGATTCGTATGAAGCGCATGATCTTGCAGCTTGATCCCAGCGAAAAGAAGAAGAAACCAAAGTACTTCGAAGAAATTGACGATTTGACTAAGGAAGATCTGATGATGATCGTACATCGGTTGATCGAGAAGCAGAAGGAACAGGCGCAAAAGAAGTGGACTCGAGATAACGAGAAAAGAAAAGCCGAGAAACAAGAGTTGTTGGGTGAAGACGACTTGCAAGAAAAGTTGGACAAGATCGAAGAAACCAAAAAGGAGTACGAAACGGAAGTGGAGACAGAGAATCCCGAAGTGCCCAAGGGATCGACGGTTGCCAAATTACAATCACAGATAGAAAAACTCGAAAACCGGATATTGAATACCAGCTTCCAGTTGAAGGACAAGGAAGACAATAGTGAGGTGTCATTGGGTACATCCAAGATGAACTATATCGACCCACGGTTAACAGTAATGTTCTCGAAGAAGTTCAACGTTCCCATTGAGAAGTTGTTCACCAAAACCTTGAGAGACAAGTTCAATTGGGCCATCGAGTCGGCAGATGAAAATTGGAGGTTTTAGTCTTGTATTATAGATGCTGTTTAGGATTATATTCAGTCGCATTGTATTGTTTTGTCAATACAGTTATAAAATATTCACCGAGAAACTCCCGCCTTGCAGAAACCTCGAATATTCTGCACAAACCTGTCGTATATACCATATTTCAGCCACATGTGCCTGTTGGAGAACGCCGGTGATCTTTCCCACAATTCATCAGTACTTTAGTCATTGGCGACGGAAGAATGCTGGACATTGCATCAAGTTTTTCCGGTGCGAACTATAAAGGGTAGCCTTCTCGCACCTTTTTAATTACGGTACTTTTTATCCCCTTTTCTAACTTTTCCTCACCTTGTCGCCTAAGATTGACACCATATTAGCCTGCAGTTAAGTCGATCGGAGACGTTCTGTCGCGCCGTAGGCACCCATAACAAACCACGACGCGCTTAGTACGTACGCGGGGCTCTTTATATTACAATCGATCGCTTCTTTGTTTTCTCGGTGCACATAATTCATTTACTTGCTTGATTTCTTTCTTTATTTGTACGCCGTTTCTTTAAAGCGCACCCAACTTTTGTCATTCCTTAACTATGCGCTTTTCCTTAGTGCTTCTCGCGTTGGCTGCGGTGTCCACGTGTGGGCCATTACCTCAACGAACTGGTATTGTCCATCACCATCATCACCACCACCATGCTAAGCGGGCCCTTGAAGCTCGTGCAGACTCGAAACAGACCTCCCTGACTTCTCTGACTTCTTCCACTACCACTGTGTCTGGTCTGTCTCAACTGTCTCTGTCTAAGGTGCTGAATACCCTGAATCTGCAAACTTCGTCCAAGTCTACGAGTGACTCTAGCAGCTCGTCTGCTTCGAAAACTTCGAAATCAAGCATTCTGACTACTTCTACGGAATCTACTTCCTCATCCAGTGATACCGACAAGCTTCTGGCCATGACTAGCACCACAGGCATGCCTACGGTTCTGACCAAAGCACAAACCACTACAAGTACTTCTTACTCGTATTCGATATCCGTGCCTCCATCTGAACAGACTGGCTCTTATGATAAGAATCCTTACGTTGTGAACTCGCTGGCTCCCGACAACATCGTTTTCATTGGTGTCGGCGCTGCGACGGGAGCATTGTTGTTTGCAGCCATTGTTGTCAGAATTGCTTCATGGTGTATCAGTCGCAGAAAAGCCAAATTGGAGAAGGAAGTGTATTTTCACAACTACTCTCATAAGTTTTCATCGGGAAGCAGTGTGGATTCTGCCAGCTTCCTTTTGGGAACTTCTTCTCAGCTGTCATTCTTTGAGAAGAGCTCCAACTCCTCGCTGAATATGCTCGAAAAACAGTCACTCAACTGGGATGTCAGCGGTCAAGGTCGCACTTATAGAGACATGCTGGCACACATGGAGAGGCGTGGGTCCATGACTTTCGGGCCCGTGCTTGAGTTGATGATGACAAGTTCACGTTCCAATCTTGAGCTTCCAATGCTTCATTCACAAGAGACCAGTCTGCGAATCCTGTTAACTGCTCCATCTGTTCTTGACATGCCAGTTTACGCTGACCTGCTCTCGGATTCGAGGACTGAGCAAAGAAGTGAACCACGGAGTGAGCTGCGGAAAGAGAGACCTCCTTCACAATTGCTCGATGAATTATTAGAAGGCGTGCACACCTTAGATCCTGGGATGGGTCACAAGTAGGTCACCTACCCTCATGAGCATTTGTCACCATTTTTTAAACCACTTGACGTGGTTTGTGTTATTCATGTGACACCTCTTTGCATACAATTATTAATTTCAAAGAACATTTTCATGTTTCTTACTCCCGCACCCTGTAGACTAAAATCTCGCAGCGCGTGCACATCAATATCCGGTACGATTTGTTCGTTCTGCCGGCCCGCACTTGTATAAAAGATTGTTCTTACCAACCTCAAAACCTAAATTTCGGTCCAGATGTCAAATGCGTATTTTTGCGTCTTCATGTCTATTGCTTTCATAGTTGCTTTGGTAATCGGAACTGACAATTTGCTTAACCTTGAAGGGGCTATCGCCTCTATCATTCTTGCAGGATGCCAAACTATTTATGATGCTTGGCATCCTATTGTGTGTGAGGAACCAACGAGTACGAAGTGTATCAACCTAAGACGCGGCCGTGTATTTGTTCTGGTTATCTGTATCTTATCAATTGTGTTTGTTGTAGCAAAAATTGTTTTACTCAAGTTCAGACAAAGGTGAGACTTCCCCTTTCGAATTCGATGGGGTTCTCATTTCGGTTTCATTTATATATATATATATATATATTAATACACATATATACGAAAGTCCACTGACATCCACGAATTCTGGAACGGGGTATTCGAATTTGGGATGTTGGACATGCGACTTTCTCGTGGGAAATACCGTATCAAGACTCAACCAAGATCCCCGGACGATTCGTTTAACTGAGAATTAGTTCCTTGCGAAGCTCATTCAATTCGAAACTGTTTTCTATTTTTGAACAAACTACAAAACCTCCCAAATAGCCAACATTCAAGCTTATCTCTCTGCGTCACTTCCTCAAGATACAAATTTAACCCCAAATGGTCACCACAATCTTTAAATTTCAACGCAAAGTCGTTCGCAAACCTTTTAGATTGAATATTCCCTTGCTGCAGCTGGTGTGTGATCCATCTACACTCTAAGTGTACCCATTAAGGAGCCGGAAAACCACTACACCGCGCCATTCAAGATTGGCTAGAGTCCCCGCCCCCGCAATTGTCATGGCTTCCGCGCATGCTCTGTGCAGCGCACTCCCGTCACTCCTTTCTCCCGGTGTCCAGCCAAATTCACTGACGATATCCACGGGTCAGACTTATCTTGTCTTTTCAAACAAACCACCAGTTTAAATTCAGCCGTCGCAATAAACTTCTATAATGTTGAGAGCATCAATTGCACCTTTGAGATTAGTATCCGTCCCATCCATCCGGGCAATCCATGGATGTGCCAGAGTACTTGCTAAGAACGACTCATCCACCATCGATTCGTTCAAGCTCCCATCTCAGACGTCAATTAACGAATGGGAGTTCAAATATGACTTCGTGCCTAAGGTTGCGCAACCAAAGATCCCTCCTGTGAGTCCTGAGGCTGTGAAGCAAGACATTGCTCAGACCAAGAAGCAACAGGTCGAGACCGAGTTGTTCAACAAGGAATTGAATTCCTCAGTCAAAGTTGAGGCCAATAATGCCGCCGTTGTTAGTGGAGGTGAACAAGTTGGTGCAGAGGTTGAGTATCTCCAGGATAAGGGATCTGAGCCTGTGGACTCTTCTCCGAAGACTCGCATTGGAGAGTCTCAGCCAAAGAAGACCGCTAACCATGACAATTACGTTCAGTCGTCGATCAATCCTGAGATCAACCAATCCACTGTTGTGAGTCTTGACCACGACAAGGAGGTTGACCATAAAACCTCGGATGTCCACCACGCAAAGGTGGTCGATGATGTTGAACACGACCACGAGACCCAACAGGCACCCACTGAGACTTCTTCTAGTGGCGCAGCTAAACTTTTCGCCGTATTAGGATTGGGAGGTGTTGCTGGCTACTTTTGGTTTGGAGCTCCAGAGAAGAAAAAGTAATTGATAGACGGTGCCCCAATAGATTAACAAGTGACGAATTGTAGGGACAAGAAACCTGAAGAGGCTTCTGTCAAGCATGAGGTACCAAGAGGAATCGAATCTCTGAAGAAAGATCAATATTGGAACCTTAGAAAAGACTATTCAAGCTCTGGAGACTTACTACTCATAAGAGATACTCTACTCACTTCTGAGTTTCAGTACCCAAGACACACCCTCTATGATAATCTAAAAATCGGCCTCAAATCCCAGAACATCTACATCATTTCTCCGGTGTTAATAAATATATTGTTCTTTTTTTTATGTATATACATGAGCCGTTTAATAACGACGAGCAGCCTCCTGGCATGCCTTCAACTGCTGCAAGTAGTAGTCGCAAATTTGCATGTTGCCGTCGTTCTCCTCCAAACATCTAGTGAAGGATCTGGCGTCAACCTCGCACGATCTACCCTGCTCTTGTTGGTAGCTCTGTTGTTGAGCAGCCAACTGCTGAGACTCAACTGGAGCAGCAGGGGCGGAAGAGCCGCCAAACATGGAAGTGATACCGGCACCCAAGGTGTGACCGATGGTGGAACCGACAGCGACACCGGCAGCAGTAGAAGCCATCTGGCCAAACAAACCTGGGCCCTGCTGTTGGGTCTGGGGATGAGACACCGAGGTTGGATGTGGGTGTGGAGCAGCTGGAGCGTGAGGAGCTGCAGCGGTATGAGCGGATCTAGATTGCGTTCTCACTGGAGCGGATCTTCTTTGTCTAGCCATTTTTGTGTTGTAAAGAGAGAGAAAAGGTGGAGAGAATTTGGCTTTATATAAACTTTTTCTTAGTGGCGAGCGCCATGTCGTATGTCGCCGAAGTTATGAAAATGTCGCGCGGTGACCATGTGGAGCTTCTGGAGACTTCTAATAGATTTGAGATACGAGTTTGAAATGAAAATATAAGATATGAAGTGGATCTTAGAATAAAAGGTTATTGACTTACTCGATCAATTGATGGCAATTGGATTTGAAATAAATATTGAAAAGAGTAGAAAAAAGAAATTTCAATAATCAGCACTGATTAGTGATACTAAGAGGAAGAAGACTTAACCATACTGCTACTATTGTAATTTTACTTTTGAGAATTAACTTCTTGAAGAAAGAGAGGAAATTTGAATTTTCAATTGTCTTAATGATGGTAATTTTCTTTACGATTTCGCAAATTCATGTGTTTCACTGACACTAGTGGTCTTGTCTTCAAGTTGTAGCCCAATAGAGTTTTGAAATGATTGATTATATTAAGGTACATCGGGACTTACGGTGGATGCATTAGCATAGTTTTCTTTGGAAGAGTGGGAACTTCAACTAAGGCAAAATCTGAAAATACAGAAAGTATGGCTGATGTGATGGTGTTGTGAGTTGACCAAAGTAGGGCATACCGTTGCGAAGGGAGCAGAGATGCAACAATCCCACTTGTGGTGAATTTGTTGATCAAGATTTAAATACAAAGAACATTTGATGTATTCATATGCTTTCGATTGTTAGCGGTTTGAGATTTATTAATGGTGTCTAAGTTATCTATTACCACTAAGTTGTCCACGATATCTTCCACGGCATGTAAGGTATTCAACTCGTTGAATGAGCCATGATGCCATTGTTATCCATTCCATACATTGTATTTGATGTCTTATTCAATGAGCCTTGGTCCTGCTCCGTAAACGCCTTAGTAACCCAAAACTTTTCCAATCACTGGAGTCATGCATTATATCCTGGCCCCATCACAATGCGTTCATACAGCTCAAGTTAGATGCCTCACCCCTTCAATCTGATAATAAATCGTTCATAAAATTTATCTTAGGAGAACTTTGAAACAATCTGCTCTTAAAATAACATTGAAAAAACATATTCCTGGTTCCTCTGTTGTGTCTTGTGAGCACTATTTGACACATCATGTTCAAACATTGCAAAAATCGAAAACATAGAAAAATTCAACTTTTATTACTCAAATTCCCACCATATCTTCCTCTCCAAGTCTTCACATACTTTTATCTCTATTTTATTCACAGACTCTGTGTCTGTTATCTCCCCAAGCCGAATCGGATCACCTCTACTGCATACTCTCCCCCATCAACTATAGATCCAACTACTCCAGAATCTCCAATTCATGGTTGGCCACATTGCTCCATCACGTGTAACTCCCAAATTCTAATTATCACATTATGATTCTGCAAATATTCACTCCGTATGTGTACGTGTCCGTCCACAGCTGCATGTTCACGTCTCTACGGCGTGCATCCACATCCAATAACCAGACATACTACCAGACGCTCCAATTGCTGCCGCATGCGTCATTGAAAGAGATCAAAATGCAATTCAAGAAGCTTCTGATCAAGTTCCATCCCGACCAAAATGCACATTTGAACGACGAGGAGAAGGCAGCGAATAACAATAAGTATGTGGAGATGGTGCAAGCCTATGAGACTCTCAAGGACGCCAAAAGAAAGCGTGAGTACGATGCGACCCTCACGGGCTCCAGAAGCTCACAGGGTTATCACTCGCCACGGTCGAGTGCCTCTGATTGGCACAACAAATATTATGGAGAAGCAAAGTACTATTCTCGAGGAGGAGCATCCACTAGTCACACTTCAGCAAGTTACAATCCCAGACGAAAGGTTTACAATGCATACAAAGGGCCGGGAGCAGATAAACAGGGCAATTTTTCAGGAGAGCACAGAAACTATGGTGATAGAAATGATGTACCGCATTTTGATTATAACGAACATCTCTCAAAACACCTAAAGTTCGAACAGAGGATTTACGGCAAGCACATGACAGATGCAGAGCGTGACGCCATTATTAGGCAGCTAACCCGTGACGGAAACGTAAAAAATGTTAGCGAAGAGTTAATCACCAAGCACCTAATGCGAAATGCCTCCAGATCTGGACCCCCACGAACTGACTCATCGCAAGGATCAGCTAAACACAGCCACTACATGTATCAGAAGTACCAAGGAACACAAGAGGAAGAAATCACATTGGGGATGAAAACAGCGTTGATGTTGGGAGGTGCAGGGTCGGTTTACCTATTGTACCATGCATTGCTAGCATGAATAGTCGAATACGTCGGTATTATAGTATATAAAGAACAAAGAGGGAAACAACGAACCGAAGCGTTCTCTCCAGTCAAATGCAGGGATGTTAATTTTCTATGGCCATTAACGGTCGACTTCGCCGAACACCAAGTCCATGGTACCAATGATGGCCACAGCATCGGCCAACAAGTTACCTCTGGCAATGTGGTCGAATGCTCCCAAGTGAGCGAAACCAGGAGCTCTAATTTTACATCTGTATGGTCTCTCAGAGCCGTCCGAAACAACGTAGACAGCCATCTCTCCCTTAGGGGCCTCAATGGCCGTATACGTCTCACCTTGAGGAACAGCGTAACCCTTGGTGAACAACAAGAAGTGGTGAATCAAAGCTTCCATATCCTCCTTCATTCTCTCTCTGGATGGAGGGGCAATCTTGAAGTCCTCCACCTTGATAGGGCCCTCAGGCATGTCGTTAATGCACTGCTGGATGATTCTCAATGACTGTCTGAACTCCACCATTCTGCACAAGTATCTGTCGTAACAGTCACCATTGACACCGACAGCCACCTCGAAATCCACCAATTCATAAGCATCGTATGGCTGAGACTTTCTGATATCGAAAGGAATACCGGAACCTCTGAGCATGACACCGGACAAACCGTAGTTCAATGCGTCGTCAGCAGTCACAACACCAACATCCTGGGTTCTGGCCTTCCAAATACGGTTGTCGGTAACCAACTCCTCGGTCTCATCGATTCTGTCACCGAATTGGGTAGCCCACATATAAATATCGTCCAAGAGACCCACAGGCAAATCCTGCGAGACACCTCCAGGTCTGACGTAGGCAGCGTGCAATCTGGCACCAGAGACTCTCTCGTAGAACTCCATCAACTTTTCTCTCTCCTCGAAACCCCACAAGAATGGAGTCAATCCACCAACATCCATAATGTGCGACAACACGGACATACAGTGGTTCAACACACGGGTGATCTCACCAAACAACGTTCTCACGTACTTGGCACGCAATGGAACCTCCACGTTCAACAACTTCTCCACAGCCAATGCGAAAACCAACTCGTTGGTCATCATAGACACGTAATCCAAACGGTCAAAGTATGGCAAAGCTTGCATGTATGTTTTGGACTCAATCAACTTCTCGGTACCTCTGTGAAGCAAACCGACGTGAGGGTCCGAACGCACGATCTCTTCTCCGTGCAACTCCAAAATCAATCTCAACACTCCGTGTGCTGCTGGATGCTGAGGTCCAAAATTGATGGTGAAATGTCTGATTTTGGTGTTCTGTCTGGCCACCTTCTTTGGATCATCGTCACGGCCCCACACCATGTCGACCTCATCCATGGCCTCGGTGAAGGTAGTCTTACCCAAAATCTCACCTTCAGAAGAATACCTCTGGGCTGGTTTACCCATGGCGTTGGTGAATGGCTTGACAGGGTCGGTAGCGACACCTGCTCTGAGGGCAGAAACCAGTGAGAAGAACCGCGCTGGCCGCTGGGCTCTGGCCAAGTTTCTGATGGAAAACATGGGGATGTTAGTTTTGGTGAAGAAAAAAGTTGTGCGTACTTGACTTAGAAAAAGCCAGGACTTCATTGGTTGGTGCGAAACATCCGTACACCAGTTGTGGCCAGTAGGTTGAAGCACCTGGGCGAAACGGACTTTAAAAGGTAGCTTTGAGTATGTTATGATGGTTTTGGAATGTTGAAGGTATGTTAGAGCTTTCTGTGAATTTTGGAGTATTTTCAAAGTGGTTTGGTGTGGTTTTGGTGTGACATTTGTGTATAATGGTGATTTTAAGTACGAAGTGCTGAAGAAGTGAAGAAATGAAATGAAATCACAATTGAGATCGAGATTGGCAATAAGGACAGTGAAATTCGGACTACAGGACCAATTTATGAGATTTTGGCTTTTCACAACAATTTTTGGAAAGCAAAGTGGGAATTGGCCAGAGATGCTGAATTTAATGTACTGCATCCAACACACAATGGATCTTTCGCTTAAACAAGTTGAAAGGGATGAAGGCCATGGCTGGATTATTTAAAGAGTTTACTGGGTGAATTGAAGAGATTGAGAAGTTTCATATGAGTATGGCACTCTTGTGTATTACAGTCACCTGAGCAAATCTGTATAGTATGTCTCTTCGAGTCCAATAATGGGCATACCAATTCTACACTTGTGTCATTAAGCAACTGTAATAATATGCAAAGTGATGAATTAATGAGAAGCAAACGCGAGTTTCCTTCAAACAGCTAAAATTCACATTATTGATAATTTTAACGAATATATTAATCACATGGATCCATCTTCATGTAATTTGATGCGGTGGCTCAATGGCAGAGCTTTTGATTCCAAATCAAAGGGTTGCAGGTTCGATTCCTGTCCGTGTCAATTATTTTTCCAGTCTTGAAGATCATTAACAATCTTTTTTTTTTGTTTCTCCACCCTTCATCTCCAACAATGGCCAAAAAACCAAAGAAGGACCAAACTCCTACCCCGGAGCCTAAGGATACCAAATCGAAAAAGAAAAACTCCAAGACAGATCCTCCACCTCAAGATGGCCCTGCCAAACCTCAACGTGGATTAGCCATCGGAGATAACTTTGGATGGACAGGAAAGCTTCCGGCCACACTACTTTACGAACATTGCCAGAAACAGAAATGGAACAAAGTGGTTTTTGATATGCGCAAAACCTCCAAAGGATTCATTGGCATCGCCGATCTCAGCTGGGAAAACCCGAAGACCAAAGAGGTGGTTCATGTTAAGATGTCGCCAGAAACTGACTTACTTCCGCCTCGAGAAACCACTAATGAAGCCAGACACTTTGCCGCTACCTATACGATGTACAGATTGAATTATGTTAAGAACTTGAAAATGGTGCTTCCTACTATTTTCAGAGACTACTGGTCAGATCTTGAGAAGAGGAGACTTGAAACGTTGAAAAAAAGTAAGGCAGAGCACGACAGATACTACAATCCCAATCCATTTCAGGTGGTTTTGGACGAAAGAGCCGAGAAAGAGGCCAAACAGAAAGAGAGACAGATCAGAGAGAATAACGAGGCTAAGGTCAAGAAGCCTAGCGCAAGCATTGCCATTGTGGGAACCAAAACACAAGATAGAAAAAGTCAACTGGCACTGAAGGTGACGAAACCAAAGATCGCGAAGCAGTTTCCCACAATTGGTAGAAAGGCATGGGAGAATGCACCATTTGTCGATTTTCCCACCGATGTGAGAGCATCCATAGAGACTTCCATCAAACACCACATCAAATGGGTAGAGGAGACCGCTCACAAGTCAGAAAATGCAGCAGAGTGGCTGTCCCAGTTGGTGAGCATCGGCTTCCGACAACTACATGTCGAAGAGGCCCTCTCATATACTCACACATTCACCGACGCACTCGAATGGCTATTATTCCACATCCCCGAGGACGATTTACCCATGTTTTTTACCAAGAGAGACGAGGACTCTGGTGTGTCGCTCAAGATCTCCACCAATATCCAGACAGAATACCTTCTCCAAAGACTTTCCCTTTCTGGGTTCGACAAGGATGAAATCCAGTCGACTTTGCTTGATAATAATGGTGATGAAGTATTAACATCTATTGCATTGACGAACAAAATTATTGACTACACTCCAAAACCAACTTCTCCTCAAGGTGATGAGTTCGATATGTGGCTCATGGAGCTTGAAGGAATTGAAGCTGTGGGAAGTAACAAGGTGGAGTTCACCGATGGGTCTAGAAAAGTCGCATCTATTTTGTTGAACGTGCCCGGGGTAGCTCCTGGAATGCTCCTGGTGAAATTGTTCTTCTCTGAGACCTACCCTGTGAATTTTCCGGGTATCTTCCTTGTAGTCAACAACCAATCGTTCAAACTTGCGAACTACATCAAACTATCCATTCTCAGACAATTGCTCACTTATGTGGACGAAAACAACTTATTAGGAGAATGCTTTCTTTACTCAATTGTTGAGTGGCTCGAGCAGAATATTGCCAGAGTCATTGAGCACCCAGGCCCACTTTCATTACTTGGAACGTCTGATAAGGAAGAAAAAGCCAAAACTTCAACGAACGTACAGCTGAAAAAAGTGAAGAATAAAGGAAGATCGATTGTTCTTCTGCAAGCAGAAATCGATTCCATGCGTAAAGAATACAATGAACACAAGGGCTCCTCAGCATTGAAAGACTCACTTGCAAGAAGAGCCAAGTTACCAGCCTGGAAGAAGAGAGAGCAATTAGTGCAGGTGATTAACTGTAACAAAGTGACTCTTGTCACCGGAGAAACCGGTTCGGGTAAGAGTACTCAGATTGTTCAGTTCATCCTTGATGATCTCAATTCAAGAGACAACTTTACAGGCACGATTATCTGTACCCAACCCAGACGTATCTCTACCATCGGATTGGCAGAGCGTATTTCTGAGGAGCGAATTCTGACAGTCGGTTCTGATGTGGGATACATAATCAGGGGTGAGAACAAGACTCTGAAAAAGACAAGGCTTCTGTTCGTTACCACTGGTGTTCTTCTCCGTATGCTCCAAACATTCCTAGCATCGAAAGACGATAATGACACCTTGTTTACTAATCTTGAGTATATTTTCATTGACGAAGTGCACGAGAGATCGGTAGATAGTGATTTTCTATTGATCATTCTCAAGAAGATCATGAATAAATTTCCAAAATTGAAGATAGTCTTGATGTCGGCCACAATCAATACGGAAACTTTCATGAATTTTTTTTCCACTCCTGTGAACCATATTCACATCGAGGGTAGAACCTTCCCAATTGAAGACCACTATCTTGATTCCATTTTGGAGAACTTGGATTACTCAATTACCACGTATGAGGGCCAAATCATCAAGCCAAAAGCAGATTCTCATTTCTTCAAGAGCGGAACATTAAGTTACGAGTTGATCTCCCAACTCTGTGTTTATGTTGACGATAAGTTGACCAGCGAGCGCAACACGGGCTCTATCTTGATCTTCTTACCTGGTATTATGGAGATCAACAAATGTATTCGGGCTGTTGAGAAAGAATTTCTGAAATCGGATAGTTCTTGCTGGTGTTTACCATTACACTCTGCGCTTTCTTCGAAAGATCAAACAAAAGTCTTCAGAAATCCTCCAAGAGGGTCGAGAAAGATTGTTGTGTCTACCAACATCGCTGAAACATCTATCACCATCCCTGACTGTGTGGTTGTGATTGACGGAGGGCGTTCTAAAAGTGTCTTTTTCGACTCGAGAGCGAATACCACCAGATTGGTGGAAAACTGGTGTTCAAGGGCCGAAATGGCCCAGAGAAGAGGTCGTTCGGGTCGTATTCAAAACGGAACCTGTTACCATCTATACACCAAGGAGACAGAGACTGGGACATTAGCACAACCAATTCCAGAAATTCGTCGTACTCGTCTTGAAAATCTATTCTTGGTTGTCAAGGCCATGGGAATCAATAAAGTTGAAGATTTTTTGAACAGTGGATTAGATCCTCCAGAGGCCCAATCCTTGAGCAAAGCTAGAAGCATGCTTGGAGAGATTGGCGCTTTGACTATTGACGAAGAATCGGAGAAGTTGACACACTTGGGTAAGTACTTGTCTTTTATTCCAACGGATCTACAATCTGGTAAGCTTTTGCTCCTAGGGTGTATTTTCGGATGTGTGGAGATTTGCTTGACCATTGCTGCTGTTTGCTCAAGTGGAAGTCCATTCCTGAGAAATTTCGATGTCAAAGACGAAGTTAACAAAGCTAAATTTGCCCTTGGAAGGAATCAAGGTGATCTTCTTGCCGCTGCGTTTGCATTTCATGAATGGGAATCTTCACCTAGAGAATCGAGAAAGAAGTTTATCGCCGATAATCATCTTTCTTACTTGACATTGCAGGATATACAGTCGACTAGGGCACAATACTTGCTGACGTTGAAGGAAATAGGATTTGTGACTTTCGGGTATAGCGCAGATAGGAAAAACCGCTACAACGAGAATAACAGCAATTACACTATTGTTCGAGCCATCATCACCGGATCTTTCACTCCTCAATTGGCTAGAGTGCAATTGCCGGATCCGAAATATGCTCAAACTTTGGTTGGAGCAGTGGAAATCGACCCAGATGCTAAATTGACTAAGTTCTGGATCCGAAATGAAAAGTACATTGAGCAAGCCAACTCTGGTGGACCGATTGAGGAACTTCCTGCAACCCGAGCATTTATTCATCCGTCATCCATGCTATTCTCGACGAATTCGGGGGCTGTTAATATTCCAGATTTGGAGGACCTCACACTTGAAGACGGATCAGTCGACCTTCAAAAGGCTAGGGAAAACTTCGACTTATCACCATCTGTTAATTTCAACTCAAATGCCATGCACAAGGCTCCTTTCGTTGTCTACACTTCTTCGAACCAGACTTCCAAATTGTTTCTCCGAGACATTACCCCCACAAGTACATTGGCAGCACTTTTGTTTGGAGGTGATATTCTGTATGATTTGGGGTCTATCACCACTGGTAAGAAATGTCCGGGTATTGTACTTGACCAATGGATGCCAATCAGAACGTGGTGTAAGAATGGAGTATTATTGAAGCGTCTCAGAGTTCTTCTTGATCAAGTGATTGAGAATAAGTTGTCCAGTCCTGAAGTTGAGAAAGCTCAAGGGGATGACGACGAGATTTTGAAGATAGTTGCTAATGTCCTTACTGTGGAGGTTAAACTGCGCTAGTTGAGGTTTACGACAACGGAGATTCGATCGGAAAAAAACAATTAGTGCTTCTCAATTAACGGACTTCGAATTTCCATTTATTTCATGGTGTAAAACTACCATATCGAGAATGCCTTGAAATATGTCAATGTACCTTGTCTCAGATCTGAACTGCATCCGAAAGTTCGTTAGCAACACTTTACGATAACGTCACGTGCCATCAGATCATCGCAGCCATGCTTACAAATGATCCACGATAGATATAGCCCATTGCTAAGCCAGATTGCTTCAAGAATATTAGCATTTTTTCTTTCCTACTTTGTTTCCAAGTCAGAACTAGTTTTGAGTTATTTTGGATAGTGAGAATCCTCCTCATCAGCCACAGTATCTCACATATTTGACGATGTCAATTCGCAACCAACAAGATCTGGAGTCCGAGGAGCTTCTACCGAGTTTGTCGGACAATAAACCAACTCAATATGGAAGCTTGGTCGATTCAGATTCAAACTCTTCTTCCAATGAGCTTGAACCACTCAAATCTGAAGAAGCACTCGGTATGAATGTGGACCTCGAAGACGACGATTTGAAAGATCTACCTAAAGCAGTTAGAGAAACTGTGCCATTGACAGACGATCCAAATATACCTGTATTGACTTTCAGGTACTTTGTGCTTTCCACACTTTTCATCATTCCTGGAGCTTTCATCGACACTGTGAATTCCTTCAGAACTACATCAGCAGCATATTCCATTTTCTTTGTTCAAATAGCTGCCCATTGGGCTGGCAAGTGGATGGCCAAGACTCTTCCGGACCGTAGAATAAATTTGGGTCTCTTCTCATTTTCACTCAATCCTGGACCATGGTCAATCAAGGAGACCGCATTGGTCACCATCACAGCCAAAAGTGGAGCCACAGGAAACTTAGCAACCAATGCCCTAGCTCTAGTTGAGATATACTTCGATACGAAGGTTCCAGCATGGGTAGCCATAGGGTTCATGTGGTCCATTGTGTTCATTGGATATTCTTATGCTGCAATAGCCAAAAGAGTGGTGAGTTATGACCCTCAGTTCCAATGGCCACAGTCTTTGATGCAGACAGCCTTACTACAGAGCCAGAAGAAAGCCGATGGAACAAGAAGAGGCGGTTCTCAAATGCGAATTTTCTTCATATGTGCCGTGGCCCTCTTTCTATGGCAGATGTTACCGGAGTACCTCTTCCCCATGACATCTTCGGTGGCGTTTTTGTGCTACATGGCTCCAACAAACCATGCAGCTAACTTTATTGGCTCGGGATTGGGAGGAATGGGGTTACTCAATTTGTCGTTCGATTGGGCTAACATTACATCTCTGGTGATGTTGTATCCATATTGGGTACAGGTAATCCAGTTTGTTGGTTTCATAATTGGTGCTTGGGTGTTGATTCCATTGGCAAAGTGGTCGTCACTCTTTTCGTTCAAACATGGACTCATGTCTAATCGTTTGTTCACCAATGAAGGTATGTTGTATCCAACAGACAAACTTATAACTTCTGAAGGACTCTTCAACAAAAGAGCCTATGAATTTTACGGTCCAGTGCACCTTGGATCGCAGAGGGCATGGAACATGTTTTCGGATTACGCAGCTTACGTCTCTGGAGTAGTGTGGGTGGTGGTTTTTGGATGGCTGCGTCTCAGAGCCAGTTTTGGAGGTCGAAAAGTGACTTTCAATGATCGCCTCAACAAATTGCACAGAGCATACAGAGAGGTCCCTGGATGGTGGTACTCGGCACTTTTCATGGTCTCGGTAATTTTCTTGACAGTTATCTATCGCAGCGGATACCTTTTCATGCCATGGTGGAGTGCGGTGATTGCCTTAATGGTTGGTTCGGTGATTGTCACTCCACTTATGTGGTTGTATGCGCTTTCCAACTTTCAATTGCCCATTGGAACTTTCAACGAGTTACTATATGGATATTTGGTTCAGGATCTATCCGTCAAACATCCAGCAGGAGCCGCATTCTTTGGATGTGTGGCTGGAAATGCTTGGTACCGGTCCCAGTACCACTTGGAGCTGATGAAGTTGGGATTTTACAACCATATTCCACCGACTTTGGTCTTCTTCTCCCAAATATATGGAGAGCTCATCGGAGTTCCAATCAATTACTTGAGCTTCCAGTGGGTGATGAATTCCAAGTGGGAATACCTTACGGGAGTGAAGACAGATCCACTTCACCAATGGACAGCTCAGAGCATCGTCACTTACCATACAAACGCCATCCAGTACGTTGTGCTTGGACCTAGAAGACTTTTCGAGAACTATCCATGGTTGCCATATGGGTTTTTGGTCGGACTTGCTGCTCCATTGGTGATTTTTACTCTCCATAAAAGGTTTCCAGCTAGCAAGTTGCAATTTGGACTCTGGAACACAACGGTGTTTTTTTCCACCATGAGCCACTTTTATGGGAATGTATCTACTGGGTACTTTTCCAAGTTCCTTGGTGGAACCGTTACCATGTTCTACGCTTACCGGTACCGCAACCAGGTATGGAGAAAGTATAATTATGTTGTTGCCGCTGCACTAGATACAGGGTACAATTTGGCATTGACATTCACTTTTGTGTTGTTTACGTTGGGAATCAGTGCACCCGTGTGGTACGGAAACGATCCACGGAGTGTTGAACGGTGTTTTGCATTATAGAATAGGTAAATTTTAATGAGCAGGTATTAGGAGAAACTAACTTTGTAGTGAGCACAACATGAAAAACACGAAATATGAGCAACAATGCTGCAACACATCGATTGAAAGAACGTTTCAGCAAAAGAGATTATAAGGTCACTCTTGTCAAATAGATCTCACCAGTTGCCAAGCATAAGAAGCTACATCCGATTATTAACTTCAGCACAGGCAAAATATCAAAAACAATTAAGACAGAAGAAAAGAAGAAAATATAAACTAGAAAAAAAAATTCAACAATTTCATAATGATAAGAAGTAAATTGTATTTGAATGTCTTAGTCAATGATTTATTCTGCTGCCATTAGAAGTCTGGTTCATACACCCGTACACCATAATCTCACATCGAGTGAACAATTCATCAATACATATTTCACTCCCATTCCTCATCATGAGTCAATCACCAAACCCCAATCAGCAGAATATGATCCTGATGATGCAGCCAGCGCAGGTAACGCAGCTTGTGGAAGCATTAAAGGAGGAATTAGCTCAGGGGAAGGCTGCAGGCGCTGACACAGCCAAAGCACGTCAACATTTACAGAAAGCTAATCAAATCAAGCAAGTCTTGCTAAAATACCAGCAGCAACAGAGGGCTCAACAGGCACGTGCAAATGGACAAGCTGGTGCCACTTCTGGAAATCAGGCACCTCAGGGCCAGCAGATGACTGGCATGGCCGCTGGTAATCAAATGGGAACAGGTGCTCCAGCTGCTACAGGCGCGCAAGCATCGTCAATGGGACAGCAGCAATACACAAACACGATTCCACCCGGATCGGGGCGCCAGGGCAGCCCTTCGAGCATGGTGAACACAGGAATGGGCGATGTTGCCCAGGGACGTCCAACAACAGGTGCAACATCCGCTACGGGATCTACGGGAGCCACGGGAGCCGCGGGAGCGTCAGGTGTCACCAAGGAGAAATATGACCAAGTTCGTATTCGTATTCAGGATTTGGAGCGTAAAATTCGGGCCTTGGAGACCAGTAAGCGGCCCGATATGAAAGAGGAAGAAACTAAACAGATTAATGACCAGTTGAACGAGTTCCGCCTCAAATATAGCCAGTACTCGAAGTTTGCGCTCTACATGCGCAATCAGTTGATGGAGCAGTCCCGTGCAGCCTCGCTGACTGCAGCAAGCCCTGCACCCCGTGCTGGTTCTCCTGGTGCCAACATGGGTGGTGGAGCTGCCGTGAGCTCTGCCCCTCATAACATCAACGTGCAAGCACCACGGGCAGCAGCCGCTACCACTGCTGGATCGGCCCCAACTCCAGCAACCACCAATCCAGCCGTAGTGGTTGCCAACGCCAATGCAACAAGCAGTGGTGCACAAGACACCAGCAGACCAGCGTCAGCTCAAGCTTTGGGTCCACAAACAGGCGCAGGAACCCCCAACAAGGGTCTGAGTGCGTCCCCACAGCCTAAGGATGGTGCAGGCGTGCCAGGCGTCAATTTGCTGGGTATTACAAAGCCCAGTGTCCCTTCGCTACCCATTCTGAGCACAATCAACGTGAATCCTCCAACTCCAATCACCTTGAAACCTGGATCTAACAACATGCGTCCAACCTTGGCTGGAGGAAGCGCCTCCGGTCTTGGACCCATGATGGGATCTCCGGCAATTGTGCGCATGCCCACATTTGACATGGCATCCACCGGTCCTATCCCTGACAATAGCGGACGGGTGCTCACAAAAAGAAAATTGACAGAATTGGTCAACACTATCGGCGCTGATGAGGGTGATGGCAAAACGACTATTGATGGTGATGTGGAAGAGTTGCTATTGGATCTCGCAGACGAGTTTGTACTGTCAGTTACAACTTTTGCATGTCGTTTGGCCAAACACCGTAAGACAGAGTCAGTTGATGTCCGCGATGTTCAGTTACACCTCGAGCGTAACTGGAACATTCGTATTCCAGGCCACGCCATGGATGAGATTCGTGGAATGAGAAAATGGCAGCCCAGCTCTTCCTACAACCAAAAGGTGTCTGGAGTGGAAATTGCTAAGGCTGTCAACGGGAACATCAACTAGGGTCTGGAGTATAGAAATTAATGCCATGTATTTTTAAGATTTGCGGAGACTATTAAGAAAAGCGAGCAAGTGTATGTGTTGCAAGGGCTATTCGTCAACTGTGTACTTGCCATCTACTTCACGTAAAATGCCTTGTGTTTGCCAGAAACGAAGTGCTTGTGATACCGCATATTCCGCCATACCTGTAACCATAACGACTGTCTGGATGGACAATGCATCATTCTCATCGTCGAAAACTTCGATCACTGTGGCCTGAGCAGGTGTCACACAAAAGTTGCGAATACCTGATTTCAAACTGAGCTCGAGTTTTACTGTTCCAAGAGAAGGTATGAGTTTGAGACCGCGACCGTTTCGAAGTTGAGTGAAGTTCTTGTGGTAGTTGTCAAATTTGGCCTGAACTGGAACATTGAAGTAATCATTCTCCGACAAATTGTCACAGACCGTCGGCCAGTACATCTTGGAGAGAACTGTTACTACGAAGTCATCCAGATTGACATTAAGGTTGAATGTGTCGCTGTCGTGGATATCTTTGACCATCACATCCAAAGTAGAGAACTCGTTAGCTCCAAAGCGAAGTTTCAAAAGTTCTACGTCACGAATTATGTCTGCAGCTGAATATTTGTCCCACTGCAAAAGTCTTTCACCGTATAAGCGAGTGAACTCTTCAACAAATATACCAGTCAGCGGGAAAATGGATAATAATGCCTCCACCACATCTGACACTTTGTTCTTCTTGAAGTCTGGTAAAGCATCGATAGGATCAGGCACCCAATTGACATCAGTCAAGTCGTCTATAGGAGCAGGAGCCAGTTTTTCGTTCTTTTGAAGCTCGCGAGCCAACTCCACTAATTTATTCCCTTCGTTCAAATCGATCATTCCTTGCACCAATTGCAGAACCAAGTCTGTTCTGGTTTTCAAGTATCGTCTGATCGGACGGGCCACTTTGTCAAGCAAGACTCCTGTTGGATCTATGAGTAAAAATGACTTGATTGTTTTGGAGTAGGTGAGAATCACGTCCTCGGTATTTGACCCCAGATGTAGTAATCGTAAGTTGCACTTCTCGATGAAGGCATCCACCAAAGCCGAGCGATGGTGGGTCTGGGAGCCTGAGTAATCCAAATCGAACACCAAGCATGAGTGGAGTTCCAGGAGAGCCATCTCGCTGGTTGGGAAAGCCACCACAAGATCATAGATTTCGCTGGTACGTAATCTGATCAATTCATCGTGTGAAATACGAACGAGCTCGCTGCTGGACGAGTCGGTGGCATTTAGGCAGCCTTGGACAAACGACGGATAGAGTTCAACACGGACCCATTCCTGGATGTTCTGAAGAACGGGCACACTCCATGTTCCAGCAGCCATACGGGAAACATGAATGTGGATTCGCTGAACGGTGATTTCTGCCATGATTGTCTGAACTAGATCAGACATTCCTACTGCTGCAAAAGTCGCCAATGGAATGGAGGTGTCTGCTAGAGACGAGTCGGACAAGTGAGCACGAAGATCATCCACTACTTTCGGCAGCAGAAGATAGCGGGCGAAAAGCGAGTTGATTCCTCGAAGAAATAACTCCGCTGCTGGCTTAGACAAGTTCAAATATGCACTTTGACGAGAATAGTACTTGGACACGCTAGCTACTTCAGGCAAGATGTCACCAATGGCATTTTGGGTCACTATTGGTGCAAAATGGGCATGGAACTGCAGTCGAATGGAGTTGAGCCAGAGACGAACAAACTCTAGCTGTGCAGATAGCTCCTTAAGGCAACTTCGAGCAGCTGCCCGCGTACGAGACAGTGGTTCTGTCAATGGTTTCCCAATGGGATAGTATGGATCAAGCCAATGTAGAAGAACATCGAGATCGTTTTCTATATCAGGAGAAGAATCTCCTAGAAGGTCATTCAACGTTAGTAGTGTGGTGTCATGGGCGATTGCGAGAGTCGATAGAGGCACGGTTGGGGCCATGAAGTGGAGGTGAACGAATCTGATAAGTTTGTTGATGTGGTGTGCACAATGAGTAGAATGAATGGAGTAGGTCAAGGAGATGCTATCTCGGATTTGGTAACGCAAATTTTAATCAGGTTTTTCAATCTCGAAATGTTCTCTTCTTGGGTTTGTATGACCAAATATTTGTGAATGTTTTGGTGATATTATTTTTGTTGACTTTAGTATAATTGTAAATTCATTGTAGATTCAGGTTGGTCAATCAAGTGTTGGATACTGCAATACATAAACAGCTACTGAGAAATTGAGCATAATGGAAACGTAAGCGGGTATTATGATTTCATTGTTTGATTGCTGAAATGTGATACTTTGACAGCGGTTTTATTTGAAGTATCTCCTGGTACACCAAGCACTGTTCTCAGGATATAGTAGATCCAGAACTCTTAAATTAAATCATAGAAAATTTGAACTAATATTAAAAAAATGAATTGCTGAAATCAATTACTTCCTCAAATTCTATTCAATCCTTCCAATCTTTCATTCATCTGAAATGAACACAATATAACATACATCTAAGCTCATGCGACTGAAACTACTCGCAGTCTCTCCATAATAATAAATACACCAACCACAACAAATTCTCCATTTCCCAAAAAGTTCTCTCTCTTCAAAGCACCAACGTCGTAAACTCCTTATTTTCAACATCTAATAATCTGATCATTTTTCATTACATTTTTCCAATTCCTTCTCCTCTATTTCCACTTTTCATTTCCCACCATCAACACTCTAAACTCTTATCCTGCACACACTGCCAGTGCTTTTTTTCCCATCAAACTGATTGGCCTAAATCCCCCATCCAACCTATTCATCCACCATGGCAGAAGTAGAGAAAAAGGTGTATCCAGACTCCACGTACAAGTGGCCTACTCCCTTCGTCAACTTTATTAATGCCAGCGCATACCCTAAATGGGAGCCTGTTGACACAAAAGCAAAGACCGTCCAGGTGTTTAAGTTCTCCTTCTACTCCACCGTCGGCGCTTACGCCTGGTTGTACTTGTGGAAGAGAACCACCTTCAAGATCGGCTTGCCATTGGCTGTGTCTGGATTTGCCACTGTGGCCACTGCCACCAAGGGTATGATCACCAACTTGAGAGAGAAAAACGATGGCTGGAACACCTTCTGGGCCGTTGCAGCAGGTAACTTGGCCTGTTTGACAATCGGCTTCAAGCACATGCCTGTCAAGCACAAGGTGTTGGCCGGTGTTTCTGGTGCTGTGTTGACGGCTGCTATTGAGCAGTTCACGTGGGCTCAGTCTCCAAGTTTTGCTAGCAGAGATGTGAAATTCGCTGCTGCCAACACAGGCGACGAGTTGCCACAGCAGCAGTTCTGGGATGTGTGGAAGAGAAGACCATTGTCGCAGACCGTGGAGGCTTTGGGAGAGGGAAGAGGTATTTTCAAGCAGTAAACTAGCATAGGCACACGCCAATCTCGGACCGATACGTACGGTAGTTGAATATATTACATATAGCGAATTCTGTAACACATAATATTATTGTTAAAACAAAATGTTGAACACGACACCAACCTACTCATTGACTACTATGACTTTGATCCCACTTCGATCACTAGCGATATCAACTGATAATTACAGTACCAAATTCAATAACGTTTTGAGAATCTTTGCTCGATTTCGGTTCGTATCACTTTACTTTTATGCATTATCTTTTAATTAAGTACATTAATATTATTACTAGTTCCTTATACATTGGTTTCTATTTACAAGATTCGTCCTCCTAACACGCCTTATACGGATACTCAAACTGGTTGACCTTTAACTTCCACAACTTCTTCTTTCTCTTGGTCCCAACATGCTCAGCAAACATCTCGTCACAGTACTTTGCCTTCCACTTTCTAATAAACAGAGGATCCCACAACTCACTGGCAATTCCTAAGTCCTTGCAACATCTCATCAATGCGTTACTTTTACAACCCTCGAGTGCCGTAGTCAACTTGTCTTCTCCCCCAAAATAATCCTGTTCTCCTCTCGCCACAGAAACCAATCTTCCCTGGCAAATAAGCGCATATTCACGACTAACTTGTTTTGGAGTAATGAAAGTTTCTGTTCTGGGCGCCAATCCCCAGCCACCAGGGCCAAATGCGCGGTTCAAAATACGTCTATACTTGATTTCTGGCAAGTAAAGGAGCCCGTCCGGTTTGATTTCGATGTCTTCGTTGGCGATGGGTGCTAAAAGCACGTCTGCAACATCTTTGGTGAACGGAGCCAGCCCAAGTCCATGAAAGGAATCGGACCAATTGATTCCAGTTCCTGTGGTCTGCTCGATGAGTGGAGTGTCATGGAACGAAATTCTTTCAGCTATTTTCGATTCTGTTAGTTCAGTTTCGACGGTTTCGTCTGCTTCTTCCACTTTAACAGCTTTCTTGACAGGGGAAACGCGACGAACCATAGTGAATGTACGGGTCGAAGAAACTGAACGTGGCCGCATCCCAAAAAGGACACGAGACAACTCTGTTCTTATCATTTTGGATGGAGTTGTTGATGTCAAACACGAGTAAATGAGAGATAATGAGTTTGTGGTCACGTGATGTTCTGTTGAACAGTATGAAGCAAATTTAAGTACAAAGTGAGAAGTTGAAAGGATTAGAAGTTGAGGTCGATAATCTGAAGAAGAGAATAGGCTTCTTCTAGTTGAAGAGGATTAACGTATTGAAGAAAAGGTTTTGGATGCCCACAATTGAGAGAGTTGAAGGGATTTGACATTCTAATGCTCTCAAATGAACAAAATAAAACTTAAGACTTGAATTAGATATCCACATGAATATGAATACAATACGAGGTTGAAATTGACAAGCAAATATCAATATTATTGCCAAAGGACCCGAAAAGTAATACATATCGTTATGACACTACGGTCTGGCAGATAACATACTTTTTCCAAGAGATACAAGAAATACAAGAAGTTTAAGGAATGAATATTCCAGGAAATTCAAATAACAATTACCTTTGAATTCAATAAGAATCTGCTGCTTCCAAATACGTGAATTGCACCTCCTAAAAAAAGTAGCATCCGCACATAAGCACTGTCAAAATACCCAGATAATAACACTAGGCTATTAATACTGCTGACTACTCTTGTTTAATTCGCGATCTGCAACGTACTTAGCCATCAATGTGTACTCGATGAGTCAATGCGAAACCATCATAATGTTAAATATTTGTATATTTTGCCACCTGTATCTTTCCACTTTACTTCTTGTGCATTCATCCTCCTTCAATCACCACTCTATTCTATTTTTTACACAACTTACCTATTTCCTCCAACACGCTTGTTTATACTGCAGATAAGCCGCACCGCCATGTTTCCTTTTTTTTCTTTCCCGATTGCTTCTATGAATTATCATCCACATCTTCTTTCTGCTCACTCAAAGCACTTTCTTGCATTCCTCCCCATCTATCCCATCATACATTCGCTACCATGCACTTATCATCTTTGTGGCTCCTTCTAGTGGCGTTTGTCGCAAGGGTCGCCGCAGACGTTTCCATATCCACACCAAAATCTGGTAGTTCCTTCGATGCCTCCGGTGGCTCTGCAACAGTCACTGTAAATTGGGGCGACGACACTGACGACTCAGACTCGTCCACGTCGTTGGATAAGGTCACCAAGTACGCCATCGTTCTCTGCACGGGATCCAACTCACAGATCAAACCTGTCAAGTCACTTACAACCTCATTGCCTAAAGGTTCAACCTCGTATGAGGCCGACATATCCAACTCTTTGGGTCCTAACGGTGAGTACTTCATCCAGGTCTATGCACAGTTTTCTTCAGCGAACTCTTTCACCATCCACTATACCAACCGTTTTCAATTGACGGGAATGACGGGTGCGACATCCGATTTCACCTTCAGCCCTGCGTTGTTCAGTGTTACCGGAGAAGCACCAACTCCCCAGATCGCTGTAGGTGATGGTACCGCTGTCTCAGTGAACTCGGCATCCTTCACCGTTCCATACACTTTGCAGACTGGAAGAACAAGATATGCTCCAATGCAGTTGCAGCCAGGTACCTCAGTGTCATTAACGGCATACTCCACCAGACACGCTACCTCGGCTTACACGCCATACACTTCGCTCAGCCCTTCGCCCAACGTTTACTCGACCATCACCCCTGGCTGGAGTTATACTGTGACCTCGAAGTTCAACTCAGCAACCGTGGCTGCATACCCAACGTACTATTACCCAGCATCGTCCAGGGTGCAGCAGGCCAGCTTGAGTGCGGCTAACAAGAGACGCTGGCTCGATTAGGATATATAATAAAGGATTGGTATTAGACATTGTAGGTCAAGAAAGAGGTTTGAAATTAACAACTATCGTGATGAGTCAATCACGCTTTGGCTTTCGGTAACTTTATATCAATCTGAAGATTGGGAAGATCTGTGGTTTTATTTTGGGAAGTATTGTCCAATGTTCAGCCAGGCTATCCTTCAAGTTACTATGTAGTAAGTACTTCGACACCATCTGGATGAAAAATACTTGTTTTTTATATGGTTTGCGACAGAAAGTAATTCATTGAATCCAATCTAAATGAATTCTCTTTATGAAATATGCCTCATACAAAAGACTCACGTTCATATTCCATACAATTTCAAATTTGCGTGCCCATGTACGTTTGTTCGAACTTCATCCAACTGGATCATTTCATGTGTTTCTCCTCTTAACCAATTTCGTATATACCTCTTCACTTATATCCAATTTACCGTTCATCTACATCTTCATTTCTCACACCTAATCTCCATTTTTGTTATCGTTAATCCATTTCACATCAATGTAACTCCGATCCATTTCATCCTGTCTCCAACTTTTATTTCTGTATTCGTCTCTCACTCATGCCAATCAAAGCACATCCATGCATCAACCTCAAAAAACTGCAAATACTCCATATACTCAGTAAATATAATTATGGCCACCTTAATGCCACCTCCATCTTCGTTCTATTATCTTTTTCTTTTTTTTTTCATCTTCTAATCTAAAAATTCTACTCTGACACCCCTGTCTTATATACAGTCCGAAACTTCAGACGTGTCGCCAAAAACCAATAACACATACTCAACTAAATCTGTTGCACTTCACCATGTCTTTCCCCGAATACAACACGTCGTCTGCGGCGTTGCGGAAACGGAAAACCATCAAGAAACTGATCAATTTCTCCGTAATGATTGTTGGCGAATCCGGCCTGGGCCGCTCCACATTAATCAATTCTTTATGTGGTGGAAACTCCATAGTGCCTACATCGTCTACGGCCACCCAGGACGCCTTCACGAAAAAGTTGACACTCAGACACGAGAACGTCGAGTTGGAGGATAACGACGGTCACAAAATTTCCTTGAATATCATCGATACGCCCAACTTCGCCAACGCTATTGACTGTGACGAAGATTTCCGTATAGTGGTGGATTTCATCAGACACCAGTACGACGAGGTGCTCTTGGAGGAGTCGCGGGTCAAGAGAAATCCAAGATTTAAGGATGGGCGTATTCATGTGTTGATTTACTTGATTAACGCCACAGGTCATGGACTCTCGGAGATTGACGTTAAGTTCTTGCAACATGTAAGTAACTTAGTCAATGTGATTCCGGTCATTGCTAAGGCAGATTCCTTGACTCCATCGGAGTTGAAGTTGAACAAAGAGTTGATTTTGGAGGATTTGGTCAACTACAACATCAACTATTATAAATTCAATGAGTACGAGTACGAGGAAGACTACATTGATGACGAAATCATCGCCTACAACAAGTACTTGAATCTGTTGATCCCATTTGCGGTGATTGGCGCCAACAAATACCAAGATGCCGGTAACGGCGACGAAGACGACGAGATGTTGAAATTGCGGGTGTTGAACAACGCTTGGGCGACGCCTATCAACGTGGAAATGCCCGAATTCAACGATTTCACCATATTGAAAAACGTTCTTCTAATCACTCATTTGAATGAGTTTAAGGAGCTCACGCATGACGTGATCTACGAGAACTACAGAACCGAGGCATTGTCCGGAAAACAATTCCAATACAACGGAGACCAGAAGGACGCACTGATTGCTGGCGAGGAACAGTCGGACTACGTGGCCAAGGAGGAGCAGATCAAGTTGGAAGAGGAGCGGTTGAAGAAGTTCGAGGAGCGTGTCCATCAAGACTTGCTCAACAAGAGAAAGGAACTTTTGGAGCGGGAAAACGAATTGAAGGAAATCGAAAAGAGATTGCTTGCTGAGGGCTTGAAGTTGAACGACGAGGGCGAGGTCGTCAAGATTGAAGAGTAATACAGACTATGAATACAGACTTAGTATGTATTTAACTTTTGTGCGGGCTTATATTGCTTAATGAAATAAACAACACTCATTTATGCCAGTTGGTACTTGGCCACTATATCGTTGAACTTATCGTTCTTGTCCTTCAAATCCACTAGCAACTGGTGGTCTGGTTCTGTAGCGTACAATTGCTTCAATAATGAGCCCACGTTGGCTCCGCCGTTGGTGAGGTAATCGAAGGTAATTTGGTTAGCAAGCAAGTCTGCATTGCCGTTTCCCAGGTAGCCCAACGCCGTGATTTGGTTCAATAACTCCTTGGCCTCGGGGAAATGGTTCAACTGCAATGTCAACGCAAACAACACGTTCAAGATGCGGAACTTGCCTTGAGGATCGTCCTCGAAGTCCGAAGACAATAACTCGTCGTAAAAGTAGTATGCGTTACTGATGTTGTCGGACTCACCCTTGATGGAAAGGATCCAGCTCTCCAACACTTGGTAAATGATGCTGTCTCTGGCAGAGTCAGGGAACTTGCGGAAGCTCTGATAGATCTTGTTGGCCTCCGAGAAGTTCTCCTTGATCAAGTACAACTGCACCAAAATCAAGTATGGCTCCAACTCGTGGAGGTTGTTGTTGCTGCTGTTGGTGTAAGAGACCAACAAGTTGATGGCGGCGTCGATGTCCTTCTGGAACTTCACCGTGTACAAGGCGGTTAATACAGCCTGTAATTCGAAGTTGGCCACCTCGATATCTTCAAAGTAGGTGGAATCATCGGTTCCAAACGTCATCAAATCGTTCCATGCCTGTAAAACGTCAAACAAGTCATCATTATCGGGGAAAAGCAGTCTGCCTTCTTCTATCAACTGCGATGCATCCTTTGCTAAAGCCACCAACGATCTGACCTGGAATTCCAAAACCTTTAGCTGGTTTTCTGGCGAAAACAGATCCAACGAGTAAGAAGCAACCTTGTGGTGCTGGTTTGTATAAAACTGGTTTCTGATGGTGTACAATTCACCGGAATCGTGGAATTCGTTCATGGTTAATTGTTTCGTACAACTTGATGTGTTGGTTTTTGTTAGGCGACGTGTACTGGTGTACGGGTGTAAGAATGGGAATTTCAACTCGAAGGCTTGCTTACACCTCTTTGAAGTAATACACCCGTACACCATATTTGCACCCATCCTCGCAATTTTTTATTAGTATAGTCCATCGCATCTCTGTAATGACTGGGCCAATGTCTATAAACCAGGAAGCAGTATTTATTGGCGCCAATAGACAAGGTTTTGTGGCCGATACAATTCCATATTTGGTCGCATACGGAGCAGGCTGCAATGTTGCTCTCTGGAACCCCTTGTCTGCGGAAAATAAAGGTGTCTATCATACATTGAGTCATCACACCAAGGAAGTCACCTGTGTTCGGTTTGTTCCTGATTCGGATCTTCTCATCTCGGCTGGAGAAGATGGAACCATCAATATTTGGAAACAGTACCTTGAAAATGGTCAAATCAAGTACAAATTGCACCAGTCTATTCATCAGGAAGATTGTTCAATCACATGCATGGCAGTGAGCGACCAGATTGTTGTCACGGGCAATTCGTTGGGAAACATTCACATTTGGCAGCTCATAAACGGCTCCTTCGAGTCTGTCCATGACTTCAAAGTCAAGTTCAACTTCTACCCCACAACTTTTGCATTGCAGAAGATCCACCAGCGATACCTTCTAGCCGTTGGAGGAACTTCCAACAACATTTTCATTTATTCATTTGATGTCAATGCTATCAACTTCTCCGAGTGTGCATCGTTGGCAGGTCACGAGGACTGGATCAAGTGTCTCTCGTTCGTCACTGAAAAGGACGGCTTGGACTACATTTTGGCCAGTGGTTCTCAGGACAGGTACATCAGATTGTGGCGGTTGCGCTTGAATGAAGCCATTGATGACTCCGATGAGGATGATCTGAAGCTCATTCTTTTGTCCAATAAACAGTACAAATTCGCATTTGGCGAAGGAAGAGCAGCGTTCAGCTCCGAAGCATTGATCATGGGTCACGACGATTGGGTCACCGGTTTGCAATGGAACCCTTCATATACTCGGAAGGACAGTAAGGCATCCAAGAAGTTGCAATTATTATCGCTGAGTGCTGACACTGCGTTGATGATCTGGGAGATGGACGAAGAATCTGGAATTTGGATTTCAGTTAGCAGACTTGGAGAACTTTCTATCAAAGGTGCATCTACTGCCACAGGAGCTTCGGGTGGTTTCTGGTCGTGTCTCTGGTTCGAAGACTCCACTTCGGGCACTCAGTACATCTTGGCTAACGGTAAAACCGGTTCTATCAGAGTGTACCATTCTGTCGAAGGTGCAGAAAACACTTGGGAGGCTTCTTTGGGTGTCACAGGTCCAGTGCGTGAAGTCAACGACTTGGTGTGGTCAGCGGATGGTTCCTATTTCATGCTGACCTCTTTGGACCAGACCACCAGGTTGTATGCTCCATGGAAGATTAACAGAGACACAGAAACCATAACTTGGCACGAATTTGCCCGTCCTCAAATTCACGGTTATGACATGATCTGTCTTGATAACATTTCACCTACAAAATTTGTATCAGGCGGTGACGAGAAGGTGCTCCGTGTGTTTGAGATGACACAGTCTATCAGCGCAATGTTGAGCAAGTTCTGCGGCATTGATCTCGCTGCAGAAGATAACTCCGTGTTACCGGAGGCTGCGTCTTTGCCTGTTTTGGGATTGTCAAACAAGGCAGCCAATGAACAGCTTGAGGCTGGAGAAGCACAGCAACGTGAAGAAGACTACGAAGGAAACCTCGAAGAGGGAGCAAACGAGAAAACTGATTTGCTAGCATCCTTGGATGGCCCACCTCTTGAAGACTACTTGCAAAGACACACACTTTTCCCCGAAATTGAAAAGCTTTACGGTCATGGGTACGAAATCACTTGCTGCACGACATCACCGAATGGAAAATTGATTGCGTCCGCCTGTCGGTCGAACTCTTCTAAACACGCAGTCATTCGAATCTTCAACGTCGAGAAGGAGTACCAGCTCGTGAGCGAAGTGTTGAAGGGCCACAACTTGACCATCACCAGTTTGGAATTTTCTCCAGATGGAAAGTATTTGGTGGCTGTGTCTAGAGATAGACAATTGTCATTGTGGAAAATCAAGAACGAAGCAGAAGGCACATTTAACTTGGTTGAGCTAAACCCCAAGGCACATACCAGAATTGTATGGGACTGTTCGTGGGGTCCAGAATTCCAGGGAGAGAGCTTTTTCGTTACTGGATCGAGAGACAAATCTATCAAGTTGTGGCATGTTACAGATAGTGGAGTAAATGCTGTCTCCACTATCAAGACAGAAGAGGCAGTTACCAGCATCACATGTTTCCAGCAGCAAATCATCAACAACCTACTAATTGTAGCTACTGGACATGAGAATGGTCAGATTTCGTTGTACTCCGTGAACATGAGTGATGAGAGTAAGAAATTTGAGAAAGTGGTAACATTTGACAAGGAAATCTCGCCCAGTGGACGAGTTGGAAAACTTGCATTCAGCAAGAAACTACAAGGAGGAAAATTGTTGTTGGCAACAGGAAGCAGTGACAACTCTGTGCGGTTATACAGTGTAAGCAAGGAGGCACTTATATAGTGATGATATGTTGAGGTTGAGGCTGAGGTTGAGCTTTGAGCGTTGAGCCTCGAGGGTTTCGCAGCCAGAAAGTTGGGTTGCGCACGACCTGGAGAGGACAAGTCAAAGGCACTCAGTGGTAAGTGATAAAGACACACACATAATATACAAATATAATGGCTGACAAGTACCCCGAGTTGGACGTTCAGGCCGATGACAATGACTTCGATGGCGACTTTTTGTCAAGAGAGAAGGAATTGGTGGGCGACGAGTTCAAGACCGAGCAAGACGTAGACGTTTTGGCGGAAAGCGACGACGAAATCCAAGAATTCAAAGAGCAATTCCCGGAGGTGGGTGAACCAGACGAACAAGTGGCAGTACCAGTTGACGACGAAGACGATGAAGACGAATTTGAAGGCTTCGGTTCGGCACCTCCTGTGTCCAAAGACTTGGGAGAATCAGAGCCATTGAAAGAATGGAAAGAACGCCGTGATTTGGAGATCGACGAGAGAGAAAAGGCCAACGAAAAGAAGAAGCAAGACATCATCAAGTCTGCGCAGCAAAACATCGATGACTTCTACGACAACTATAACTCCAAGAGAGAACAACACACTAAGGAAGTGGAGGAGGAGGAGGAGACGTTCTTGGCCAAGAGAGACGATTTCTTGAAGAACGGAACGTTGTGGGATAGAGTCAACGAGTTGGTTGACGGTGTCGGCGAATTGCCAGAGGATGGACGTGATAAGTCCAGATTCAAAGAGTTGTTGTCTAAGTTGAAGGGCAAGGAGAACGCTCCGGGAGCAGCCGGCTACTAGGTAGAGAATAAAAGTTATGTTCGATAAATATGTGTAGATTTGACGAATTTGCAATGACCCGCGAGGCAGTATTTAACATATGTGTTGACTTGAAGGTCTTGCAAATCAGCCTCTGACAAAATGTCTGATCAAACCAATCTACAGATTCAAAAAAGAGAAGCTTCCAAGTTATACCATTTGTCCTTGGAATTCAGAATAAATCAGCTCATGAGTCTGTCGATTCCTCTCATCATTGGCACCAGGGCAATTCGAGAGCACTCCTCAGCATGTGGTCCGCTCCTGTGCTTTGTGACGTAATCGTTGAGGTTCATAAGTTTCCACACACCGTAGCACATGATTAGCGACTCAATTCTCTCCCAAGAGCCAATCTTGAGAATAGTAAACCACGGATGGTTTTCTTTGACAATGCGCCACTTAGACAACACAATCAACCGAAAGAGGTAGATGTTGAGCGCATCCATGAACGAGGAAGGGAGTCTTCGTATGTTAGAAGGTCCGTCATCTCCTTTAATTCTGCGATAACCAAA
This sequence comes from Sungouiella intermedia, assembly GCA_900106115.1. Classification (NCBI taxonomy): domain Eukaryota; kingdom Fungi; phylum Ascomycota; class Pichiomycetes; order Serinales; family Metschnikowiaceae; genus Sungouiella; species Sungouiella intermedia. The sequence goes on along the minus strand of LT635757.1, from coordinate 726,131 downwards.
CGACGGAATGAAATCCATTGAGTTCGCAGCCATAGTAGCAAATGCAGCAACGAAACCAATAGCTTTTATGTAATTCTTGATGAACAGCTTCACGTCAGACAAATAAGCACGCCTGAGCGCAGGATATTTGGTCAACATAGGCGCCGTGAGAGCAAGTAGGAACATGGAAAGTATGTTGGGACCGTAGATGAAGTTGGCAATCTCGTTGGCTTTATTCAACACATATGCCACGTAGTTGCGGACAATTTCCTTGAGGCCACCAGTGCCTCTGTAAGCATCATGCTGCAACTCGATATAGTGGGCAATGAAGCGCAGTTTGAACTCAGTGAGTCCGAAGATCCCAATCAACATAGCATTATGCTTCACGTATGCCTTCAAAAGCCCGAGCCAGTTGAGTGTCTGCGAATTGACCCCCATACTGAAGTTGATCCAGATAGGGTTGAAGATCTGCGACTTGATGGAGCTGGACAAATATTTCTGGTTCAACTTGTACTTTGTGGGTGTAAGGTAATTGGATAGCAACTGACCGAAGAGAAACAGGTAGATGAAAAAGTGTTTCTTCTCGTAGAGCCTTCTCACCCACAGATCCTTTTTGTATGAGCTGAGCTTGAAGTAGCGCGTGGTGGACGGCGATACGACGATGTTGGAGCTGGGAGGATTCAATTCCCCATAGTATGTCATAAAGATGTAGAGCAGGAGGTAGTCCTTGGGGATCCGTACATTGCTGGACACTGCCGAATACAAGAACCCGACACTGAGCAAGTTCGACAACTTGCGGACACGACGGTCAACGGTTTCGGGATCCTTATGTTTAGGTCTGATCCATTCTTTAAGTAGCGAACGGATGGTGGAATTCAACGAGAGAAACACCGACCACGAAATGGGTTTCTTGACTCTAAGCAACAGAAGCAACAAGAGCCATTTGACTGCACGTGTCGGGCCAGGGTTGGAGGGCTGATAGAAGTATGAGTCGTCCATGAAGATAAGAGATGGTGGGAGTGTGTAAGAGTAGGTGATAGGGCCATGATTTATGGAGAATTGTAGTTGGAGATGAAGGAAGTTAAAATTACGACTGGCTAATAGTAGTATATTTGATTTGATAAGCTTTTTGAATCTATGTTCTTATTTCTTATATTCATGAGAATTTCATTATCTACCTTTTATAAGGTCTATTCACGGTTACTGCGATCAATATTTGGTCATTGGTTGCGGTGCGGTTTTTACTATTCACGGACATCTGCCTCTATCAAACCAAATAAACCAGAACAATCAGAAAATTAAATACAAATTGTCAATTAAAATAAAAATGAAAAAGGCAACAATAAAAAAGCAGAAAAACTACAACTCCTAAATACTTTTCAATTTTATATCGTCCTCTCATGATCCATCCTTTACCATTCCTCCTCAATTTCTCTTTACCTATACACCTACACCTTATCATACGCGCACTAAATCAAGAATCAACCAACATGGAAGCGTCTGAGCTACGTAAACTCACGACGCCGTCGCCCCAGTTAAAACATTCCACCATGTTGTCAAGGTCCAATTCTCGCTCGAAAGGTATCAACTTCAATACTGTCACTCCAAGTCCCCTCAAGACCGTGAACGTTACTCATACTTCAACAGACACTCAAACGCCTCTGCAGCTGGCCAGAATTCACAAGAATGGCTCAGTAGAACGTCACAGAGACATAAAAGCACAGCAAGGTTTCCAGTATGACTTTGTTCTCCCACTGGCCGAGCAGCTTAAGGGCCTTGATGTTGATGAACAGCTACGACTATTAGCACTCAAAGAGATGAGTGTGGTAGAGATCAAAGACGGCATTTCCAACTTGAGAACCAAGTTGAACGACACAGAACGCGACTTGCGCCAGCTCCGTGAAGTCATTCAGCGCTCGCTTTACAAGGAGATGAACGTAAACGGGCCCCCAAGGACTCAAACACAGAAAACTGCGTACCAGGGAAAAGCACGACGTCGGAACACGCCAGTAATAGATAACGGCTCCTCAGAGATGAAGGAGAACCAACCACCTGACCAACTGTCGAATATATGGTCCAATTTATCCAAACCCATCACATTCATCCAGCAAATAGACACCATGCTACTGAATGAGTTTGAGAAGTCGTTGGGCGCTGACCAGCCATCAGGACACCCGAAAACAAACAAGAAAGACTATGTAAGGCAGAGGAGGTTAAGTAAGGTCCCTAGAGATGAAGCAGATCGCCATTTATATGATCTGGATCCATCTCCTCTCAAAGATCGTTCAAACTTCACCGGAACTAGCAGCTACTATCAGCAATTGCTCCAATCTTCGGAGAGCTCCGAGGACATGTTTCAGGCGGTGTCTACATCTTTATGGTCGTTTGTTAACGATATGAAAACGAACATGTTGGCTTCGTTGAATGAACAGACTGAAGAGTCAGAGAAATCGACACCAAAGTCAACACCGCTCAACCTCAACGATCCGGTTAAATCTGACGAGATATCCGTGGATATGTTGACTTTAAGTGACGAAGAAACGTTCAGCGGAGAGGAAGAAGTTGATCTAACCATGTACTCGTCCATGAGACGAAATAAGGACAAGAAATCCTAATATCATGAATGCATTGTCTACACAAATTTTTACCTCTAGAGCCCCTGCAAGCCCTTAATCAAGTCAGAGTGTTTGGAATCCTCAGCCTTCTTATCAGAAATGTCTCCCACAGACCTCAAGTCCTTCAACATGATATCCTTCAACTTGTCGAAATAGACGTCCTGCAACAAGTTTCTGATGTTGTACTCGGCTTTCTCCACCAATTGACCTAAATTCACCAAATGTGCAACCTCAAGTGTTCCTCCCTCAACACTCAATGTCTGGGTGGTTTCCGTCTGTCTGGTCATACTGCCTGCCAAGGATAAGGAGCTTTCTCCAGATTGAGAGTTCTGCAAGTCCAAGATCACGGAGGTGGTGAGCTTGTATGTGGCCATGGTGGAACTTTCGGGAACGATCTCAAACACGTGGATTGAGTCCCATTTACCAGACTTGTCGTCGGTTTCCTTCTTGAACAAAACAACTCCTGCAAATCCCTCCTCCAAGCTGTTGGCTCCTTCGTCTTCGGCAGTATCCCACAAATAAACAGACGACAATCCACTGCCCTCATAGTACAAGTCTCTGTAGATGTCAAAACTCTCGTTGGCCTTGACTTCTAGCTGTCTCAATGTAGCCGACGGATAAGGAGACTCGTCATCTCCAGTAGCCGGGTAGTATTCGTTGGAAAATGGCGATCTGAACAGATCTCCGTCTCTATTGTAGTCACAACATAAGAATTGCTTCTTTGTCTTGCCACAAACAGATACTTGCAAAGGAGTATCCACAGAGGACAATAGGTCTTGAGCTAACTCTTGACCTTCTTCATCGTTGGAGCTCTGGAGAACTGTGCAAATTGCAGAAACATTTTTGGTGACTTCTCTCGGGTCAAGACGGCGTAAGAGCTCGAGGGAGGCATCGAATTTCTTTTCTGCCAGCATGTTTTCTGATACAATTGTGGAAACCGTTCTGCAGACGTCTTGTTAATATGATTGGAATGGAGGGAGGTACGGGTGTTATCCTTGAACAAGGTGGAAACAGTGAAAGGAGGCAATATTTTCCATCAAAGGGAGCGGGCTAAGGGGGTTAAAGATTATCATTTGAAAAGTGAAGCATAAAATGTACTTCGAATCGATTTTTAAGACTCGAAGGAGAAAATCAAGTGGATCTCATGACAGGTTCTTACAATAACTATGGCTGCGAATATACTTAATTTTCTATTTTAATGACTATTGAAGAGGAACTGAAACATGCACGATTAACTAGATGGAACGTAGTCAACACCAAGACGTGGGGCGTTAAGGATAATTCCAGTGATAACACCAGAAATGATACCGGCAACGGGCAAGGTAATGAACCAACCCAAGTAACACCAAGTCACCATTCTCCAGTTGACACCTCTGATGTCCTGGTTACACAAACCAACGAACACAGTAGCACCAACGGCACACTGAGTGGTAGACACGGGGATTGCCAACTGAGTGGCCATGACGACAGTGATAGCAGCACCAAACTCAATGGCAAAACCTCTGGATGGAGATTGCAAGATCATCTTGTTACCAAGAACACCCATGATCTTATAACTGAACATCCAACAACCGATAACCAATGCACCGGCAGTGTAGATAAGAATCCAGATTGGTGGAGTGGCCTTTAAGCTGTGGTCAGACCACACAAGGTAGACAGTGGACAATGGACCAGAGGCGTTGGCGATATCGTTGGCACCGTGGGCGAAAGACATGGTACAGGCAGTGATGGCTTGGAGCAAAGAGAACAAGTATTCGATGTTGTTATCGTAGAACTTGGACTTGGCGTGCATGTTCTTGACACCGTGACCCAAAGCACCTTCGGAGTTGACCTGGTCAGAAATAACATCCTTGGTGAAACCGTGAGAAACCATCAACCACAAAAGCAATGGCCATTTAGATGGACCAGCCTTAAGAAGAGACAACCAGTACTCGGAAGTCTTTTGCTTCTTTTCTGGAATAGAAGCAACTGCAACATCACTGCTAGAGATGGAGTGCTTGGTCTCATCTACAGCGTCGTCCTTGGTCTCTTCATCAACAATAGGAATATGGTCCTCAACACGACGACCCTCATAGTAGTCGATGGTCAAGGTTTGTCCAGCTGGCAAAGGTGGGATGTCATCGGTAGACTTGAACCAGTAGACTGGGCCCCTGAAAACATCGTACCACTTGATTCTCCAGTCCTGGTAATAGATTCTTCTCTTGACAACTGGGAAAATGAAAACCATGTAAACGATGAAAGCTGAAGCTCCGACACCGAAAATAGCACCGACGGTAGCACCAGTGGACAAATCGTCCAACTTCAACTTTGGAGAACCCTTCCAGACGATCAACATGGTCAACACAGCGAAAGTGACAAACACCAATGCTGGAACCAAAAACAATCCGTTTCTAAGACCCTTTCTGTTGTCCTTGACCTCCAAGACTGTGAACTTGACGAAAAGGAACATCACTGAGGCGAAAGCACCAGCAATGGCAGGAGCAATAAACCACGAGGCAACAATCTGAGAGAATCCGTCCCAGCCCCACTTGACGTGGTCAGCACCCTTGGAAGCAATTCCCACACCAATCACGGCACCGATAATAGAGTGAGTGGTGGAGACTGGCATACCAATGGAGGTAGCAATGGAAAGCCAGATAGAAGAACCCACAAGAGCCATGGCCATAGCCAACATAAGCACAGTAGGGTCATTCTCGAATGTGTCGGTCTTGATAATCTTTTTTCTAACGGTATCGGAGACTCTGTTACCAACCAAAACGGCACCAAGGAACTCCATGATGGCAGCCAAAACCATGGCCTGCCAGTACTTCAAGGATCTGGACGAAACCGAAGAAGAAAACGAGTTTGCAACATCATTGGCACCAATGTTGAAGGCGTCCAAGAAGGCGAAAATCATCGCAATAGCGAAGATGTAATCGAATTGATGGTAGTACAGCATGTTCGATTAGATTGAAGCTTGATGATGATAGTGAAAAAAAAAAAAACCCCACCATACTGGACCTCAGAACGAGTTATATACTTTGACACTTCCCACGGGGCATAATCACAGTGAATTATTACAGCGCCTGGCAATATACCAAAATCTTTAAGATTTTTCTTGACCAAGCCGTTAACTATGAGGATGGAATGGGTGCAAAAATGGCGATATGCAAACCCTGCTCTTGGCACTGCTGGATTTCCCCTTGGCACCCACGTTGCCTTCGGGTTGTACCTGTCAAATTGAAAAAGAGAACACTGTGATATGTGAGTGATGATGGGCCATGCATTTGTCTGCTTTTCGCTTTCCCAGCTGCTCATGTTGAGATTATAAATTACGGTTATCTACGACCATCTCTACAGCCGTACATTGCCTGTAGTCATACGAGGGTTGAAGCCGGAATTAATGTGGATAAGCCTTCTGCAGGAGGTCGGGTCCTGCCACCACGTGGGTGATAATTAGAAGCAAATCAGTAACTGATCGCATGGTGCTTAGTGTCATGATCAAGGAAACTTGGCAGAGCCCGTGGTCTTCCAGAAGATCTCGATGACAATTCCGTCCAGCGCTAATTACGTGGATCACAGACTGGGATACTGAGTGAATAATGAATGGATTTCGCAGATGGTAAAAATGTGATTGTTTCTACAAAGATGTGGTTCAAATTCAAGTGACCCTAATGCGGCCAATCTAAGGAAAAAAAAGGAACAACATGTTATCACAGTTAACAATATCGTCTTACGGTAAGAAGTTGCTTATTACCAATAAACAATATCTCCTAACAGTCACACGTCTGTGTTCGTATTATTGGGGGACATTGACACGTTTTGTTTCTATTAGCTTATAGGCTTCTCTACATGACGAGGCAATTGTAGATGTGCCGTATATGCTTCGGAATTAAGGTAGTCACGGGGTCTCGTGAATTGGATACGATCATCTCAATCGAAATATTCATCTGAAAGCTACTTGGTTTAATTAATGTGCCCATTATAGTTTTTTCTTGTCTGATTTTAACTCTATACTCCACGTGAGAAACGTGAGACGGCCTGGAATTGCTAATTAGAGGATAATACTGGAAAAAAGAATAAGATCCACTAAAAAGAACCTTGGAATTTCATGATATAAATAACGTGATTCTAGAAATATTGGGCCATCTGATAATTATGTGGAACTATTTAGTAATCTTTATATGCTTTAGCCTGATCACGTGACGCAAGTACTGTGACTGACTTAACGTGACCCAGTTCACGAGATTAAAAGAAACATATGCCTCACCATAATTCCCCACTTCCAACCGAATCTACATTCTAGTTAATACATTACCATTCCAATACCAACTTACTGAAAACGTTTGGAATTTCATCAAATTCCTAACCCTATCATCCCTCTCCTTCAATCCCAATACTTATCCTCCCATTTCTCAGCCAATAGCACACTCCCATTAGTCAGTCGCAGGAAAGCACGTGATCTGGGGAACATTATTTCTCGGATGCGAGAAACGGACTTGGTCATACAAGTCTTCTTTCTACTAGACATTTTCACCTAATCACCATGTTATCATCCACAAACACCATACGCATGTCTTCGATTTCCAGATCGGCATTTGCATCTTTGTCGCCTTCATGTGTGCTTTCCAGATCCTCCATTTCAGCCATTCGGCTCTTATCCTTCAAGACATTCCCAACCCCAAATGAGAATGCCTTGAAGTTTGTGTCTCCTCAGCGGCAAATCTCGCCCTTGGAGAACAAAACCTTTGAGTTCTCCACATCCATGCAAGCAGTCCACTCTCCTTTGGCCCTCAAGCTTTTCAGAATCCCGGGTGTCAAGTCCGTGATGATTGGACATGATTTCCTTACAATTAATAAGCAGGATCACATCAACTGGGCCAACTTGCGTCCCGAGGTGGTGGACTTGCTCGATGCATTTTTGACAGAGAACAAGGAGCCTGTCATTACCAAAGAGCTCTTGGAGCAGGGCACTACGGACTCGCTCACGGCCAGTGAGGACGATTCTGAAGTCGTTGCTATGATCAAAGAATTGATTGAAACTAGAATCAGGCCAGCCATCCAGGATGACGGTGGTGACATTGAATACAAGGCTTTTGACGAAGAGACCGGAACTGTGTTTTTGAAGCTTCAGGGTGCATGTAAGTCGTGCTCTGCAAGCGAAGATACCTTGAAGTCAGGTATCGAGGGAATGCTTCAGCACTACATTGAGGAGGTCAGAGAGGTTGTACAGATTTTGGACCCTGAAGAGGAGATCGCCAACAGAGAGTTCGAGAGACTCGAGGAAAAGTTGAAGATGAAGAACCAGTCGGCTCCTCCTCCACCACCATCCTTGTAATAGCCAAATATCTGAGTATTGGGCATTGGGGACTACCTGGATTATAGGGTCATATTTATTGTGCATTAGTTAATTATTGGCGTTTCGATTTTAGCGGGCTGTATTACAGGTTACATAATTCAATACAACCACTTAATAACTACTATTTGTATTGTATGCGTTTACTATGATACACTTATTTGACCTTGTCTAATGACTCAGCCACTTCCCTTCTAATGCGTGCCAAATCTTTTGCTCCCTCATACCGAGCATTGAGCTCCTTAAGTAGTCCATTGTCAATGCACCCCTTGGAAATCACCAATCTCACCTCATCATACAACTTTGCAAGCCACTTGTGGGAGAACTCGTGCCACTGCTTCGACACCTGGTTGAAGCCAAGAACCCATCCCAAACTAGTCACTGCAATCGCTGTTTTAGCCTGGATACCAAACCATCCATATCCAAGTAAAGAGAGAATAGTAAACGGAAGTTGGTAGTAAATGAACGCACTCATGATAGTTGCATAAACAACCAGCTGCACTTCCAGCAGAATTCGTTCATTAATTAGATTTTGTTTGAATGCATCCAATGGGTTGGATATAGAAAATGTGTCAGGATACTTGGCGAACTTCTGGTCTTCCAACCGAGCAACCACCTGTCCCTTGACGTAGTTGTAAGCAGAGATACTCTTAGGCATAAAATTAGCCATGAAGTAATCCTTGAGAGCATACTCCACATTGTCGTTTTTCCAGTATAGCATCCACCACCGGAGCTTTTGCAGGAAGAACTTGTCTGTATTCGGGATGAAGTCCTTCTGGAGCTCCGCATGCATACTGCTGCTGCAGTCAATCAAGGTGTGAAGGCGGAGATCATCGTAGACGTTGCGAATATATTGCTCCAGGATTGTGTTATGAGAGATCTCCTCTCTTATGACATGGAACAGCCAATCTCTCAAGTTTTCTGTCCGCAAGAACCACAGCAAAAACTTGTACAACTCGAGAATATTACTTTGCTGCAAATTGTCAAAGTAATCTGAGCCAGCCTTAGAGCCCTCCGCAAAGTACTCACGGACTCCCAGGACCATCTTGTGCGAGTTAATCTTTACAGCATGGTGAGTAACGTTATAGTGCATATCGAATGTCACTGGCGACACCTCCGAAGACAGAGGCGAATACTCAGGATTGTCCACGACAGTCACAAGAATTTTCTTCTGAACATGTCGAGGCATTGCATCCATCAAGGTGGAGAACTCGTTGGATACATAGATGAAAAAATGACAAACATCTACTAGTTTCGACACATCTGAGTCTCTGTTGACCTCAAGGAGAATCAAATTGTTTGGTTTCGAATCCAGTGGGTCAAATACCTGGGGAAATTGTGAGCGGTATGCGGCGCTGAGCACGGGAGACTCAGCGGTGATCTTATTAGTGGTTCTTTGGAATGCTTCAGGTAGTAGTAACTCCACCAGTTCATCCGAGGAGAATGAGACCATGTTGTTGATGTCACGCGGCCGTGATTCCAACGTTTGAAACCACGATTCACTGCCTGAAGATAACGGGTCAGCCAAGAGAGCCTCCAACAACTTAGATGACTTCTTGATCTGCGGGTTCTCATACACTATTCCCACCAACAAGTCCTGGGTATGGTGAATATTGCGGTACAACTCCAAGTACGTCTGAATGGTGGCATATGTGACCTCGTCTTGGGGGTACCAACGCATGTACTTTCGTAAACTCTCGTGGATGTGGTCAATCTGATGTGTCGAGCCATTGGAGACATCTACGCCATTCGAACTAGACGACGAACTACTTGAATGCCTGAATTGGCCAACTGCACGCGATAAAAACGGCGTGGTTCTCCATGACGGTATTGTCCTGGGTACTAACCTGATGACTTTATTCATAGTAGTAGTTCCCGATATCGCATTGGCTGATGTGAGTGCAGGTGTAGGATGGCTACCAGGAGAGACGATTGTTGATGAATTAGGCTGGTTCTACTAGTATTTCATAAGGATTTTTTTATTTTTTTATTTTTCAATTTGCATCAAGAGAATAAATCATAGTTTGAAACCATGCATTTATCTCCAAAAAGTCTTATCCAAATCCGTACTAAATGTAGCCTTATTACCTGGTATTATCAATTTAATATCCATTGTCGCATAGTCAGTATTATTACAATGAATGGTCGCATGCCAATTATAAATGTTACCACACTTCCGATAAAAGTTCCATTCAGTAATCGTCAATTGTCCATTGCTCATATTGGAATTCAGAACTGATACCCATCATTTTCACTCTGCATGCATTCACCAGGGCTATTCATCATCACCTTATACCCTAGTCGCACTTTCCTACTACTAATTCTTCCCCAGGTTTCTCTTCCACTATGTCGTTACAGGCCGACCTTCCCGGTCCAAAGTCAAAATCCACCAAGATATTGGGAGCTTTGAAAAAGTATGCATCGTTTATCGGTCCGGGTGTCATGGTTTCGGTCGCCTACATGGACCCAGGTAACTACTCCACAGCTGTATCGTCTGGTGCTGACTATGAATACAAGTTGCTTATTGTGATTTTTATGAGTAATGTGTTTGCAGTGATCTTGCAGTGTCTATGTGTTAAGCTAGGTACCGTCACAGGGCTTGACTTGGCGGAAATGTGTCGTTTGACGCTTCCATGGTGGCTCAATCTCTTCATGTACGTTTGTGCTGAATTGGCCATCATAGCCACGGACTTGGCTGAAGTGGTGGGCACAGCCATTGCTTTAGAGATTCTCTTTAATATCCCCCTTATAATTGGCGTGTTCATCACCGTGTTGGACGTGCTTATAGTGTTGATGGCATACCACAAGGACGGAACTATGAGGCAAACCCGTACGTTCGAGATCATGGTCAGCTTTCTCGTGGGTGCAACGTGTGTGTGTTTTGTGGTGGAACTCTTCAAGTGTGACTTTGCCCCTGGTTCATTGGGCCGTATTGCTGAAGGGTTCCTTCCTGTCAATTTGGATATCTTCAAAGAATCGAATGCACTTTTCTTGAGTTGTGGCATTGTGGGTAGCACCGTCATGCCTCACTCCTTATACCTTGGCTCGTCGCTTGTCCAGTCTCGTTTGAAGGACTACGACGTCAAGAACGGCCACATTGAGGGAACCGTCAATTCCGACGGTGAGTATGAGACCCTGTCTTCACTGGCCACCGTAACGTCGTCGGACCCATTGCCTTTGACTCATAGCAAGTTCCTCCTGATGTCAGACGGAACGAGCTTGGCAAGAAAGTACCGTCCATCTTACGGAGCCATCAAGTACTGCTTGACTTACTCTTACACCGAGTTGGTTCTCTCTCTTTTCATCATTGCTGTGTTCGTCAATGCTGCTATTCTCATTGTTGCGGGCTCAACACTTTACGGCAAGCCTGATGCTGATGACGCAGACTTATTGTCTATCTATGAGATGTTGTCGCATTACATTTCACCTGCTGCTGGTTTAATTTTTGCCTTGTCAATGCTCTTCTCGGGCCAGAGTGCCGGCATTGTCTGTACTATGGCAGGCCAGATCATCTCCGAAGGCTTCATTAACTGGACATTCAAGCCTTGGGTACGTCGTATTGTAACTAGAGTTTTGGCTATAGTGCCTGTGGTGATTGTCATTTCTGCCTTGGGTCGTGAAGGTGTGTCGACCATCATGAACTTATCACAGGTTGTATTAAGTTTTATTCTTCCGGTAGTGAGTGCCCCATTGATTTGGTACACTTCTTCACGGAAGTATATGACTGTTTATGACTTCTCGCAGGTTGAATCCACTGCTACAGACGAAACGTCGGCACTTTTGGAACACAATGCCACTCGGGGCTACAGACCTGAGGAGGAGTCCCAAGGCGTGTTCTCGAAGGTAACGTTTGAAAATGGTTTCTGGCTTAACGTGGCTGCAACTGGTACCTGGTTGATCATCACCTTCCTCAACATCTACTTGGTTTACCTCTTTAGTATTGGCATTGATGTATAGATTCACAATAGCATTGATCTATGGATTTCTCACAAGTATCTATTCTTTTTCTTGTAGGGCCCTCTGATGCCAGGTAATCTTCCTGTTTTGCCGGCAGGTGCCATCTTGTTGGTCAAGGGTGCTGGTAGCACACCGTGGTAATCATTGAGAAGAACAGGTAACTTCTTGCTAATTCTCAAAGCAAACTCGCTCAGCTTGGTAGCATCGGATGTTATCAAAAGCGTAACCAATTTGAGAATCTTCTTGTAGAGGGCGACTTCGGTGGACGTAGGGTCTGAAACACCTACACGCAAGTATCTCTCTTGACGCACCTTATTCAACTTCAACAAACTCGAAGAGATAATCCTCTGCAAATCACGCGGCGTTTTCACAAGCTCTTCTTTCTCAGCTTTTAACAATTGCAACATGCTGACAGTTTCTGGGCTATATCTAAGAATGTTTTCGAGTTTAACATTACCATCGTCAACGGTAGGCTCCTCCTCGACTTCTGGTTCTGAAACTGCAGTTGGCACCTCTGCCACAACTGGCACACTCTCTGTGGTCTCAGATTCAAGACCTTCGTCATCCAAGATGTCTGATTCCTTGGCAGCCAAGTAGTCTCTTCGGATTTCATTAATTTTCTTGCGTCCGATGTGGTTGAGCCATACAGACGTCTTGAGTTCTTCACTCAAAACTGAGCCTCTCAGGTCAGTCAAAGGTCCGAAAGAAACGCACTGACTCTGTTTCTCGAACACACGTAGGTCGTTAGAGTTGACATTCTTCACCAATGTCGAGTCAACAGGTGGCTTCAATGTTTTCTGCTTGTAAATTAACCACTTAGGTGCTTCAATAGTATACCAATTTGGATGGAAGAAGCTATCCAAAACCTGAGTAGGAGGCTGGTTAGGAGGTGGAATCTTGGAGGAAAAGCCACCAAAAGCCTTGATGGTACCGCTTTCGCCAGCAATCACATGTGGTGTGCCCACAACCTTTGCCAACTGGTATGGACCAGGAACAACAGTGTTACGAGTGTCAAGAGCAGATCTTCCCACAAGACCGGTAAATAATGGCTGAACCACGGTTTTAGTCGCTGGAGGTGTTGGCTGGCTGCCATACAAGCTGTGATAGGCTGGAGCGATGGGCTCGTCGTACTTATGAATCTGGGTAATGACCTCGCCATTGGTGACGGAGTAACTGGTGGAAATTCTTTCGAAATCATCGGATAAAATGGCCAAGGTCTCGTCGTCAGGGGAGTCGGTCTTCAACTTGATGCCCACAGTGCCAACCTCTCTCAACAAAAGCTCAGTAGTGAATTTAAAGAAGAAGTCGATCTCCTGATATTCGGTACATCCAACAGGAAGCTGTGATATCTCATGACCAGCAACCAACTTAATATCATGATAAAGCTCATAAGGCGTCGAATACTCTTTCTTGTTGAGTTTGTCGTGAATGGACACCTTGGTAACCTTCGGTGTGTCGTTGATATAAGCTTCGTAGTTTTGAAGGATCAAATCGGGGTTTTTCTCGTGGAACTTGGTGGGAACGATGCTTCTGGATAAGAGACCTTGCGAATCAGCGTTCTTGAACACAGCCGTGAGATCTTCTAGTAGCGGTTTGAGAATGCTAGCTTGATATGTTAGTATTTTGTAATATGAGGTAAACAGGGGTCAAAGACGCGCAGAAAGCGCGAAAAAATCAGCAAAACTCATATATGGTCACATAATTATCCCTAAATTTCTATAAAGACATACCCTGCTTTGTATGTTTCATAATTCTGGAGGTTATTATATCCTATAGTTGTTTTCGTTTTTTTGAACTTGAAGCTGGGTGCGATAGTTTATCTGCAGGAAAACAATAAGCAGGTTGGATTATGCCCATCAATATCATAGATCTTCACTTCTATGCCACTTGGAGGAGATTTTTTTATTTTTGTTCTTGAAATTTCATAAGACAAAGATGCATTTGGTTCTTTTTATCCGCTTGGTCACGCTCATGTTCACTACATGCTCTCCATTGTAAATGCTAAATGTATTAAGTAGAGATGTTAATCTGCGAACAAAAGTTTAATCTCTTCAATTCGCTGCTTCCGACGCTCCTCCTCTTCAACCTCAACGGCCTCTCCCATCATTCTTTTTCTCTCCTGGATTTTTAACATCTTGGTCTCTATGCTGTCCTTGACAATGAACCGAACGACCTTGACGTTTTGAGCCTGCCCAATACGGTGGATTCTATCAATAGCTTGATCTTCAATACTTGGAGACCACCAAGGGTCCATCATGAATGCCCTATTGGCACATGTCAAGTTCAACCCAACTCCTCCGGCCTTAAGTGAAAGAAGTAAAATGGTGATTTTTCCATCTGCTGGCCTTTCACCCGAAAATTTCTTCAAGATCTTCTCTCGCTCAACCATGTTCAAACGTCCGTCGAATTTGTAGACGACAAAGTCATCTTCGTTACCTTCGCCAATTGTCTTTAGCTCATTCTCAAGGATATCCAAGTACGACGAAAACTGCGAGAATACAACAATCTGTTCACCAGGGCATTGCTCTTTCAATAACCTCAAATGGTTAAGCAAGGCGTTAATCTTAGTAGATGACTTGTCCGGATCATGATAGAACAATTGAAAGTTATAATGACCGTATGGATCGTCCACAATTTCCTTAGTATGGAACCTTACCTCTTTCTTTGAGACATCTCTCTTTCGAACCTTAAAGAGTCGGTAACTAGAAATTGGATGGCGACAGTCAGGACATAAGGGCTTTGATCCATTCTTGGTCTGGAATTCAATATGCTCTTGGAGACAGTGGAAGCAGTACTGATGGCCGCACTCGGTCACTGTTAATTCACCTATGGAGATTGGCGACTGCGTGCAAATTGAGCATTCAGATTCATCTGGATTGACTCGCTTGTATAAAGAATACATTGTTTCCTTCAAAGTCGTTTCAGATGTAAATCTCTCAGCTTCTGCTGGCTTTTCAAATGAGGAGAGTTCCTCTTGCCACGAGTCATCAAGTTCTGAACTCGAAGCAACCAACTCCGGATGGCAACAAACCTGACGTAAGCGAAGAATATGAGTTAAAATTTGCGTATACTTCTTCAACAAATCTCCACTCTTCATTCCCTCCTTGAAGGACTGATGGGCTCTTGATTTGAAGAAGTCGTAGAAGAGTTGTTCTCTTTTGCTGAATTCTAGTTCTTCGATAACCACCTCTTTTTCAGGTAGGTCAACCAATGGCTGGCCGTTCTTTTGCTTCATGCTCTTTGTTCTTCTCAAAAATATTGGCTCAAGAATGGATTTCACAACATCCAATGTTTGGTTGAACTTCTTTTGTTCGAAAGGGAGTGTCACAAACGTTTTCCAGTACGAAAAATTGCTCCAAGGCTCAAGTCGCAAGAATTTGACAACAGAAAATATATCGTCAAGCCTATTAACAACGGGAGTACCGGTTAAAACCCATCTCCTTCGCAGGTCTAACTCGTGAATAGATTTGGCAGTTTTAGTGTTTCTGTTTCTGATGGTATGGCCCTCATCCAATACGATTCTGAAGAACTCTACCGAAAATAATCCAATTTTTCGGAGCTTCCCATTTTCATCCCGTCCTTTGTTGAGCCTGGTCCACTCATTCTGCACCGTGCCGTATGTAGTTAACACCACGATAGGAATATTTTCATATCGATTACACAAGAGATGAGACAAATCTGCCTGAGCAGAATCTCCATAGTAAACGAAACACCTGTGGTTTGAATTATTGTTCGATCTCTCAAATTCACTTTTCCATTGCGATAAGAGTGACATCGGAACCACGATCAAGGTTGATTTAGATGCATAGCTCCTTGGAATTGGTTTCTCGACATTAGTATCGTAAGGAACAGAATGAACTAAAGACAAGGTCAGGATGGTCTTACCAAGACCCATCTCATCAGCAAGAACACCACCTTTTAAAATACTTTTGATCAATGGCTTCTCTCTCAGGAGCTCACCATTGTATAGGTTGGCGTAGAAAAACTCGTCATCATTAGTGGCGACTTCCTGTGAGGGATCCTTAGGCCACCTGAAGCTGCTCCACAAAGGGTCCATGACTCCAGCATCTTGGTTGCGAATAGCTTGCTTATTCTGTGTAGAAAGGACCTCTCCTTCGGTTGTGGAAAGTCGCTCGAGCACATCCATCTCCTTCTCACGAGCCAACATCCAAGAAAGACCATGTCTCTGGTAAGGACGTAGCTGGAGTTTAAAGTTTTCGGATGGTGGAGTGGTCGTCTCTGGCAAATTCTCCAAGTATTCGGATTGTTGGTTGGCCATATAAAACTCTTTCAACTGATCCAAATTAAGCTCTTCAGTAGGGTTTACCGTATCTGGAGCCGGAGTACCTGAAGGGCTATCAAGATCAATGACATTTTCGGAATTTACACTCTGCGTTGCCTTGTTTGTTGGTTGTAACAGAAGCTTGTCGAACATTCGAGAAATAGATTTTTGTTTGAGATTAAGGGCAGCTTCTGCCTCAGAAACATGGGTGAAGTTAAACGAGCCAGGAGCCACGGTCTTGCGTCGCTTGGTATCTTGGAGATCTTCACTTCCGACTAGCATGGCATGATCTGCAAAGGTGTAGTTATTGAGGTAGCATTTGATCTGAACGTAGAAGGGATCTCCTATTGATAGACGGCTTCTGGTGTCCATGATGACCGAAGCTTCAAAATTGGCAAGACCTAAGTCAATGAGTGGGGAGAGAATCCGTGTGATATCTTCAGGTAGTCTTCCGATCTCTCTGCTGCCTGCGTCTTCTGCTGTGTATAGTCTAATAATGGCTGAATCTCCGAATTTGGCTGCCACTATCGACGATTTTTTGATCTTATTTGGAATCAATCTCTTGACCTCAAGCTTTTGCTTGTATGTTAATGGTCTCAAGTACGGTCTAGTGGCCCAAGCCTCAACATCTAAAGCTCCAATGTATCTCTTCCAAGAAGCGGCCAATTTTGTCTCTGCGTCTGCCTTTGCTTGTGATTTCATTCGTTCCATGAGACGATCTATTTCTTCCTTATCTGGAATCGAATCGTCTTTTGTATTATCCTCCTTTTCATTCGGTGTTTTATTTTCCTTTGGAGTATTAATTTCATTCGAGATTCCGTTTGCCTTCTGGGATTCTTGCTCGACTTCATACTCAATACCATAAAAGTATTCTGTCGATGCTAGATGCACATAGTTTGGCCTATTGAAGTATTTCTTGTAGAGGTGCTGGAGGTCTTTTGTCGACGCGTCGCCTATGATAGATAGTAGCTGGGACACGAAGAGATCGTAGCCAATCTGTAACAAACTGGCGGATTCTTGCGAACAATCTGAGACACTTCGACCACTCAGATTACTTCTTATATCATTAGTCCTTTCATTTCCTCCATTCTCGTGTACTTCATCTCCGTTTTGCCTCTGACTCTCACTGTTCTCAACATTCATCGCACTGATCTCATACAAGTCATCATCGACCACGAAAAGCTCGTTTGAATTCGATTCGTTATAATTTCCCTCCGAAACAGCTACCTGCTTTATTGTTGAAGTCTCCAGACTCGGCTTATCAATAGCAAAAAACCGTCGTTTCTCGACCATCGTGAAGTTTCAAGTAGTAGAGCTTCGCGTACTTCTCCACATATATGCATGCACGCGAGATGATGGAGTAGTTAGGCAAGATTTGTGAGAATCACCATTCTTGGTGTTAAAAATTATGATGTTGTTAGGAAAACATTTGTTCTTATAAATTCTCAATTCAAATCTGAAAGTCTAATTTTACAAATGTCATTTTCTGACGGTCGATGTGGATGGAATAGTTCATGTGGATGGATATGAAAAGTTCATATTTTGGGCAATGCGATCTTCCACGATAAACCATTCAATATATATTACATTGTTTTGTCTGAATATGTTTGAGCAGCCCTCAACAACTCCGAGAATTTTTGAATAGATATCAGCTATACACAGCTCAATGAGCCACTAGCTCTATAGTACAGTTAAATAAGGAGGCACAGCGTGTTCATCATGCTGGCCATAACACTTTCGCTGACATGGTGCTTGGAACACCACAGATGTAGATTCAGCAATATTAGTGACACGCTGTCATCTTCAACACTTTCCTTCTTGCTCTCCTGGAGCACTTCCATGTATTCCAAAGTGAACAAGATATCGTCCTTTCTGAAGCCCGTCCGAGAAGCCAATTCGGCCAACGTGACACTATCACGTCCTCGAAAGTCATTCAAAAGCACAAATGCCAAACGTTTGGACCAATAGCCAAGATAGGCCACTTTTCCATATGGAGATAAAGGAAATTCAGGTCCCAGCCACGTTTGACCAGGCGTGGCCCCTGCCAAAGCATACAGAAACTCAATTAGTAGAGATCCAAGCCCAAGACGCTGGTAAGGAGGGAATATACAAATACATGCGAGGTTGTTGTCAGCCTCCCATGAGTTGACTTCTTTAGAGAAGAAGCCCATGGGTTTTAGCCGTTTTCGAAGAATTGACCCGGCTATCTCGTCATCGTGAACATCATAGCCATAAAGAATGTAAAAATCAAATGCCTTTACGTTGTAGTACACCGACTTGTCGTCGAGAAAGAGCTTTCCAAAGAGAGCAAGATTCTGGCAGAACAATTCGTGGCGAAAGCCTCGAACTTTCTTGACAAGATATGGAGCCTTCATGTCAGCGTAAAGCAATTTGCCTAGTGGCGGAAACGGGTGTGCCAACTGGCAAACAGACCGGTGCTGGACCATCTTGTTCTCATTGTCAGTATATTTGAAGCAGAACTCACAAACATGGAGTCTGTCGAGCCAAAAACCTTCCAGAGCAGCCGCAGAAAACTTCCTTTTGGCACCAATGTTCTTCGCTAGCGTGTCGATTCCGAGTTCCAGATCACCGTTGGCTAGAAAGTATGCACTGTTCCCATACCAGGTGTTGAATTCGTAATCACCAAACGAGACTCTGTTGATGTTCCGAGATTCAAGCACTCCATACTCGGTATCACGAGGAGTTTTCCTCCGTGAATGAGGTTTGGGCAGCGGCAATGTGACACCTTGTGGAGAGATGGGATCCATGGGTGGAGAATTTCAGGTGTGCAGACGGCTTGAGTATGGAGATGGGATGGGAGATGAAGATGGGTAGATCCAGGAGGAATGTAAATGTTTGATGATAACGGAACAATTGGGTGTGAGGTACAATGAATTTTTCGTCTTAGATGACGTTCGGAGATATTATCTATTGTGTCGTGTTAAAGTGATGTCGGTGCTACAAGTATTATTATTGTTGTGGAAAGGCTGGGAACCGTTTCAATATTTATCCAGACCCTAATTGTAGAGGATATAACTGAAAAAAGATGGATGAATGAAAAGCCTTGGAAATTCATAGACAGAGGAGAAAGTTATGGAATTGCGTATTATTTTGTTTGAAGATGTGTCTTCATGAATAATGCCTTACATGGCCAAGATATAAAAGTAGCTCAGAGAGATCTTGGAAGACTGCGAACATTGTAGAGTGATCTTTGATTCGTTATCTTAATAAGTAGATTGAATAATGAATCCAAGAGACTCTCAACAGTTTGAATTTTACACCCCAGACGATACCTCATGTGTTTCTTCTCAATTATAATTATTTGGCAAAGTCTTCCTCAATAGAAATGATCGTGTTGACAAGTCCATTCAGAACTTGAAATTCACCCAAACACTAACAACCCAAAGAATGTTTCTACTTCTTCTACAACCATCCATCAAGCTCCACTGGCTGTGTCTCGATAAGTCACTGTTAATATTCGAATCACGAATCTCGTGTATCTTCAATAATCCGTAAGCTGAGCTTAACACCATAACTTTTTCAATTGTCGATAATCCAATACATAAAATAATCATAAACAAAACTTTGAATGGTTTCTCTAATTCTTTCCTTCCCATACCACTTTCTTGAACAGCACCATTCTAATTTGTCGAAAGTTTCAATTTCTCATTATCAATACTTCATACACCTCAATCTCACAATCAAACGCGCTACCAGTAACTCTTTCTATGCCACCAAAGGGTTGGAGAAAAAACGCAGAGGGAAAGTTCCCTCAAAATCCCAAAGACCTCGAGCTCGTCTCCATCGATGAGATCTTGTTCCCTAAATCCACAATCTCCAAACTAGCGAAGATCATCACTACCAGCGACAATGACTCGTCCATGATTGTGTCCAAGGACTCTTTGCTTGCGTTGCAAAGATCAGCAACGGTTTTTGTGTCACATTTGATGTTCCATGCTCGCCAGGTGGCCAAGGATGCTGATCGCAAGAACGTCAGTGCTCAGGACATTCTCCAAGGACTAGAAAGAGCTGATCTTTCTGGGTTTATTCCTGAAGTAAAGCAGAAATTAGCCTCGTATGAGAGCAGCGTGGAGATTAAGAAAAAGCAAAAGGCTGAACAGAAGCTGGAGAAGGCTGATGATGCCGCTGATGGCCCTGCTGCTAAGAAGTTGAAGGATAACGACCAACAGCTGGTGATTCCAGAAAATGCAGACGACGAGGAACAAACGGAGGAGACAGACGATGAGGTTGATGAAAAGGAGGACTTGGAAGATGTACAAGATGATGATGGTGATGATGGCACTCCTGCTGCCAATCCAATCGCTCTATTGGGACAGGAAGAAGAAGAGCTTGAGGGTGACAAGGAGGATACCGTTGGAGTTGAAGAGTCCAGTGACGAAGACTAAGATACAAAAGGAGGTTATAAAATGTATGATGCTATAGACGCCATAGACTAGAGTAGATTAGAGTAGGCCCCAATTAGATAAGAGTTGGTCAGTAAAGACCAAAGATGAGAGAAGATAATAGTCTAGCACCGTCACTATCGTAAGCACTGCTGAAACATTGGATACCCACATTCAAAGCCAATGAAAAAGTATAAAAGTAACACAATGAGACCCAGGAAAATCGCGATAAGCTTAACATTAGCCCACCACATCTTCCTCTTGATAGTCTGCGACCGTTTCTGGAACATCAGTGCAGACGACGTGAGTCGGTCTGTTTGGTCCACCAACGTGCTAATCTTGTCACCACGATTAAGGATCTTGTTGATATTGTCTAGCATTAACAGTCTGACCTCGTCTACCTCCTCGTTGGCTGCCACTAGCTGATTGGGTGTGATGAGTTCAGAACGGGAACCTGTTCCGTCATTCTCATCTACGCTGCGATTGACGGCCCCGTAGTTGTAGATTCGCAGATTACTGTCATATTGCATTTCCTCAAACTTGATAATCTGTGTCATGTAAAGTTTGAACTCGCCCAACTTGGATTTAGCCAGTTGCTCGGCCAGCGCCGACGAGGTCGTAGATGCGCCATTTTCTGAGACGGTTGCAGCAAGATCCTGACGGAATTCAAAATATTTATCCATGATCTTCTTCAATACCGACAAAACAAGCGTTTTATTGACATCCTGGTGTGCTAGCGTGATAACCGTGACCAAGTCGTTGCTGCCATCCAGATTGTGGAGAGTTTTCTTCATGAAATAGAGCAAAAGCGAAGTCTTCGTCACAGACGCATCCGTGTACGCCAGTATCAGGCCTATGAGTGTTTTGGACGAGTTTATGAGGCCAAGCTCCAGCGAGACCAACTCAGAACAGTTGAGATTGGAGATGGTGCTAGCAAGTTTGGCATTTTCTGTCGTATAGAGCGTGCTCGAGTTGAGGGTGAGCGTGGTGAAGATGACTGTAGTGTTAGTGGAAGCCAATGGACGACAGCACATCCATACATACGTTGCTTTTGAATATCTTTTATTGGCATGACTGGTTAATGTGGTGGTATTTGAAACATGACTGCGAATTGAGTTGCACATTGCCTGCATGACAGGTTGCTTTCAGTCAAAGCAAGCTAGAGAAATCTTGCTATTTGGAAAGGGATGGGAATAATCAGAGGTCTGTATGGTTTTAGAGAACTATTCAAATATAACTTGTTTTAGTTGATTCTGGGTTTGCCTCCATTTTATCCTTTCGAATCTTTTTCCTAGGATTATGACAATGATAGATAGAAGATGGACATGGCTATGTAATTACCCGGAAAAGTATGTAGAAACAAATACATAGTATTACATACATAATAGAATTTATTATTAATACTAAAATTTCCTCAACTTTCCCAAATATATATTCTCCGCTACCATTTTATCTACCCTCTTCTCTCCACATAATTATTGCAAACTGCAGGACCATCTCATCGCTAAAAAAGTATAGACTTCACAACCATCAGCTACCTTGTCCAGGTGCACTTCTCCAGATGGGTAAATATAGAAAAAGATTCAACGAGAAGGCCCGTACGGGAATGCTCGCCAAACAGGCAGCACTTAAAAAGGCCAGAAACAAACAATTCACCCGCCATTTGGAAGATCACTCTGAAGCTCCCAATGATATCGATGAGCCAGTGGATCAGCCAGCGGAGGAAGACTCTAATGCTGAAATATTGAAGCCTATGTCTGATAAGGAAAGAGAAGAGCGGAAACGGAAGCTTGTTGAGCTGCTCTACTCAGAGAATGAAAAGGAATCCAAGATGTCAAGAGCTAAGAAGAAGAGATTGGACAAGTACATCGAGCACCAGCTTAAAAGAGAAGAAAAGAAGGTTTTGTTGGAGAAGCTCGCGGGCACAAAAATTGACACTAATATCCTTGCCCCATCCAAGCTTCTAGGGACTGGAAAACAGACCAGAAAAGAGCAGATGATCGAAGCTATTGAACTTGAAAGACAGGGACGTGGGGATGAGCACACTAGAGAAATCTTGTATGAGGAAAGAGAAGTGAAAGATTGGCCAGAAGGTGGCCAGTATAGTGATGGTTTCGACGAGGATGATGGCAGTGATGACAACAACGCCAGTGATGGCAATGATGGAGAAGAATTCCCTTCCACAGAGAAGTCCACATTCGTTGATTATAGACCACAGAAGTTTGGAGGTTCTGGCAGTGGGTTCGGATTCGCAAATTTGCAGAAATCGGATAAGTCAAAGACGACAAGCAAAAAAAAGTACACTTGGAGACTCAAGGTGGAGAAGGAGGAGAAGAAGAGGGCCAAATTGGAGGATGAGAATGACTTTATTCTGAGTGATGAAGATCAAGACGAAAGTCTTGGTGACGAGAATGAAGAAATTGCAGAGAGTGATGAGAGCAGCGATGAGAATGGCTCTCGTGACGATGCTGAAGAGAGTAACTCTGAAAATGATTTGGAGAGTGAATCAGAAATCGCTTCTGAAGAAGTTAACTCGGGTGAGGCTTCAGACCTGAACTCCGAATCGGGAGATCTGGATAATAAATCAGAAGAATCAGAAGAATCAGAAGAGGAGTTGCCAAAACTTCTTCAGAACGCACCAAAACACACCGAAAAGGGTCAATCATTTAAGGAATGGGCAGAAGCTCAAGTTCGTAAAATCGAGGGCCACCAAGAGATGGTTTTACCTGAACTCAGAAAAGAAATCTTGGACAAGTATGGTGAAGGAATTCATGACGATGAAATTGTCTCTGAAGATGAGAATGCCATTCCCATTAACATGGATTTGCAAAGAGAAGCTTTCTACGTTAATGTTACTAGATCGCCAGAAATCCAGCAACTGAGAATGCAACTTCCAGTGTTCGGCGAAGAACACAGAATTATGGAGGCTATCCATCACCATGACTGTATTGTTCTATGTGGTGAGACTGGTTCTGGTAAAACAACTCAGGTTCCACAGTTTCTCTATGAAGCTGGCTTCGGCAATCTTGATTCTGACACTTATCCTGGAATGATCGGTGTCACCCAACCAAGAAGAGTTGCAGCAGTCTCCATGGCCAACCGTGTTGGCAATGAGCTTGGAGACCATGGCCACAGAGTTGGCTACCAAATTAGATTTGATGCTACTGTCAAGAATGAAGGAAAAGAGGGAGGTACGGCCCTTAAGTTTATGACAGATGGTGTTTTGCTCCGAGAAATGATGAACGATTTCTTGCTCATGAAGTATTCAGCATTAATTATTGACGAGGCCCATGAGAGAAATGTCAATACGGATATCTTGATCGGTATGCTCAGCCGTGTTGTTAAGCTCAGAAGACAAAAAGGAAAGCCTTTGAAGTTGATTATCATGTCAGCAACATTGAGAGTTTCTGATTTCTCCGAGAACAAGCAGCTTTTCAGTACTCCTCCTCCAATTTTGAAGGTCGAAGCTAGACAATACCCAGTTTCTGTTCATTTCGATAAGAGAACTAAATTTGAGTATTTGGATGAAGCATTTAACAAGGTATGCAAGATCCATAGAAAGCTTCCTCCTGGTGGTATCTTGGTCTTCTTAACTGGTCAGAATGAGATTACCACTTTGGTTAAAAGACTTAGAAAAGAATTTCCTTTGAAGAACGACTCTAAGAAATTGTATGTGGAAGATGAAAACACCAAATACAGAGTCAGCAACAACGTGACAATGGAAGCAGAGGATGTTGATTTGGACATTGCACTCAGAGAGAGAAAAGCGGAAGAGATGGAAGACGATGTTTCTGACGATGAGTTGTCTGAAGAAGAAGAGGGATTTGAGGAAACGCTCGAACCAGGCCAGTCAGCAAACGATCCACTTTACGTTCTTCCTCTTTACTCCTTGCTTCCAACGAACCAGCAATTGAAGGTCTTTGATACCCCTCCTCCAGGCAGCAGAATGTGTATTGTTGCCACTAATGTCGCAGAGACGTCATTGACTATTCCTGGAATCAGATATGTTGTTGATTGTGGAAGATCGAAGGAGAGAAAGTTCGACGAAGATACCGGTGTTCAGTCTTTCGAGGTCGACTGGGTTTCTAAAGCGTCAGCGGACCAGAGAGCAGGAAGAGCAGGAAGAACAGGACCCGGACACTGTTACAGGCTTTTCTCGTCTGCTATTTATGAAGAGTACTTTGATCAGTTCAGTCGTCCTGAAATTTTGCGTATGCCAGTCGAGAGTACCGTTCTTACTATGAAGAGTATGGGAATCGACCAAATTGTCAACTTCCCGTTCCCCACACCACCTGATAGACCTGCTTTGGCTAGGGCAGAGAGACTCCTTGTTACTTTGGGAGCTTTGGACAGGGCCAAAAAAATCACCGATTTGGGAAAGACAATGTCATTCTTCCCGGTTGGCCCACGTTATGCAAAAATCCTCATTGTGGGTAACCAACTTGAGTGCTTGCCGTATGTGATTGCTATTGTCTCTGCATTATCCGTGGGAGACCCATTCTTAGATGAGAATGACGTTGGACTAGCAACGCAGAAGCCTCAGAAGGATAGCGACGAAGAAGAAGAAGAAGAAATTGGAGATACTCAGGAAGACTTGGAGAAGCAACGGAAATTGAGAAGCAAATTCTTTAAGACCCGTGCCATGTTCTCTAGACTTGATGACCGTTCTGACGCCTTGAAACTCTTATCTGCTGTGTGTGCACTTGACCATGTTCCTACCAAGAAGAAAATTGGGTTCATGGGAGACCATTTCCTTCGTGTGAAGGTGATGGAAGAGGTTCAGAAGCTCAGAAAGCAAATCTCGTATATTGTGGCGTCCAACTCAAATAAAGACTCTATTGCCGAACAGTTGGAGACCAAGGAAGTGAAGTTGGGAGTTCCCTCTAAACAACAGATCGCCGCCTTGAAACAAATCATTGCATCTGGATTCATCGACCAGGTTGCTATCCGAAGCGACTCGATTGATTCCGAAATCAAACTTTCCAAAAAAACAAGCATCATTGGTGTTCCGTACTCCACACTTTACCCAGCATCTCAGTATGGAGATGGAACAGATCCACACGTTTACATTCATCCAGCATCCATCCTTGCCAGCCTGGGAGCAGCACCTCCACAGTATGTTGTATACCAATCTGTGAACAAGGGTGCTAACCAAAAAGAAGGCAAATTGACTAAGTTGAGAATACGTCCATTGGTAGACATTTCTGGTAAGCAGTTGGCTAATGTTGCCAAGGCATCGTCGCTTATTACTTACTCTAAGCCATTGGGACACCCATATGCACCAAAGGAGATATCCCCAACGAAGAGAGAGTGCTATGTTATTCCAAGATACGGTGCAGCTATTGGAGATGGAGGATTAGGATGGGATTTACCAGTGATCAAGGTTATCCAGGTGAAGAAATATGGACTGTGGGTTGTGGAGGAGTAAAATAATTGATAGAAATTGATAGTTTGGGGTAATTCTAGTAACCGAGTCTGTAGAGACGCCAATAAGGTAGAATATTGGCAAAGTTGGTAATAAGCAAGAAGAAGAATTATGAATTTTGGAGTTAATCATATATTGGTGGAACATTCGCAGCCACTTCTTCACTATTGCTTTTAAGTATGATATACATTAACTATATCACTTACACCGTGTAGCAGCAATAATTGAGATTGACATAAAACTTTAAGGTACACAATAATAAAGAAAAGCTTCTTTCATTTTTTTCACGTCAAAAGTCACTGCAAGTCAGTCTCGAGCAGTCAAAGGTTCAAGTTCATCACTTCCTACATCTACACTTCACATACTTACTGCGAATAAACATCAACACTCATCAAAAATTTTCGTACATCCTGGATACCATGAACCGACCTAATATCCAGGAATCGGAAGAAAGAGTGTCTGACGATGACCACTCGACTCTTATTCCCGAGCACATTGTCGATGCGGCATCTCAGCGTATCTTCCTTGTGTCTATCTTCGTCGTCATCCAGTGCTGGAAAATCTATGATGTTCTACTTGTCAAGGCTGATCTGTTTGCTTTGAGCACTGCAGCACGCCTGGAGTCTGCGCCAGACCTTACGTTCACGTCGCTTAATAACTTTACTTTCGTCATCAAATACGTGTTGATCGACGGGTTGTTCCTCTGGTCTTTGCCAATGCTTAATGTACCGCTTCTCTCGTTTGGGCCGTTTGTCACGCTTCTATTGACTGTGCTTGTCAATATCTTCACTTTCTTATTGGCTAGCAACACTGCGTTGCCCTTGCTCTCCGGAATTGTCGTGCCAGTCTGGAACACCATCTTCAAACATAAGGAATTGAACATTGTGGGTGATTCTGTTCTGCCACAGAAAGTCATCGACATGAACGCCCACTTCAAGGGTAAGTACACAATCCATTATTTGCCTGCGTCGTCTGTGACCTTGAATCCATTCCACTATGAAGGTTTGTGTCTAGATGTCCAGCCAGAATCTTCCTATTCCAGATATGTTCGTGTACCAATTGAGTTCAACACCACCACCGACATTGCCACAATGCAGCTCCAGCACATCTCGCCATCTAACTCGATGACGCTTCTAAACTATACCTCTCGCGATATTGCTAAGTTGTTGAAAAGAGACTATGCTCATCTCCACAAGTTACTGGACCATAAAAATGACGGGAGGATTTTCTACGTCGAGGTGGAGCTTAGAAACCCAGGAAAGTATCGTATCCATACGGTAACGGACTCCAATGGCATGAACATTCGTCCTTATAAGAGTGACTTTACCGTGGGAAACTGTCCAAGTGCTAAGTTCGTGTATCCTGAGGCTGAACTGGCTTATACCAATATTAAGTGTGTGCTGAAAGATAACACGTTTCAACCGGAGTGGCTGTTGCCTCTCCTTTCTACATACGGTGTTTTCCCCTTGTCAGTTGAGGTGATGACTAAATTCAATGGGAAAATGATCAATAAGTTCAACACCACGTTACAAAGTGAGAACATTTCTCCTGGTCTCAAGTGGCTTGAAGCAGAGAAAATGACCCGGAATTCTTTAGAGCAGGAGATTTTGCGTAACCCGCTGGTTTTTCGGACCGGTAACTCTGGAAAGTTTGAGTTTCAACTTTTAAGTGTCCAAGACAAATTGGGCATAAGAAGAGAGTACAACCCAGCCTCTAAGGACCATGATATCAACTTCCCAATAGTGACTAAGGAGTCGGCATCGTTGAAATTGGTTGACAGATCTCCAGATAGTCCATTGTTGTTGGGGCAAACAAAAACGCTCCATCTCGACACTAAGCAGATTATTCAATTGCCTTTGAAAGTTGCAATTCAGTTCCAGGACGAAAGGAATGCATCTGAGAAAAAAATTTTGACATTTGATTTCAATGATGCGGAGGACTTTCACCAGGGAATCAAAATCGATCAGCCTGGCCTCTACTCCTTGGTGGAAGGTAAGGATAGCTTTTGCCCATGCGAAGTTGACAAGGGATTGATTGTTCCAATTATGACTCCACGCGTTCCTACAGTAGTCATTAAAGGTGAGCCTATTTCTGACAGATGTGTTGGAACTGTCGGATTTGAATTTGATCTTAAATTTACCGGTAAGCCTCCGTTTGAAGTTCTGTATGAGGTTTTCAAGAATCTGTCTGGATTCCTCAAGCCAATCCTCAGTGAAAGGGGATTGAGACAACATACTAAGCGCACACAGAGTGACCAATATCGCTTTGACTATAGACCACGCCAGGAAGGTAACTACGTGTTGATATTTAAGTCGCTTAAGGATGTTTATTACCATAACAACCCAGTGGCAATTCCTGAGGCAGAAAACACATTTTCAACGTATTTTCATCAGAAGTCTAGATATACATTCTTCAAGGATTCTCGTCAAACGCACCAAGAAATAAACTTGTGCAAGGGTGGTGCTATTCTGGCACCTATTCATTTTGAAGGTAATTTCCCATTCCTGTTCACATATGAGATAGTGGATATTAACACAAAGAAAGTGTTGGTGTCCCAAAAAATCAAAGACTACTATCAAGATTCCTTCAAGGTATCGAGTCCAAACTTTGATAGGGGAGGAAATTACGAGATTGTTGTGAAAGGAGCAACTGATAACTTGGGTTGCCCAGTAGCTTCATTAAAGTCTGAGTCCTTCGTTATCAATGCTCGATCTGATTTACCAGCGGTCCTGTTTAAGAAGTCAGAGACTTTCAAGATTATCGAAGGTGACTCAGTTGAAATCCCTCTTGTGGTAAAATCGTCTGTTGGTCGTACCTCAAGTGATCTTATAAAATATACTCACACGGATGGTGATGGAAACGAAAAAGAAGTTCTGCTAAGCGGTTCTAATATCCTCAGAGTTTCCAAAGAGGGTACTTACCGACTTTCATCCTTTAGCAATAAGGGTTGTGATGGTACAGTTAAGAAAGATGAGGCAATTCAAGTGGAGTATTATCCAAAGCCAAGCATGACCTTCCATCCTGAAGCTGGAGATGTGGATAAACCCACGACAAGCAGTTTTATTTCTTTGAAACCTGTTTGTCAAGATGCACCAAGAGATTTGAAATTGAAACTCACCGGTAAGCCACCATTCGTGGTTGCATACCTGATTAACTATCCACATGGCAAGACCAAGTCATCATCGATGGTGATTGAATCGAACGAAATCTCAATTCCTTTGACACTGAAACGGAAGGGCGTATATGAACATATGTTCACGGCAGTTTATGATTCTCGATATACTCAGGATAATTTGAAACGGATCAATCACAAAGACTCGTTCTCTACGATCAGATATGAAGTTCAGGGATCTCCAAACCTTCATGTTGACAAAACACATATGCAATTCTGTGAGAACCAGATATCTGAGGATCGCTTCTCTGCTTCGTTACCGATTACATTTGAAGGTAGATATCCGTTTGAGTTATCTGGAAGTATCCAGAACAGCAACGGCGACATACTCGATAAGTTTGAGGTCCATAATGTTAATACTCCTTCAGTTGATCTATCTGAGTTGAAGCTATCGAAACCCCTTCTGTCACTTCTTTCTGTTGGAGAGTATATCATCGCGTTCCAAGGGATCACTGATGCCAACAAGTGCCATCTGAAACAGCTTTTCTCACAGAACACCGTCAGAATATCCATAACCCAGGTTCCAACAATTCTGAAGCAGAATCCGAAAGACTACTACTGTGTCGGCGAGCATATTGCGTACAACATGTCTGGAATTGCTCCATTCACTCTTTTCTATGAATTCAATGGACAAATGAGAAAAGCTGAGCAAGGACATGATTTCGTGAGGTTGGCATCGCGTCCTGGAGAGTTGACTATTCATGCATTGAAGGATTCCTCGGCTAGCCTGTGTTTGGTGAACTACACAGCCAACGACAATGTGTTTGAGAAGCTTAAGTTGGAGGTTCGTGACCTTCCATCTGTAGAGATCAGCCAAGGAGACAGCATCATCAAGAATCTCCACGAGGGAGACAAGACGGAGATTATCTTCAAGTTCACCGGAGTTCCACCATTTCTGGTAACATATGTGAGAACTTTAGGAGATGAAGAAGGACTTCACAAGAGAAGGAAGTCAATCAAACCACAGGCCAAACATCCTCGCCGAGTTGCAGAGACGAAAACCGTCAAGGACATTTGGGATTACGAGCACACTGAGATAGTTGGGTTGGAGGGAACGTACGAGGCCATTATGGTTGCTGACGCATTCTGCAAAGCTTCGAGAGATATTAATGAAATCTTATAGATCCCGTGTGGATCAATGTACTATAGAAAAATAAACGTAATGTATTAAGAGAATGCCTTCTACTTCTTGGTCAAGTCATTGATGATCTTGGAAGCCTCCTTCAAGGAAGATTCTGGTCGTTTCACCTGCGCCACCCGGCCAATGTCAGCGAAATTCGTGGAATACGACGACTCAATGGCCTGTGCCAATCTGATGTCCTTATTAGTGATCTGGTTACCAACATCATGGGTAGTAATGGTGAACTTTATGCGATTGTAAGTGGTAGTAATAGTGGGATGGTGTCTAGCCTTCTGGGCATGCATAGCCGCAGTATTTAGAAATTCCCATGTCTTTGCAAATGTCTTCAATGTGTAGTTACCTTCGATTTCAGTACCAGAGCCCTGATCTGATTCGTGAGAGCGAACAACCCATCTAGGTTTGGGAAGATTCTGATTTATCAAGTCGAGCTCCTTCTGGATTGAAGCTAGTGGAAGTTTTGTTGCCTTTGTGGCGCGTATGAGTGATTGCCTCATGTCTGGAGTTTGTTGGAGTTGTTACTTTGTATATTGGACTGTATAAGGTAGATTAATAGTGATGAATAAGAAACATCACCATGGATCATCCCAGATTCGGGTATTTCTGGTTGCTATTATTTCAAGCAATTGAGCATCATTTGGTTAACTCAAATTGCCTTGTTTAGTCAATTCTTCATTTAATCCACTGAATATCAAGATTTCTTTCTCGTCCTTTCGAGTGTCTTTCAGATACCTAACTTACAGCTTCGATAGGTAGCCCTGAATTTACCAAAATGTAATTTCAAGCATCCAACCGATTTCGCTGTTGTTGATTGAAATCATGGTATTCACGTTCTTTCTACGCTAATACCTATATCTACGACAGGTATATGATGAGAGATAATTGATGGAGAACCATCAACCCACCTATCCAAAACAGCGGAGTAAAGGACTTTCACAGAACCAAAATCAGAAAGTAAATCATTGTATCGTTCACTTGAGAATTCTCCCTTTCAAACTTCTTAGAAATCCCGCCCGAATTCATCAGCCAACAAGCCTACTTTTCACCAATGTGCAGTGCCCACATAAAGACTCAACTACAACGGTGAAGACTTACACCCGTAAGTCATGGTATCGGCTCTCTATATCCTACACTGGCCAGATAGTGACATCGAGTATCTGCGATGTGAGGTGGTGATTCATCGAAACTTTCATAATGACGTTCCTGATGCGCAGCTAATGATTCCTCTCTTCACCCATGTATACCGACAGTTGCAACCTCATCAAAGAACGCCAATTCTACGAGACCGAGGCATCAACTATATGTATATATGGGGAGAAAACGACCTTTTATTCTTGGCTGCCACTCGCAAAAACGTCAATGTGATGCTGGCGGTGACTTTTTTAAGCCAATTCTACCTGATTCTACACCATTACTTTGTCACAAGCCATTCTAATTCGGCCAATGGGGTCAGCAAGCATGATGACGAAGACGAGGGCAGATCACTACAGCTAGACCACCTTGTCGATAACGTGTCGTTAGTGTATGAGTTATTGGACGAGTGCATGGACTTTGGTGTCGTTCAGATCACCGACTACAACATTCTCAAAGAATACATCAAGATGGAAATTAATCAGGCGTCATCTGCCGTGAATACTTCGGATCTGGATGGCTCAGACTCGGACCTGAATTCCGGAAATTTCAAAGACACTTCAAACAAGAGGAAAAATGACAAGAAAGCTAAACATAAGCAGATCAAATCCACACAGAATCATGCTGACAAGTCGGATGTCGTGGAGGCTAAGGCCGAGGGTCTTATCAACAGCTCCATTGTCAGGACACAAGCACTGGCTATCAGTTGGAGACCCAAGGGCATTTTCTATACCAAGAACGAGATCTATATCGATATTATTGAGGAGAGTGAGTTTCTCTACGATCTCGAAACCCTGATTGTGAAGATCAACGAAATCCGAGGCGCTTGCCAAATCAAGTCTTATCTCTCAGGAATGCCTCAGTGCAAACTTGGGCTAAATGAGAAGTACATCTCGCAGGTGGAATATGATGACGAAGTAATCGAAGATGAGGAGGTGGTCGTTGACAGAGCAGATAATTTGATTTCGGACAACCTGATTAACGAAATTGACTTAGACGATGCTGGAGATGTTGAATCGACTGAACTAGCCAAAGATCACGACATTTCTCGCAAAAAATTGAAGGTTCCCATCAGCAACGTCCAATTCCATCAGTGCATCGAACTCTCATCCATTTATAAGGAGAACCTTATTTTATTTACCCCTCCAGATGGACAGTTCCAACTTCTAGCATACTCTGTGGACCAGCAGCGACGCAAGGATAAACAGCCGATTATTATGGTGACCCCCAAGTTCCGAATTGTAAAGAAAGAACAAAAACTCGTGATCATGTGCTCGTTATCTACAAACTTCAAAAAGAGGCTACATTGTCGAAACTTGGTGGTGAGTATACCGGTAAATCCATATCTTTTTGCATTGAACGACCAACAAGGACAAGGATTTCGCTTCAAATCGGAATTAGGTGAGGTTCGCTACAAAGTTGATACTTCGGAGGTTCTTTGGTCCATAGACGATCTTCCGGGGTCCAAGAAAACCGTACGAATGATGGCCGAACTCCAGCTTGAAAATTGCAACAACATCGATCCTCAGATGATCCAGGCAGTGCTAGCACATAATTTAAAGAGTGACACGGGCGAAGAAGCCGAGGAATCGACTTTGGCAGAGTTAGATAAGTACTATGGAGTACATGGAGTGAACAGATCTGCCTTTGGGGAGTTGCACAAAAGAGCCCGAGGCACATTTGTTAGCAACGACATACGGGTTGGATTTGAAATTCCGCTCATGACTTATTCTGGGCTACGTGTTACATACTTACGAGTGGATGAAGATGTCTTGAAGTATACTTGCTTTCCGTGGGTGCGCTATTTGACACAGACCAGCATTTCGCAGCAAAATACAATGAGTGGATACCGATTCCGCATGGGGCCAGGCAGTTTTGAGGTTGTGTGAAGGAGGATAAGAAAAAGCTGCGGGATATCGAAAAGTTAAGAACTTCTTGAGAAGTTTCAAGGCAATCAAGAAGAAAAAAAGCAACCAAAAATTAGGTGGATCGATAGATCACTCCATCTTCTGGTACAAATGCAACGTCGGCTTCGCTCAAAAATAGCCAGTCTCCGGGGATCATATTCCACTGTCAGCCTTTGGCTCCTATCTGACAGGCGGATGTTCCGCGCGTGGTGCAGGGATTGTGGGAAATGAATTCCCTATTGGGAAGGCATTTCCTCATGCTGCAGGCTTGGGCATTCCTTATCTCAACTAAGAAGTGGAGGCCGTGATTTCTTAAAAATGACATTCTAGTCGATTACCATAGTGAGAAATTATCTTTTCTCCATTGGGCACAAATTTGCTCCCATGTCTGCCACAGAGCGTGTGCCCGGCGTTGCCACCATGGACGGTCGCTCCCAAAAGTCAAAGTCGAAATCTCGAACTGGTTGCATTACTTGTAAGTTCAAGCGTTTGAAATGTGATGAACAGAAACCATTTTGCAACAACTGCACGAAGAAGAATATAAAATGTGGGGGGTACGCTACGAGGTTCAAGTGGAGATCTTGCAATGACAACATCGAGCCTCTCCAATATCAGCCAAGTTCTCACACTCCAGCTTCTCATTCTCAATCACAGTATGCATTAACTCCACGTTCAGATGGAACGAAAAACACCCCATCATCCACGACCTCTATGTCAGTGCTCCTGGAGCCACTTCGAAGGAATGTGCTGGTCAAAACAGAACCTACTGACAGTCAAAGTTTGCTGTTGAAACAGCACTTGGAGTTGGCGTCGCTCTCGGTGGTTGGTAAATCTACGAGGGACATCAAGTTTGAGAATGAGTTGCTTGCGAAGGGAATCAACCCCGATACATACGATGGGTCCCCAAATGAATCAAAACGCATGCGTCGCAGTTACAGCTACAACGATAGTCCTGCCATGACGGCCACTCCATTCCACAGATCAAACAGCACTAGTTCACATAATATCCTGGATATTCAGTCTTTCCGTGACGAGTTTCGCAAATCTAATGGCTTGGAATCTTTGGCAGAGGCTGCTGTGGATGAAATGAAAACCAGGTCACCAATGGCAGAAACAATAGGTTTTGAACTGGATAACATTTCGTTGTCGCATTTCCACCAGGATAAGTCTCCTAAACCTTCGAACTTGGCTCCCACACCTAAAGAGTTTTCGGTTCCTACGCCCAAAGAATGGCTGCTTACCGGGCATTTGCCAAACAGCAGTGAGATCCCTACCCCGCAAGGTAAGGACACAATGTCTGATCTCAACTTGACTCCATCTTTGACTGCTCTTATCAACTATGTTTTCACCAATGATGACCTTCAAAAGGGCACAATGGATCCTAGTGTGATCAAATTAGGTGGCATCGGGGAAGTTCCCCTCAGTCCGTTGGATTTGAGTATCGGCAATGGAAGCACTTTGGACTTGTCTAACAATCATGCACTTCTGCTAAGACGAGAAAGCTTAGGCAACCATTCAGCAAGTGCCTTGGTGTCCAAACATAGTCCTTACACAACGCCTAACCAACTCTTGTTTGACGTTGGTGATCAGCTTTCCCAGTACGAGCCCCTGTCTCCATCTATTGCAACTAGTTCTTCGCTACAGAGCCTCTTGAGGTCGTCCGAATATGAGCAGATTTTATTTTTGTTCTCCACCTATACATGTGGAATAATGTCTATCAAAGCAGGCATGACAGAGAACCCGTGGAGAAATGTTATACTCCCTTTAGCAACCAACTATTCATATTTATTTAACTCCATTGCATCCATGACGTTGTTCCATCTTGCTGGAAACGCTAAGTTGGGTGACAAGAGTGCTGGATTGCGTTCAAAGGGATATTTCTATATGAAGAAGTGCATTCTTGAACTTGCCAGCGGTTTGACCAAAATGGATAACAATATAGTCTGTGAAAATCAGCTTCCAGCTGATATAGCTTTGGCTACCTGCCTCAATTTGGCCGTAAGTGAGTCTTGGGACACCCACACCTCGAGTGGTATCGCTCACTTGAAAGGAGCAAAGAGTATGATTCAAAAGGTCTTAACTCTAATTAAGCAGCATATGGGCTCATTCTCTGGAAAGAACAAAATTAAGGAAGTTTCAAGGGAAGACATGAAGAAGAAATTGGTACTTGTATCTAATGAAGATTGGAACCGAATTGAGGAAGTTGCTAAGGAGAACGGTAACACCAATTCTGTTTTTGTTCCCAGGAACTTGCAGTTGCTCTTCAACGCATGGATCTATTTTGAGGTGTTATCTCAAATGACGTCTTACTCTTGTCATGATGACAAGGGTATTGATTTGGTTGCTACAATTACCAGAATTATTCACCAAACTCAAAAAAAGCGAGACGAAGATAGTACCAAAGGTTCAAAGCACTCTGATCAGAGCGATTCTCCCAACTCCGAGTCGCAGGAACTGGTGGCCAGCACAAGTCAGCCATTTGGGTTCTTGGAGAACTTTGATACCATGATCTCCAACAATGATTACGTTGACCCATTATTGGGATGTGCTCAGTCACTCTTTCTGATCATGGGACGGGTTGCCAATTTAATTGCGAAGGTTTGCCGTGATCGCAAGGATAAAAAAGTTACCAGAACCAGTTTGAGTAACATTTCTACTGCTTCTGAATTGAGAAAGCAATTATTGGATTGGAAGCCCACCATTACTGCTCAAATGGATATTAGTGCCGATGGAACCAGAGACTCTACATGGGATACATACTCCTGTGTGTCTACGGCCGAAGCGTATAGGTTTGCTACATTGCTTTATTTGCACCAGGCCGTGCCGGAGCTTCCTTTCCTTAGTTCTCACCAGTTGGCAGAGAAAATTTTCGTGTTGTTGGCGTCCATTCCGTCCGATTCCAATGTCCACATCATCCACATCTTCCCTCTTCTCGTCAGCTCATGCGAAGCCGAGCCTGGAGAAGAAAGAGAATGGTGTGAGCAGCGCTGGGCGCTACTTACTGAGCGGATCTGGATTGGAAACATCGATCGAGCTTTGGAGGTGGTGAAGGAGGTATGGAGACGGAAAGACGAGCACACGCGGAAAGTGAGAAGAGACATGGATGATTCAACGTTTGCCAAACAGATGAATCTTGATCTGGCTTCCAATGCACAATCACATGGCATGAACAATGATGGCATCGACGACCAGAACGGTATAGGCAGCAGATTGCACTGGAGTTCAGTGATGAGAGAATGGGGCTGGGAGGTGTTGCTTGCCTAGGCCAGATATTTATAGAAGCGTCAGTAAAAAAAAAGAATAGAGATTCATGAGATACCGAATGGGAACGTAATTTGATAATCCTTGTGGTTTTTTTTTTTTCTTCCCCTTAGTTGTTTCCGCTCGTCCACCATTTTAGTCATCGTCTCCGTATGTCATAAATTCGCACCCATTCATATCATCCACCATCTATAGACAAATGCAAAGGTTGACCAGAATCGGAGTCTCCACTACCAGAATTGGAGCCTCGGGGGCCCGAAAGTTATCATCAGGACCATCGGGATCGTTGATTGCCGATCCATTGCGTCCAGAAAGAATAGCAAAGTCACAATCCAACAGTCTGTTCCCAACCCCACGGTTTGTCTCTTTTGACCTCTGGGACACTTTGTATACCCCCAAAAAACCCATTCCTGAGCAGTACTACCTGATCTCTCATGGAGAATTCGGACTTGACAAGCTGCTTGAGAGTATCCAGCGAGAATTTCCTACTGTTTACGCCGATATGTTGGCCAAGTACCCCAACTACGGAAAGCTGACAACTGACATCACCTCTTGTGACCAGTGGTGGCTGGAATTGATAGTGAAGTTATACGGATTGCCGCACTACTCTACTGATTCGACGTCTCGGGCGTTATGTGAGCGACTTTTGACTCATTTTAGCTCGTCAGAGGCCTACGAGTTGTATGACGATGCCATCACCGTGTTGCAGACGTTACACAACAACAATGTGGCCATAATAGCCGCCACCAACTCGGATGACCGCGTTTATGCCATCATGGAGAGTTTGGGTATTGACAAGTACTTTTCTGCAGTTTATCTTTCATACGACTTGGGATACTCAAAGCCCGATAGAAGATTCTACAACCATATCTACAAGCAACGGTTTCTGCTGGCCAAAAGGGCCGATCCGCTGCTCGACACCGCCAGCTACTTGGAGAACGTTTGGCATATTGGTGACCACTACGAAAAGGACTTTGTTGGCGCCATCAAGTCCGGCTGGAACGGCATTCTCTTGGATAGACGTAAGCAGAGTGTGTTCATGCAAGCCAACACCATCAAGCCCATTTCTAACGACTGTTTTGAAGGGCAATCGTGTAATACACTAGAGGGCGATGATATGGTGATGATCGCCAATAATCGAGTATGTGTGAGTGGGCTCCGCCCGTTAATCCGGTTATTTGGTATGGGTGAAGATTAGGTGAGGGCTCGACTAGTGTATATTGCGAACGTAACCATTCAACGGCGACGAAATTCTAAGGGTTGTGCATTCGATGTCCTAAATATGTATGGTAGTCTTTTAAATATACTTCTATTGATTACTTTTTGATTGATTCATCAAGATTAATATTTTGCCTTCAATTTCTCTCTATTCTCTCTTTCTTCCAAGTATTCCTGCTTTAAATTTTGGAATTCTTGTCAAAGTCTTGGTATGGCCGCGAATCGAGTCGATGATGGTCCTCAAACAGTCCAAAACACTATAATCCTCTCAAAATTAAAATCCGAAAATTTATCAAAAATCTTCAATTTTTCCATATATCCCAAATTCACCGTCACTTTCTTTCTTCCACCCGTTTTATACCCGTTTCTCCAACATTCCCCAGCCTCCTCTATTACGTATTCCCCTGTACACAACATCAACACTGCCTGATCTTGATTTATTTTTACCCATTCATCTTGCGTAGCTTCAACCACCTTCTTAAATTCGTGGATCTGTGTGGATTTGTCTTGATTTCCAAATTCCAATCATGAAGCTTTTCTCCATCGTGTCCGCTGCCCTCTTCTGGGCGCAGACCGCGTGGACTCTCTCCCTTGATGTCACGGACACTGACTCAATCTGTGATGCTGCTGCATGGATTGTTCGGGGCCAAATGAACTACTACGAAGGCTTGAAACCCGGGGGTACCGTGGGAATGTTTAGTACGCCTTACTACTGGTGGCATGCCGGTGAGGCTTTTGGTGGTTGGGTTGATTATTGGTACTTCTGCGCTCAGGACAACCATACCTTCACGGACTTGCTCTTTGACGCCATGTATCATCAGAGAGGTGAAGACAACACCTACATGCCATCTAACCAGAGTATGACTGAGGGTAATGATGACCAGGGAGTGTGGGGTATGGCCATTATGCAAGCTGTGGAGCGAAACTTCACTAACCCAGACGACTCCAGTTGGCTCAACTTCGTCCAGGGTATCTTCAACACAATGAATAACCGTTGGGACACCACTACATGTGATGGAGGTTTGAGATGGCAGATTTTCACCTGGAACAACGGTTACAACTACAAGAACTCCATTGCCAATGGATGTTTGTTCCATCTTGCTGCCAGATTGTATAGATACACCGAAGAGCCGCTCTACTTGGAGTCGGCAGAGCGGGTGTGGGAATGGATGTGGAACATTAGTTTCATTGTCGACTCGCCCAGCTTCGTCATCTACGATGGTGCTGATGACACTGAGGCTTGTACTGATTTGACTGTTCACAAGTGGTCGTACACATACGGTATTTTCTTGGCTGGCTGTGCCTACTTGTACAATGCTACCGGTGATGAGAAATGGAAGACTGGTGCTACGCAAATCCTCGATGCATCGCTGTACTTCTTCAACTCCACCAGTAACGGCGAGATCATGACGGAAACCACATGTGCAGGGTCTGGAAACTGTAACAACGATCAGAGGTCTTTCCGCTCGCTTTTCTCTAGATGCTTGTCGTTGACCGCCAGCTTGATGCCAGAGTTCTACAACCAGATCTACAACGACTGGTTGACGCCAAGTGCTAAGGGTGCTGCTCAGTCGTGCAGTGGTGGTTCGGATTACATCACATGCGGAGAGAATTGGGCATACAATGGTTGGGACGGTAAGTACGGTCTTGGAGAGCAGATGTCTGCATTGGAGGTGATTTTGGGGCTCACTGCTTCTGACCACCTTCCATTGACGCCTCAGACCGGAGGTTCCAATAAGGATTCCAATGTATCTGCTGGTAACAATACCAAGGTCTCCACCAACACCAATGAAATCACGGTGTCTACTGGCGACAAGGCAGGAGCTGCTGTGCTTACTGCTGTCGTGCTCGGCACGATTCTTGGAGGATCCATTTGGATGTTGTTTTAGTTTGGGAACCAATGTACAATGTAAGAAAATTTATGAAAACAAGAAATCAGAAATAGTAAGTATCTCAATTATTTATACAAATCCAACTATCTGATTGTCTGTTATAGTCTCTTTGTCAATGAGATTTCTGCTCGGTTATCTACTAAATTATCCGAGATTTTGTCAGTTTATCTCCAGTTATGTCCATAGAAGAAATTCCAGATCATAACATTCATGTCATAACATGCTCCCTTACAGACATTAAGCTCACCAATAGTAAAACTTTGCCCGTACTTTCTAGATTGTAACTATCATGCCAGGCAGACTTTTGACATATATGGCTGATCATCGGCAGTTTCAGTTTCTTATCTCAGTGTGCAGTTTGTCGTCGACGTTTCAAAGATCTTCAACCAGCCCTTCCCCCTCTCTTTCTCCTATTCACTAGACCAAGATGGTTTTATCCCAAGTCATCAACCAACTCGCCAACCCAAACTTGACCAGCAACCGTAGAAGACGTCTCTACATCCCGCCTTCTACAAACTACCCATTATTCAGTTATGGTGCTGAGCCAGACCAGAGATCTTTCCTCTCGCTTGATGAGTCCGGCTCCGTTTATACGGGCCTTCATGACGATTCCGACGCTGCCAGTATAGCCTCTTCACGGTCCTTACCATCCACGCTCAGTTCCGCACACACTCAAGGCGACCAAGAGTCTTTCCATAGCTGGTTAGTCGAAGAACATCAACGAAGATACTCGTCCATGGATGGAGATGAGGACGAAGTGGATGTTGTGGAGAGAACGTCGAGAGGCTCTAGAGCATCCAGAGGATCGAATTTCACCGACAAGTCTGCGCTTCTGATAATTGAACGAGAGGACTTCATCAATATGAAAACCACATACAAACGAGAGTTGAAGATGCTCTTCCGGTACTCCCTTCCTTTGGTGATCACGTTTGTGTTGGAACATTTCTTCTCCATTGTGTGTCTTTTGGTGGTTGGACATCTTGGTAAGAATGAGCTTGCAGCCGTGTCTTTGGGTTCCATGACCTCCACTATCACCTTCGCTATCTTCGAAGGAATAGCCACTGCGCTCGATACTCTCTGCCCACAGTCATATGGAGCAGGTAACTACGAGATGGTGTCGACGTACGTGCAACGATGTACGGTTTTCTCGTTGCTCATGTATATTCCATGTGCATTGATGTGGTGGAACTCGCAACTTGTACTAAAGTACTTGATTGATAGCGAAGAGGTGCTCATGTTGACCACGCAATTCTTGCGTATTTTGACTGCCGGTGGTCCCGCCTACATTTTCTTCGAGTGTTTCAAGCGGTTTTTGCAAGCACAAGGCATTTTCGAGGCCGGAACTGGTGTTCTTTTCATTTCTGCTCCCCTCAACATCTTCCTCTCATACTTCTTAGTGTGGGATCTGAAATATGGAATTGGATACGTGGGTGCTCCAATTGCTACAGTAATCAACTTCTGGATCATGAGCGTGTTGTTGGTACTCTATACCATCTTTGTTGATGGTTCCAGGTGCTGGTATGGCTTCTGTTCCTTCAAGGAATTATTCTCCAACTGGGGCCAGTTATCTCACCTCGCAATTCCAGGTATCGTCATGCTTGAGTCGGAATATTTGGCTTACGAGATCATGACGCTTTTTGCTCTGTACTTTGGCACCACTGAGTTGGCTGCGCAGAGTGCTGTAGGCTCCATTGCTTCATTAACGTACATGGTTCCGTTTGCAGTGAGTATCGCATCATCCACAAGAATTGCCAACTTCATCGGTGGCCAAAATCTTTACTCGGCAAGAATCTCCACTAATACGGGACTTTTCTGTGGTCTAGTGGTTGCGGTGTTCAACTGTCTCGTTCTCTTCACTTTCAAGCGTCAGCTTGCGCATTTGTTCACAGAAGACGAGGATGTGACTCTGGTGATTGTGCTGCTTTTAAGTCCATTGGTGTCTGTGCTTCAGATCTTCGATGGAGTTGCGCTGGTGGCTAGTGGAATTCTCCGTGCGCAAGGACTACAGAAGATTGGAGGAGTAATCAACTTCCTCTCGTACTATGCATTTGCAGTTCCACTTGCATTTATTCTCACTAAGGTCACTGACCTCAAGTTGGAGGGTTTGTGGTTGGGAATAGGTAGTGGAATGGTTTTGATTGGTCTTATTGAGACCACAGTGATTCTCAATTCTGATTGGGAGAGCATTATTATGAAGGCAGGACTTATGAGAGAATTTGTGGAGCTGGAAGATGAGGAATACTAGGGGAGGGAAGTCTGATCATATTCATCATTTGTATTATGTGTAATGTACTTTCATGGACTTTACACTCATAATCCTATCATATGTACTATCAATATATCAATATCGTGGTGTCCACGATGTCTTAGTTATCATGTAATCTCATCCACCTACATCCTTTGTTCAAATTTACTTGATATGTTCTATCACCAGTAATTTACATTGTTTTATTCTTCAAATTGCTATGCTTCATTAAAGAATAATAAACGTTAACCATGGATCAACGTGTCATACCCCCTCCAGATCATTTACACTATATGAATACAAATTTTTCCATTCAGTATTCGCAAAAATCAGTAGTTTCCATCTAATCTACGGATCCACCAAACTCATGCAAGGTCTTCTATCTACCGGTGTTATCAGTGCGCCGTCCAGCGTCTCAAAGACACGCATTCCATTCAACATTCCCTAATTTCTCATTCAACCTATCCTACAACCACCATTTTAACTTCTCTACAAACTCGCTAAAGAGCCTTCATGCACAGTCAGCTTATTTCTCAATGGCTTCATTTTCACTGTCTCAATTATCCTCATTTGGAATACCGCTCCCCTGGCCTAAACAGGGCATCTTGTACAGGGGGCTGTTCGTGTTAGTTAGGGCAACTTCATACACTCTAGATAGCATGTCTCTACATCCTGCAGGAAGTTGGCGCCTTTTGTTATCGCGACTTTTATCAAGAAAAAAAAAGGTTCTCCAGAGATAGGCATTTTTAAATCCAATTAACATTCATATTAGTCTGGACGTTTGGAGGCACCGAAACATGCCATGGTTCAATATTTTCCTGCTTGGTATATTTCTGGTTGTCATTGTTGCATTAAACCTTTACCATCGAAAGGGTTCGCCTCAATACTTTCCCCTTTTAGGTACCACTAACCTGTCAACTGCCTGCAGGCAGGTATCGAGGTAGAGGTAAGAAAAAAAAAATCTGGCTTATCTGATCTGCACATCAATTCAACCAATATTATTCGCCAGATAAAGATGTAGTGACACCGTTGTGCATTTTTTTCGCAACTACATATATCTCGACAATAAACCGGGATTTTTTCTGGTGTTTTCCCAATATCCTCATTGTCTTTTACTTCTTCTAAACTTCTTGTCGATCTTGGAGCTGGTCTATTCTATTCTTTGATCTCGATCTCGATCTCTTATATTTAACTATGATGGACGAAAAGAAAAGTAACGCCTCGGTGGGCCCCGTCCAGTCTGTCGGCGTGGGAGAAATCGAGAATTTTGTCTCTCACAATCTCAACGGAATTCTCTCCGCCCAAGAAACTAAGAGGGCCGGCCACTTGTTGGAGGAGGCCCAGGCCAACTTGATGTTGGCTGCGGAGACAGGTTACAAGCCAGAGTTGCGCAGAAACTTCTCCACATTTGCTCTTTTGGGTGTCGGTTTTGGCTTAACCAATTCATGGTTCGGTATTTCTGCTTCATTGATCACCGGTATTTCCAGTGGTGGACCCATGATGATTGTCTATGGTATCATCATCATTGCCTGTGTCTCGTCTTGTATTGCTATTACCCTCTCGGAGCTTGCCAGTGCCATGCCTAACGCAGGTGGCCAGTATTACTGGGCTCTGAAATTGGCTCCTCCAAAGTACGCTCCGTTTGCTGCTTACATGTGTGGTGCTTTTGCATGGGCTGGATCTGTGTTCACAAGTGCCTCAGTTACCATTTCCATTGCAACATCTTTAGTGGGCATGTATGTTTTGGGCTCCAACGATCCCAACAAGACCGTGGAGACATGGCAGGTTTTCCTTACCTATGAAATTGTCAATGTGTTGTTGGTGTTCTTCAACATTTGGGAGAAGCCTTTGCCCAAGATCTCCCAGGCAGCCTTGTATGTATCTTTGTTTTCATTTGTCACCATCACCATCACGGTGTTGGCCAAGAGTTCGGGTCACTACAACTCGGCTCACTTTGTCTTTGTTGAGTTCTCCAATGGTACTGGCTGGTCAACCTCTGGCATTGC
This sequence comes from Sungouiella intermedia, assembly GCA_900106115.1. NCBI lineage: Eukaryota > Fungi > Ascomycota > Pichiomycetes > Serinales > Metschnikowiaceae > Sungouiella > Sungouiella intermedia. The sequence continues at coordinate 682,165 of LT635757.1, read as the reverse complement.
CTTCATTGTTGGTTTAATCAACCCCAACTGGTCCTTTAGTTGTTTGGATGCTGCTACTCACATGGCCGAAGAGACTTTGAGTCCCCAGACCGACATTCCAAAGGCAATTATCGGTACCGTTATCATTGGATTCATCACGTCTTTATCCTATGCCATCTCAATGTTCTTCTCCATCAGAAACTTGGACGACATTCTCAACTCCAACACCGGAGTGCCAATCATGGACATTTTCTACCAAGCCTTGCAGAGCAGAGCTGGTGCTATTGTTTTGAACTGTTTGATCTTGTTGACTGCCATTGGTTGCAACATTGCTTCCCACACCTGGCAATCTAGATTGTGTTGGTCATTTGCCAGAGACAACGGTTTGCCTGGTTCCAGATACTGGTCCAAGGTCAATGCTAGAACTGGAGTGCCTGTCAATGCTCACCTCATGTCTTGTGTGTGGTGTGCCATCATTGGATGTATCTACATGGGTTCCACCACTGCCTACAATGCCATGGTTATTGGATGTATCATCTTCCTCTTGCTCTCCTACCTGGTTCCAGTGATTTTCCTTTTGATCAAGGGCAGAAACAACATCAAGCACGGTCCATTCTGGATGGGTGCTATTGGTCATGTTTCCAACTACGTGTTGGTTTTCTGGACGCTTTTCGCTACTGTTTTTTACAGTTTCCCTCCAGTCATGCCTGTTGACGGTGCCAACATGAACTATGTGTCTGTAGTTATTGCTGTGTTTGGTATTTATGCTGTCATTTACTGGTTTGTCAGAGGCAAGTACAGATTCAAGACTGCTGAGGACAGAGAGAAGGGCATTGATGAATTGACCCAGCAATTATCCAACCAAGTGGAGCAATTGGAGGTGATTTTGTCCCAGCCTCATATGAAAGCTTAATAATATTCAATTCTTCCCGGTGATGGGAATTCGTATTACTAATTCTACAAGCTATCGACAAGTTGTAATCTTCACATTATTTACTTTTTCAACTCTCTTCTAGCTTTGATAGCATCTGCCAACGTCTGCAACACGGAAATCGTGTCGTCGAAGCCAATACAGGCATCGGTAATGGAGCAACCGTATTTCAAGGCCTCCTTACCTCCTTCAGAGGCTGGAGGAACATCTTGTCTTCCTTCTTCAATGTTGGACTCGATCATCAATCCGCAAATGCCGTCCTCACCATTCTTAATCTGTCTGGCAATTTCTTCAGCAACCAAAGGCTGATTTCTGTGGTTCTTGTTGGAGTTACCGTGGGAGCAATCCACCATGATTCTTGGTCCTGGCTTCTCCTCAGTGACAACCTTGGCCTTGATCAAAGCCTCTTTCGTCTCCTTAACAGACTTCTCGTCGTAATTCGTACCCTGCTTTCCTCCTCTCAAGATGACGAAACAGTCTTCGTTACCGTCAGTACCAACAATAGCAACGATACCTGGCTTAGTGACAGACAAGAAGTGGTGAGGGTGAGATGCAGCTCTCAAAGCATCAACAGCAACACCCAAGGTTCCGTCGGTACCATTCTTGAAACCAACTGGGAAGGACAAACCAGACGACAACTCTCTGTGCAACTGAGATTCGGTGGTTCTGGCACCGATGGCTCCGACACTGAACAAATCAGATAAGAATTGTGGCGAAATGGTATCCAACATCTCACCGGCAATAGGCAACTTCTCAGTCAACTCAACGAACAACTTACGAGAAATTCTGAGACCTTTGTTAATCTGGAAAGAACCATCGATATCTGGGTCGTTGATCAAACCTTTCCAGCCAACAGTGGTTCTTGGTTTTTCAAGGTAAGCTCTCATAACGATATGAAGTTCGCCTTTGTGCTTCTCGGCCTCTTTGTACAATCTGTCGGCGTAGTCTCTGGCTGCCACTGGGTCATGAATGGAGCATGGACCAATGACAATAATAAGTCTGTCATCTTTGCCGTTCAAGATGTTGACGGCATCATCTCTACCCTTCAAGATGACCTGCTTGGATTTATCTGTAAGTGGAAACTCGTGCTGCAACAAGTCAGGTGGAGTCAATGGGTCGTATCCACGAACTTGAAAAGTTAGTATTGGATCTGAGGTTGTGCGGCAACATCCGAATGATATATGTACATACTTCTCCAGTCCTCCATACGGGATCTGTCTCCGACGTTTTCGTTTGTGATGAACATAATACAGCTGATATGAAAAGAAAAAAACTGGTTAACTGGTCAATTTTTTTTCGATCTTTCAAAGTAAGAGTCATGGGTGCGCAGGAACATAATAGGTGATTCATCCTCTATGTGCCGGACAGTGTGAATGAAAAAAAAAAATCTGCAATAATCAGGCAATGCCCCACATCCGGCTTGGTGAGGTAAAATCTCGTTGTTTGAAAGCCATTTGAGTAAACACTGGATTTTGAACTTTGCGGACCTATAAGTCCGGATTTCCCCACATATGTCACTATTGCGGTCCACGTTGGCGTCTTCCCCATGCACGCCATGCATGTAATCCATTTTGCTCTCATTCGCATTGGCGCACTACAGCTCGCCTAACTTTTCAACCAGCCTTCGATTTCGGTACAGTATTAGAACCTAAATGCACACCTACTCGGAGTTGAAGAAGTAAATGTACCCGTTGTTCCGCATGTCTTCAAGGTTAGACTCATCACATTCAACAACCTTCTCATCATTGAAGAGAACCCATTTGCCTTCGATTCTGATAAATACAACGTAATGCCCGGTGTGAGGCGAAGAACCCTTGTGACAAACTACAGCCTTTAACTTGTAGTTAGTGCTAGATGGGGTCGATTGTAATAGTTGCTTCTTGAGGTCATCGGCTTCCTTTTGGACATTAATCACCGATTTCGTGTTCTCAATCACTCCATCATCATCTGGGTTGTTGAAAAGCCATTCCACAGAAGCATTAACATCGTTGCTGTTCACCACCAAGGCCTTCTTTGCAAGTTGTTGACTGAATCCCATTGCAACCAAATTTTCAATGGATTCAGCCGACGGCTCGTTCGAGCTACCACTATCGGTAGCTGAAGATTCCTCCGCGGGATTGAATGGAGTGTCAATGTCAGCATCATCCATGTGGGCGAAAACCCAATTCATAGCCTCTTCCGCATCCTTGTTGCCAGTGTTATACAAGCCACGAAGACACCTGGGCTCGCTAAATCCCATGCTCAAAAGCATGGATAAGGCCTCTGGATTAGGTACAAACTCGGCAGGCTGGGTGGAAGAAGTATGGTCGATCTTGGTTTCTCCCTCTTCAAATTTGGGAGCGCCGTAAGCAGAAAGATCAATTTCTTCAGGAACGGTAATAGGAACATCGATCTTCACAGGCACCCAATTTTCAAGCTTGATTCTCTGGACGCTCACAATGAGATTCTTGGGGTAGGTGAAGAAACCCGAAGATTTCAATGAAGTAGTGGTTTCGCCACACGAATCACATTTAAAATTCTCGATCTCTTCGACCGAGTGAAATTTCTGGAACGACTCTTCAAGTTTCACCTCTTTGTAAATTTTCTTTCCATCCTCGTCTTCCCCAATTAAGGTCTCCGTGATAGGAACAGAAATGTTATCCACCAAGTCTTCGGTGGCGCTACCTGACCGACAAGAAGAGCAAATAACCTTGTTACTAACAAGGAACTTGAAGTCTTTGTTAAGCGATAGTCCAAACTCCTTGTCGAGCTTGTCAAGCAAGTAAAGCAAGAACTCACATGCATCCTGCTGCTTATTGGAACTAAATTCTGCATGATCTGAACCCACGAGGGTCTTGAACGTAGAGGGTTTAATTCCCAATTGGTAGTCGTCGCCTTTCAACTCGTTAGGCTTGGAGTATCTACCCGAAAGAAGGCCATCGTAGATTTTGATCATTTGCGATGTCAAGTCCAAGGCTGGATCCCTAACACTTTTGTCAAATGATCTGCTCTTGAAAAACTCTCTATACTGTGGGAGACTGAATAATGCCTGAATAACAGAATTCAAGTAGCACGAATTTCCCAAGTTCTGAAACCCAGTGAGTCCACTTCCAAATATTGGCCGGAGTTTGTCACCGTTCGCACCATCTAGGTCGAATTGCCAGTTCTTATTTGTATCTAAATTCAACTCAATGAGGTTCTTCTCCGTTTTGACTGAGTTCTTCAAATCCAAGCCAAATTTGAGGAGCTTATTCGAGAGCTCGGGCACTTTTACCTCGTCGTTGCACAGATAACAGTAACAATCACAACTTTCTTCATCGTCGGCGGAAAGCGAACCGAGCTTCACAGCCACCGCATGGCCCGTGGAGTTGAAATGCTCCAAAGCGTGGGAATTTCCCTTCAATGACGAACCATACTGCTCACGGCCACACCCCACAGTTCCACATGTTAAGCACACCCATAGGTTCTCCTTTAAGTCGCAGTAAGCACATTGTGCCAAATCTGTGTTGGCAGGCTCCTGTGTCTGTATATCTACCGAGTGCTCGCAGGGGAAAATCTGTTGTTCCCATGCCTTGATCTCGTCGTTAGTGCTTGCAGAGTTGGCACGTAAAATCTGGAGTGCCAACAGTTTAGCAGGCTCAGGGGTGTCTTCAATACACAAAGATGTATCCAATGGCAAAATATACACCGAATTGACAATGTCGTAAATGTCTGATTCCTTCTGCTCCTTTATCTCGAGCTTTGCCTTCTTCAGCTTGGAATCATCAGTATCTGCTTCTAAAACCCTACGTTCACTTTCTGGCTTGAGAGTTTTGGTAATATTGACATACAATGGGTGTCTCTTTTCTGCATAATGTTCTGCCGTGTAGTTTTTCTGTGGCGCTCTGGCAAAAGCCTGGAAGCAAGTCATGCAAACGTCCAAACCCAAGGCGTTGTTCTCTGCGGTATCAAACGAGTACATACAGTCATCTTTGTAGACTTTCTGCGATGCATTGACAGTGCCTGGAAGCGCAGCAGATGCAGAGATAACAAATTCTTCTGCGGACATGGTGACTGGCAGATGGTGGCGAATAGAAAGTATAGGTGGTGTAGATTGTTAGTAGTGTAGTTAGTATGGTAAGCCTAGCACCTGTATAATGAACGGAGCAAGTCGAGATGGGCTCCGAGTTCTACACTTCCAATCGCCATATAGGATCATTACTAGCAGTAAAGGAATGATTTCCAAGTTCATAAAGAAGTGAATTCTTAAGCTTTACGCAATTATCTTTTTTTATCGATTTTTCTCATCAAATGGTAATCTCTTCAGTATCTGATCATAGTGCGAATCTGGACATAAACGACAAAAAGTTACCCCGGATTTTGTTAGTGGCTGCGGTTCCGGTCATCTGCCTCACAGTCTTTTTATATCTCTGGATCCGATTTCCTCTTTCACACCCAAAACATTTAGAAAATTCTGGAATGAACTACGTAAGTGGAATCTACTTTGCCAACTGGTCCGTCTACGAGGCTAAGCACACTCCCGGTGATGTCGATGTGGCCAATATCAGCCATGTGTTCTATGCATTCATGAAGATAGATCCAGAGTCAGGAAACGTGGGTCTTTCGGACTCGTGGGCTGATACAGAGCTTTCTGTCAATGGCAAGAAAGGCTGTTTGGGCCTGTGGATGAGTCTCAAAAAGGAACATCGCCATTTGAAGGTGGTGATGTCTGTTGGAGGCTGGGGAACTAGCAATGCGTTCCAAGAAACTGTCAAGTCAGAGAAAAAACTCCAGAATTTTGTGGAGTCCGTCACGCATTTGGTGCTGACCTACAAATTCGATGGTGTGGATATCGACTGGGAGTATCCTGCCTCCCCAGTTGAAGGCTCACAGCTATGTGGCTTGTTGGAATTGTTGAGAGCTTCATTAGACAGCGTTCGTGATGGCATGCTTCTCACAGTAGCATCTCCTGCCAGTAGCAACCAATTAGAGAACTACGATTTGGAGCGGATGGATCGGGTGCTTTCATTCTGGAATGTCATGTGCTATGATTTCGCTGGTGCTGGCTGGTCCTCCAACACTGGTGCTCATCTGAATTTGTATGGCCACAATGGCGATAATGACTTGAATGTGGATCTGGTGATTGGAAACTACATTGGCCAGGGTATCCATCCCCAGAAACTTGTCATGGGAATGCCCATGTACGGCCGCTCATTTTACAGCCCCACGACAGCCGATCTCGGAGCATCATTCAGTAAGAGTCTGCCTTATCCGACAGACACTGTGGAATACCGAGACATTTCAGACCAAAACGAGGTCTACGATAGCACCAGAGTGGCTGCATACATGTACGATGCTAGCAAGAAGGTTCTAGTGACTTATGACAACAAACAGTGCGTGTCAGAGAAGGGACGCTATGTCACCAGCCATAATCTACGTGGTGGATTCTGGTGGGACTCCAAGGGCGAGTCTAGGCATAAGCACCACAAGCTCATGAATGTTTTTGTAGATGAGCTAGGTGGACCACACAACATCGACCACTCGCCCAACTGGATATAGTTAGGAAGTTAAAGTGAACATAAAAGTAGGCAATAAAAATTTTATTTCTAGTATGTATGAGGGAAGTAAAGCCAATCCTAAATGCTCACAATATCGAGTCCATTCTGGCAAACACACTCAAAACGGCGGCCACCAACTCCAACTGCAACTCTGAAGCTGCGTTCTGCTCAATCTCCTTGTTCAATTCCTGGCTCAAGTTCAACCCCAACCCTAAGGGGCTCAGCTGGCTCTTCTGGCTGAAAGGATACTCACTGTAGTCATTCAACAACTCGTCAGCCCTGGAGAAGGCCTGGTCACGTCTGTCGTAGTTCAACGACAACAAAACGTTCTCCAACACGTTAGCAGCATACGCAGCACACACCAAGGCAATGGTCCGCAAGTATCTGAACGAAGTGTCTGCTGGGTACTGGTCGTTGCTCAAAGAGTCCAAGTCCACAGTTTTCTGTGTCAACAAGCTCAACACACGGTTTTTGATATACTCCTTGGACATTTTATCGGCCACTGGATGGGTAGCCATGTCAAACAAGAAAAAGTTCTTTCTTTCCGTACGCAAGATTCCCTTATCAACCAAGCCCTTGGCCAATCTCTCACGCACCTGCTTCAACTGATAATTGATTTTCATCAAGTTCCAGGTCTCTCCAGACAATAAGTCGATCCAGTTCAGAACAGACAAGTGTCCTTCATCATTCTTCATGATCTTCAATGCCTCATCCAACAACACCTCACCCGTGGGTTCTGTGTCGATGACCTCCACCAAGCGGTCGCTCAAGTCAAACCGACGTCTGGCCGGGTCATTCACTAAGGTGATTTTGTTACGGAATGCCAATTCCAACAAGATGCAGCCACGGAGCGCATAAGAGATGTTGTCGTTCCAGAACGACAAGTAGCCCTCTTTATCTTTCAATCCCATCAACAACACTTCCTCCATGAGCGTTAAAAAGGGCACTTTCAACGTGTGACGGTCTGCAATGTCTCGGGAGTCGATACCGATCTTGTGATCGGATTTGGAAGGCGTAAATGAGTCGTCGTCGAAAGAATTAGAAGTTCTTGCTGGCTGCGAGGCAGTGCTTTTACCGCCACGGCGCTTTTGCAACACTTGCGACGACATGGTTGTGATTCTGGAATTAGCTTGTGGAGATAGTTGTCGTTTTTTTTTATGTGCGAGGTTGGCCTGGATGTAAGGCTGAGGGTGTTATGACTATGGGAGGTTGGAAGTTTAGAAATGGGAGAGGAAACGTGAAAAGGGTGTTGCGAGAAGTGAAAGGAATGTTTGAAGCTATGATGAGGATTCATTTAAGTAAGATAGTCGGTATAAAATTGATTTAGTGGTGATTGCTTTGTGGTGGAATTGGGTTATCTCTCACCTTAAGGCAGTTGACATGAAAGGCAGCCGCACAGATACGAAGAAAGCATCCTATAAATTTATTTTATCTAAAAGGAAGACCATGCTACTTCATCTGGACCATTGGGAACGTTCCTAAAATTCTTTTTTTTTTTCTTGCCACGTCTTCTGTTCAATATTCGATATTCAATATTGATATCTATCAGTCCCAAGTAGGAGAAGACAACTGCGAGTCACAGGTGGTTTTAAGTCACGGTACCGCCAAATGGGCCACTATGGAGTCTGTCTTTTTAAGTGAATTTTATACATTGTTTTAAACAAAGAATTTGGACTTTTCCATCATTTTAATTTTATTTTTTGGTTTCTTTACCGATTTCACCACCCTTTTTTTCCATCTTAACTGGACACTACAATCTAAGGAACTATTAGGATCAGCATAGCCATTATGGCATATAGCCGTAATATAAGTCATTCTACCAATACATGACAGCACCAGAACCTCCATCGATCCAATTATTTCCAATTCTTTAATGATACCGTATTCTCGTTTCTAATTCTAATTCCCTTCTCCCTTCAAAATTCCATTCCTTTCTGATTTCTTCTGTCCATTCTCATCCTCACTCGATCAGCCCGCACATTCCTCTCCACATCTACATTGATCTCGCACCTGCCTACACGATACTACTCCATCTAATCCAGCTGGATTATCCGTCTGTGCCCCCATATCCCAATTGCACATATAAATCATCGTCAATTAACCTCCGTTTGCCTTTACCAATAGTCTCGTTTCTCACAATGTCGCGACATCTCTCGCTAGATGCCCATCTGTTGCTGTTTACCAACGACAGTGACGATAACGACGCCAACGATGCTGCCAACGAGGATTTCGTGTCGTTTCCTACCCTCCCAGACCCTGACACCGTAGCTGACCGCTCAATCTCCACCATCATCTCCAAAACCTTGCGCAAGGTCACCAATAACGCATCCAACCTCGTCCACACATACACAAGTCCTCGCCATCTGAATGAAGCTGCAGCCGACATCATCGACACGCTGTCGATATACTCGCGTATTCCACACAAGGACTTTATGTCTGAGATAGATACCGACTCCGTTTCGAAAGTCCATGACAGTGGGGCCATCCAGGTTCCCTCGACGCCAGCATTGCCAGTACCGGCCCCGTCCAGAGCCAGCACAGTGGCCGGTTCCACACAGTTGGCTTCTTCTGCTACACATTCACGGATTCAGACACAAATAAATCCGGTTCCCATTCTCGAACCGGGCTTTGAACACGTTCCTCTGTCGACATTGACACCTCTGCACTCCAGCCTAGCTTCTTCTTCTGCGCCGGGTCAGCAGGAGCCCTCGACGACCAAGCACAACCAGGTGTCAGACGTAGTCAGCGTTGCTAGCACGCAATTGGATTCGTCGCCAAAAGTTACCTCGGATAATCGCTTTCTACGTATATCCACCATGCAGCCATCCAAACTGCCTGCTTTTCTGGTGAGTAAGAACGAGGTCACGGTGGTCAATACCGATGCTACATCGACGCCGCTGGAGACCTTGCCAGCCCCTGAGGTTTCGGAGTTGGAGGTGACCAAAGTTCGTCTTCATCACCCATCAACCTCCGACGGTTCCAGCAACAAAGCCAATCTCCAAAAGAGAATATCTTCCATCTTCAACAACTTACCCAATGACATTGAGGTATCTGATGATTCAGCCTCAGATCTGGAGACCATCAACAACGACAGCATGAGTTCCACCAACCATTCAACTTTGCAAGCTAGACTCATACCACGTAAATCGGTTTCCAAGAATACAGCTATGCCAGCAATAGTCAACTCGAGCCCTGCTTCGTTTTCCAGGAAGTCGGAAACGTCCAACAAGTCTTCTATTCAGACTTTGAAAGCGAAACATCCGATGAATAGGAGAATCTCGGCAAACTTTTCATCTGCCATCATTGATGGGGCTAAGTCGATCATCAATACCAACTTGGCTGGAGTGGCATCTTCTACGACTTCTATGGTCGATTCACTCACCGACAGTCTGAAGAAGAAGAAGAAAATGAGGAAATCTCATAAGCTGTCCGATAACCCTTTGAAGAATGGTGGTATTCCCAAAAAGTACTGGATGAACGATTCGTTTGTTTCTGAATGTGCTAATTGCTCTAGGCCTTTCACAGCATTTCGGAGAAAGCATCACTGTCGATTCTGCGGCCAGATCTTTTGCTCAGCTTGTACATTATTCATCTCCTACACCCAGTATAAGCAGCAGAGAAAGAATAAGGACGGAGCAGTTAACAGCGACTCGCGCTCCTATAACGACAAGTTGAGGGTGTGCAAGCCGTGCTATGGTGATGTCATTGTGTATCTCAGCGACGATTCACTGCTGAGCTCATCAGAGAACGAGGAAGAAGAAGAAGAAATTGACACAAGTTCGAGGCGATTAGACTCTGATAATGAGGATCTACTCATGTCCGAACACCCGCTATCACGCTTTCGATCACATTCTACCAACTCGAGGCGGAATAGTTTTGTGTTTTCTGACTCCCCTCAAAATTCTAACAAGGCATTTCTCAAGAATCCGAAAGACACTCACAATTTCAATACTTCCCCTTCTAATGAATTGACTCCACGAAGCCCAGATGTGATTCCCTATAAACAAGCACCTCAGATGGCCATTCCAACTACCAGAACTGGAGAGGCTGTGGAGATTCAGATTCCAACTCAGAAACCAATATTCGGATCTTTACCACTGAAATCGAATTTAGCAATGCTAGCCATAAAGAATGCTGCATCTTCAAACTTGCACTCAAGCAGTGGTAACAGTGAAGTCTCTGACTCAAAACCAGGATCGTGGTTTAATCTGTACTCCCAGCATAATAATTCTACTTCTGAAGTTGGAAATACTAATAGCTTGGACAATTTTGGAGTTTTGTACAAAGCGGTTTCTAGGTATGGGCGAATGGCTTCTCGCTCAGAGAGTAGAGGCCATATCACAAACTCTTTGGACGATCGGCATGAAATTGAATACGACGTTGAAAGCGAAAACGAGGATGAGCAAGCAATGTCGCTTTACACTTCCTTGAATCACAGCTCATCTTCCCAGGCAAATATGTCTCCTCGTGTTCACAATTCTTTGAATCCTTCCATGGCTGCGGTTCCAACACTTCATGAATTCCCCACTATGGTGATCGATGATAAGTACATACCCACGAACACCACGCAAAGTACCGATTTGAAGAAGTTTGAATTTAAAAACATGGAATCATTCCATAATCCTTCTATTAATGCCAACAAGCTGAGATCAGATTATCGGTCGAACGAAAGGGCAAAGGCATCATTGCGAAGAATTCGTACAAGACGCACCAACAAGGGACGTAAGTCAGCACTGGGAGCTCCTCCTCGTTTACATCTTTTGGACACTTCTATGTTGTCTAGTGCTGGAAATGGCACCAGCCCATTATCAACTCCAACGTCTCCAACTCCGAAGGTTCAACCTGGCTACTTCTATGGAAGCTCGGCGCCCAGACGTAGTAGCTCCAATCCTGGCTTGCAACTGAGACGGGATCATATACCATCAACTCCAACTACGCCAAAACCGAAAGAAGTCGATTTCAGAGACACCACCCAAGTTCTGCATTATAGCTTAGATGAACAGCACAAAGAATCTAATCGAAACCATCTTCTTGAGCCTGTCCTCGATGACTACTTTAGTTCCTTCGAGCCTTCACTTGATGATTCCTATGATCATCACTTCCGGAGAATTATATCTCAGTGTCTTGAGGATTGCGATATCAAAGATGAAGCCGAAAAGACAAATTGGCTCAATGTGCTCCATCGTATCCTTTTGAATATCAATCGAATTGAGATTGGTGATACCCTCGATGTCAAGCAATATGTAAAGATTAAGAAGATTTTCGGAGGGAGCGTCGAGGATACAAATATCATTGATGGTTTATTCATTACTAAGAATATTGACTCTAAGAGAATGAGAGCGAACATCTCAAATCCAAAGATTGCATTATTGATGTTTCCAGTTGAATATTTGAAGCAGAAAGAGCAGTTCATCAGTTTGAGAATCGTCAATTCTCAGCAAGCTGTTTACATTACTAACCTTGTGTCTCGTCTTATTTCCCTCGAGCCTGACCTTATTGTGGTGGGCGATACTGTCTGTGGATTAGCTGAACAACTTCTTGAAGAGGCGAACATAACTGTTATTTCAAATGTGAAACCTCAAGTTATTGAAAGAATTTCAAGATACGCAAAAGGAGATATTTTCCAGTCTGTTAATGATTTATTTTTCAAGAAAGTTAGATTAGGCACTTGCGGCAACTTTGAAGTGAAACGCTTTTTGTACAAAGATATCGTCAAGACTTATTCTTTCTTTACGGGAAGTGATATTGAATGTGGATTTACTATCTGTCTTCGAGGTGGTGATGAAGAGCTTCTTGGTAGTACCAAATATGCAGCTGAATCAATGGTTCCTGGAGTTTTCAATGCCAGATTTGAGAAGCAACTTTTCAGAGATTTGTCACTTGTCATTAGGCGTCATGATTTGATGTTGAATTCTGGTACTACCGTTTCTGAACTGTTAAGAGCACTTAGTCACCAAGATGGAGAAGTGCCCGATGAAGCGAAGGTTTCTTGCGCCCAATCATTAAACCATTATGGAATCTGTGATTACATTGAATTGTTTGAAAAAAGAGTATTGAGTGACTCTCCCGCAGTTCAATTCACACTTCCGAAAGCGTTGAAGAATCTTATTTCCGCATTGGAGACTTATGTGGAGTTTTGTGACTTCAATAAATCGCTTCAGAGATTGCAGCCAACTGATGAAATCAATAACAGCATGCTAGAGAAATTAAACTTTGACTTCAATCTTGAGCGATTCAGAGGAAAGGAGGACGTCATTGACATTATTAAGTTTGTTGGAGCTGACAAAGCTCGTAGGCTTTTACAAGAGTTCAATTTCCGTACAAGGATATGGTCAATCAGTATGAAATACCCGATCTATCAGCTTTATCCAATTTTCCATAAGAGTATTCATTTTTTGCATTCCACAGTTTCCATCAAGCATGCGACCCCTTGTTATGGTCCTATCGTTGTTGTGATTGACTATTACACAGAGAATGATAAGTGTCTTGGACTGTTCCTCGACCAAATCTTGCAAGACTCCAACAAAGTCTGCGACGAGTGCGGAGAATTGATGCTAGATCACTATAAGACTTATGCTCACGATAATGCAAAACTTGACATTGTTGTCGAAAGAGTCGAGAACGTCGGTGAGAACGAGGGAGGATACAAAGGTATGAATGAAAGAATGATGTGGAGTTACTGCCCAGAGTGTAATATCTCCACTCCTATCACCGCCATGAGCGATGAATCATACTTCTTGTCTTTAGGAAAGTTCTTGGAACTTAGCTTTTGGGCCAGAGATGTATCATATTTCAAGGATTGCCCTCACGACTATTTCAAGCAACATATAAAGTATTTTGGAGTCAGAGATCTTGTGATCAGGGTTGAATATGGAAAAATTGACACATATGAGGTTGTTGTTCCAAGCAAGAAGCATGAGATTACATTGGAAACGGATATTAAACTCAAGCTAGAATCTTTTGAGCAAATTCAGAAGAGCACAACAGCATTCTTCCAGAGTATTTCGCAGCGGTTGACAAGGGTTAAGCTTGATACTTTTGACAAGGCTGAGGCTGGCCGCCAGAAAGTGGAAGAGCTTAAAACGAAATTGAAAACACAAGAAGAGTTCATCAGCTCCAAAATGATCTCAATCTATAGCACGACAGCCCCTACTAATTATCTTTCTTTGAATGTGATACAGAGGGACCTACAGGAACTTGGTGTTGCCTGGGATAAAGAATTCAATGATTTTGAAAGTAATTTCTTGCCAACCGAGAATGAAATTACCAAGATCACCCAGTTTCATTTAAGAAACTTTCTCATCGATAAGTTAGAAGATTCAGGCATGAAGGAGCCCGATAACACAGATGAAGAAAAGCCGGAAAGCGAGCACTCTGAGTCTCCAAAAGATGACACTGAAGTTGAAAACGGTGCAGAAATCCCAGGTCAAGCTAATACCATCACTCAAGTCAAAGATTACTTAACTCTGGGCTCAAGAATGAGAGTTCCTCTGTCGATCATTGAGGACAAGATACTGCAATTCAAACAATCGTTTGAAAATGATCAGAAGCAACTGTTGAGATCGCCTGCAAGAGCAAGGAATTTGCTGATCAGTGATAACGCCGAGGGTAATGCCCAAGTACCTAATAGAGTCCAAGATCTTACCAATTATTTCAATCAGATGACACTTGAATTTCAAAGACAGAGAGAGGAAGAGTTGGAAAAGAAATCCAACAACTATAGGGCTATCCCTATCGCCAAATCTCAGCCTATTGTGGAAATGTATGACAACATTGAGGATGTTGTCGACGTGACTCCAAAGAGTGGAAAGAGGGATGATCAGCAAGAATCAGCAATCAATTCCCCGGTCAACTCACTCCGTAAGTTTGACGGTGCTACTGGTAAGTACTCACAACCACAGCAGGCACCTCAATTTCCGTCGACTGAACAGAGACTTGAAACTACCATGAATGGAGAGCAGAAGAAGGAGATGCAGAGAGCCTCAAAAGATCAGACGGGTAAACAAAGATTGGAAATTCCTCAACCAGAGAGAAATTCTCTTTTAAAAACATTAACAAATTTCTGGGCTGATCGGTCCGCAACGTTGTGGGAGCCTTTGGATTATCCATTGAATTTTACAGAACACACTTTTGCAGACTCGGATGTAATTGTCAGAGAAGATGAACCGAGTTCCCTTGTGGCCTTCTGTCTTTCAACTACTGATTATAAGCAGAAGATCATGAAGATGGCTACAGATCCTGATGAAAGTGATGACAATTTAGAGATCAATGAGCAATACGTCAAGAAGCTCAGTAATTTCACCAACATCGAGAGGAAGTTCAAGAAGAAATTCGCAAAATCGGATACTGGTATGAGTGAGTTGGAGGCCACCATGACAAAAACCAAGTCTACACACTTGAAATACCAATTTATTGATGGAAATACCGACTTATCGTGCAAAATCTTCTATAGTGAGCAATTCGAGGCTTTCAGAAAAGCATGTGGAGTGGATGAAAGTTTCGTTCAGAGCTTATCTAGATGTGTCAAATGGAATTCAAAGGGCGGAAAGAGTGGGTCAAACTTTTTGAAAACGCTTGACAACAAATACATCCTCAAAGAGCTCTCCAAGTCTGAGCTAGAATCGTTTGTGTCTACAGCACCATTCTATTTCAAGTACATTTCACAGTCAACGTTCAATACTTTGACAACAGCATTGGCCAAGATCTTTGGCTTTTACCAAGTTGAGATCAAGAACTCAATTAATGGAAAAACATTCAAGATGGATTTCTTGATTATGGAAAACCTATTCTACAACCGTACCACCACTCGAATCTTCGATTTGAAAGGATCAATGCGAAATCGTCATGTCAAGCAAACAGGAAAAGAAAACGAAGTGTTGCTTGACGAGAACATGATTGAATACATTTATGAGAGTCCAGTTTTTGTACGGGAGCACTCCAAGAAACTCTTGCGAGGCTCTTTATTTAACGATACTTCGTTTCTCTCTGCGATGGATGTGATGGACTACTCACTTGTGGTTGGAATCGATGATTCGTCTCACAAACTCTACGTTGGAATCATCGACTGGCTTCGTGCATTCACATGGGATAAGAAAGTGGAAAACTGGATGAAAGGAAACAGTTTGGTGGGCAAAAAAGGTAAAGATCCTACAATTGTTACACCCAAGCAATACAGAACCCGGTTCCGTGAAGCCATGGACAGATATATTCTTGAAGTTCCCGATATCTGGTATGAAGGAAATTGATCAATACGCAGATTCGACCAGACAAGCACTCGCATGTGCAGTCCAAGAAGCTTTATCAAGGCGGGCAGTGCTGGCCAGCCTCATGTTGTCCTGTGCACTCCTATCATACACGTCCGAGACACCAAACCATGATCCCCCATCATTCATGGTGCCCCGCTGTGGACTTCACTTGGCAACTGTATGTCATAACTTGTACTAATTGAGCGCATTTGACATTCTAAGAGCAACTTGGCAATTTTGAGGTTAGCAATAGAGTATTTTGCCTCGTATGCATGCGGCATAGGTCTATTGTGGTTGACAGTGCGGCGCGCTATAGCCGTGGCACCAAAATTGCCCCTATTAAAAGCTGTTAGCCTGGCTCCACCTACTGCACGCCAATTCAAATCTGAACCTGCGACGCCTGAATTCCTGATCCGTTATTTTTTCGTCTTGATATATCTGTTTTTTCATCGGCCAAAGAGAAAGCTCCTTTTATTTTCTGACATTGGTTTGCTCGTTGTTTTGGCCATACCTCAAATCACTGACCAACAAGTATAAACATTCGCGACTTTCTTTCCTGGTCACTGAACTCGAGATTTTTCTGGTTTCCAGTTTGATCTATTGACTCTAAGAATCTTCTACTATGGGAAGAGCGACTATATTCACGGCCGTATCGGCTGTGCTTCTCACTGTATCCATGGTCTTTCTCATCTTGGGTATGGTTGCTCTGCCTGTGTCAACCAGCCTCAAGTTGGCTTCAACTAAGGATTACACTTATGGTATTTTTGGTTATTGCCGGGGCTCATCGTGCCCTTCAGCTCTGTACCCTGTCTCCTTTGGCGACGTCGATAAAGACGCAGGCTGGAAATTTGCAACTTCCACCAGAAACACTTTGGCAAAAACGTTTATTGTGGCACCAATTGCGGCCGGCCTCTCCTTCTTGGCTACTATCTTCACTGTTTTGAGCTTGTTTGCTGGAAATAGCGCCATCAAGATCTTCTCTCTTGTTTTCGGCGTGATCTCCTTTGTGGCTACGGCTCTTGTTGCTGTGATGGTGGTTCTTGTGTTTTATCCTAATACTTCCTGGACTGGTTGGCTTTATGTGGCGGCCGCTGGCTTGTCTCTTTTGGCTGTGCCTTGTCTACTTCTCTCCATCAGGGTTTTTGGTGGGGATGAAGAGTCGGAAGCTGAGAGTGAAAAGAATTTTGGAACCTACGCCGCTGACACGAGCTTGGCAGCAAATCCTTTGTTGCAAGACAATCAGAACCGCTACCAGTTCAGTGGTCCTCCAGTTAATAACTATACGACTGATGATGTGAGTTCCTACTCTAAGGATTACAGCTATCGAGCTGCCACTGGCACTACCTTCTCTGCGAACAAGAACGGATCTCATGCCAGTCTCTTCGATTCCAAACCTCATCTTGTTAACGACATCACGCAGCCAAACAATGTTCCTGTTAGTTCAAGCAGAAATAACAGCAATGCCAGCAACGACAGTTACTACGAAGATGCTCCAAATTTTAACCAAGGACCAAGCACACCGATCTCATCAAAACAGAAAATGGCTCCTAACTTCATTCCAAACGTCGCTATTCCTGCTAACAACTCTGGTTACAAGCCGGTGAGTGGTGGTTTGCCATATCCGAAATCTGAAAGAGGATCCACTGCTTACGGTCAGGATGGTTACAATGGAGTAGCAATGGGAGTGTTTGACCATCATCCTAATGTGGAAGGACACCAGCCATTTACGGAGCTTGGTGACAATGATGGTGAATCACCACTGCCAACACGTCAAATTGACTCTGATGAAGATTCAGACTTCACCAGTGTATCTCAAAGACCCCCTAATGATATGTACCAGCAACCAAGGCCCCAGCAGTTTCAGCAGCAATATCCCAATGTTGCAAACTATCAACCTCAGTACCAACAAAATCAGGCACCACCTACGCCATCGTCCTACTACGGATCTGAAGGGACGTCGTACAATCCACATTATCAGCTATCTGGACACCAACAGCAGCCATTCCAGTCTGGTTCTGGGTACCAACAGCAGCCATTCCAAGGCAATCAGTTTCAGCAACAAAAGTTTGGCCAGGTTCCTCCTCGTCCTCAAAACAAGCCTACTGTGTCGGATAGCATTTTGAACAACAATCCCGATTTTGCAATCGGTGGTGGCCAGCGCCGAAAGCAGTTTGTTCCGCCATCCAAACGTTATGGTAACCCCATGAAGCCTCAGCAGAGGCCAAGTACGTCGTCGCGGGATGGCCCTTACGGTATGTTGTAAGCCAGGATGAATAACCTTCTCTTTTGTATTAATATACTTTGTTGTGCATTGCTATACATTTGTACCGCTCTCCTGTTCGTTTCCTTGTGCATTCTCTTGTGTGTTTGATTGGTTATTCTCTGGTGACGGACGCAGATCCAGTTCGGGAGTAGGTTTCTCCACGATCTTGGTGGTTCCATGGGGTTTGACCACCACAAGTATGAACAACGCAAGCACAATCAATGAAAGCAAAAAAATGATCTTGCACTTTGTAGTTCGCTTCTGGTAGCCCTGTGCCTTGATTAGCTCCTTGTCAGACGTTTTCAAGTCCTCCACTGTCCTTGACATATTATAGTCAATTCGATCCAACATACTGCCTTGTTCCACAACTAATGTCTCCATTTCCTTGAAAATAGTGGAGATCTCCAAAATTCCCATGGCCAACTTGGATATTTCTCGTTCCCTCTGCGCCAAAAGCTGTGAGTTACCATGCTGGATCTGCTCCTGGGCCTGCAAGAGCACTTTCTTGGAGTAATCCTCGATATTCTTTGAGTTTTCCTCTTCAAGAACTAAATCGGTGGTGCTGGCACCCGCAGATAGGAGCTGGTCAGTCTCGTCATCATCATCCTTCAAAAACTTGATATAGTTATTCTGGAGATTCCGGAAGATCACCAGGCTATCCTGGATCTTCAACGCATAGGTCTTTTTGTAGTTTTGAATCATTGAAAGCTCATCCGCCGAATAGTCTAGCTGGAGACGCTGGTAATTCTTCTGAAGAAACTCGAATTTCTTGATGAGAACGTAACATGCCTCAAACATCTTGGTGAGCTCGTAGTTCAACTCCTCGATGTGGTTTTCAAGCTTCAGTTTCTCGTTGTCTCTGGTTATTAGCAATTTCTTGTACAACAGGCTCAATTCGTGGGTCTTTGTCTTGATGGTGGCTAAATTCTCATCAAGCAGGTTGGAGATGTCAAAGATGGAAGGAGCTAGTGGCTTCATCTCAATGTCGCCTCCTGCTGGTTCCTTGTCTTGATAATGTTTCCTACTTCCCATGAATCGTCCAGACGTCATGAGCGATTCCTCCTCTTCTGCCAATGCAACAAATCTGGACTCATTGTTAGTTGGTCGTCTAGGTATGGTTCTCCTGTACGAGAGAAATAGGTTTGTTCTGTCTCTAAACATGGATGGTAAGTAGTTAGAACTTGCTGTTAAGTGTGTACACAACTATGAGACTTGATCAAGAGTAGGTTTTAGGTGGGGGACCTGTAGGACCTGATGAATGAACCAAATTAATTATAATGCTACAGTCAGTCGAATAATAATAAACCTCGATTTCTATACTTCTAAATCTTTTGCAACCTGAATCTTTTGTTTCTTCCTTTTCTGGTACCCTCATCCCTCACATTGGTGTCATTGAAAACGTAGCTGACCCGGTGGTCCGTGTAGTAGATCTCTTAGACGACAGTCCTCCGTTATCACCAGAGAGGCTCGACAAGTTGTTGCCTGAAACACTGCGTGAGTTCGATGGCGAGGAATTGTTGGACGACGACCGTGACATGTTCTTCAAGTTGAAGGAGCTGGATCCACGAGACAAGAACAGTCTGTTACGGGAAAGGTTGTTAGCTGGTGGGGACCGCGATGCATGTTCTTCGAATCTGCGGTTCACCTCTTCGATGTTGATTCCCGAACCTGGCTGTGGTGGTATGTACGTGGGAGAAAGCGTATCGTCCACACTACTCTTCATTGCCTCGTTGTATGAGGGAACTCGGGACATGTCTGTCTGTGTCAAGTCAGTTTCTGAGCCAGCACGCGACAAATGCAATGGAGGAGACATGATTCCTGGTGTGGCAGGGATGTATGCCATGTGAGATCCTCCAGGAGTCAGAGTACCCTGTCTGTTAGGAACTGGACGGCCCTTGGAGAAGTAGTCGCCTTCTGCTTCGTCTCCGTTAAGGTTGAACACGGCTCTGTCGCGTAAAACAGATGCAGCAGAAGAGTTTCTGCCACTTTCCAAGTTTTCTTGTAACTGCCTCTGGATGCTCAACTGTCTCAAGTTCTCAGTCAACTTTGCTGTATCAATACTTGACATTGAGAACTGCAGCACATCGTTGCCTCTTCCACTAGCAATAGAGCGTGGTGTGGCGGATCCTGACGTGGAAGGAGAGTCGATTGGCGTCACATCGGACCAAAGTTGGTCATAGACATGTTGTTCGTAAACAGGAGGAGCCACAAGGCCAGTGAACGAGGAATACGAGTGATTGTTGGAATGCAACACTCCGCTCTCTTGGCTTTCAGCGTGCGACATTCCGGTGGCGGCCAGGTTACTGGGGTCTGCTTCAAATAACACCTCCTCCTCTTCATCTCCATGTATGTCTCTGTCTACTGAAGCAGAATCAATGTCTTCGTCATCTGCTCTAGCCCTGACAGTTACAAATGGCGAAATGAACAATTGCACGGGCAATGAGGCTCGGAGTTCGGAGGTGTGGCCGTCGGGATTGACCAACCCAATCACAAACTTCAACTTGTGACGAACTTTAATATGGGTAAGAATGTCACAGTCTTGGGTGCACTTGGACAAACTAGGAGGAACCTTGAGGAAAGATGTAACCTCCCATCTGTCAATCTGGTAGTGAGGATCGTCCTCCTTTGGCGCAGGTAATGATTTCTCCACTACAATTCTCTCTGATGTATGCGCGGGAGGAATGTAGCCAACAAATGAATAGAGCTCTACCAATTGGATCTTGATGTTACCCAATCTGAGGCCCTTCAAGAGAGGAACTAGCATGAAACTGATGGGAACACCTGAACCGATGGCAATAGCTTTGGAAGGAACACTCAATGAGTATTCCACCTTTTTGGGCCAAGTATTATCGACAGCCACGGTCTCTGAGAGCTCGACAGAATCTGTAGTCAAAGTTCTAACCACACGCACGTGTCTTTTGGTGACCATGGTATTGTGAAACTTTCCACGGTCAATGGTGGCCTCGATCTTATAAACCACACTAGCACCAGGCAAACCTTCGACAGATTCGGGCATGTTGCCGGGTAAGATGGCACTGAACGGGAACTCATAGTTTCCCAGAACAAGGACGTGGCCGTTTTTGGGATTTAAACTCGATGTTGAAGATGAATGGGCGAGGTTGGTGCTGGATCCATGCTGGGATAATGACGTCGAAGATTTCGATCTGAATGACAAACCTAAATTCTTCAACGACGTGGTGGAGCCCTTCATGGATGACGATTTGGCCATGGCCAATGGCAGTCTGGAACCTTCGTGAGGCGGAGATGTCGTTCCGCTGGCACCCACTGAGTTCTCGTACATGTTATTCATGTACTTCGAGATCTCGTTACTGTCCCACTGATGTTCGTATATTTTCTTCTCGAACCGGGAAGGCTTGGGTGCACCACCTTTGATGGGGTTTATATCGCCGTATTTCAACCGGATGGTTCCATACAAGCGCAAGGAGATCTTTTTGATGTTGATTGGTTCGGTAACAGAAAGCAAGATGTTTCCGTTCAAAAAACTGGAACCAGCATCGTTCTCGTTACCCTTCAACACGAGCACGTCGTGTTCCAAGTTCTTCAAACGAATGTCGAAAAGCGACGTCAGCTTCAGGCTTGATTTTGTCTTTGCCATTTGAATATTCTGCTTTGATGACCAGTAAGGTCAGATTGGGGGGACTTTTTGGGATGGGGGGTAACTTCTGTGGTGAAGTGAGAGCCGATTTGGGAATGGAATAACTCTCTTGGAGAAGTTCACACTGAATCACACGGGTGTGATAGAAAGAATACGCGGGTGGTGGGAAGAAGCCTGAGAAGAGGTAAATGTAGATAAAAAAAGAAAGTCTGAGGATTAAGAATCTCGGAAAAACCTCACGTGCGGCGCATCTCAAAGGAGCACCAGCTGATAAAGAATCACGAGCTGGACAGTTGGTGGATATGCATCCCTGAAAGTCTTGTGGGGTTCAGAAATGGAATTTTTGTGGTCTTGTGGCCGATTTGTACATTCTAACTAGGTTCATTGATACAAAAGTCCCTGTTGTCACACAGAATCCGTAGTGATTAGATAGCAATCACAATTGGGGGCGCATATTATCTGCAGGTAGATGATTCGGAGTTTGGTTGTGGTCAGATAGAATCGAAATGGGATTGGATGAGGAGCAGAGAAAGATTCTGGGAAGGGTTCCCGAAAGGGGTACCACATGGAAATGCGGCGGTGTTTCCTATTTAGTTTCGCGTTTTATGTGGTGCAGCTATTGGACGTTTCTCTTGTCAACCTATCTGTATGCGTCCGATAGGAGTCGATTTTTAGGAGTAAAATATTTTTGGAGTCTAGGGGAGCTTTTGTGTAATGATAGGTTTGGAAAGAACCTGTAGTTGTTTTCTTTGTGATTTTCAGGCTTTTTCAGGTTTTCCTACTCACTTTCTCTGGACATTTCGGAAAGTTTCGATCTGTTGGGTCACTGTCATATGAGGTGTCTCCTATAGTGGACTGTACTTAGAAATCGTCTCGGAAAATTACGCTCAACCTCCTAAAGATTGTTCCTGTCATTGGAGGTTGGGAGGGGGTGGACTTCGGTGAGTGTGAAATTTTGATTAGCTAAGACACTAAGAAAGTGATCGCCTTCATTGAAATTGTTGATAATTTTCATACCCTGGTGGGATTTTCTGTTTCGATGGTAGTGTTTCAATTTTCCATACCCGTATTCCGATTTTCATGATTTCTCACTGTTCTACTTGTTTCTCTCTGTTCTACTTGTTACAATAAATTACATATCCCTGTTCAATATTCTATTGCTTCTTTCTTTTCTCATATTACATGCAACTATCTTTTCTAGATTTATTCATTCTTAGTTCTTAATAATACTATATATAGAGAAAACTCTAACCAAAGGAATCCCAGTGTTTCTCATCATAACCGATCCCAAAATATCTACTGAATCTTCGCTCAAGTCTGTACAAGCCTCCGAATTCAACAACATCATGTTAACAATCTCAAAGCATTGCTCAAGTCCAAACCGGCACCGGAAGAACCCACCTATGGAACCAACATTGAGAAAGTCAAAAGGTTGAAATCTCCACGTTCAATCAACTCAGATAATGGGGCAGCCAAGAGAAGGCTACGTATGAGATATTTTATATTTGATCATCAATTTAAGTACTCCATACGTATATACTGGCTGACTCAAACGTGATCCAAAGGCAAACTGGGGCCGTGACGATTGTAATGAACCAATTTCTTGAGATGGGCCGGCTATGGGGATTTTCCTTGTAATCGAAACCGTCCAAATCCAATGGGGTCAAAAGCTGTTTGAATAGATTCGGAACTCAGAGGACTTAACTCAGAAACCATTGAATTTTGAACAGCATCTTTGATGTTGATAGATCTTCTCCAAAAGCCTCCTATCTGTTTCTAGAAAATTGAATTGCTTGTTTTCTGGAACAAATTTCATTTTAAAATCTGTAAGAACATGAAGACCCTGTGCTGAAGATATGATATTTCAGATTTGATTAGATGATGTCTTGATGAAAACGCTGCGACTAAAAGGGATACAATTCGCCTTTTTTATTGATCTCCAGTTGGCAAATATCGCAATTGTTAGTAATCT
The DNA here is from genome assembly GCA_900106115.1 of Sungouiella intermedia. Taxonomy (NCBI): domain Eukaryota; kingdom Fungi; phylum Ascomycota; class Pichiomycetes; order Serinales; family Metschnikowiaceae; genus Sungouiella; species Sungouiella intermedia. The sequence continues at coordinate 658,643 of LT635757.1, read as the reverse complement.
ACAAGAGACTATATTTTTAGCTTGAAGCAATTATCCGTGGCATGTAACCCTGGCAATGAAATAGGACATGGACTTGGGGATGAAGAATTCAGAAACTGATATCATATTCTAAAAGAGCCAACATAAAATGGGTCTGCAATACAGGAGTTTAGAAAACCAATCAGTGGAATACGTGGGCTCTGGTTTGTGTGACCGTTCTTTGCAAAGAGATTCAGGTTACAGTCACCCTGGAAACGTCTTTATTGTTGTTCTCTGCATTCTATTGTGGTGATGTTGCAGGTGCTGATAAGTGGACAGGAAAATCAGTTTCATCTTAGCTTGCTGGCTTTTTGCTTTTTATCTGCTAGCTTTTTCCCTTTCACTCTTATCTTTTAGCTTTTGTTTATTCTTATTGTTGGGATTCCCAGGAAAAAATGAATGAAGAATCTCTTTTTCATTTCTCTGTTCTATATAAATATCCCATCAGTGACCATCACTTTTGAAATCTTTAAGAAGGTCAAATCTAGTACAATGAAACACGAACTTCTTCAAATGCCTCTAAGTCATATACAAAAATGTTAGGATTTCAGAATCTTGCAGAATCAGCAGTTTTCAAATTTTAAACCCTGCAACGATGGATTTTAGACGTTCGCTGAGGATTCAACGCCAATCTTACCAGCCGTTTCGTGGTACTGCATTTCATTCCATATAGCTTTAATGGATGAGAACAACCCAAGGTTGGCATACACTTTTAATTACAAGTTTGTGATAGAAATAAGTGCCAGCGGTTCGATTTATAGCTCCAAGATCTACCAATTCAATGCACTTACATCTCATTCCAAACTCCATTCGTGGAAACATTTTAACTCCAGTTGAATTACTGCGAATAGCTCATACATTATTCTATTCCAGTACTTGACTGAATTTCAACCCATCCATAACTATAATTACCTACATTATTTAAATTCATTCAAGTTTGTTCTTATCCCACTTGGATGTATGGAAACCCCCTCGGCAGAGTCCACACTCCTATTCGTAAATCCCATTCGAGACATGCTCCTATGTTTAATAAGTTCGCTGGAGTCAATGCTGGGCCCATGGGCTCAAATAGGATTGAATGAGGTCCAATTGACCCAATCAACTCAAATAGCTCACACGACCTAATTGCTGGTAATTAATTAAACTCCAAACCTCCATATCGCATAAGCGAGGCCAGTACGGCTGGATACGCAAGCGAAGGTCTTCAATAGGAAGGCCATTGTCCCAAAATGATTGGCATGGCTGGTCCGCACCTGCCGTTCATTTGGTGCACTCCCACGTTGTGCCCATGCGAAGACCAAGAGAAAACTTCAATTGAAAAAGCCATGAAGTGGTTGATTTCAGGGGATTCTAATGATGAAGACCAATTTTATACCAATTTTTTATTTCCTTATGCCTCTTTCGAAAATTATAATATCACGGCCCAAGTTCCATGACCATTTTGTACGGTTGGCCGATTCAGATGAGAATTCGCACCAGCATTTGCAAGCCAGCTGCGAAATTGAAACAAATGCGGTGTTTGATTCTGAAACGAGGCGTAAATTTGCAAAGACGAGAATAAGAATAAAAAATAATTCTCGGGCATCTGAAACAATTGGTTGATGATGCTGCGGTAACGACTAGGAATTATGTCTGTCGGTTAAGATCGCCGCCATTAGTAGTAGATTGGAAGTTCTTTTGAATTATTACTTTATGAACGCTATTGAGTCCAGGACAAAGGGAATATAGAAAGAAGAAGAAAAGATTATATATCATGGCAATTTTCCCTCAGTTGAGCACTCATACAATTTCCAATTACCTGATTTCTATAGCTGATTTCCTTTTCCCACAACTTGTAAGTCTACACATAATGTTAACTGCCCCCATTATTCACATTCAAACCACAATATTAAACTCAGGTACTGAGAACATCAGATAGCCCGCCATACAGTAGCCAGCCGTCACCGCTCATTGACTCTCACTCTGGACCCCTGGCCAAGAGTAGTCTATTGGAATACACCCAAAAGCATATGTGCACCACCAACATTAGGTTGGTGGCTGGCTCAGTGCGCATTTCGAGTCAAGCCGTCGTAGATCGCGCACAATATACACCACCCAACCTGGCAGCATGGAGGATTAAGGTTCATTGACCCAGTGCTGGTTGGTTACGTTTCTGGAGCAACCCCTTGGTTTTGTCATCCACGTCACACTTATATAAGCCTTGCGAACCTTTCATTGACCCGGCGGGATTAATTTTAGAGTTGGGCCTCTCGACATACTTTCCATCAACCCCAGCTGCCACTCTCTGCCATTCGGGCTTTCCACCAGCCGTTATCTGCGCATTCGTCTGGTTCCATACATATTCGGCCGTTTGACACATTTCAGATAATTTCACTTGATTCCATTTAATTCCGTTTACTCACCTGTTGAACTCAAAAGCCAGCAGTATAAGCCTATATCTCAAGGCTATCTCCCGTTCCCATCTCCGACCCCCATACGCTCATTTACATGGAACATGCGGTCTCCATTCACTTCCAGACCCAGCGATGCGAATATCGTATCGTCTCCACACCGATTGAAACGGGCGAAATCCGTCAAGGATGCCTTTCCACCCACTCTACACCGCGTTCTTCTGTCTAGTCTGCCGTGTCGCTCCGGAAGCCGAAGACGCTTCAATCGGTTCCCGTCTCCATCAAGTGAGGCTATCAACGATACTCCGGTGACATGCTTGAGTGACCTGGAATTTAATTTTTCTGGTTCACTCGATATTTCTGATGCAGAGTCTCTTCCAGACTTGACTGACGATGCTTCTGTTGCAGGATCTGTCTACAGTGCTGTTACTCCCACCAAGAACGCATGTCTGTACTTTGAGGTTGCACCCACTGACTTCTGCAAGAAGAATCTTCTTGCCGAGCTCACAGAGCATTGTGTGGAGGGACTACAGGAAGACAACGACCTTGACCACGTAGACAATGGAATTGGTCCAGAAGTCAACGAGGTCAACGAAGTCAACGAGGAGGAAACCATCAGCATTGATGTACGCTCCAAGCTTGGGAGAGATTCAGAGATCATTGGTGCTGAAAATATGCATGTAGGACCTGTTGACGAAGATATTGGTCTCTACGAGCAGTCCCTCTTCCAATCTCTGGTTCCTCTGTCCATCTTCCAAATTCCAGAGCTAGTGCATAAAATCATCGAATACGTCGATGCACAGAACACCTCTGTGCCCAGGGAACAAACTCCTCTGAGACGGAAACCATTGTCATATAAGCATGCATTGTTAATTCACGGCAACGAGGCTGCGGCCATGAAAGCCATGCAAGAGAGTCAAGTGACGCATTCGCAGCCATCCAATCCAGGAACGTTGCACTCTTGCCTTTTGGTGAACAAACTCTTCCACCGCATCACCAAGGAGATTATGAGCTCCAAGGTGTATTTTTCCAACGAGAAAAACTTCTACCAATTTGTCCGCAACGACAACCCGGAGTTTTTTTCTTCTTTCCGCCCCACTTCATTGGTGCTTAATAAACTTTTCTGCGCGAAGCAGGCAGCCATGGATAAAATCACTAATGCCATCGATTATTCTCGTCTCGAGTGGCTCGAGGTTAACATGTGTCCAAAACTTCTACCTTCGGAAAAATTACTCCATTCGTCGCTCCGCACGCTTATTGTCACTGGGTCCAAGATCTTGGACGACTCGCTCTTGGTGGAGGTTGCGAAAAGATGTCCGAACCTCCAGGCCATTGATCTCCGTGCATGCGAGGGTATTACCGACTATGGCGTATACGCCATTGCTAGATCGTGTACTCAGATCACCAGTATCAATTTGGGCCGCAAGAAGCGCGGACATCTTATCACTGATCACAGTGTGTCTACGCTAGTGTGCAACAACAAAAGACTCGAGACGGTAGGATTAGCCGGGTGCTATATCACCGACCGTACCATCTGGGAGCTTGCAATGAACTGTGGGTTCTCCCTTGAGAGACTTTCGTTGAACAACTGTCCATATGTGACCAACCAGTCGCTACCGGTGATTCTTCAGCACAATCTCTTGCCGAACCTCTCAGTGCTTGAGATTCGGTTTGTTGTGAAAATCACCAATTTCGATCCTATTGTGACGTTCAGACGGAAGCAGAATTCCAAGGGGATATGTATGTTGATAGAAATGTGCGAAGAGCTCTTGGTGAGGATGAGAGAGTGTGAAATTCGCATGGACAACTACATCAGCGAGAGTATATTCCAGGATATATCCGACTGGGCCAATGCAAAGGATGAAGAAGATGTGTCGTTTCAGACACTCATCAGTGCCAGGGTTTAAGCCGTGGCACTAAATAGCATCGACTTCCTCAAGTAAATGAATATAAGATTGAGGGAGCAGTACAAAAAATAGCAGAGCGTAGTGGGGTGAATAGAGTAGAGATGAATTGAAAATTGGAATGAAGAATACAGATAAGCAAGATAGAAACAAAATAAGAGATGTGAGTGGCGAAAGTATATAAGATACAAGTAGAGCTCTGAAATTGACTCTAGCGAACGAAATGTTTCCATAATCCTAGCATCTGAGCAACAATGTGTCCTAGCCAGACAATGGCCCAAAGTTGTCCCTCTGCTTGTCAGGACATTTTCAACTCTCAGTACTCAATACTCTACCCTACAATTGGCAATCAACATCCGAAATTATCAGTTGCTCCTACCAATCAAATCAGCCAGTACAACCAACCACACATATAACTCAACAATTCACCACCTCGACAATCCACAATGCAAGTTTCAAAATGGCTGCATCTTCTTTAGTCTTCACCCACCTCGATGGCCAAGTTCTCCCAATTTGTCCCAAAACAGATAAATTTGACGAGATAATCGCTCGGAATCATGAACATAATGTTCCCAGATGTAGGACTACGGTATACTCTGGAATGCCAGGTAGGTCGCATTGAAAAACAAACAATGCAGGGCCCCTGGACCCCTACACATCATACAACCTTAAGGCCATATTGTTTCATTTGAAATTGAAGATTTACATGGACAATTTTAACAATGTATAATTCCAAATTGAATGCTCATTACCCCCCACTTGGTTTGTTTGTCTCGTTTATACTTTTTTTTCATCCGTTTGTTCTCATTTTCCTCACTTCCCTCAATTCCTCGTTTCCTCGTTTCCTTGTATTTTTCGCTCTGGTTTCATTCCTGCCTTCCTGTCGTTTCGTCTCCTGCCTTCCCAATGCGACCAGTCAACATACACAGTAACTGGGTGAAACTCGCACTCAGACGTGGATCACGTAGGCCAGGTTTGTTGCCGTTTTCATTTCCCGATTCGACATTTTTTTTTTTTTCTTTTCTTTTTTTGGTGTTGTAGTAGACTATTCACCCAACACTTACAATCTGAAATCAGGCTCTATTTTTCGTTTGAGATCCTGGCTTTAATTCTGGCTTTTCCGTTTGCTGTTCTCATTTCCTGCCCTCGTTTCCTGTTCTAGTTTCCTGCCCTCGTTTTTCGGTTCCGTATTCTTGCTTCTCCCCCACTGTTCGCATTTCGCACTCATCCCACTCTGCCATTGCTTACCACTTAACACCAGTTGTTTTCTGGCTCGTTGCCTCGATTTCCGGCTGTTTTTTCGTCCCTGTTTCAATTGCTTCCCATTTGTCGCTGCTCAGAAGTTGTCAGCCCTATACCCTGTCAATTCTTTCGCTTTGGTCTTTCACTTTAGGCCTCTGACGTAGCCATGTCAGATTCCAACCTTGACATCAAACATGATCTCAATATGAATCTCAATAGAGACCTAAGGGATTTCAAGGATTTTAAGGAGTCGCCCAGAGACCTTCCCGTGTTACAGCGCAAAAGCTCGTCCGTGCTAAATTCGCTAGCTTCCAAAAAGTTGTGTCACCAGCCGTCTAAGCTTGATCTCATCGATGACACCACCTTGACGTCTTTGCCGCTACCGCCGCCGCCTCCCAAGGTCCGCCTCAGACGTGGCGACCTGAACTCTTCCAAACTCTCTAGAATGTCCACTGCCACGTTTCATGACGTGTCGACTGGCGCTGCAGGCGCTTCCTCCTCGTCGTTGGGCAAGTGTGCTACTTCCCTAGACTCGCTCGCCGCTAGCGTCCCAGCATGGCCCGACGAAGTCTCACCCATCAGCGAGCTCACAGATGACAATTATGATACCACCGTTGGGCCCGATGACACGTTTGACGAGCACCAAGACCCTATAGTTCTCGTAGAAGACTACGTGCGAGGAATCCCAGATGAGATGGCCTCGACCCACAGTTTGACCAGAAAACAGAGTCTTGCCACTTTCAAACAGCGCATGATGACGGGCTCACGGTGTTTGTCGGCAGTGGTGTCGCCTGCCAAGTCGCCTTTTCGGGCTGGTAGCAAACGGTCTATCTCCAATGAGGACACCACCATCGCACGCCTGGAGATTGAGGATCTAGAAGCCATTTTTGGCAAAATCCCAGGATCCGACAAGCTCAAGTACTGCGATCTCTGTGACAAACCGCTTTATGAAATTAGCTCCATCATCAGCAGCACTGAAGACCGTAAGTTGGCCTCGCAGAATGAGGAAGAGGGAGAATCCGCCAAAAATGACATCTCACATCTATACAACGAGTTCATCTGCTGGGAATGTATCAATGTTTATGAACATTTCCTCAATGAACTCTACGAGGTGGAAGTTGGGGAGGAGAAAAGGATGCAGCTACAGACAAAGAAAGACTCCTCCTCCACAGAGAAACTCCTCAGTATGTTCAACAGCATCAGAGAAACATACCATACTGAGCTCTCCGAGCCCCCCAAGAAGCAGACTAAGACGGCATTTTCCACCGACTTGATTGATCGCTTACACTACTTGAGTACCATGTCGGAACCCCAAAAAAATGGTACGGAGTGGCTCAACAACTTGCGCCAGAGACTCCGGTGGCGGTGGAGGCTTGAAAATCTCTTGCCAAATCCGTTTGCATTCGACAAGCACAGAAACGATTGATAGAGGAATATATATATACGAGCAATGGATAATGAACTCTCGAAATCACTATGAGCCTGCACCTGTACATTTGTATAGTAAAAGAAGTAGTCAACTACCTAGACTCCATGCTCCAGTTCATAAGATATTCGAGTAGGCTTAATAGGAAGCCTATGCTCTCACTTGAGGAGTTCATGTTCAGACTGCGTGTGTTGCACACATACAGAAGGTTGATGAGAATCATCTACAAGCATCACGAAAAGCAAGATTTGTTGAAGTTTGCCAAAGATGAGTTTCGGATAAACAGAGAGGAGACAGAGCTAAACCATAGAAAATACTTGCTCCAGCTTGGGCTTACTCGCATCAATGATATGGCCAAGGTGTTTGGTATTAATGCAAAGTTTTAGCAGTGGTCTTTGCTAGCTATTTACGGTCTATATATGGAATTTTTCAAGCCTTCTTCGAGAATTTCAAATTGTTCATCCACGAATGAAGAGCTGAGGCCCTTGAAGTCCAACTTCCCCTTCAAACTTGCCAAATACTCCACTTGTTGCGTTTTCAACTTGAAGTCTGCCATATCTTTCTCGAACTTCTGTGCTGCAGCCACCAATGGTGTTTCGTTCAGCATCAACTTGATCAATGCAGCAAATTCATGTGCACCTGCAAGCACATGATTTGTTTGGCCTGATAATGGCTCGAGCTTGCTGATGAATGCCTGGTGGATCTTCTTGAAGTCTATGTTCTTAGTAAGAAACGTCACCTGCAGAGCACGGTCCTTAAGTCCTTTCTGCTTGACAACTTTGAACAATGCCATGTACAACTTAAACATGTGCTTCTCAAATTCATTCAATTGGCTTGTGTATGCTGGATTGTTTGTCCATTTGTTGAAAAGCTTCAATAATTTGCCAATCTCAACGTCATTTTTCTCTGTAATGAGTAGTTCTTTCAAGTAGTGTAACTGAACGTATTCTTTGCCCTTTATCTTCTCAGAATCGTGAATTGGAAGTTGGGGAAGTTCGATACCAAACTTATACTCAGTGGTGAAATCCCTGTTGTCACGCACACTGAAAGTGTCGCTCAAAATCTCCTCTTTACTCTCCTTCAAAATACGATAGAAGTAGTTGTAGTAGTCATTCCTTAGAGATCTGGCCATAGATAAGGTCTTGATGATAGCCAAATGTCTTGACAAGGAAATAGATAATCTCTTTCCAAATTTGAGAAGGTCTTCCAGCTTCGAATAGAGTTCTTTCTCAAAAACTTTCGAGATAGTAGCATCCACTTCTCCATCACTGGTTAAGTAGAATCTGTATATCTGTACCAAGTCATTAAGGTTTCGCAAATCAGGCTCGCCTTGGAGCTTGTACAGATACAAGTCGTTCTGAATCATTTTGATTTTCAAATTTTTGTATACCTTTGAAACCAAGCTGGCTGTGTTGATGGCTCCGTAGAGGTTCATTAACCAAAGCTTGACTCTAAAGTTTTCTGGATCTTCCTGAGAATAATGCTCAAGATGTATGATGTGCTGGACAATATGCTCTGGGGACCAGTTCTTTTTCAAGTCCTGAATGGCGAACATCAAATACAAGTCGCTAAGATCGGGACTTGTGTACTTTTCGTACTTTGACCATTGTACTTGATACTTTGAGTCTTTAATCATCTGCAACTTCTCAATATTGATCAAGGTAGTGGCATCGCTGGCAGTAAGTGTATCAGACTTCAACAATTCACTGGCATTGTCTGCAATCTTGTGGTAAAAGTCGCTAGTTAACTCATAGTTGGAGAGGTCAACAGGACAGCAAGGCTTGGAAGCAAATTTGTCGAAGTATGCATTCACAGACTCTTGCAAGCTTGTCTCGTACACCTTGTCGATCTCCATGTTTGCGACATAGGAGTTTCTGGTGCCAATTACATTGAGAGCTTTCAAGTCTGAGATGGAAACACCCAAATACTTAGATGCCTTGATGAAGTACTTCCATGTGTCGAAATCGTTAAATTTCTCTTCGAACAAGAGTTTTTTGCATTCGATGCTCAATTGGTTCCAATCTTCAAGCTTTTCGAGAGCGTCCAAGTAGATGATGGTGAGCTCCAATTCACGATACTTCAAAGGCAGCACAACATTGCGGATCGCTGCATACTCTTTCTGTTCGGCGAGTACAGACACTTTGACAAAGATTTCCTGGTTGCTATGGAGTGGCGATGACTTTTCCAATAAGTCCAACGCCAGCAGAAGTTGAGCAGAACGCTCATCGTCGACTTCAGTGTCAATACCTGCCAAGTAGTAGCACAAAGCAGCCCAAATACCATACTGGCGCTTTGATTTTGCATGTTTGTGCAAGATTAACGATGCCTTTTGCATGTTACGAGTATCAAACGCCCGAACAGCCCTGTCAAACCACGTCAATATAAGGTCAGTGGATGGGTACTTCTTGACGGCATTTTCCCACACCTCGAGGGCGTCACGCAGATTTCCAAGCTTCGTGAACACCTCGGATAAAATTTCAAGGGATTCTGTATCGCTGGGAACTTTCTGCTTTAGAGTTTTGCACTCTTTTTCAGCTTGGTCCGCCTGTCCAGTAGCATACAAGTAGTAGCAGTTCAACGCCCAATAATAGCTCTTGTTGGGGAATCTTTTTAGCTTGGAGGCCAAATCACGCTTGGCGGATGGGAAACGGCCCTCCTTTATTGCATCTAGAATGGGGTCGTCAGTCATTTTTTGAGAGATTGTGATGGTTTAACTTTACAATAGAGGTTCCAATAGTGAAGGTATAATGGGTAGTGTAAATGTGCGGAGGGAAGAAAATTCTACACGTGATCATATATCACGTGTGTGGACGCCTAAAGATTAATCCGAATCCAAATACTTTCTACCAGAAATGATTGAAGAGTAACAAAAATACTATGGTTGGGATCAATTTGACGTTTTGCCAAGCTTATGGGAAAACTTTTGCAAGTAATTAATATAAAATTAAATACCCGCAGTACCCCGTGGGCAGGGCCTGGCCAATTACATGAATGACCATTTAACATCCAAAATCTCAAGTATGATCATACAAGGATATTGATAAAAATATGGCGTAATGTCGATAAATTTAGTTATTGACCTGTATAGTGCCGCAGCCAAGTTGCCCCGCCCCCATCGACCAAAGGTTCATAATGAAGCGGACAACTACTCTGGGAAGTCTTCACCATAAGCCTGTACAGAGCAGCTACAACCAAAAGTTGAGCAGTGGGGTCAACAAGTTGGCTGGGCAATCAACCGAGGCGGAGAAACTCATGGCATATTCCGATGCCGAGACAACATCTCCGCCTGTGTATTATCTGGGAAGCCTTCCGATGGAGGGCATCCCAAGAGTTTCTGCCAAGGGCTCCTGTGTGGACTTCCATGATTTATGTAGGAAAGTATTGTATGGAAATGGGTAGGTTTGACATGATAAGCCGCAACTATATGGTGAAATGGAGGGCGGAAGAACGTAAAGTCAAAGGTTGGGAGAAAAACGGGATAATGGAATAAAAATTAAGGTCACATGCGATTTAGAAAAATTCGGAAAATCTATTATTGATGGCGTAGTCTCAGAAATTTGTTTATCTGTTCTGAGATGATAGTAGGTAACCAGTCTCTATAGATTCGTCAGGATTTAATCCTCACAATCAAAAATTATATGCCTATAATCATTTCAACATGATAACCTCGGCTCATGTAATAATCTTCAAGACTCTTCCTCTCTCTATACTTCTAATCCTTGTGAGGGAAAACCCCCAATCTTTCCATCATTTGTCATTTTCCATGCCATGTATCATCGCTAGTTTCTCCCCATCATTATCCATTGCTCCTGTATCTACATGGCGCACTGCATCTTACTATCTTGTCTGCCACCGTTTTGAGCACGCTTTAGACACTCCAGTTGCTATCGATTATACAAAAAAAACTCTGTTGAAACCGATTAGAAATACCAAATACCGAGCGAAAACTGCCGTGAAATGGTCACAAATCATCGATAGAGTTGCCCAGAATTCCAAAATTTCTCATGTCATCCCTCCACATCCAAACCTCTGCCCCAGTCCTACTCCTTCACGCCAATTTCCACCATGGTCTCAATTCCGGCAGCTAGACCCCGAATGACATTCACAAGTTCTTGGAGTCTTGGCCCCACCTTGGCAATGGAAACCCAACGCATACCACTGGACGGTTGGTGTCTATATAAGTAGCATACATCTGCCGGAAGCAATGCTTCCTGGAAAAAATTCTGTAGTATTCTTTTCATGTCACAGCTGTCATCGCTCAAAGAGAAGACAAACTATAGCAGTGTAAACCGGTCTGGTACAGGAGACGATTCCTCCTTGGCCAGCATGACTGGGAAACCAGAAAAGCCAGACGCTAAAACTCAATCTGAATCTAAACAGGCCGCTGCGGCCGAGTTCCAACCTTATCGTCTCACTATTGATGAGGTTGCTCAAAACTTCCACTCCAACCTCCAGGATGGTTTCTCCTCCTCCAAAGCTTCCGAATTGTTGCAGAAATATGGTCCAAATTCTTTGGGTGAAGGAGACAAAATTTCCTATTCGAAGATTTTGGCCCACCAGCTTTTCAACGCCATGATCATGGTGTTGCTCATCTCCATGGTGATTGCATTAGCCATCAAGGACTGGATCTCGGGTGGAGTGATTGCTGCGGTGGTGTTCATTAACATCTCTATTGGTTTCTTCCAGGAGATGAAGGCTGAGAAAACCATGGGATCTTTGCGGTCCTTGAGTTCTCCCACAGCTAGAGTCACTCGTGATGGTGAGGACCAATCTATTGCTGCCGAAGAGGTTATCCCAGGTGACATTGTCCATATCAAGGTGGGTGACACTGTCCCTGCAGACTTGAGATTGTTCGACAGTATGAATTTGGAGACTGACGAGGCACTTTTGACCGGTGAATCTTTGCCTGTGGCCAAGAAGCATAAGGAAGTGTACTCGGACCCCTCGATTCCTATCCCAGTCGGCGACAGATTGAACATGGTATTTTCGTCCTCTGTGGTTTCCAAGGGTAGAGGTACAGGTATTGCCGTGGCTACGGGTTTGGAGACAGAGATTGGAAAAATCGCCCAGTCTTTGAAGTCCGAAACTGGAATTGTCAGAAAAGTAGTGAGAGACGAAGACGGTAAGGCCTCGTCAAAGGCTTACTCAAGAGCCTTCTTCGGAACCGCCAAGGATATCACAGGAAACTTTTTGGGTGTCACAGTCGGTACCCCTTTGCAGAGAACCTTGTCTTGGTTGGCCATTTTCTTGTTCTGGGTGGCTGTGGTGTTCGCCATTGTGGTTATGGCCGTGCAAAAGATGGTGGTCAACAAGGAAGTTGCCATCTATGCTGTCTGTGTGGCCTTGTCTATGATTCCTTCCGCCTTGATTGTTGTTTTGACAATTACAATGTCCGTGGGTGCTCAGGTTATGGTGTCCAAGAATGTTATTGTCAGAAAATTAGACTCTTTGGAGGCCTTGGGTGGAATCAATGATATCTGCTCCGATAAGACCGGTACCTTGACTCAAGGTAAGATGGTAGCCAAGAAAGTGTGGGTTCCATCTGTTGGAACCTTCAGCATGGACAACTCCAACGAGCCTTTCAACCCAACCATGGGAGATTTGACCTTTACCAAATATTCGCCTAAGTTTATCAAGGAAACCGATGAAGAGATTGACTTCTTTCCAATGGATAAGACAAATAAGGACTCCTTTGCCAACAACTTCCTTAAGTGGTTGGATGTGGCTACTTTGGCTAACATTGCTACTGTCAACCAAACCAAAGATGAAGAATCAGGAGAATTAGTGTGGAAGGCCCACGGAGATGCCACTGAAATTGCTATTCAAGTGTTCTGTTGCAGAGTGGGATTCGGGAGAGAGGAATACGCTCAGAACATGGAACACCTTGAGGAATTCCCATTTGACTCCTCGATCAAGAGAATGTCTGCGATCTACAAAATGGAAGATGGCAACACTAAAGTGTTCACTAAGGGTGCTGTAGAAAGAGTTATCCGCAGATGTACTTATTGGACTGGAAACCCTGAGGAAAAGACCGACACTGAAGACCTTCAGAAATTGACTGAGGAAGATATTTTTGAAATCGAAGCCAACATGGATGCCTTGTCGTCTCAAGGTTTGCGTGTATTGGCATTTGCAAGCAGAGACTATGACGAGCTGAAGGAGGACATGAAGGACAGAGAAGCCATTGAGTCCAACTTGATCTTTCATGGATTGGTTGGTATCTACGATCCTCCCAGACTTGAGACAGCCGGCTCTGTCAAACTGTGCCATAAAGCCGGTATCAATGTCCACATGGTCACTGGTGACCACCCTAGCACTGCTAAGGCCATTGCTCAGGAAGTTGGAATTTTGCCTCACAACTTGTACCACTACAGTGAGGAAGTTGTCCAGGCCATGTGTATGACTGCCAATGAATTCGATGCCTTATCAGATGAGCAGATTGACAACTTGCCAGTTTTGCCATTAGTCATTGCCCGGTGTGCGCCTCAAACTAAAGTGAGAATGATTGATGCCTTGCACCGTCGTGATAAGTTTTGTGCAATGACTGGTGATGGTGTCAATGACTCTCCTTCTTTGAAGAAGGCTGATGTTGGTATTGCTATGGGTCTCAACGGTTCTGACGTTGCCAAGGATGCTTCTGACATCGTTTTGACTGATGACAACTTTGCCTCTATTTTGCACGCTATTGAAGAAGGTAGAAGAATGGCAGCCAATATCCAGAAGTTCATCTTGCAGCTTTTGGCTGAGAATGTCGCTCAAGCTATCTATTTGATGGTTGGTTTGTGCTTCATGGATGAAAACCATCAATCGGTGTTCCCATTGTCTCCGGTTGAGGTTTTGTGGATTTTGGTTGTCACTTCCTGTTTCCCAGCCATGGGCTTGGGTCAAGAAAGAGCTGCCGAAGACATTTTGGAACAACCTCCAAACCGTAAGATCTTCACCAAAGAACTCATTCTTGATATGCTTGCCTACGGACTTTGGATGGCCGCATGCTGTATGTTGTGTTTTGTGATTGTTGTCTTCGGAAAGGGTAATGGAGATTTGGGTCGTGACTGTAACTCTACAGATGCCCACCTCGAAACATGTCGCTTGGTATTCGAGGGTAGATCCGCATCTTTTGCAACCATGACCTGGTGTGCCCTTATTTTGGCTTGGGAGTGTGTCCATCCAATCAACTCTTTGTTCCACATGAGACAAGAGACAGACAACTCTTGGTGGAAGCAGACATGGATTGAACTCTGGGGTAACCAGTTTTTGTTCTGGTCCGTGTTGGGCGGTTTTGTTTCTGTGTTCCCTGTGGTATACATTCCTGTCATCAATGACAAGGTATTTTTGCACACGGGTATTGGTTACGAGTGGGGTGTTGCGATTGCTTTAACGTTGTTGTTCTTGGCAGGTTCTGAGTTCTGGAAGTGGATGAAGAGAATCTACAAGCGCAAGTGGAGCTCCAAGGTGAAGAACCCTGAGTACGAGTTGGAGAGAAACGATCCATTCCAGAGATACGCATCTTTCTCAAGATCCAACACAATCGATCCAGACATGCTTGCCTGATCATTTCAATTCCCAGCGTCTCCTTCGCGAGAGCTTCATATTTATACAGGGCTTTTTTTAGAGATTTAACAAGAAAACAATAGTAAGTGAAAGGAATGTGTAGGCTTGCGAGAAGATTTGTTTTCAAAAGTGATTTTATTAAGAAAAACATAGGCTCCATAATAATCATCTATTGTCTAGTACCTATAATTAACTTTTCTATCTCTATCTTAATAGCTGGTTCTTCACCTCAAAGTGACCACCCAAATGCTCAGTGACTCCAAATTTCTGGATGGTTCCCGCCCCGGTTTTCTTGTCCAAGTCGATCACCGCCACTGACGTATTAAATGGCACCTTCAAGTCAGTCTTCAGCAAGCCTTCTGCTAGTTGGTAATCACGGCTATCGTAGAGGTGATTGATAAAACCAGTGATTACACCTCCGTGGGTGCAAACACAGACATTCATGTGGTTTTCCGTGACGGCTTTCTTAAAGATTTGATTCCAAACACTTTCTACACGTGCTAATAATTCGTGCTCCTTCTCGCCCAAGTTTCTGAAATCTGGACCGTATTGATCAATGGCATCTTGAATCCTCATACCTTGAACAGGGCCCATATTTCTCTCTCTCAAGTTCGAAGTAGTGATTACATCTTTCACTTGTTGATGCTCCAAGATGGGTGCAGACGTATTGACACATCTGATCAAATCTGAAGTGATGTAGTTGTCAAAATGGATATCTTTTAGGTAGTGGCCTACCTTTTGGGCCTGGACCTTGCCTTCGTCGTTGATGTCGATGTCCAAATGGCCCTGCATGATTTTTTGGGCGTTGAAATCGGTTCTGCCGTGTCTGACGACGAAAATCCGGATGGTTCCGGCGTCGGCGTTGGCGGTAACTTCTTTTGTCATGAGAAGAGAGTGGTTGAGATAAGGACTACAGATAGACAAAAGAGAGAGATGTATAAGTAGAAGAAGAGACAGGACAGCCTAAAATTGAAAATTATAGGAGAGGAATAGATTTGGGGTTGACGATAGTATGATGATTAAGGCGGAGGGAGCATACAAGAAAATGGATATCAAAAGTTTTTTCTATAATTTCATTGATTGAATCACTAGATCACTAAAGAAATTAGCTGGTAGTATGCATAGAATAATTCGTTGCGTGATACAAATTAAATTAACCATACAGATCAAGTATAGAATTAACAACCTACAAAAAAAAAAGTAAAGAAAAAGAAAAAAAAATTTAATAATAGAAAGGATTTGATGATCAATTTGATTTACAAAACGTATACATAGATTTAGTAAAGATGATATCTAAATAGATTCATAAGTCAAAATTTCCCAGACCCTTAAATAGTCTTAACAATAGTGTTCTCATGATGTTCTCATGGTCTTCTGTAAGTCAAGAATCCTGCCTTGACTCCAACCTTCGTGTACAACAACTGCGCACGGTGATTCTCAAATTGGGTGCTCCAGTACACCTTTGGACATTTCAACTTGTCGGCCTCCGCATACACATACTCAATGAGGGCCCTGCCCACACCGTGGAGTCGCGAGTCGCCGCGAACAAACAAATCGTTCAAATACATAGAATCCTCTACTGTCCATGTGTTTCTATGAGTAAGGTAGTGAGCAAACCCAATGAGTTTGCCAGAGTCGTCCACGGCCACACAGGCATAGACAGGCTCCTTGGGGTCGAAAAACCGTTCAAACGTTGTGTCAGTGGCCTCCTGGGGCACTACATCTAACGACTTGTAGAACTCCAAGTAGGACCCTTCCCCGCGCCACATGTCCAACCATTGAGGCTTGTCATCTTTTTCGATTGGTCTGATAGAGAAGGACATGATGAGATAAGCGAGAAGTATCTAAGAGGGTAATTGACTAGACAATTGAAGAATTTCAATAGATATAACGATAAGTTACGGGATAATGGGCCTTTATATATGGGGGCGGAAAGACTTGCTCGTTCGGGCGAACCTGCGCTTTTTAGCGCCTGGCCGTCTCCACATCCTTATCGATATGACTAACATTATGACTCTTGGCTGGGATTTTTTTTCTACAACTGGTCGTGCTCAAAAAAAATTGTCAACTTATGTCAATTGATGTCAATTATTGTCAAAAACTTGTCTAATGAAGTTAGTTATTCTCAATTCTCAATCGTATTCTCACTGTTCACTTACTGTTCACTTATCACTAATTTATCACATTAAATACCCATTCTATAATCTCACGATGCAGCCAATATCCATCCAAACTGCTCACACAACTCCTCCCAATGCACTGTCACATCTCCGTGCGGATTAATCACCCAACTGTGCTCCACTAAAGTCTGAATTTTCTTCACATTGTGCACATTGTAGTACGACTGTAACTCCTCAAACTGCTTCTTGATATGGGCTCGGTCGCCAGGATAACAACTACAGAGCCCACACATAAGTAGAACCATGCTGATGGCTGACCGTAACCGGCATTTGATAAGTAGATCGATCAACTTAAATGTATCCACTAAAATAAGCTGCACTTCTGGTGCCTTGAACCGCATGCCCTGGATGTACACAAGAATGTTCAACTTACAGGTGTTCCGGAACGCCTCAAACAAAATTAAGTGCTCGTCCAACTCTTTGGGACTGAGAAAGCATTGCTGATTCTGTTTGGGTACACACGCATCTACTTTGGCCATCAACAGCGACGCTGTGCTATTGGCCCTAAAGTAATGTGTTAATCGTTTGTGAGTGAGGAGTTCAAACTGCTCATTCTCCTTGGGTGAGGTCCCGGTGATCCCCTTCAACTCCTCTTCAATTTCATTGGCTGCAAGCAGATGCTCTGCCTTTGCATTGATAATCTCGCCTAGTAAAGTGAACACAGGGTGTATGCACCCTTGAAGAGGGTCGACTCCATAAGAGAAGTCGGTGTCGTCTTCGAAAACGGCCGAGTAATCCGACATTTTCAAAAGTGTTCCATTCTTCATGGAGATGGACGACATCACCTCGTGGTACTGGAGGTTGGCCACTATGCATTTTGCTTCATTCAGGTAGTGAAACCTCTCCAAAAAGTTACGAACAGACCCGAATTCACTCATGATTCGCAGACTCATTCGAAGCAGCTCGTACCAGTCTGAGGTATTGCCAGCACAAATGCCAACACCTGCGATTCCCGCATAGAAACACAATACAATGAACTTGTCCATATCGGAGAGCAAACCTGCCTCCAATTTCTGGCGAGCGATCTTATGGGCCTGGTTTAGGTGTGCTTTATAGCTCTCTGACTCTGGTCCATCAAGGAACAACGCACCCCAAGTGGCCAAAAGCGCTAGGAAGCTCTGATCCTGGACAGCCACCGACATGTAGGTGTTTGCGAGGTGGTTCTGAATGGTGAGAGGCGTGATACTGACAAAATTGACCACTTCCTTATGGAAATACGACACAAAGTTCATGCTGCGTTCGTCCATGTAGAGACGGAAAGTGTCTGTGGGTTCTATCAAGAATCCGGGAAGTACTTCCGAGATATTCAGGTCGGATTGAATGGGGTCACCATTTTCATCTAACTCCTCCACTTTAGGCAGTCTAATCAAGCTCTGCAAGATCTCCAGTACTGACAGAGAATATTCCGATTTTATAGTCGGTGACAGTTGTGCGTTGTCAGATGTGGTGGACTTCATAATCTCCAATGCGTTATCGTCCCCATTTGGCAAGCATTCTTTGTCGGAGTCTAGTGGGACGGTCTTGCAATTTTTCTTGTTCTTATTGTTCTCATCTTGCGGATACTGACAGTCAAGGTCTCTTAGAGAGCAGAAGGTACAGCTGGGACGCTTTTCGTCACACTTTCTCTTTCGTGCTCTACAGTAGTAACACCCCATTCTAGACCGGTGGCGCTTGGGTTTCCCCGTGACGGGAGAAATCCTCTTGTTTGCATACTCTGTAGGCGAGTTGACGTGAAGCTGCTCTAACGAGCCAGCATTTAGTGTGGTGAACATGGGGGAGATCAGAGATAAGTGTGCATAATTAGATTAGTAGAGATATGAGGTTGGACCAATATACAGAGTGCTTCATGCAGACAGGTGTGTGGAGTATACAATGGTAGAATTTCCACATCAAGGCATGTAGAGATTGAAGGGCACAGACCAAAAGATGAGGGAAGTGAGATTGAGGAAAGCTATTGAGTATAGAAAAGAAGAAAGAAGTAGACGAGAGAAAAAGATGTTTGTGAATTCCATCTCATAAGTCAGATGATCTACAAGTGAGAATTAAGAAGTTCACATAAGAGAGGTGAAGTCTCAGGCGTGGCGCATACAGAGGCATATACGCAGAATCATAATATACAGAGGCATAGTATACGAAACCATGTATACAGTGGCATGAACGCAGAGATTATTAGAGGGTGAAAGGTTAGAAGCCAGAGATTCACAGAAATCTTCAGGAAACAAACCAGAGAGCTCTCTCTAAAGTAGACACATGGAATAACCATGTCAAGAGATCAAAAGGCCAGAAAAGTCATACAAGCATGCTTAGCTGCACTAGTATGAAGGAAGAAAGGAAGAAGATGGACAAAAAGAACAAAAAGTCACTTAACCGTGGGAGATTGGAAGGTACAAAAAATATTCCCTGACATTTCCAAACCATGAGCCTGTGACCAGAAATGAATCACCTCACAATTGTGGTATTCATGATAGAATAGATATTAAACCCATAAAATACATAAAATGTAAATGCTGATTGTCAAATAATAGAAAGCAAACCATGTTACACAATTCACATAACCTATTCACGTCTAATATCAAAAAGTAACTCTGTTTCTAATGAAAATTTCTTGTTCAATACCTGCACCACCCGGCCCGGTATAGGTCCAAGTCCTCCATAGTAGGACCGGCACTAAGTACTTGGCCGCAATGACCCACCACCTGAGAAGAAACCCGTGCATTCCTTACACCCCGCCAATTCATCTTCGTTGCACCATATCCTTCAAATCTGCCATGGACAATTCTTCTAGCTCCCAGATGGGTTCTGAAATAGCGAAAACCGACGGCAAAAAACGTGGAAAGTACGGTAGGCCCTGTGACATGTGTGCCTCGCGCCGTGTGCGCTGTGTTTTCCGTGATGATTCCCCAAGATGTGTGGGTTGTCAGGCCCACGGTGCTGAATGTACCAACAAGAGAGTCCGCAAGAAGCTGGGACCCAAGAGCATCCGCAGAAAGCATGAGGGTGATGAGATGCCTTTTTTACAACGGTTGTTTTCAGCAGAAAACCCCAAAGAAACTGATGGTCTGACCTCGTCAGATTCCCAACAATTCTCCCACGACCTGATGGACCAGCCACGGCCCGGTGACGACTTGTTCAACTGCTTTGAGCACAGTCCCAACAAGGGTACTGCAAATATCCCCGTAGACATGCTTCTACCCTATTTACAGGTGTACCAGACGTGGTTCTATGGCTATTGGCCCGTGCTCTCCGTTGCCGACCTTATGCTGACCATGGCATGCAACAGCACCATGGACAATCAGGTCCAGTACATCGAGCTCAATGAATCTAATGCCATGTCCTATGCTTTGGCATGTGCGGTTTGTGCGGCCATAGCCACTCAGATTTCGTTCGTTTCTCAGTCAGACAAAGTCATCAGCATACAGAGTGGCTTACCTCCACAAGTATACGCCGACGAGGCCAAGAGGGTCAGGAATCTTTTCGACTACTCGTCTAATCCGAACGTGGTCACTCTAATATCGTCGTTCTTCTTGTATGCTCACTATGTAAACCACAAGGGCAAGGCTCAACAGGCCATCGTGTACTTGAGGGAGGCCATTTCCATGTGCCAAATCTTGGGCTTCCACGAGCCGACTGCCTATGTCAATAAGTCGGCGGCAGAGATTCACCGCTGGAAGAAAATATACTACATGCTCTTGGTCACTGAACGCTTTATGTGCTTTGAGGACGGAATGCCGGTCATTTTGGAGTCTTGTATCGAGTTACCTCTGTTGGAGAATGAAGAGTATCCCAGCTTGCTTGCTGGTTTCACCGAGCTTGTTAAGGTTTTCTCGATTCCTGACAAGAACTTCTTTGGTGAAATTAATCACAAGAGTGGGCACATGAAGGTGGATCTATTCAGGGATTATCTCCAATCGCATGGTATCAACGATAAGAAAAAGTGGATTCAAAAAGTACAACTGAAGCTTGTCAAGCCCTTGAATCCACACATCAAAATTTCCGACTCGCAAACTCTCAATATTATTCTATCCCAATCGTGGATTCAAGCAATTGCATGGCATATCACTTCGGAAAATGGATTGATAAAGTATATGGATGATGAAACTGATTGTTTCTCGGTGAACTTCCCTCTTAAAATTGCTAGAGACTTCCTTGCCGCAACCAGTGGGTTGCCTTCGTTCGCATTCGAGTCCAATGGGCCCGGAATTTGCGTAAAATTACTAGAGATTGCGAACTCCCTTACATTTGCGATACAAAAGAGCTCCAAACAATATTTGATGGCCGATAGTCTAGAAACCATTTTTGGTCTTGTCAATCAATTCAAAAATGACGTGACTCTTCCTCTAGATGTTTACAATAAGGTGGGAACTCTCATAGCATCCTTCAAAAATTTTGTTCCCAGAAACCTACGCATGCCTGACTTGTACCAACACCATGCTACTGTGGAAGAGTTGTTTGACGACGATGAGGAGGGTAGTTCTACGCACATTGAAAATAGTGTGCCACAGATTGGCCAGGTCAATGATGTCAATAACAACAATTCTGGTAGAGTGGTTGGCCAGGTTGAGGCGGAGCCTGAACAATTTTTTGACGTGGGGCAGGGTAGCTTCGGACTTTCACCCAACGGCAGCATTACAGATCTAGTGGCCGCAATATCACCCACCAACTTTGGCACAAGCCAACAAAGGTATGTTCAGGCATGGAACAATATGAATATCCTGGGAAAGCTTTCACCTGTCGGAAGTGGGGCAACGTTGGCTAGTATATTCATGCAAAACTCTACATCATTCCGTCATGACAAATCGAGAATGACCTCCAGCGAGGGGCAAGACGATCAGAAGGGTACCACTTTCACATTTGTTTAATTGACATCCATGAATAACACTATATTGGTATAATTAACATCATACTATTTACTGCTGCTTAGTTTATTTGTTATCTCTTTTTTTTTCCTTTCTTTCTTTCTTTTTTTTTTTTTTTTTTTTGATGTTCAACTTTTAAGATTGTAGCAACGGCACTTCACCCCACATTTCGCCCCAACGCGAAAACAAGAGTGAATCCTGTTGTCCTTCCCACTGAATACAATATAGATGCCCCACTTTGGAACCGTTTACGGCACCAAACCCCACCTTTCACCCATAAGGCCGACTCCCTTGACAATACAACACGGCTCATGATGCATCAATGACTGTCAGCGGACAATTTGCGGGATGCGAAAATCTTCCGATTGTTCTTATTTGCCTGACTCAAAAAATTTCTTGGTGGGTCCAACAGTGCCGCAAAAATGGTGAAGGTTCAAGTGGGACCGCCATGGCTGGCTGATTGCTTTTGCTGATTGCCGCCGCAAAAATTAACCTGCAAGATGAGTAATTTTTCTTTTGTCTCCGTTACTGTCAAATACCCGGACTGTATGTTATTATTACTTTGGAAGGCAGAACATGAGGCAAAATGCACCGAATTCATGCACGCAGGTTAAACTTCACTTCGCAACTTCCATGTATTGGAGCATTGTCTTTAGAAGACTGTGCTAATTGCTCCGAAAATCAATACTTCGTCAATCACCAAAAGACGGCCCAACCAACCCCCAGATATCGTTCGGTTTGTGGAGTTTTTACGGGATTTCCGATTTCCGGGTCCCCATCTCTCCACTTACGCAACTTTTTTAGTTAACTTTGCGAGCGGAAAGACACTTCGCAACAACTCGCAATAATAGATTTGTGCATGCAGTCGAAACAACCTGCCCCTGCCGTTAACTATGGCAAAAGCGCCTGACCTCGAAGAATTTCGCAAAAACAATCCCAATTCGACCATTTTCCTGTGTTTTTGACCCTTGAATAATGCTTTGGTCAGGTGTCAGTTACGTCTGCCGGGTTAATACACTATGCAAATTACCCCATACTTTGGATTGTGGGTGAATCGTAAAACGGTCGTAAACTACAGGAATGAAACTACAATCACTGAACAAACTTCACTTTTTTTTCCAAACAGCGATATTTGTAAATATTTTGGAAGACATGATGAGTCCCATATTGAAAATGAATTTTTCCGTGAAAAGAAAAAAAAAATCGAGCGGCCCTGTCGCCCTGAGTTCCTACCTGCTCTCCGCAAGCGGAACAATTCTGCATGGACAGCGTGCATGATGCCCACAAGATAAAATATCCAAGGCAGTATTTTTCCGTACTATGCAGTCTGAGTGATAAATTCCCCACCACCTTCTCTTGTCTTGATTTAAAGTCAATGACTATAAATACAGCCAGGTGGGCCTGCTGAAGTGGAGCATCCCATTAATTCTTCTCATCTTTGATCATGACTCAAGAACTCATCGAGGACAACAAACAACCTGAACTCATGACTTACCAATCCGACAAACTCACCAAGGGTGGCTCCAACGACTCGTTGGATGTCGAATTACAAGACTACCTCGCTAAGTTCTTGGATATCTCCAATAACGCTAAGGATAATGACCACAAGGATAAGCACATGACCTTGAAGGAGGGTTTGAAGACCTTCCCAAGAGCTGCTATGTGGTCCGTCATCTTGTCGTCGGCCATTATTATGGAAGGTTACGACACTAACCTTTTGAACTCGTTCTACGGTTTCCCAGATTTCGTTAACAAGTTCGGTACTTACTTCCCAGAGAAGGGTAAGAAGGAAATCCCTGCCAAGTGGCAGACCGCCTTGAGTATGGCTGTCAACTGTGGTGAGATCATTGGTTTGTTCCTTGCTGGTATCATTTCTGATAGAATTGGCTACAGAAAGACCTTGATCGGTTCTTTGATTATGGTTGCTGGTTTAATTTTCATTGTTTTCTTCGCTAAGAACATCCAGATGTTGCTTGCTGGTGAGATCTTGTTGGGTTTGCCATGGGGTGCTTTCCAGACTTTGACTGTTTCTTACGCTTCTGAGGTTTGTCCTACTGTTTTGAGATTGTACTTGACCACTTATGTCAACGTGTGTTGGGTTATTGGTCAGTTGATTTCCTCTTGTATCTTGAAGGGTATGCTTTCGTCTTCCATGCACAATGCCTGGAAGGTTCCTTTCGCTATCCAGTGGGTCTGGCCTATTCCAATTGCCATTGGTGTTTACTTCGCTCCAGAGTCTCCATGGTGGTTGGTCAAAACTAACCAGTACGATGAAGCAAAGAAATCTATCATGAGATTGTTGTCTGAGAATGAACACTTGCCAAACAAGGAATTGATGGCCGACGCTATGGTTGACAAAATCAAGATGACCATTAAGGAGGAGAAGGCTTTAAGTGAGGGTATTTCTTACATGGACTGTTTCAAGAAGGAAAATATCAGAAGAACCAGAGTTGCTTGCATGACTTGGTTGGTTCAAAACATCACTGGTTCCGCTTTCATGGGTTACTCCACTTACTTCTACCAACAAGCTGGTTTGTCCGTCTCTAACGCCTTCACCTTTTCTATTGTCCAGTACGTTTTGGGTATCCTTGGTACTTTGGGTTCTTGGTTTGCCTCTCAGAAATTTGGTAGATTCACCATTTACTTCGGTGGTCTTTGTACCCAAACCGTTATCTTGATCATTGTCGGTGGTCTTGGTTTCGCCTCTTCTACGGGCGCATCTTGGGCAATTGGTTCCCTTCTTTTGGTCTTCACCTTTGTTTACGACATGACTGTTGGTCCAATCTGTTACTGTTTGGTTACTGAGATTCCATCCAACATCTTGAGAACCAAGACTGTTATTCTTGCTCGTAATGTCTACAATGTCGCTGGTATTGTCATTGCCGTCATCACTCCTTACATGTTGAACCCAACTGCTTGGAACTGGAGAGCAAAGACTGGTCTCTTCTGGGCTGGTTTCGCTCTTGTCTCGGCCATCTGGTGTTGGTTCGAGTTACCTGAGACCAAGGGTAGAACATTCGCTGAGTTGGATTTGTTGTTCGAGAACCACGTTCCAGCTAGAAAGTTCAGAACTACTGAGGTTACCGTTTTCGATGTTGGCCATATGATGGAGAAGCTTGGTGAGGATGGTATCAAGAACGTCGTGGAGGAGACCAAGGCTCAGGCTACTCACGTTGAAAAGGCTTAAACATACGCTAACTTCTAACTCTTTCTGGGAAAGATCCAGATTTAATTCTCCATATATCTAGTGTTTAACGATTAAATGATTACATTATTTGGGTTGTAGTTTGTTATTTTTTTGTTCCTTTTTTTTTTGGAAGGTTCATGACCAATTGTTACCAACTGTTGCCCCGCTATGTCACATTACTTGTCTGCGGAGAAATTATGCCACGCAAGTTTGCTTATTTTATTTTCTTTTTTTTTCTCTTCTTTCGGGATTCTTTGTTTAAGCTTTGTCACTCATGCATCAAAAGCTATGGCTCGGGTTTAGCTGGATGACTTGAGATAAAGCAGATTACTGAGGTGGCGTGGCCCACAACTCATTCCAAAATGCGTACTGCGCAGTGAACAAGATACGAACTGTGCACAAAACCAGCAGATTTGTATTGAATGTTAATGTACAAAATGCAAATGACTATGAAATTAAACCGTGCCTCACTAATCCTCATCCTCAATATCGGTTTCTAGGTCGCACATCGACCGACAATTAGGACAGTAAAACTGTGGATAGCTCTTTATGATTATGGGTCGAATGCACTTGTAGTGCCAAGAGTGTGAACACGGACTTATGAAGAGGGCCTGGCAGGGCTCTAACTTCAAAAGGCATATCGCACACTCGGAGAGAACATCTTCGCCCTTTGCATTCTTCGAATCGAGGCCAAGGTTGGCCATCTTCTTGTGGATGTCTAGGTTGAATCGATTCACTTTTCTTTGCCAACTTCGATTGAACTCACACCTCATCTTAACGCATCGATACACCTCCTCGGTGCCTCCACGGTAATCCAACCCTAATTGAACAATATCACCATCTATAAGCGGCCAAAGCGTCAGTTCCTGAGAAGCTTGTGACAATCTTATGTTATTAAGGAAAGTTCCTGATGATGACTTGCAATCCTTCAAAAACCACAGGCCCTCCTCGTTACATTGGAACATGGCGTGAGTTCTGGAGACAACCTTGGACTTGAACACTACTGGAGCCAGAGAGCCCTGTGGTGCGTGAGCAGCACTCTTGTTCTTCTCCGTGTATCTTCCGATGGAAATCAGGTTCTTGGGTTTAATGCGACGAATCACTGGCGAGAAATATAGCCCTGTGTTGGAGGATGAATGGTCGATAATGGGGGTCAATCTGACCGAGAAAAAGTCATCCTTATCTTTGGCGGATGCATCTTTGACTTCGTCGGAAGCTCCAGCCTCTGCATCATCTGTCTCGATGATACGTGTCACGTCGGATCCCTCAACAGTAGTTTCTTCCCTTGTGATTCTGCCACCATCAGGAAAGCCAGGAACAGATCCCGTAGAGTTTGTAGCAGAATAGCTAGGATGAGTTAACACCGGGGAGTCGATGCTTGCTTCTCCAGTAGTGTTGTTGGTGTTGTTGGTGTTATTATTATGAGGTTCGTGGCTGTTATCGGGTTCATCCGCTAGGTTGCCCTGAGCAAAGTGACTCAAGTTCGCGATGGTGGGGCTATTGGACATAAACGTGTGGGAGGCTGCAAATGGTGGCGGTTGCAGAGCACTCGATGCCCCACCCCGGATGGTGTTGGACAAGGACGAGAGGAAGCTCAACCCAAACGATGCTCTGCGCTGGGGAGCCACGGGTGGTGATGGCCGTTGTACATCAGAGTTGGCCTGACTTCCCATTCTGGTCAAGATTGGCTGAGGCTGCGACACGTGTGACTGGGGAGGTGCCAGAGTAGTGGGCGAAGGCGAGTCAAGTGCCAGCACTGGAGGCTGGGTAAGAGGCCCATGGGACACTGGTGGAGGAGAAGTGGCACTATCCGACAGAACCCGCGAGTCTGGGTCGCTATAGGGCACCGACATGCCCGTCTGGCGTGGAGATCCCAGCACCGAGTTTCCAGGCGAGCTCAGGGGCGACACCACGTTCGATTTGGAAACTGTTCTGACCGGAGGAGACGTTAAGGCGCCAATACTTTCAGACATTGAAGCACCAGGACAAATGGGGGAGTAGATAAGGGAGGAGTTTGAGCAGCTGGTGGCCAAAATTTAGCAAGAGCCGAGAGTAAGTAGAGGCAGACCTGCTGGAAACAAAAGAGACGTTGGGCACTGGCGTGGCCTAAGCACAAGGAAGAGTAAGAATGAGATTAGTAAAATTGATCTTGAAGTTGTCGCACTTAGGTTTGGCGCACGATTTTCTGCAGGATGGGGGCATGAGGAGGCCTCTCACAGGGGAGACTCGGAGACGGGGGAACTTGGGGAAGTTAAAAAGGGCGAGAATATTGGCAAGGTTAAAGATGTGGAAATGATTATGGAGAATTTTCGGAGAGATTTGTGGGTTTATTGGAGGAATTTTGATGGTCGGAACCGAAGATTATTTGGGCCACTTCTCTCCTTTTGGCCTATCTCGTCTCAGCCAGCAATAGCCTGCACTGTGGAAGGGTGGTATGGAAGGTGGCTTGCAGAACTTTGGACGGGACACCTGCACCACCTGAGAGCCCGGTATTTCCTCAATAGGCATTAATGGGGAAGTTAACGCCTTTTGAAAAACATAATATCCGAGAGAAATGTAGAGAATATTAATAAGGCGGGGATTGTTGAGTTATCTTTTAATTTTGGAGGGGTTTGAATTTTTGGTGGACACTTAAATCTTTGGGGGTTCGTAATCTGTTGAGGATTTGGATAGGAAGTGGTAAATGCAGGTGAGAATCGATAATGTCCATAGTTAATAACAACATTACTAGCAACAAAATAAATAATTTCAGAAAAATTCATTGGAGATTCATAAAAAGAAAAAAAGGATAATGGAATAAAAGATTGCTAACACGGGTTCAGCGATACATCTTGTGGAACATATCATATATCGTTTCATTAATAATCACCATTGATAGTTACTGTAGCGAGCAATTATAGCGAACATAGCATTCAGACATTAATGTAGCGAAAATATGCAAGTTAAAGATCAAAAGATATGGTCAGTAATTAATCTTGCTAGTCCGAGAGCAATTTGATATTTCTGAGAACTGAACCCCGCAAATCCTCAATCTATACTTCCAATTTGAAGAATAATAGCCATATATTCATCATTTTCATCAGTAGTTGGACTTCTCACTCACTAAACGTAAAAGAACTTGCTGGAGCTGGTCACGTCCCTTCGGGCTATCCCAGATCCAATGACCAGTATTCTCTGCCACAACCCACTCCAACGTCTGGCTACTGATTTTTGTCAACTCTCGCTGCCACTTGCCCCAATTCAATGAGTTCTGAATCATGAAATCTGACAGAACTACAGACAACGGGATTGTCTTAACATCCGCATTCTTTACCTCGTTGAACGACAAGACCGACGCAGTAACCTGCTCCTGAAGTCTGGCCCGCAAGTACTTGGGACTTCTCACCATATCCCTTCCAAAAATCCGGCTCTTGGACAGATATCTTCTGGGATGGAGAAACCAATGGAAATTGCGGACAATTCCAACAGGTGAAGCCACGCCTCGAAGCCACACCTTAAATCCCTGCCACGAGTCCATGAGTTCGAGAATATTCTTGAAGGTGCGTCTGCTTTCATTCTTCTTGTTGGTGCCACTAAAGGGGAAATGCTTCAAAAGATCCTCGTGCCAACTATCAACCAACAACATCGAGTGCATTTGTCCTCTATTTCTCAGGGTAAACACTCGAGAATAGAGGCCTCCACTATCAAAACCAACTGCACTGAAAGGTCCCTCAATCTTTTCTTTACTAAGTGCCTCCATGAGGTATTCGATAGTGATAGATATGGATAACGGAGAAGGAGCACTGTCAGAGAAGCCGTAGCCTGGCCTGTCCCAGATACAGTAACGCTCAATCTTGTTCATGTGATACAATTCTTGGATCCATTCTTGGAACACTTCAGCTGAGGTCAGCTGTCCACCTTCAACCAAGATGATAGGCTGCTTGGCAAGATTTTCATCTTCTGCAATGTGGGATCCATTGGCCATTTTTGCATGGACGTCTCCATAACATGAAAGATGAACATCAAACAGATTCTCATTAACTGGGATCATCTTGCCCCAGGGCTTCTCATGAGTATCGAACGCTGCGAGCCACAACGACAAAGAAATGTTCCAAATCAACAAAAGAAGCACGACTTTAATTGTAATCTTTACGAACATAACGAAGAGCTCAGTCAAAGACTTGCGCTTTTCCACACGGCCAGTATACTTGATCTCCTGCTCTGCCTTAGTTTGCTCAACCAAGAAGTCCGCAAAACAGTTAAAGCCCAAATTCAAAACCGTCCATATCATCAAGTTTATTCCAAGTGCTCCCTTATGAATCCGAAGGTAGGATACACTCAAGATAATGATTATATCAATGACAGCCAACACGAGAGTCACGTATCCGACGACACGTTCGTAATAGGCTGGAACAGCAAAACACCACAAAGTGACTCCGCTGGTAAGAACGTTGAAGATGGTCAAGTCCAATTCGAAGAACAGCCTTCCTCGGGAGTTGAAACCAGGAATGGAGATGAAGTCACTAACTAAGACCAACAAAAAGAGCACTAAATTTAAGCCCAACACAATCAAAAGAAACAGACGGAGAACCTTGATCTTTGGAACCCTCAATGGAGACACAATGGGGTCATCTGGATCCACAAGTTGACGTCTTTGTGGGATTAATGGGTCTCTTTCCAGGCTAGAAACCAGGTGGGTCGAACTGGGAGTCTCAGGTCGGGAATGTTCAACCGTGGTAGGCTCTGACGACATTCTGAATGCAATTGAATAGGAATCAGAGGTAGAAAAGCCCGAGTGTTTCCTAAATGAAGAGGGAGTAGAATTTAGCAATCATGGTAGTATTACATGACACAACAAGGTCACGTGGTTGGGTGCAAAATGGGTTAAGTATAAAAGAATGTACTGAGAGGTAGTGGTAGGTAACAGGTGAAGGGGGATGCAATTAGTGATATATGACAGTGTCATATGATGTAGATGAGGAAGAGACTGAAAGTTCTTGTTCAGTTGAGAGAAGTAGAGAGGGAGAGCTGCACCGGAGAACGTGAGACAAATGATCAGGCAGGTTATTGAAATTGCCAAAAAGAAAAGTAATAGGAGCCTGGAAGACAAAATGAATGAAAAAAGGTCAAAAAATAGTAATAGAAACAATTACTAAAAGAGCAAAATTGAAAGCGTAGACTGTCACCTCGGCATTTGTTTCATTTTATCGTTGACTCTCGCTCTCAAACCGACAGACAAAGCCCGATGACAGAACCCTCCGAAACCAGTAACACCTTCAAAAGTTACCTATGACCAAAGGATGCTTTATAATTTGAAATTATGTCAAGGCACTCGAGACCATAAGTTTAACTTTCACACCGTATTATGACTTGCTAAATATCTTGCTTTCAGTCTCTATTAGGCACCTCCTGCACCGTTATCTATCGAGTAGTTATCAGCCTGTCAGTCTCCAGCCACATCCACTCCACAACACCAATGTCCATCATATTCATCCCAGACTATCTGGAAAAGAATGGAACGATATACTACAATGTGAATATCAAGTTACCGCTCCGATCAATCTCCGTTAGCAGAAGATACTCTGACTTTGTCGAGTTGGTGACCACCTTGAGTGACGACTTGGGATTAGGAGTCAGCGAATTCCCCTATAAGCTACCTCCAAAGACAAGTGTTTTCAGCAGCAGGAAAAGTGTTTCTGAGCTGCGCAAGGTTCTTCTCGCCGACTTTCTCGATAAGGTAGTCAGAGACAGAGACCTCCAGAATAGACCCACAGTACATAAGTTCTTACAGTTGCCCAAGAATTTCAACATCAGCCGTGATCTCTTCAAGGAAGATACTGAGTCTGTTAAAGATACGAGATTTCTCATCACCGATACCGACACCGACATCTCTGGTGACCAATGGCTACTGTACTTTCGCATCGTCAAATCCAGCATTAGTAAGCTTGACCGGGGCAAGACGCTCACTACCCGAGCAGAAACTAGAGAAAAAGTACAGAAATACGTTCGGCCTAACTTAGAAAAACTTGCACGGGCCTTGACCAATTTGGGCAGAAGTGGAGCAATTTCAAAGAACGAATGGAACTCCAGAACTGCCCGGCTCTCGCAAATCCAGGACGACGTGGAATCTATTTTAGGCAATAGAGAGGAGCTTTTTCAGGAGGCAACCAATGCTCGTCTGGGCGGCCGAGTATTTGGAAAACCAAGCGCTGATGCAGCTCGTGAGACGAACGAAACTGTGGGGTTAGATGACCGCGAGCTCTTTCAACAACAACAGCAGATACACAAGGAACAAGATCAGGAGGTTGAGCAGTTGCGCATGATCATTGCTCGGCAAAGACAAATTGGCGAAGCTATTAATCAGGAGGTAGAGGAGCAGAATGAGATGCTTGATCGCTTTTCTGAGGAAGTTGATCATTCTGCCAACAAGCTACAAAACGCCAGGGCCAGAGCTAAGAAAATTGCATAACTCGAGATTTAGAACTATCATATCACTATCAGGCACTAGAATACTACTCTATCTTATATCTAACTCCAGGTGCACTTTAAGATCTATTTCGTGTACCTAGTCTGACCTCACCGGGTAACCCCCAAAAAAGTATTTAAGATGAGATGTGTCGCATAAATCTCATCATCTACTACAAATGTCATCATCTACTACAAATGTATGTACCTTTTACACCAGTATCGGGATGAAAACACTTCGCCTTTATCGAAAATTCATGAGAATCCAAAAAGTTACACCAAGATCTACGCTGAAAGATACTGTTTTCTAATAAGAATCTAAACTAACCCATCTAGAATATTTCTGCATGCTTCTCTCTGAGTTGTTCACCCCATCTTCTTATACCCTCTTCAATCTCTTCCTCTGTAAGTAATGCCACACATAACCTGGCGCACTTCTTTCCCCACCCCAACTCGTCGCCCGTAACCTCGAAGTTGTGACCATCAGGAATTACCACTTTATGGTCTTTGGCCAAATCCTCAAGGGACTCTGCAACGTCCAAACCTTCAATCTCTACCCACAAGAAGTACCCTCCGTCTCCTCCGTACAACTTTGTGTTTTTAGGGAGGTACTTCTTGACTGCTGCCTTGAGTACGTCTGCGCGAGCTTTATATGTTTCGACAAAACGGCTGATGGTTGCATCAAGAGTGCCTGAAGCTACGAATTCGTGCACGACGAACGAGTTGAGCTGACTGGGTGCACCTCCAGATTTGTTGGCACCTGTGGTAGCAAGCTGCTGTGCCAATACCGGGGTAGCAGTTTCCTGCCAGCCTGCTCTTAAACCCGGAGCCACGATCTTAGAGAACGAGCAATTGGAAACGGTATTTCCGAAACGCCAACCTTCAGGCAAGGTGTCCTCGTCGATATGGTTTAACTTCAACACCGGAGGCTTGCCATCGTATGACAAGTAGTCGTATACGTCGTCGGAAATAAGTAAGAGATCGTGTTTTCTTGCAATCTGGATCAACTTAAGTCTGGTTTCGTACGAGTAAGTGATTCCTCCCGGGTTAGAGAATGTTGGCACAAGATACATAGCGTATCTGTATTGCTTCCGAGGACCCCTTCCTGTGGGGTCTTCCACAATGTTGATTTCCTTGTCTGTCACCGGGTCCAAGCCGAATTGAGCATCCAACTCGGACAACTTTGACTCCAAACCATCCAAGTCGATTTCATATTTCCCGCCCGGCGTCTCACGGACAGCAGACATCTTACCTTCGAAGCCTGCGTCGATGAACGCGTAATTGATGAGAAAGTATGTGGGGGAGACCAAGAACACCTGCTTGGTGACCAGTGGATCACTGATTGCAGTGAGAATGTTAGCAGCACCAAACGATGCACCACCAGTCAAGTTCACGCTATCCGGTGAGTCATTGGTGCGGCCAAACTTGCTATTGGACCAACGCACCAAATCTGTTCGGATTTCCAAATTTCCTGGATCAGTACCATACTGAAGAGGATGTCTACTGGTATTAGACAGTTCGTAATCATGATAGCGATTGTCGACTATAACTTTGCGGAAAGCAGCAGCAAGGTCCTCGTTGGGCAACAAGGCCAATGTCGGGTGACCCTTGAAGAAATTGATGAGTTTTGTCATGTAAATGGAGGGAGAGTTCAAGGGAATGAATACGAGCAATTGATGGAAGATGCGCTTGGAAGTGTGGAGGCTTTATCAGTTCGCAAACCAATTCCGAGCATGCGCGGATTGGGCGCCAGAGCGGAATCTGAATGTGGAAATGCCGCTTACGGAGTTCATATGGCTTGGAGAGACAATAGGAAGAGACTAAAGGAGGGACGAGGTTCACGGAATCGGGACAAGTGGATGAACAATGTGAATGGAGAATAGTGGAAATGAGGTAATGTGCCTGTTTCGTATGAGATGATGAAGTATTGGTCAAGTGAGGCATTACATTTTAAATTATTCGTAACTCTGCTAAAACATTCGAACAATTGTCGTTATATTGGTCATATGATCTTAACATTCAAGCTGTTTTCAGATTCGTTATGTTTTCATACATTTGCTGACATTGTTATCATTCGTACAAATTGGCAGTGAATAAAGTAGTTGGGGGAAGGCACTATTCAATCACCAACCACTATACTTAAGCCGTTATATCTTGATTTGGAGCAAAGCGAAAAAGAGGACATAATGAAAACAATCTTAATTGCTCTATTCTTCTTTTTCTTTTTTTTTTATTATTTTTTTTTATTTTTTTTTAGATTTTTCCGGAATCTTCAATCATATCTTCAATCCTGCTTCCATTCTCTAATCCTCCTACATACCCTATTCTTGGAGGTACGGATGCATTCCACCCAATAATGTTCGCAGGAAAACTTTGACATTAAACTACACTATCAAGAATACCATGCCTACAGCCGCCGGTTTCATCCTCAGCACATTCTTGGGTGCTGTCACCAGAAGAGTTCAGCTCAATCTTGTCGGCAAGCCCGCTTCCAGATCATGGAACGGCCTCACCGGTTACGCGTTGTCCATCTCTGCCTTTGTAGGAGGATACCTTGTGAGTGATCACTTTATCGAGAGAAACAGAGCCTTGTTGGGTAGAAGATTGAGTCAGTTGCGTGAGCAGAGAGCCAAGGCTGCTGAATTCCATGAGTTTGACTTGGAGGCCGACCATAGAATCACCGCTGCCAAGAGAGAGTCCAAGTTCTTTGACTTGCTCAACAAGTACGGAAAGGAATACAAATAGGCAGACAAGGGCCGTGCTGGGTGCTGACACTCGGTACTTGATTATATATACATATTGCATTACGATTCAATCCACGACGATTCGCTGAGGTTCGACCATTGTAGCCGATAGTCTGTATAAGACATTAGGATCTCTAGATGTTCACGAGATCTTCCGTATAACATTTCAACCACTTCAACCCCCCTAATTTTTCAGTACTTATTTTTCAGTTTCTTACATAAATTGGCCGTGGACGTCCTTTACGTATGCTATAGTACAATTCCACCTACTCTAATTATCTGCTCCCACATCAATACCATCTCCTTCTTCTTCGCCAATATCATCATCTCCCTCACTCTCCACATTACTGTCGAATTCCTCGGCAACGTCGCTGCCACTGTCGCTCTCTCCCTCCGCCTCTCCAGTATAACTATCGTCTGCCTCTTCATCGTCGTCACTACCCACCATCGCTGCCAACCCGGTGCTTTCGTCATCTGCCGCATTATCCCCCTTCTCATTAGTAGCCTTCTCCTTGAGTTTGACGTCGAATGAGCTGTCCTCGATATTTCTGGAGCGAACGAACTCGTCCACCACCAGAAATGAGTTGTGATCAATCATACTGAAGTCCATCACCTGCTCGTTGTCGCCGCTCTGTATCGTCACCATCACCGTGTATGTGAACTTGGTGATGTCCTTGTATGATACATTACGGATGGATGCAAAGTCCACAATAATCACCGGTTTCTTGAAGCCAAATACCAAGTACGAATGTGTAGCGGTCGACATCAACACCAAAGAACCCTCTTTAGAGCCTTTGTACGCACTAACAGAGACAAGATCATTAATGCTATTGGCCAAGCGCGAGATCACCACGCCATTGTCTGAGTTCATGGTCAATGCATTCTTGGTAGGAAGTGCAGAAGGCATAAAGTTAACGAGTTGGATTCCACACAAGTTGAACTGGCGCTCCAAAAACTCGAGAATGAGGCCGTTGACTGGCTTTATTCCATCACTAGTGGCCTCCAAATGTGCCACCTGCGTCTCTGCGTTGGGATGGATCTTTCCGTCCTTCGCGAGCTGTTTTCTCACCACATCTAAGTTAATGATGCAGATAATGGGCTCGTTCTTCGACTTATCTAGCGATGCCTCATCGCTGAGCCAGAAACACAACATTCCCGTATCCTTCTTGCTGGACACAGTGGTGTTCCCTAGAATGGGCAAAAGCACACAAAGCTTGATAGAGGCCAGAAGGTTGCGAATGGAGAACTCAGGTACATTAGTTGCGAGGTTAACCACCGAAAGCACAGGCTGCGGTACACCATCTGCACCGATGAACAAGTGGAACACAAGATTGTACTTACGCCTAGTGGGGGAAGTAAACGATAAGCTGGTCAACTCACAGATCACCTCGCTACGATTGATGGGACCAGAAAACTTCAACTTGTATGGATCTACCACCTCGACTTGGGTGGGGCCACCAGGGGTAGATGGAGCGGTAGGAGGCGCCGTGGAAGTAGCAGACGAGTCCACGGAAGTTTCATTGGCAGCAGCGGTGCCGTTCGATGGCAGAGCCTGCTTTTGTTTTGGTTGTTGGGCACGCACAACCTTTCTCTTCTTGGAGTCGGAAGGCAGGCTCAAGTGGTCGTAGAGATCATATAGAATGGCTTCACTGGACGGCTGGGCCTTGATGAGAGCGTTGATTCGTGCTCTGAGCTGCACAGGCAAGGAGTCTGTCCACATGGAGAAGTACGAAATGTTTTGATTGGAAAATGCGCGTGGATTGATGATATGAAGAATGGATCACTAGAGGAGAAAAACAGGGA
Organism: Sungouiella intermedia; assembly: GCA_900106115.1. Classification (NCBI taxonomy): domain Eukaryota; kingdom Fungi; phylum Ascomycota; class Pichiomycetes; order Serinales; family Metschnikowiaceae; genus Sungouiella; species Sungouiella intermedia. The sequence continues at coordinate 622,898 of LT635757.1, read as the reverse complement.
GAATCATTGATCGGGAAAAAAAGAGAATAAAGATCTGTAAGGACATACAAATTAAATACTGGCAAACTTTAGGAATATATTGGAGTAAGTGACTGGATTACGTTTCTGAGTCAAATAAATAATCAAAGCTCAGATAGTTTGATTCTTAGTGAGATCTCAAGTTAGTGAGATTTAAAACTTGGTGAAATTTAACATCAGTTTCTGATAGAAACTGTATCTAGGATAAATGAATATACTTGATGACAGTGCCGATGTCTGCTCGATTCTTCCGTCTTTGGCCCCGCGATTGTTGAAGAAAGTAGACTACATCGATACAATCTACACCTACTTGGACAGACAAAGTGCCAGGGCAAAAAAAACACATGACATGGTATTGGCAACACGTCTTCGCAATATAAGTGACCAATTGAGACGATTGGACTCAGATAACATCAAGGAAAAGAAGGTCATATGCGTAGACCCAGACAAAACCGTGCTTCTAGCATACACGTTCGGAACCATGTACTCTGAAGCACTTGCACTTGTCAGTGGTCACGGAATACGTACGGAAGTGTTTGATGATACCAAGGATTTGAGTGATCTGGAGGTCTGGGCGCTTTCCAAAGAGTACTTCCTCAATCGAGGCAAGACTCCAGTTTTTGTTCGAGTATTAGAGAAGCCTGTGGTAGAATCCGTGGAGATGGCAGAGGATTCCAACGTTTATCTTCAACTACGCCGCATGCTTGAGCAAATTGAGCTCACACTTAATCTCACCACGTTTGCCGTGGAACCTGGCACTGAATGGGTGCAAAATGTCACGCGGGATCATTCCCATGCTGAAGTCACTGTTAATGTCTACAATTGGTATTGTTCTTGTATGGAATTCACTGAGCAGATCTCACGGCCGCATAATGCTACGAGTCAGGATATTCTCGACAAAATCTCCGATCCCGTAATGGCCAACTGGTTTGGTCACAGTATGTGCAACCACATCACTCCACTCCCACTATGTATGCACTTACTAGCAGTGGTGTTAACGGTTTACAACATGGAGGCGGCGGAAATTGATGGGGGCCAGATACGAGAGGTATAAGGGTATGAAGAGGAGGAGAAGGAGTTGAGCAGTCATTTTGAAGAGAAAGAAGAGGTGTTTAGGGAGATTGGCAAGTAGATGTTCAATTCCTGTATGATTCGAAAGGACGAGTAGTTGGTAACGAAGAACTAGAGATATATACAAATAGAGGGTCATGGAGTGAAGTAGAGGGAGAATCACCAAATGGACTCTCGAAGCAGAGATTGAATTGGAAAATAAAAAATAGAAAATAAAAAATAAGTAAACTAAGGAAGATCACCTGGATCATCTCACATCCACAGTGGTGTATCTGGGAAAGTGAGAAAGATACACATAATATTGAAGACAATCGTAATCAAACACTTTTGGGACGAAAAAATCAGATTATTATATTCAACACAATTGCAAAGAAAATTGAAGCAAACCATAACTAGAAATCAGCCAACTCCACCCGAATTCATTAATCCCACCCATATCCATCAAATTCCCTGGATCTTTGTTCTTGACAGTCTCCCAGAGACCCAAATAATGCGAATTGAGCCTGCACCACCTATGTCTATTCCGTCCATTGACCAACAGTGGAACCTCCAAAATACAGCCCCAGAACCCATTAAAAGAGAACTATAAATTCGCATTCTTCATTTAGTTCCATCCCTCAATTATTTAAACATCAAAAGTTCCATCTTCCCTCTCCTGTCTCATCTAGGGCCTGACGAAAATTTTTTTTCTGGTACGCACAAGTTCGTGTCCATTGGCCACTTCTCACCGAAAAACTAAATCGATCTCGACATTCAGCCTCCAATTGCTGTCTTACCCCCAAACACAAATACCTCACCCAGCGTTGGCCAACCGTGACTGCTCCACGCCCCTTCGTTGCCGACTTTTGCATCTACATCTTTAATCCATCTGTCGTTGCAATTCTGTACATTTCTTCACGGCGTTTCTCCGTTGCACCAATCCAAGATACCCCATTGCGACGCTACTAATCCTCCTGGATCTCCACGGACTAGCCGGTTTCATTCTATTCAACTCGTTCCACTTGTGCCGCTACAACAGCTCGCCTCCTCCTTTGCGTTTGGTTTTCACATCTATGCTACATCATGTCTAGCACACCGCCTACTTCCAAATCCACGATAGACACTTCACAGTCTTCTACTGCCAACGGATCTTCCTCCACGGGCTCCAACACGCCATCCAACGGTTCCAACTCGTCGTCCAATGGTTCCAGTACCTCGTCCAATGGAACGGCGGCCCTGGGTCCTCGCCGTTTCCGTGGTGATGTGGCTCCCTTCAGCCCTGCGGCCCAATCTCCTCATATATACTCCCAACAGCTTCACTATCCGCCACAGGTGCCTGGTCAGAACATGGCATACCCTCAATACTACTCACAGCAGCCGCAGTTTGTGTATGGCGGCCAGTCGCTCCCCTACTACCCAGTAGCCATGGGCTACCCTGATTACATGTACCAACAGTACCAATACTATGCCATGGCCAACCAGTATGGCACGCCGCTGCCGTACATGAACATGGGAATGAACAACGGCTACGCGCCACGCAAAAAGCATTCCAAGAGCCACTATAATCATTATGACTATAATAAGAGTCTGTGGTCTCCATCGGCTTCTCCGGCGGCAGAAACGGCAGATGAGGGCCAGAGGGACAACCAGCCTGCTGAGTACGAAGAGAAGGAGAAACATGCAAAGGCTGAAAAGGCTGAAAAGGCTGAAAAGGTCGAGAAGATCGAGCAGGAGGTGAAAGATGTAAAGGATGTAAGGGATCCAAAAGGCGAAGAAGCTCCAAGGGATAACCTTGTAAATGTTGAAAAGGCCGATGAGAGTACTGAGAAGACCGGAAACGTCGAGCAGTCTCAAAAAGTCACTTCCGACAAGACTCCAGCCTCGTCTTCAAACACAGGTCCACTGCCCAACGGTAATGGGCTCCCTCTCTACTTCAACACCTCCATCGACGAATTCAAACTCAACAAGAAGGATGCAGCTAATAAGAATGAGGATCGCATAGCATCAAAGTCGGCTAGAGTGGAGGCATTCCTCTCGCTGGTAGCTGGGGATGTCGCTATCACTCCAAATGCCCAAACTCGCATCGTCGACCACAACTCCGACAAAGCATACTTCAAGCGCCTCTATCATACTCCTCAGAGTGCCAACACTTATGATAATGAAACTAATGACTCCGCATCTGCGCAAAAAGCGCCCACATCTAACTGGGCTTCGTTTTTGCAAACTACAGCTAAACCCGCGAAAAAGGGTTCTCTACCGAAGCCTGTCGGCGTGGCTGGTGTATCACAGGCTTCTGCACCCACACAACCTTCGAAGCCTACCACACCAGTGTCTACTACGCTGCCACAGCCACTCGGTGTTCTAGCGATGAAAATGTTGTTCGACCCAGAGTTTTATCTCGACGATTGCGACCCATACCTAATCAAGCCTCGTGGTTTAACGAACTCTGGAAACATTTGTTACATGAACGCTATTCTCCAATGTCTTGTCTTCTGTATTCCATTCAGCAAGGTACTCAAAACAATTGAAGACAGATCGATTGGCAGCATTGGTGAGAACTCACCCACTCCTCTTATCGACGCTACAATTCAGTTTATTAATGACTTCATGAATGTGCCTCCTCTGGGAAAACCAAACGGTAGCGTTGTTAACAGTGATGGTATCGTGGTGGGCAGACCACTTTCGCCAGAAGGCTTGTACATGAAGTTGATCGAGAATACTAAATTTCAGCACCTAAAGTGGGGCCAACAGGAAGACGCTGAAGAGTTCTTAGGATACTTCTTGGATGGCCTCCATGAAGAATTTGTGAAGGTGGAATCTACCGTTGCAGGTAGCCAGATGGAGAAATATTATCAGGAGTTCAGCCGCAACCTAGATTCAAGCCTGGCAGCCGAACTCAAAACCAAAATGAAGGAGGCTGTCCGCCTATTGAGCTCACCAGACCAAAAGCATGTTGAAATCAACGAAGTTGACGACGACAACTCCCAGCCCAACGGTTGGTCGGAAGTTGGAAGTGGGAAGCGAGTTAGTAAGAAGCGCATTGTTGAGGTGGAACCCTCGCCCATCACACAGATCTTTGGAGGTCAATTCCGCAGTGTGTTGACAGTTCCAAAGTCTAAAGAATCACAATCCATAACTGTTGACCCATTCCGGTGTATCCTGGTGGACATTTCACTGGGAGATATTGAGACCATAGAAGATGCATTATGGAAATTCAACGAAGCAGAAAAGCTTCCATATAAGATTGAAGCAGGTAGGGAAGTTGTGGCCCGCAAGCAAACGTTTATTGACGAGCTACCCGACGTTTTGGTGCTCCTGCTCAAGCGGTTTTCTTACCAACATGAGCAAGGACACAACAAGGAAAACGAGGATGGTAGTGAACAGAATGAGGCTGAAGGAATGCATGCTGTCGGAAGTATTGAAAAGGTTATGAAGAATATCAAATTTGGATTGGACTTGTCCATTCCAGCCGAATGTCTTTCGCCCGGTGCCCGGACCAGTCAAAAGCGAGACTACCGATTGATCGCAGCCATCTACCACCATGGACGGAACGCTGAAGGTGGACATTATACATGCGATGTTTCACGAGACAAGCAGAGCTGGCTTCGGATTGACGATACCGCAGTGGAGAAAATCGATGCCAGCAACGTGATTGAAAAGCCGGAGGCGGGCGATAAGAGTGCGTACATTTTGATGTATGAGAGGAAGTAATGAAATGAACGAGGAAGCAAGAGTGGCTCTAGATGTAGGGGAGATGTAGAGACCGAGAGACCAAGAATACAGAAATCAAGGCTAAGATAGACCTTCAACTAAGTTCGATATGTCCTCAAAGATGGCGGTTTTAGAGCAATGAGCAACCATTAATCAGCGATATAAAGTATACAATGATCACAACATCCTATGGACTTCATTAACAAGAAACCATGCACTACACATGAGAATCCCTAGATTCTACATCCATGACTCCCCTTTCCAGAATCCAGGACTCAAATTCCAGAAGCACATACGAATTCTTTAAAATTACTTACAAGATTCACCAGCAGATCTAATATGTGGGCGATCGACCAACCAGCACAATTTAGGGGTACATGGCTGGTAACTGAATATGGATAGAAAAGCCGTCTTCTTCGGCCAAGTGCCCTGGTTAAGAAAAAACTTGATAGATGCCACAATTATGGGCACTTAACCATTAACAAACGGGCCACCAAAGCTTCTGAAAATGGAAAGCAAGATCTACCAGAAAATAATGGAAAACATGACAAACAAAAGGGGAAAAAATAATGCGAGAAAACAAATTACCATTCAGAAGAAAACGAACATCTCCATAGGAAGCCTTCCATGACAAAGCATCTCGTAATGTGGTCAAGCCACACGAGATAGACGAACTTTAAGCCGAAGACAGGGCAACAGAGCAGGATACAATAGGACGGAAACAGCAAACATAAACACGGGATGACCAAAAATATCTCGCCTCATGTAATGTGGGACCAACACTGCGCATTAGGAGAAGAGATGGAAGAAACAAAAAAAAAAGGTGAAAAAAATGGCGAAAGGAAATGGGAGAGGGAGGATAACAAAGAGAGATGAAACGGAGACGAAAATGGAGGAGGGAGGGAAGTGAAAAGAGGGAGAATTGAAAAGGGAGCAAACAGATCCTGAACTCCCCGTGCCGATAAGCTGAATCCAAAGCAAACGTCATTACATGCTCCCACGTTAATATTAAATGGCACGCAAACAGACGGAAACATGATAAGATTATGCCATTCCTTCCTATCTAGCCCCATTAATTGTTTTGCAAATTCAGAATGCCAATCACACAACCTGTACTAAAAGTAGACTAAAATAGCACCAATGGTGCCACCGAACATTCTAGCACCGCACAGTTGAGGCATTAGGACCTTAAGACACCCTTTTCCACAACTTCGCTATCCACAATGATCAAATTCTTGACCCTTAATTTGTCATTCGTAGAATGCCTCCATCAAATAACCCTCTCTACCTGTCAGATAACGGCTCGAAATACCCGCGCGGCAGCAATTAATTTGCGGAGTGTTTTCATCTTGTCCATATCGACAATCATTTGTCAGATGCATTCACCCCGTTGCTTTCGGTGCCGTAAAGCCACTCATAATCGACCAATAATCTCGCCCGGAGTGATGTCCCGTCGATGTTTCCTGCAAGTCTGTGATGACCACCCCTGCATGGAGCCATGCACTCCGACAGCTAACCACAAATCCACTCCCATGTGTCAACTGTATACACGCCGAGCCGGCCCAATGCTGGCGCAGATACCCCAGTTGTGGAAACATCCACACCCAAACTGGAAGGTGCCAGTTTTCGCGCAGGCTTTGCAGGATTATTTTTTCCGTACATGAATGCCACAAGTGGTTCTTGCAATATAAATATTGCCCTCCCGCCACCTCCGTAAAAGTTTTTTTTTTTTCCCTTAACTTTCGTCACTCGCTTCAAATATGCAATTCTCCAAGGTCATTGTCCCAGCCGCCGTCGCTTCCGCTGTTGCCGCCGCCAACATCACCGTCACCACCGATGTTGTTGTCACCGACTACACCACCTACTGCCCATACCCAACCTCTTTCGTTGTTAACAACAAGACCATCACCGTCACTGAGGCCACCACCTTGACCATCACCGGTCCATGCACCATCCCATCCACCTACGTCACCTCTGCTGCTTCCACCAAGGCTCCAGCTGTCACCACCGCTAACGGTGCTGCCAAGGCTGCTTACGGTGCCGCTGCTGGTGTTGCCGCTGTTGCTGCTGCTCTCTTCTAAATATAATGTAGAATTCGTGTTCTGCGCCGGGTATTGATTTGCACGATCCGCCGAGGCTGCGTCGCGCTGTGCTATATAATAATAGAAGTAATGGGTTAACAATTTGTAGGATCTGTCTTAGATTCCCCTCCTTAAAATGTATGCAGCAAATTTGTGGGCGCATAACTTTTACCCTCGTTGTCTGAATAGTGCGTGTGTTACGAGTCCACCGTATTTAACATGTATCACGTGACTGTTATGATTGCCTTTTATGCTTCCATACTTTTCATGACTCTCTTTCTACCCAGACTACTTTGAACGATTTCTTTTCTTTCAGTTTTCCTACATTGCGTTTCTTTCTTTTTCTTCATGTAGCGTTTATTTGGAAATTTTCGGCCTTCCTCTTCATTTGAATTCCTTGCCTTCCCGGTACACTGGCATGTATGGATGAATCACAATGTTGTCAAAATCCCACACCTTTTCGGTCAGATAGATATCCTTCTTCAAGAAATCAATCACCTGTGACCGTGTCTCTGCAACAACAGTGAAACTAGAACCCAAAAACTCTTTTTTGGTCTCATCCTTGAAAATGGGCCCGCAACTAGTAACTACTCCGCTTGAAATGTTAGCTGGAACCTTAGCAAGATGCTGCGCACGGAATGCAAGTCTCTGGTTGACGGCATTGTCGTAAATAAGCACGAGCCACTCTAGATTCTTTTGGGTTTTGCTCATGAAAAAAGGATAGGGTAAAGTCACCATTCATTCTCACTTGTCTACATTTGACCAAATTGGTGCATACACTACTAATCATTCAAACGAACCAAATCGCCAGACTTGATTCGTCAGAAAGAGGCTTCACGGACCGAATAAATTCTGGGCCGTAAGGAGAAAATCAAAAATTGAAAGATCCACACTTCCCCCAAGCCAAACCTTGCCACCCCATCAACTGAGGTTGAACCCCAGCGGGAATAGCAGACTCAGCCTGTTATAGAAAAGTTGGCAATGGCGGCTTGCAGCGCTGTGCAATGCAAACAAACCACCACGACCACAAGACTACTTGATCTCTTGTGGCACCTCAAGGTAAGTATGAAGAAAAAAAAAAAACCTCGAAGAGGCAGCGCGCCAGCTCCTTATATAGTTTTTGATCCGAATATGTGCAGGATGAAAAATCTATCTTAAGGCTACTTCCATTCAGATTGCAGTTAAAATGCTACTCTTGGTATTCTAATTTAGTATATTTTATGCCTATATTTTTGTAATTTTTCCCGAGTAGAAGTTTGTACATGCGACATTCCGGATCTTTACCTTTTTGCCCTGGTAATGTGCGCTAATAACTGCTATTCCACTTGGCCCACCTTGATTTAAGTTGAAGGAGCCAGTGGTGACAAAACCAATTAGATTAATAAGCTTGGCATCACCAGCATCTTCGTAAATTCGAGAATTATCGGATAAACTACCCTTTCCGGTCAATTCGACCTGGACCTGGACGACGGGAAGGGCAGGAAACTTAGTGATGTCTGGCTTGAAAGTGCCAGCAGCAATGGCAACGTGCACTGGGTCTGATCTGGAGAAGGGGGTAATTGGAAGAGGAGCGCACATATTCAACCCTCCGTCTAAATCTCTAGAATCGGCAATGACCTTTGCCAAATCATCTGGAGAATTAATTTTTCGCGTGGTATCTCCGGCAAACTCACCAAAATCGGGCCCCTTACGAGATTTATCCACAATTGACAAGCCAAAGATCCATTTGCGGAGAAAAAACCAATCACATCCGCTTTTGAGCGGTCCCTCGATGTCGAGCGGTGTCCTCTTGCTGGCTGGCAATTTTTCTCGGGCGAGATCTGCAGCTTTTTGCCTTAATAAGTACATCTTGTAGCCTTCAGGTAAGAATGGATAGTCATTGGGGAAAGTGGGTAAGCCGTTCTCAAAATTGACTTGATGAAGCTGTCTGGAGCCCCCAATCTTGATGCTTTTGACCTGGACAAGTTTGCTCCAAAGTGGCACTATCCAGAACCATGGCATGTTGATACACCACGCTCCATCCTTTAACTTGTAGATAAGAACGGGAAATTTGCTGGAACCATGCACTTTTGGCGAGGCGTCATCATGCAAAGAAAATTGCTTTCCCAATTGTTTCAAGGAAAACATATCCTTATATGAATCTGTGCGTCCCTCCGACAGAAGAAGCGCATTAAGTGCTCCAGCGTCCAAGAAAGACTTCCGTTGCATCAAGATGTCATTAATGTCTCCTTTTGAATACGGGGGAGAAACAGGATGCTTCCAGAACCTCGGATCCTTGACAAAAAAAGAAAATGCAGTTCCCAGAGGAATATTTTGTGCGTCGTTAGCCTGAGAGCAGAGCTTCCATGCCTGTTGCGTGGTGGAGGAGACATCTTCAAGGTGCAACACCTTCGACAACAGATGCAACGCTGTGGGACCATAGACTTGTATGCTTCCAAGTGCAAATCTGGTGTCTATGACCTTGACATCGCCGGCAGCCCACTGCAATACCTTGTGGAAGAACTCCTCGTAGATGCTGGCATGCACTCGGATCATTATGTCGAACTTTTCAGGATTTACAACGAGAGACCCCACGCACACCTTCTTGCCATCGCAATAGATCCAGTCATCATATACTCTTGAGCCGTTCAAGATCCATGGCGGAAGTGGAGATTCGTACTTGGAGAAAGTCAGCACCAAGTCTTCAAGCTTGTCACGAGATAAGCACTGAACAATCAACTCACCAAAGTAAGATGTCTCGTACGCAAGGCATGTCAGCTTAGCAGCCCTACTAGTGGCACGGAAACACTTCTGGTTTGGGCTCATGGGGATCTGGAAGCCCCAATTCTTCATCATATGGAATCTTTTAGCATGCCATACGTGCGTGGGTAACCACACGTAATCCTTCTGTCTATGACTATATCTTATGTTTCCCTTTGGCTTCTCGGCAAGTTTGCCCTCTGAACTATTGTCATAGGCACCCACACCATTATTTAATGCCCTCCGCTTGGTCTTGGACAACTCTCTCACTTGCTTGTTCAAGGCCGCAAGCTTTTCCTTTTTGGTGACACCGTCAACTTTGGGGAGTGAACCTAGCTCCTTAATGGACCTTGAAAGCTTGAGCATCTTTATTTGCATTTTGACCCTGTGTAATTCCCGGCCTCTGAGGTGAGGTTTTCTTGCTGGTACTCCATTGACACTATTTTGCATTTCCCGCAACGCTTTGGCACGCAATCGCTTTGGAATTCTTTTCACGTTATGAGACGCCGTTCTTCTTCGAAGAACTCTTGGCAAGTTCTGGAAAACTCGGGTGGACAGGGCGTTTTTCGTGTTGATTTGAGACAGTTCCATTGACCTAATCTCAAACTCTCGCGATGCCACATACTCGTGGATGTCTAAGAGACCTTCTTTGACACTTGGATCATTAGTCTGGGTTCTGATGGTTCGACTACTGAAAAGCTTTGCCTTTCTAGGGTTCTGGGGCTTGGGTGGCATTCTAGTAGTAGTTGATGGACCACGAGATGAGTGCGGTGCAGTACTTAGAGTAAATATTGAAGAAGTCATATATTGAAAAGTTTAGAAAATTATCAATAGGGTGAAATAAAGTTTGCTTCGTTGGTTAAAACGAATTGGATCTCATTGACTGGTGTAACAAATAAAATAATATCAGGTGGGTTCATCCTGGGACTATTGAGTGTCTAAGAACCATGAATTGTATGTCATTATGCTATTAATGGTGAACAGTAGTCTTGCAATAATCCCCGCTAGTAATACGACACACTGTATAACGTAGGCAAATGGGTATGTTCACTCTGCCATTTGGTTAAGATCTGCATCATCTCGTCCTCCATGATCACCGGATACTGATCAGTATCTCCTTCCTTCAACTTCTTCTGCTTTTCCTCCTCTCGGAACTCGTGAATCATCAGCACGAGCTTCACAATACCCTTACCACCAATCTTGGCGTTCTCGTTGTCATCCTTGATGTCGATGTTAATCACATGGACCACTCGCCGGACATCGTTCTCCTCAATCTCTTCTGGCTTGTTATTCATACGATTCATTAAATCTTCTAGCACCGAATCAAAACATCTCTCTTCACAAGTAATAACTAGATCGAATTTACCAGATGCTGCGTTGTTGTGCCATTTTTCAGGTGCTTTTTTGACATGTCTGTTTCTGTCCAACATTGAAATCAATCCGTTGGCCTCATACATCTTGCGGAAATCCTGAGACATCAAGTCCTGGTAAATGTATTCGTAAGGGGTTCCAAACTCGTAAACATTTGGTCTATCTATAGAAGGACCTGGGAGTTTGACCGAAGATCCAGTTCCAAATGAGCTTACATTATAGCCAGCATCTTTTAGCTGTTTATGAGATTCCATCGAACGGTTATTGTTGGAGGCACAAACCGTGCATATTCTCATGCTATCGATGGCCATGCTATATAGTGTAATTAATGAAGAGGGGGGTGGTACAAACGATTTGTCTACTTCCTACAACTCACCTAATTGAATCACCAAATTGATCACTTACACGACCACCTGATAATGAGTTAGTTGTATATGTGTGGGTACCAGCCCGTATATAGGAGAATGCCCTTAAAAAAACCAGACGAGAAAACTTGTAAAGATAAGCAAATTCAGCTGACTGTGTAATCTCAACCGTGACGAAATTGGAGTCAGAGGACATTTCTAAACCAAGCGAAAGAGCAGACTAAGCGACGGATAGTGCTCCACAGTCGACAATGTCTTCATCTGAAAGGTCATAGCCAATCTCTTCATCGGAAAATTCGTCACCAATGTCAACAAAGTCGTCAATGTTGACCGTGTCTGTTTCCCGCCTAACCTTGACATAGTCATCGCCGCGATCCACAAACGACTTCTTTCTCAGAGTATGGTCGTGGAACTGTACGATCTTGTTGGTATGGTGAACTTCCAGCTTGAATGAGTGATAATCGTCAAGATTCTCAAACAAAAGGCCAACGAGCATGGAAGGGTCCAACTGCGAAATAGGAAGTGTTAGGCAGCGGGATGTGTGGTAGGTTTCGTAGTCCTCAGATACCGGTTGTAAGTGGTGGGGGTCCAAATAGAGCAAGTCGAGGTCTTGGTAGCCAAAAAAGTAGTAGCTGGACGAAGGCTTGCCTCCGGCAATGCCCACTGACTGCCTCAATGCCAAAAGCTGCAACAAGCTAGCATGGTAGATAGCGTTGATATTATTGATTCCAAGTCTGATGGGTAATAGAACCAAGAGCGGTGCAGACTCCTTTGCAAACTCCGCTTCTATGTCTTTATCACACATTCCCCCATTCTCGCCAATATAGACATTGAGTTTAGGCAAATTTGTGACCGTAAGCGAATCAGAAAGCCTCTTGATCGATAGAGATGCTGCACTGGGCCCAAACCACTCGCCTGGCTTCACCTGCAAAGGCAGTCTCGACGCAGCCTGGATGAAGTTATGCAACGAGAACGGACTTTTATAGTCATCTGCGAAAAGTGCAAGTATCTCATCGAGCTCTGCTGAAGGTATCTCGTGCTGGTAGTCCCGGCCTAGTACTACCCGCTGCAACGCGTTGGCCAATAATGACTGGGATGTTCTGATCATGCATCCCCAGCCAACATCCGACAAAAACGTCAGGTTATTGAATAAGCCGCCAATGGTGTTATTGGGACTTGCATTGAAAATCATAGATCGAGCAAACGTCAAAGGTCCCGGCCCGCTCTCTGCCCTCTCGATGGGCTCAAACCCTGCTCGGTACGTAAACCAGAGTCTTGAGTGAATGGCCGAGGCGATTTCTGCCGACAGCAACTTTGCGTTTGGATAGACCGATCCTAATACAATCACATCAGCAACTTCATTATCATCGGTATCCAGATTGCGGATTCGTTTCCATAAATCACCAAAGGTATCCAGCAATTGGTAAATTGCCTCTATGGGCGGAACGTATCCTTCAGGGGTGGCGCCACTCATGGATAAACCACGGGATGAGAATTGGTGAGAAGAGACGGGTCACAGACGGGGAATAGACACCAAGACTGCGATGGTGAAACGTATGTATGGAAAAATATGGATGTGGAAGCAGAAAGAAGTAGATAGTTGTAGATGATTATGGAGTGCACACATGTCAGGGTCTGGCTTATCTTATCGAGAGGTAGGATGTGGAACGTGATGTGGTGGGACGGATATTGTTATTTTTCGAGCAAATAATATGAGTAAAGAGAGTATTGTTCAGTTCTAATCTTGATTATTTAATATAATTTTGAATTGTTGTGGGAGCTACATAAGATGCTGAGACTTAAAAGATGTGAGAGATGTGAGAGTTGTAAGAGATGTAAGTGGTTTGAAAGCTAGATGAAATTAACAATGATTAAATTGATGATTTTGTTGAAGATGAAATTCAAATAGATAAAAGGGAAATTTTGGGAGCTGAAACTTTTCAGATATTTGAATAAAAGTAAAGAATGATGTTTGACAGATGTATGTATAATATTGCTCTCTAGAGCCACATGAACACAATGCACATTATACGACAGATGCGATAAAAAAAGATAAATTAGAGCCAAGTATGCCACCAATTAAAAATGTATCGTATTATAAACATATGTGTTTTTTCTCGTAAGTTGATGTCGATAGGTAATTCTCCATCTTCAAAATACCAACATACACTCATAATTAACTCTAGTCTATGCGCAGGCATAAGGTTACTCATACTTACTACCTTCATTATGTCTAGAAAAAGAGGAGGTTCCCGAGGAGGCGCCCGTGGAGGCGGCCGTGGAAGTTCCAGAGGTGGAAGAGGCGGTGGAAGAGGTGGAAGCAGAGGTGGAGGGTCATTCGCCCAGTACAATCTCTCCAAGTCACTGAGGAGAAGAGCCAAAGCTAGAGCAAATCATCGAGATGTGCCTGAGCTCATGGATTTGGGAGAGAACGGCTACGTTTCCGAGATTGGAACTCACCTGCCTCGACCATCCATGAAGAGCCTCTCCAAGCGGCCCAATAGGCATATGATGGATGAAGCTAGATATACTGACCAGAACATCGAAAACACGATGAAACAGCCACTTCGAAGAAGGCCTATAGAGTTTGTCAAAGCGAAGGAGCTTTATGATCCTAGTAAAGATTTGATTGAAAGGCTTCGGAAGAGCGATTTGGTTACCAATATGAGAGATCTCTCAGTAGAAGAAGAAGAGAATAAGGAGCAGGAAGCTGGTGTGAATGAGGCCAAATTCGGTAGTACGGAAGACGTTGAATTTGGAGAAAGGGTGGTAACAGGCGTGGATGAAGTTGAAACTAAAGAAGAAGCCGACGACGAAGTGAAAGAGGATGTGAAAGAGGAAGTGAAAGAGGTCGAGGAGGTCGAGGATGAGGAAGTGAAAGAGGAAATGAGAGAGGAAGTGAAAGAGGAAGTGAAGGAGGAAGTGAAGGAGGTCAACGAAGTGAAGGAGGTCGACGAAGTGAAGGAGGTCGACGAAGTGAAGGAGGTCGACGAAGTGGAAGAGGTTGAGGAAGAAGCAGAGTTTAGCGAGGATAATGAAGAGGAAGTAGTTGATGTTGATGATGATGAAGAAGAAGAGCAAGAAGAACAGGAAGAACAGGAAGAAGAGGAAGAAGGCTCTTCATCTGACTCTGAATCAGAGTCTCCATACTCGGATGACTTTGTCATCGACTGTGATGGTGATAATCTACTCGATTATCACAACAAAATCGCCACCAGAGACGTCATACAACAGGGTCGTGATTCTCCAAAATCATCTGGGCCCACCGAAATACCCAAACTTGAGCGTGTTCCATATCTCACAGTGGGTAAGGTCATGCTCAAAGTCGACAATGCCGATGGCACACTCACTGCATCGCTTCCAGACCTCAGGAGGGCCAAAAAAGGTTTCAAAGAGTTGTCACGAGAATATCTTGAAAAGTCCGATGATTCAGATGAAGAGGCCGCCTTCGAGGACTATATGTCACAATTAATGGCAGCGAATGCTGCGGACGACTACGACTCCAGATCTGATATTGATCTTGGATCTGATATCAACCTTGGATCTGAGATGGAGTCAGACAATTCAGATGTCAGTGACATAGACAATGACCATTTGAATTCAGATGAGGAGGGTCTTGAGGATATTCTTTCCTTTGCCAGAAATCAACAGAAGAGCTTCTCCAATCTTGACATTGGTCCGACCAAGTCGTTGAAGAAGAAAGGAAAAGGGAAGAATTCTCGCCTCGACATCAGTGATGAAATTGAAATGGAGTTGAGGCTGTCGTTGTTGGAGCAGTTTGAGTACCAGCGACAATCACGTAAGCTGAAAAAGCTCCGCAAACAGGAAAAGAACCAAGAGGAAGCGCTAAAGAAGAATGATTTGAGTGCCAAATACGACTACATGCTCCACATTAAGGAGATTAAGGAGGAGTTTGAATTGCTTCTACATGATGCTTCTCGTGAATCCATGAATTTCCCACCTCTAGATGGCCACGGAAACAAAACACTTAGCAAACTCGCTAAACACTACAACATGAAATGTACCAGGTGTGGAGGTAACGGCCTTCAAATGTACATGAAAGTGTCTAAGACAAGAAAAACTTTCCATTACTTGCCTGACTATAACCAGATCAATTACATCATGAAGCAAAGACCGGTATTTAAAAGAGCAGACGTGAAAACCCGAACCAGAGAGGAAATCGCTGAGACCGATGGCAAAAACGGAAAGAGCACACACCATGGTCCCAAAAATAATGCCTATGTGCGGGAAGGAGATATCGTTGGTGGCCAGGCTCCGGAGATTGGTATCAACAATATAGGACGCCAGTTGCTCGAGAAATTGGGATGGGTCAAAGGCGAAGGATTGGGTGCTCATGGCAATAAGGGTATTAGTGAGCCATTGCTAGCCACGGTGAAGAAGTCCAAGACAGGATTGAAGTGATTTTAAGTAGCCGAACGCTCCATTATTTATAGAATTGCAAAATAGATCTATTTCCGCTTACCTTTCCCCTTTTTTACCTCCTTAACAGGTGCAGCATGACCAGACTTCTTGACATGCTGGAACAACTTGTTTCTAGAAGTGAAGATTTCTTTGCAGACAGCACATATTTCGGAGCCATTAGGCACCTTGACCGGAACACTCTTCTGGCTATTCTGGTCTGGCACCGGCGCCGGAGAAGGAGAACCAGTTTTCTCCAAACCTGCTCTTCTCTTTGGCTTCTTCTTCTTCTTGCTGTCGGCCCAATCCTCATCTTTGTCCAAGCTTACACCATTCACCAATTTGGCAAGATCGTCATCTAGAGGATTGGATTCCACTTCTTCTGGGGGAAAACTGGTTTGCTTTTTGCTTTTCTTCTTTTGTTTTTTTGATTTCCATGAAGAATCTATGATTTCATCTTCACTGTCAATATCGTCATCGACATCGAAATCATAAAGTTTATCATTACCTAAACTTTCCAGTTTTTCTTCACTCTCCATATTCCCATCGACGACGTCCTCAACAACCCCTTCCACATATCCCTCCTCATCCTTCTCTTTTTCATTTTCATTTTCGTCTTTCTCATTTTCCATATCATACTCATCCTCGTTCCCACTTGAAGCAGTCTCAAACTCACTCAAATCAATATCGTCTTTGTCAATGCCTAATTCAATACCTTCTCGAAGCATCTCCTCTCGGAGTTGCTCCACATTTAATTTATGCTTATTGGATGACTCATGTGTCTCAAACTGGCTTTTCGACTTGAAAAACTTGTTGCAGACCACACACTCGTAGAACTCTTCATTGAGCTGATCCTCAAACTCGTCGAATTCGCTGTCGGTGGTCTCATCCGAGTCGTAGTCAAACTCCTTACGAAGCATCTCCTCAACCAACTCCAACTCTTCCATGTCCATCTTCTGCCAGTCCTGAACTTCATGGTTATTCATGTCGGCAATTCTCTGAAGCTTCTGCTCTTTGGCCTGACGCTCGAGACTCTCCTGTTGTTGTCTTCTACGGGAATTCTCGTACTCCTCTGCACCCTTCTTGACTCTCGGGTCTCTCTTTTTAATGAACCCCACAAACCGACGAACCGTCTCATTGTACTCCTTCCGGGCTGCATCTCGTGCCTTCTTATTCTCTTTCTCCATCAATCTACGAGTCCGGCGATCTGGAGCTGCTGAATACCGGTACTCGTCCATCCAGTTGAACGATTTGACACTCAGAAAACTACCCCACGAGTTATAAAACGTCCGGATTCCACTGGCATAATCTGTGTGGGAGTTTCCAAGTCGAGGAAATAGAAGAAAAGACTCATCAATGGCACTAACATTAGGTGAATCGTCCATATGCTTGTCAAATTTGGGCAACTGCTGGTATTTTCCGTGAGTGACTTCCTCGGCCGCCAATCTCTCGAATAATCTGCTGGCTACACTATAGAATCCAGCCTGAGAGTCGTCCATCTGTCCATAAAGTGATGGGTTAAAGTACCGTAGAATCTCTTGTACAGATATGCTTGGAATGACCATTTCCTGAGGTTCGTCAGTTACGTAGTCATCATCATCCCGCAAAATTTCTGATTTGTGACTATCATACCATGCTCTTTCCTGGGAATCAGAAAGCACTTCGTAAGCAGCTCTTACTAGTGCAAATCTGGCATTAGCACCTTCCACGTCGTGGGGGTTTTTATCTGGATGCAAAAGTAAGGCCTTTTTTCTGTATGCCTTTTTGAGTTCATTGTCTGTAGCGGTTACTTCCACATCTAGAAGTTCATAGTAGCATGTTTTCATGCTGGTGATGAGATGATAAAAAAGATGTCGCAGTGGTTTCTATGTAGTAGATTTAGATAATGTAGGTAAATGTTATATACACGTTCTGAGTTTGGCAGATTCGATGACATGATTATGATTTCATTAGGGACTTCTGAAATAATTAAATTTAATAGATGAATCATCACCAAGTACTCGATTTAGCTTTCCTGAAACCTACATCTGGAACCCATTATGTGTATTATTTTATTCACCAACCCTTGGAATAGTAGTCGTTTGAGTCATCCACATATGTCCGATCATTGCCAAACAATTCATCGTCCCGGATGACCCTCTCAGGCAACGGAATTTTCCCAAGCTTATGGTCGATCATTAGCGAATCCTTGAGGGATTCGCTGATTTCTACAGACGGCTCGAAATCTTTGATCGGATTGGGGGCCACCTTGATTACCTTAGAAGATGACTTTGAAAACGATTCCAGATTTTCGAAGGCCTCCTGGGAATTCTGCTGGGATAGGTATCCCGCAAACAGTGAAGGAAGCGGCTCACTCTGCCGCGGTGGCGATTTGAATGTCTCAGACTTCGCAATGTGGTTCAGAGACTTCAACTTGCTCAACTTGTTCAGTCCAAAATAACTAGAAATATTCAAGGAACTTTTAGATAAGATGTTCTTGAAGGAGCTCCCAGCACTTGGGTATAAGGACGAGTACTTGCTCAAACTACTGGAAAGAGCTCCTTCGGTACCATCGTACGTGGGCGACTTGTTGACACTCGCAATAGGCCCACTAGCACTGACATTGATGCTTGGGTTGGCAGGCGTAGCCGTGGCTATGAACTTGGATAGCTCAACACTGGATGTTTGTTTAGCAAGCAAGCTCTCCGAGTCTGACTTGTTAACGGCGTCCAGTTTAGTTTCTCCTGGCGCCTCCTCTTCTTCCACAAAGAGCACAGGCGACCTGTACAACCCCATCCTCCTAGAAATATCGGTGAAAGAAGCGTATCGCTTCGAAAAAATGATAGAAGTCCTCAGACCCTTTACCTGATCGCGGGCCCTCATGTTTTTATCCACGGTAATGACTCCTGTCGTCGAAGATCTCTTCAACACTGGTTTAGGAAGGGTATTTGTGGGGTGGGAGAAGCTCTTTGCCGAAGTTGGAGAGCCTGTGGTATTTTGTGCCATTTCATTCAAGAACAAACCAGACAAAAGCGAGCGGGGTTTGTTCAACACTGGTGACGCTTTCCGAGTGACATCAGTTAGAGACGCATTATCAGGAACGGTTTCAAGAGCCGTTCTTGCAGGTATAATTTTCGAAAACGAAAGAGGCTGTGTCCGAGGAGAATCTGTTACCTGCTCACCGTCTGAAGACACAGACATCCACTCGCTGTCGTTATCTTCGGTGGTGCTTTTGCTTGCACGAGACGTTTTCACAATCGGTGATACCACATCCGCATCTTCAGCATCCAGATCGTACTCATCGTCAGAGATATCCGTGGACGAAACACTCGAAAGGTGGTTGGACACTTTAGTCGATAAGCCATGGCCGAAAAGAGAGTCCTGTCTCTTGACGTTCTTATTTTCTCCGTTCCTCTCAGGCGGAGAAGGTGTATGTGCAATGTAGAAGATATTCTTCAGTTCCACCTTTGGGTCATTCTGCTGGTCACTGTAGAGAGTATTATGGGGCGACACGTCCAGCGGAGGCACCTTTGCAGCCTTACTCAACACCGGAGACAAATGGTGCAGATTGGACGCATTTGACCCGTTGGACAGATTACACAGATTCAGAACCTTATTGAGAGGCGAGGCCAGGTCGGATTCGTGGTCAACAAACCGACTTTGTTTCATGCGGTGGTTACAATTGCTCTCCTCACTGCTTTCATAAAGCACGTCATCGTCATCAGAATATTCATACTCATCGACTTCAGAAATATCGGAAGTGTCATCGGCAGAGTCAAACGAGCGATCTTCGTCATCGGCGGAGTTGCCAAGCGTCAAACGGGATCCATGAGCGCCAGCAGTTGAGTTCAGGAAGAGCGAAGGTCTTGCTGCTGGCACATGTGACTGAGAAGGAGGAGAGGAGACAACCAGCTCCGACTTCAGAAGATGAGCAGAAGCTGGATGTAGATGATCTAACCTGTGATCTAACTTTTGATCTAACTTGTGATCTGAAAGATGATCAGAAGCTAGACTGGAGCGGCGGCCCGAGGTTATATCGGACGCGATTTTTTCGGTAAGACCACCATCCAACTCGTGGTGGTGATGGAGTAGCCTCAGAGTAGGTAGTCCGGCGGATTCCGCATGCAAAGGTGCATTGTTCAAGTCGAGATAGGAATGGTCTATCTTTCGCAGCAGGCAGCGGAGTAGCTTTTCGTTCAAGAGTCGCCACAGACGATTGTTAAGGCGCAGCAGTGGCGCCTGTTTGCACGCGAGACATTCGTGATTGGTGACTTTCCATACATTGTACAAGGAGATGGTGGAATCACAGTCATACGAGACAGATAAGTCAAGTATCGGACGAGAGATAAGGGAAGTCATGATGGCCACATTTATGGGGGGATGGAGGAGCAACAAAGGCAAACAATCAGAAAATCAGGAAGGTTTTTTTATTTGGATTTGGACGGCGGATATAGTTTGAAGATAAATCTGGCAACACCGAATTGAAAAGTTGGAGCCAGAATCTGAGGGGTGGGGCGCAGTCGGGAAAATAAAGTAACACCACGAGTGAATAAATAGAAGTAGAAGTCAGGCAGGAGGCTGGGAAGACGGTGGGAGAGATGGTGCTGGTGGCACCGGAAATGAAGTGGATGGTTTTTTGGTGAGATGGAGCGGTCACCACTCATAACAGTGAGAAAACGTGACACCAAATTTGACATGACTAGGTTAGAGGCAGGTCGGTGATTAGGTGAGAGGTTGAAGCAAAGAGAGGGAAAAAATCATCGGGTTGGGGGAAGAAATATAAGAGGATAATGATGTCGAGGGAAATAGGAGAGTATGAATAGATTGGTGTTGGAGATATGATGAGAGTTTGTATAGAGAGAAAGGTGAATACAGTGAGAATTGAGAAAATAATGACAGTTAGGAATTTGGTGAGAATCTTGTGAGAATCTAGTGAGGAAATTCCTGAGAAATTTGATAATTAAGTGTGAGAAATCAAGGTGCGAAAACATAGTGTCCAACTAATTAATATTAAAAGGAGTGAAAATGGGGGGCAACCAGATGTTCAAAAATTAACAGCATTCGGCCATGGGAAGAACATTTACCTCGTAAATTGTTATCAAATTCTACCACCTTCGAATTCATATCATTTCCACTTCCTTCAAATTATCGTTGATTTCTCTTGGTATCCATACGTAGTTTACTTACTATTACTTATTCAACCATCCATTTCTTTATGAGTGCGACAACCTGTATTTTCACAATCTTGTCGATCTTCCCGCACTCATGACCTCGTCCATCGGGGGTTTAGTGTGCCTCTCCACCATATTTTCTAGGGTAGTCTACTATGCACTTTTGGACCCACCCCAGGCTCTTTTCGACCCGCTTTGACCTTGGCTAACTATTGAATATTATTTTAATAGCCCTCATCCCCACAATTTCATCCACACACCTCCCAATTCAGATGCGCACTATGCCAGCAATCTTCACAGGTAAATTGTCTTTCAGCTATATTGCCTTGTCAAATCTAATGAAATCTCCCAATTCTCGCATACAGCGCAAAACTTCCTCTCCTTTCATTATGATTTGATGTCATCCTTCACTTTCCCCATTCCTTCTTTGATTCCTTCCATTCCTCCGTTTCGGCCCACTTTTCTTCCCCAGTGTGCTTCCGGCAGACGGCATACACAATGTCAGAGCCCAGAACCGGATAGCAACTAAACCCATACTTGGGCCCCAGCCAAAAGTCTCTCCAAGTGGATAAAAATCAGCCATTGACACCCATATATACCCACGTTAACTAATTTGTATGGCTGATTCAGCCCCCAGCATCCAATGCTTTACCTTATCTTTCTCTCCCATAAGTGATGCGCACCACAGTATACTTGCTACCGCATCACACAAATTAGCAACCTATAGTATGCACAGAAAACATATAAATAGAGGCAAGTTCCGTAGACGTGGCGAACCTTTTTTTCTTTTCCTCTTTTGTAACTAACCATTGTTTATTCTATCAACATCGCAACAATGTCGTCAAAGAAAGTATTCTTGGGTTTGGCTGTCGTAGGTGGTGGTCTCTACTACTACGACCAGAACGTGCTGCCCATTTTCCCCCGTAATGAAGTGACGGAAAAGATTGCCAACAAGTCCACTCAAGCAAACAAGGAGCTCAAAGAGGACTGGAAGAAGTTGGATGCCAAAACTAGAGAGTTTGGCTCGCAATTGAAGAAGACCGTCACTCACCTGGCTGATGACATCAAGAACAGAACTGAGTCCACCGTCGCCGCTGTTAAGGACACAGACACTTACAACAAATGGTCTCAAAAGGTTGAAGACTACTCCAAGGATGTGCAGCGTGCTGCAGAGGAGGTGGAGAACAAGCCACTCCCATCTAGATTGGCTGCGAAATACGTTGACCTCGTGAACAAGGCTGGCCAGACCGAGGAGGAGAAGTTAAAGGAGCTCGCAAGCTCTACCTCGGCCAGACAGCAAGAAATCAAGAAGGACTTGCAAAAGTCCCATCAGCTGTGGTCGCTGTGGTGGTCTGGAAAGAAGTCTGATGCCGAAGATAAGGCTGATGAGTTGAAGTCCAGAGCCGAGAGCGAGAAGCAATCTTGGTTCAACTGGGGCTCTGCCAAAAAGAACGAAGCTGAGCTGAAGGTGGAGCAGGCCAAGAGAGATGCAGAGAAGGAGAAGGATCTGTGGTTGAACTGGGGCTCCAGTAAGAAGTCAGAGGCCGAGAGAAAGGCCGAGCAATTGAAGGCTGATGCTGAGAAGGAGAAGAACCTGTGGGCCAACTGGGGTTCCGCCAAGAAGGATGAGGCTGACAGAAAGATTAACCAGGCTAAGGCTGATGCAGAGAGAGAGAAGGATCTGTGGTCTGCTTGGGGAAACTCCAAGGCCAACGAAGCTGAGAGAAAGGCCAGAGAGACCTCCAACGACTTGCAGGCTGGTTACGAGAAACAAAAGAAGGAGTGGAGCGACTCTTTTGAGGCCGGTAAGCAGACTGCCGTTGACGAGTACAACAGAGCTAAGAAGAACTTGGAGGACTTGTTGAACGATGCCGAGAAGAAGACCGAGAAGCTTGTTGGAAGAGCCAAGGCTGACCACGACCAGCATTTGAAGGCTGCTAAGAACGATCTTCTGAGCGCAGCCACTAACTTGAAGAAGTACGGTAGCGACTTGATCGACGCCGTTACTGGAGACAAGAAGTAAGTGAATGTATTACATGATTAGATCCTTGTAGTAGACAAATGAACTTAGTAGCAGGTGAAAGTATGAATATCACAATTGCTTTTTTTTGTGTCGACTTCGGCGTTATTAATTTCGTTCGTGTACTTGTCGCTTTGATCACGATCTCGCTATGTAGTTTGAACACTGGCTGTTCTTTGAACTAGTTTTCTACACCGGCCACGATATAACCGTAATTTTCGTATGCATCTTAAATGATAATTTCACTGAATTATATCTTTCAGTCATGGGCTATGTCCATTTTGCGTCTTTATCTAGCCATTTCTTTTCTTTCTCAATGGAGTGGGAACTATCAGAGATCACCGAGAGTTCACTAACGGTAATACTATTTGGTTAATTCTTATGATTGATTTCGCTGTGGTCTTCTGGTGGAATTGAGTCCGTCATGGCTCTGAATATTCAAATGCTCTAGTTGTAAGGCATGGCTTCCATACAACAATAAGTGTTTCCGCTGTTTGATAAATTCCATGTATGGCGTTACGGGGGGAAATATTATGTACTTTACATTAGTATTTTAATATTAGCCACTCTTAAATGTTGGGCATCCGAATGAAGGTGATAGCTACTAACGTTTCAACTGATATTCCGTAAGTTTCACTTTGTGGGACGATTGAATTAATATACATACATACGTGTAGAAGACAAGTTTTTACTACCGATAGACATGCTACCTATGATACTTCCGACAATTCTACTTTAATGATGCCACTGCACACCAATGCAAGAGAATATTCATTACCAGCGAGTTCTTAGATCTACCGTGACCCATCGGGACATTCAATGTCAACTGAAGTCAAAGCTTCCAAATTGAATAAGAAAACAGACTCAGAAAAGGTTTGGAAAAATAGTACGGTGCCTTGACCAGTTCACCTAATAATCAAATGCCATTTTCGAAATAAGTAGGCTCTTCCCCAAGCTGAGATACCACTTGCCAAACAGTCCAGTACATTTAGAATCTAAATAGTCGAAAAAGGATCAACTCCAAAGCTCAATGATCTTTGTTAGGTGAATCTTCAGGATGAGTCAAAAGTCATTCCCGATAGTTGCAAAATCTACAGAAATGAAGGATTCTTGAAAAACTAAAAGGGAAGCTAGAACAAAACCAGAAATGAAAAAGGTAAGAAATCTCCAGCTAATTTTTATAGTATCAGACTCACTTCGTTAGTCCCACTTGCTTTCTCTCGCAAATTAAACCATTCCTCAACCTTCACTACATTAGGTTGTGGACACTTAAAGTAATTCAACAAAATAAACTTAAAGAAAAATACCCAAACGCTGAAAAACCAAAAGTAGACAAATTCAATTTTCATGATCAACTCATGACCCTCCGGTAGGTGACTAGTTTTTCTATCCCGGCTTTCTGCTTACTTCTTGAACTTATCCTATCTCCAGGAATCGCATCTCAACTAACTATGCTAGCAAGATCTCTGGCCAGAAGTGTGCCTAAACTATACCTGGTGAGTAATGAGTTGCTAAATCCGAAGACATTGGTGGATATTCCTACTTATGAGCTATTCACGAAACTTCTTTACGTCAACCATCCAAAACCAGGTCTTGTAAACTGGATGCCTATGGGAATGTCAGTTCTCAACAAAGTCAAGGCATTGGTTCATCGGAACATTCAAGCTGCAGGCGCTGAAGAAATCAGCTTGTCCACCTTATCCCATTCAAGTCTCTGGGAGATCACGGGTCGGTGGGGAGGAACTGAGCTCTTTAAGTTGAAAGATTCGAATGGTTCAGATTATTGTTTGGCTCCAACTTGCGAGGAAGAGATCACAAACCTCGTCAAGGCCAACATACGCACATACAAGAGTCTTCCGTTGCTCTACTACCAAATCAACACCAAGTTCCGTGACGAAAAGAGACCTAGGAGTGGACTTTTGCGGGGCAGAGAGTTTATCATGAAAGATGCTTACTCGTTCGATACTTCTGAGGAAAACGCCTTGCAGACATACCAGAACATGGTTGAGGCGTACTATCGAGTGTTTGAGGAGTTGAAAGTACCATTTGTCAAGGCGGACGCTGATACTGGCGAGATTGGGGGCTCTCTTTCTCACGAATGGCATTACGTCCATTCCTCAGGTGAAGACACCTTATTCACGTGCTCTGAATGCAACAACTCGCTGAATATCGAGAAGACTTTGTCTTACCCGTTGGAGGAACAGCAGCATAACAATGTAGGAGTGCATTACTTCACCACCATCGATAGAAATATGCTTGTATGTGCATATTTCCCGGCTGCTAGAGAGTTTGTACCCGGTTTCGTCAAAAGCGAAATTCCTGACATTGATCTCAGTGGCTCTTTGACGGAAGAGCAGATTCTCGATCTTTTCCGTGACGAAGAGACTTTGATCACCAAGCGTATTGTGAGGATAATGGATTCTAGACTCAATTCCAGGTCAAACTTTCCGGATTTCCCCATTAAATTCATCAACAGATCGCTCATCACGACTCTCACGGATATTCCCATTGTGGCAGCTGAAGAGGGTGAGTTGTGTGTTCTGTGTGAAGAAGGTACCTTGCAGAAAAGTAGAGCCATTGAGGTTGGCCATACGTTTTTCCTTGGAGACAAGTACTCCAAAGCTTTGGGATGTAGTGTAGAACTTCCACGCGAAGATGGAACCATGGAGAAGAGAGATGTGTTGATGGGCTGTTATGGAATTGGAATTAGCCGAATCATTGCCTCGGTGGCAGAGATCAACAGAGACGAGCATGGTCTCAGATGGCCGAGCATCATTGCTCCATGGCAGGTTACTGTGGCTAACGCAAACAATGACTCTAGGGGAGAGGAAGTTGTTGAAGCACTTGAGAGGGCAAATGTGGAAAGTCGTATTGATAACAGAGAGAAGGTTGGGTTGGGCCGCAAGATCAAGGAGTCCAATGCCATGGGAATACCATTGGTGGTGATTGTGGGAAAGAAGTTCCCTATGTTGGAGGTGGAGGTTAGAGGTCTCAGGTATGGCGATAAGTTGAAGTGGAGAGATTTGTATGACACAAAGGATTTTGAGTGGGAAGTAGAGGAGGAGAATGGAGTGGACACTAGACATCGGGTACACGCTGACCATGTGGATAAGGTTGTGAAGGTGTTGCTTGCAGACATGTAAATAGGTTGAAATAGATCAACGATAGACAGAGTGAGAAGTAAGGAGTTGTTACATTGAAAAAAATGGAGCCAGAAACGGAAATCTGAGCCAGTAAATGAAAGCACTTGTTGGATATTTGTAATTTCAGAGTTACGGGGTTATTCGGATATTTAGTCAATTGGTAACTTGCCGTGGGGCTTGTATGAATATTTTTTGGGACAATTACTAGTGACTCGAATTAATATCTGATGCTAAATTCATAGAAATTTTACCTTATAGCAATCTCACTAATGCCAAGAAGGTCACAAATATCAATTACACCCATAGTAGCTTGTAGTAACTCATATTGACATATAGTAACTTTCAGTAACTATAATGTGCAAGCAGATAAGCGATGTTACCAGCTTCAGATCAATAAGAATATAAATCCAAATCAAACCTTTCCTTAACACCAACCTCACTCTACCCAGTCTTTCCACTTCCCAACCTACATCCCATTTTCTTTCCAATCTGTATTAGTATACAATCCTACGAAGTGAACTTACCGGTGATCTTGGCCAACACATGCAAGACAATGACCGAGAAAATGAAACCAACAGCCAAAAACAAAACAACCAATGGGTCCACTCTCAAGCCCTGTGCCTCGTCCGTGAACAACTTCAACATGGTGGCAGAAGATCCTCCAGCACCAGCAGCTCTAGTAGACAAAGGCATCTGGCTGGCCTCCTTTGCTTTCTTATCAGCAACATTCTTTCTCTTAGCAGCAGCTCTCAAACCGCCTGGGGCAACAGCAGATGACGACTGGATGTTAGTAGAAGCAGACAACGATGAAAATCGATCCACATACCATTTATAGTTGGTGGTAGGTAAGACATAAAGTACGTGTTCGTTGGTTTTTCGACGTAGAGCGCGGGAGGTCACGTGCGCGTGTGGGAGTCTCTCAAGGCTTTTGAGACTAAGATAACGAGATATAAAGGGTATGAGAAATTCAGGTGTTGTTGGGGTTAAACTAAAGATTTTTTGTATGAAATTCGATGGTTGTTCATGAATTTTGCATTGACTTCTTTGTTCTTTTTTTTTCTTTTCTCGTTTAGTCCATTTCATTTCTGGCCAATGGAGGGCTGGCAGAATCAAAATTCTAGCAGTAAGTCACCTAATAACATGTTGCCAGTAATGCAGAAAAAAGTTACAATTCGGAGGGAAAGAAGAGAAAATCTGAAACAAATCGATAATCACAAGATAATATCAAGTATTTCTTCTATTCCATTTTAATATTCATTTTACCTTCCTTCACAACTAAAGCCATTCCCAGCACGAATTGGATCATCACGTGATTGGTTTATTTATCTTCAACCACCATTTTCTGCCTGATTAAAAATTCTCATTCCACCTTAACTGACCCTACTGCTCCGATTGCTTCACCATCATTGCAAGGGTTGCCGCATTCTTCACTTCCAGTCAATTCGTCTTGCGCTTCGCTGCCTTTTCTCCGGAAAAAAGAATTATCAAAAGCGTTTCCGTGCAAAAACTCTCCTCCAGGAGTCTAAACACTATCCTTTGTTCTGGTTGCTGAATACATTGGATCCACCTTCGGCTATTTGTAGAATTTGATCTCATTGAGTTCTTTCGCCGTTTAAGTCCCCTTTTTGCCCTTTTCCTGTCATTTCTGTCTAGGATTGTGCTTGTCGCCGCTACACAATAACTTTGTGGTTCTCCCTACATATTCACCAACACCAACACCTCCTCTTCCGCTATGGATTTGAGAAATTTATCTTCCACCCCTAATCAGTTGGACTCGGTCATTCAGCGCAGACCTTCGTTGTCGTCGTTGTCGTCGGCCTCTGGCTACGACTCTTCCACTTATGGGAACACTGGGCCATCAGCTAATGTGATTCCATCGTCGCAGCCCGGAGCTTCTACACCGCAGATGGGCCAGCTGAGATTGGCACCAGGTCTGAATAGACTCTACGCCGGCATGCTGAACAATTCCAGCAGCTCCAACCTCGTTTCGTCCACCATTCCCCCCACGGCAGTATCCACGGATGTTGGCCCATGGGTCGAGGAACAAAAGCAACAGCAGTCTTTGACTGTGACTTCATTGGATAACGGCAAAAAGGATTTGTCGGTGATGGTTCCCGGCTCCGTGAAGGTGCCGCAATCGCCCACCAACTCAATGACCGCCAACATCAGCACTGTCACAGTCAACACATCGGCCAACATCGATGACGATGACGAACTAATCCCCACTGCCATTGTAATCAAAAACATTCCTTTCGCCATCAAGAAGGAGCAGTTGTTAGATGTAATGACCAAGCTCAACTTGCCATTGCCCTACGCCTTCAACTACCACTTCGACAACGGTGTATTCCGAGGTTTGGCATTTGCAAACTTCACACTGACCGAGGAAACGTCCATGGTAGTCAACCATTTGAACGGCCGTGAAATCGGCGGCAGAAAGTTGCGGGTGGAATATAAAAAGATGTTGCCTTTGCAAGAGAGAGAACGCATCGAGAGAGAAAAGAGAGAGAAACGCGGCCAGTTGGAGGAGCAACATCGCTCAGCTTCCAATGCCTCTTTGGCCTCGCTCATGTCGGCCGCCTCCACAACTGCTGCTACAAAAAACTTAAGTGTCAATGGTCAGCTGTTCAACACTCAAACTGAACGCTTATTTGTTCAGTTTCCACCTTCCAGCGTTAACATGCCCCCAGTGGACTTGAACTTCAATGACCCTGAGGTTCTTGAATTATACTCGCAGTTGCTCACCTATAGGGATGATAATTCCAAGTTGATTTTCGAGTTGGCCTTCTCTCCAACGTTGCCGTTGAACCAGAGAAAGGTGCTCTCGTTACTTTGTTCGTTCTTGAACTTGTTGGAACTCTACGATAACGGCTTCATCATTATTCGCAGAAAACCTGGCCAGCAGACTATCCAGCAAAGGCAACAACAAAGCGCAACTTTTAATCCTCACTCGCATCCACAGCAAGCTGCTCCAAACCAACAATCTCTGCAGCATCTGCAACAGCTGCTGCAACAACAACACCAGCACCAGCACCAGCAGCAACAGCAACAGCAACAACAGTCGGCCGTCCAGAATGGAGTGCAGCCACTGCACTCTTCGTCTATGATGAATTTGAACCAGTTGCCAGCTTTGCTTGGAAACTACCCAGCCAACATCCAGCAAACTGTGCCACATGCTCCAGAATTGTTGAGATCTCACTCTCAGTCAGCGTTGCCTTTGCCTCGCCTTAGACAGCAGACTTCTACGCCAGTACAGCAGCTGTACTCTCAGTATCAACCACCTTCCTCGCAGCAGCCAAAACAGCAGGTACCTCTGAACAGCAAGTACCAAAGCTATGGCATGTATGGATCTGCTTCGACATCTGGTGGAGGGCAGCTGCTGTCCCAGATGGGTACACCAGCATCAAGTGCTGCAGCCTTGTTGAGATCCTCCAATAATAGATCTTTTGTGGATGTAAGATCGAACAACGCATTTCCAGTGAATGCATCTGTATCAGGATCGCCAACTCCACAGCACTCGAATATTCAGTCCTCTAATCTCTATCAGCAGCAGGGGCTGGCATACTTCCAGGGCGGACACATCAGTCAGCCAGGTACGCCTTTGGGAAATAACGAGTTGAATAACCGTTTTGCGCCGTTTGGCCAGCATGCTCACCTCACAGGCAGTTTGACTTCTTTGCAGCCAACGTCAGCTGCCAGTGAAGAGTTCCCCATTAATGAGCCATTGTCTTCAAAGTTCAGTGCATTGAACATGACGAATGGCTACGACCAGCAAAAGGCCGGGGGAATCTGGGGCGCCAAGAAATAATGAGCAGAAACGATTGACCCCATTTCATGAAGCGGAGTGGAAATCAATGAAACGACAATGCTAACGAAAATGTTTGATGTCTTATGTTTAATGATCAGACGACAAAATCATGATGCTAAGCCTAGACTTTAGCTACGAGACTGACACAGTGATATGTGTGGTTACATGACCCAATTGCCCCATTGGGTACCGAAATATGTGGATGTTCTTCCGTGCATTATTTATTCTCTACTAGAGCTAATTTTACGATTATGTTGTGCATGGAAACTTGTGTTTGATCCGTGGACCGTTATCAGTTCACGGTAGCAAGTTGTGTCCTGCAAGTGAATCGTGGCAAAAGTATCAATGCATATGATTTACCGAATTTTACGGAATGACAGTGAAAAGAATCATAGAATGATTAATGCAGCCGATATTGACCCCTTCAAAAACTCAATTCAAAACCTTATGAAGCCTACAAACCAAATATAGCAGCCCTACCCCTCTATTAGTTGTCTTTCAGAGTCACGGCCACGAGTGGCACGTGACTCGCGAAAGCGAAAAAAGAAAAAAATGCCACTAGGGTCTCAACGATGCTACCAAATACCAGGAAAAATTTTCTCGAGTTTATCCAGAGAATTCACCAAACCAACACATTCTAGCGGTTTAACCACTTTCCTGAACAACCTGCTTCAGCCAATCATCGTCCGTTAACCCCCTGTTACCCATCCCCGCAGCTTTTTCGCTGTCTGATACTTCCCCTTAATATCCGCCCACATCGCTTGTGGCGAACCGTCAACGAAGACTCACATATACTATGGGACAGATTCTCTCGCAACCAGAGACAGAGAAACACTCCGAGAAGGACTCTGATAAGTACTTGGCCTACGGCTTATCGTGTATGCAAGGATGGAGAATCAACATGGAGGACGCCCATGCTACCATCTTAGACTTGTACAAGGATAGCGACGAGAAACACGACCACACAGCCTTTTTCGGAGTGTACGACGGTCACGGAGGTGAGAAGGCCGCCATCTTCACGGGAATTCACTTGCATGAGTTGATCAGCAAGACTGAAGCCTTTAAAAAGAAGGACTACGTTAATGCATTGAAGGACGGCTTTTTGTCGTGTGACGAAGCCATTTTAGAAGACGAGGAGACTTACAACGATGAGAGTGGATGTGCAGCCACGTCTGTAATTGTCACTCCATCAGAAATTTTGTGTGCTAACGCTGGAGACTCGCGTACAGTGATGTCCATTAACGGTTACGCGAAGGCATTGTCCTACGACCACAAGCCAATGAATGAGGGTGAGAAGGCACGTATCTGTGCTGCTGGCGGTTATGTGGATGTTGGCAGAGTCAACGGAAATTTGGCGTTGTCCAGAGGTATTGGAGACTTTGTTTTCAAGAAGAATGCCGACTTGCCTGCCGAGGAGCAGATTGTCACTTGTTACCCCGATGTTATCGAGCACAAGATCAACTTTGAGCGCGATGAGTTCATCATCTTGGCTTGTGACGGAATTTGGGACTGTTTGACCTCGCAACAATGTGTGGAGTGTGTGAGAAGAGGAATCTACGAAAGAAAGCCATTCACCCAGATTTGTGAGGAGATCATGGAGTTGTGTTGTGCCCCTACCTCTGATGGTCTGGGTATTGGTTGTGACAATATGTCTATTCTCATAGTTGCGTTGTTGGACTACACCAAGGAGGAGACCTTGGATCAGTGGTACGACCGTATCATCAAGAAGGTTGACGAACATGATGCACAGGTTAAAGCACACAATGATACTGACGCCGCTGCAGTGGCCCCCGAGTACGGCCCCATCTCGCCCCCTTACAACGACTTGTACAAGGAGATCTTTGGGGAGCTTTACGACATTGGACAACAGGCTAACAACGACCTGAGATCGAGTGGGCCTGGCGGATACTCCATGTTCGGGAACATGGGTTTGCGTAACGGAGTCAGAGCCATGGACGACGACCATGACGATGACTTGGACCGTGATGACGACGAAGGTTTAAGCTCAGGCGCAATCTCTTTGCAGAAATTGTTGTCGAGCAATGTGATCACCAATGAAAACGGTGTTATTTACTTGGACTCGTCTTCGGCTCAATCATTGTTGGCATCGTTTGGAATGCCCACTGGCGGCAGCTCTGAAGAGGAGGACGAGGAGGAGGATGGCACCGTCCAAAAGCATATTGAGGAGATGGATGACTCGGAGTCTTCGTAAGCTGTCTGAAGGCATCTGTACCATACACTTACTGCGTTACACCTACTGTACTTTTAATGATGATGACGTCTCTTTCTATGAATTAGCATTGTTTAATTCAGGCACTACATCTTTTTTATAATCATATTTCATTAGCGATATGTAGGTTGACGTGAAATAGTAGGATGGCTAAAAGGCTTAGTTCAGCGACTGAGTGAGGCTATCAAGATCCAAGCATACCTGAACAGACCAATTGATCAACTCGACGTCTTCAAGTGCATGACTTTTCAAAAATGGAAAGATCTGTCTATTAAACTAACTTAACGCCAATTAGATTGATCGGTGTCAGGACTCTTTTCAGATCTGCAGTGAACATGGCCAGTTCACAGCTAGATTCTAGAGTTATTGTTTGGAGTCTAAGGCACCATTGTGCCAGGAACGCGTGGATCGTATATATGGATGAGTTTGACATTTTTTTAAGTCATGTAAGATTTATCAGTTGTTTTTTTTTTTTTTTTTTTTTTTTTGATCAGAATGAATAGCCTTCGTGGTTTATTTCCAGCAACGGGATGATATTGACATTTCCATACAGAGGAAACCTTAAAGTTCGATTCAACAGTTTCTGTGAGTGATTGTAGACTCATTTTGATCACAGTGGGTTAGTGTAGATAGAAAACGGAACAATGGTTCACCATTTTACTCTGATTTCGCTATCCATCATTAATTGTTTTCAACTTCATGAGGCTCCTATGATCCACTACATTTCTGCAATCGTTAACAATTTTGTACCTTCTGGCCCAATATCACTACAGTAGTTATCTGTTCAATAATGATTAACGATTTTGTGATATCAGCTCTAAAATACATATTACATTACTACAGAAATGTAAATACTACTAGTGATCTACTTTTCATGATTAGTTCTTCCGAAACTTCTCTAAAAGGAAAATTCTTCACGATCTAACATCTCTAAGATACTGCCATCTCATGCCTTTTCTCTTACTCTTTCCAAAAAGAGAAAAAATTTGACGTTTTTCTCAGCTTTTTTTTCATTATTCCACACCCTTCACATGCATCTATTTCATTTAAATTCCAGGAACTCCATGATCTGCTCAATCCAGAACAATTTACCCAAACTCAAATCACTCAATTCCAAATCTTGCCAACCCAATTCACTTCAACCCAATTCACTTCAACTCCACATAACCTAAATCCACTCCATCTCCTCAAGCTCTCTCAAAAAGCGCTGTACAGTATCCACCTTTCCATTGCATTAGTTATGTGTGGAACCTCCCAGTGGCCGTTCCTCCTGCACATACTACGCGTACCACTATACCGTAACAACACCATCATCTCCAACTTTCCACCCAACACCATCTGCCCGGACGTCTCTTGATTATCGTTCCAGCCAATCTGTTCGTGTGCTGTGTGTACTCGCCGCCCTCTGAGCTTATGGCCATTCCTCGCTACCGAATTGTCCCCCGTCCAATCATGAAGTCTCGTCAGCGAAAGCTTCTTGACCAAATCAAAATCACAAACAACAAGATCTATGAGGATATGCCCACGGGCCGCCGCCGACGGCTGGCTCCTTCTGTAACTGGAAGTGAGTCATCTCTGTCGATGGCGCTGCCTGGCACCGCGGAAAATGCTTCCAACCTGTCGAAATCATCTAGATCGTTACATCTCAAGAGGAAAGGCACTTTGATCCGATTGAATTCTACTCGTTCACTGCCGAGAAGCCCGAATTCGGCAACATATGCGCCTTCCTCACTGTTTGGCTCCGCTCCGTCACCAGTGATAGTACCCAAGCGCAAGTTAGGCAGGCCCAGACTCTACTCGGCCTCCGTGATAGAAAACATCCCAGGCCATCATTTCGTGGTACGCATCAAGTATAATGTGCGCAATCGCATGGCTCGCCGCTTACTCGGCGCGACGCCCGTGGTTCTTGAGTCTCATTCCACTCGAAAAGTGCTCCGCCCAAAACCTGTCCCCGGCAGAAAACGAGGTCGCCCGCCTCTCAAGCGGCCCATTGTAAACGATTTGCCGCTGCCGCCAGAGTTGCCGCTACTGCCACCTCGAGAAGACGAAGCCGAATTGCCCTACAAGGGCGTACTTCCTTTCCCCGATTGCATCATCAACGAGACTGATCCCACTCTTCTGGACCGCCAGCAATTCGAGGAGTTCAGGATTCGGGGTGATATTCAGCGCGAACTCTCTCAACGAGATCTCATTGCGGATGGCCACGAAGATGCTAGACTGTCGCCCACTCCAATTCCCCAAATGGCTGAGTACTATTACCTGCGCTCTCAGATTGCCAAGATTCAGTTCAGAGACTATGTCATTGACACATGGTACTCAGCTCCATATCCTGAAGAGTACTCACGCTGCAAGATCTTGTACATCTGCGAGCATTGCTTGAAGTATATGGGCTCGCCCGCATCCTACGAGAGGCACCAACTCAAAAACTGTAATGCGTCCAACAATCATCCACCTGGTGTGGAGATATATCGTGATGTACAATCTCGCGTGGCTATATGGGAAGTGGATGGCCGCAAAAACATAGACTACTGTCAGAACTTGTGTCTCTTAGCCAAGCTCTTTCTCAACTCGAAAACACTATACTACGACGTGGAGCCGTTTGTCTTCTACGTGCTCACCGAAATCGACGAGAACGATCCTTTAAAGTATCATTTTGTTGGCTACTTTTCCAAGGAAAAGTTAAACAACTCTGACTACAACGTTAGCTGCATCCTCACGCTACCCATATACCAGCGCAAAGGGTATGGAAGCTTGTTAATTGATTTTAGTTACCTTCTTTCTCGCCATGAGTTCAAGTTTGGAACTCCAGAGAAGCCTTTGAGTGATTTGGGCTTGGTCAGCTATCGGAACTACTGGAAGGTTGCCATTGCTTACACTCTCAAGAATATTCACAATGATTTTTTGAAGAACAACACTTCTAAGCAAATCGTTGTTTCTTTAGAGATACTCTCCAAGCTCACAGGAATGAAACCCTCGGATGTCGTTGTTGGTCTAGAACAACTAGAAGGTTTGATTAAGTCCAAAGAGACAGGAAAATATGCAATTGCTATCAACTTGCCAATAATCAATGAGGTCATCGAGAAATGGGAACTGAAAAACTACACCACTTTGGTTCCACAGAATGTTTTGTGGAAGCCCTTAATTTACGGTCCATCTGGTGGTATCAATTCAGCACCGCTCATGGCAGCTCAGTCGAACAATGGTCAATTGCCGCATAATAACGGACAACAGCCTGCAGCGGTCAGCAACAGCATCTCTATGATTTCTGATTTCCTCAAAGATGACATAAATAATCCTTTCACATTTGAAGAAGAGGCTTATAAGGAGATGGAGCATCGTGCCAATGCTGCCAACAAAGGTGTCTACGAGTTCTGGAAAACCACAGACCCATCTGAATTGGATGTCGATAAGTACGTTGTGTGTCACCCCGATTTCGCCAATGGGATACCTATGCGCCGGCCCAGTATATCTGAGGAGAGCATCCGAATTGCTAGCGAGGATGAGGATATCCCCGTTAGTGATGGAGTCGACTCAATTGAAGCAGACGAGTATTTTGATGCCGACGAAGACGACATTATGGATGATAACGATGAGGCGCAAGCTGTGGATGGGGAAGAAGATTCCGATGAAGATGAAGAGTCCGATGAAGATGAAGATGAGGAAGTGTCTGATGAGGAAATGGATGACGCCGACGAAATCAATGGAAATGTTGAAAATGAACAAATGGCCATACCCAATCATGTTCTGTCAGAAAGCGAAGAGGAATCCGATGAAGACAACCTTGATGGAGAATCTGATATTATGGACATCGCTGTGGAAGATTATTCCGTTGAGGGAGCCGAGGTATTCGGCAAGTCATTGAGGAACGGAAGCCGTCGCTTACGCACCCCGCCCATCAATCGATTGACACGGCCCAGCCAGATAGCTAATTATGACGGCACATACAATGGAGACGGATTGCGTCGGTCTCCTAGGAGACGGTGATGTATATATACCTACTGTATCATAAATGTATTATATTTGGAAGAGCTTGCATGAGTTTTCGTAAACGGTATCGATGAAGTTGCGAATTTCGTCGTCAGACTTCAAGCCATACAAACTGGCCATTATTTCCGCCACAAGACCCACGAAAACAGGCTCGTTTCTAGATTTGATCAAGGGATGTGCAAATTCACCAATGATCGTCGTCGGAGCCTCGCCCAAGTTCTCTAGTTTCTGTTGCACCAGAATTCTATGTTTCTCGAAATTCTCCTTCTTGATCGATGGAAATGGGAGTAATTCGTCCATTTTTATCGGCTGTTGCTTCTTGGATGGAGGCTGCTTTTTCTTCTTCTGATTTACCTCCTCTAGTTCTTTTATTTGAGGGGATTCCACCTCGGGAAGTGTAATTTCTGGATAGAATAAGTTAGGGTATGGAGTGAGAACAGAGTATGCGGCGTGAGTCTTGCGAATTTCACACCACGGAGCATCTGTCTCTATAAGCAATTTATCCATTGGAATCAGTTTGGCCACGTCCAAGTTCTCCTGGGTTTTGAGAGAGCAGCCATTAACTCCAATGTAGAATCCAAGATCCAAGATTTTGGCTAGCTCGTCCTTGGATCCTGTGAATGAGTGCACCACACCATTGCCCTTCTTAATGGCTCCCGATGCAATGAATGGAGAGATAATTGAGACAAAGTCGTCACAAGCGTTTCTCATGTGTAGAAACAACGGGAGGTTCAAGTGTTGAAGAGATGCCACCACCTCCAATTGAGCTTTGAACATGGCTCGCTGTTGGGCCTCGGTGGAATAGTGCAATCTGTCATAATCCAAGCCGATCTCGCCAAACGCTTTGACGAAGCCTTTAGCAACACCTTCTTCGGTCAAGGTCTTCAATCTGGCGAGTTTTTCATCTAAACTATCCAATGGTTCCAGTTTATCCAAGCCTCCGTAGAACTCCTGGGCCACCGTACATGGATGGACGCCCACTGTCAGGCCAAAATGGGACTTATAATTCTCGACAAGCTCAAAATGCTCTTCGCTTTCTGCAATCGACGACGCCGTGATGAGCATCTTGGAAACATTGAAAGTCTGAGCCCGAGCCACCACCTCAGCTACGTCAGCGGGGTGTTTGGCAGTTTTGGAACCATTGTAGCATCCTTGAAACATCAGATCGGAGAAGTTGACTCCGATATCGAAGTAGCGAGGTTTCCAAGTCATGGCAGTTTTCACAAGGTTTCGTTGTAAGTTCATAATGCGCACTCAAATCTACTACATACTACTACATCTACATCAACTATTTACATTTACATTGATATCTACTTCCACACCTACTTCCACATCCACTTCCACATCCACTTCCCAACTATATCTATTCAACCGGTGACCTTAAATGGATTTGGAAAACGTTCTAAGGTTACAAGAGGCCGACGTGGCTCGAGATCAGGAAATTGATCGTATTCTAGCTTCTCATGCTCGAGACTATTTTACCATTCTCCAAATTAACCCATTATTTGACTTTGAAGGTCTAATTAAGAGATTATATAGAAAGAAATCTTTACTTATCCATCCAGATAAGGTAAAGCATCCACAGGCGTCAAAGGCATTCGATAGATTGAAGAGGGCCGAACATGTGCTTAGTACTGAAGATGATGGAGACGAAGACGCCAAAAAACGTGTCAATGAAAAGGCCGCTTTGGTGGATATATATAAACAGGTTTCTGTTGGACTCAAGACATCCATTGTGGAGGATTTCAACCATAAAGACAACGTACTCATCAGAGAAAAAGTGCATTTGGTTCTAGATAATCAAGATAAGCAAGAAGAGGTTGAACGTGTTTACAACCAGCGACAGGAAGCTAGCAAAAACGAGGAGTTGAAGAATGCGGCAAAAGAACGCCAAATGAGAAAGCAATGGGAGTCCAAATGGGAAGATGATCGGGATTCCAGAGTGCAACTGTGGAGAAACTATGTCAACAAGGTAGAGAAGAAGAAGAAGAAACCAAAGAAGAAGGTACTCGCTTAGACGGGAATAAACTTTAGCGTGTGCTATTCGAATATCTAAGTTAATTTATAAAATAACTTTCATTTTGTAAAGTGAGTCAACGTGTTAAATACATGGCGTCTTTAACTGGCATGTCATACAGTCATACTATGCAACGGCTCGCTTACTTAGCTTCAGCAGCCAACTTTTCAGCCTTGGCGACAACGTCTTCGATACCACCAACCATGTAGAAAGCGTTTTCTGGCAAGTGGTCGTACTTACCCTCCAACACATCCTTGAAGGACTTGACAGTCTCCTCCAATCTAACCAATCTACCCTCAATACCGGTGAAAACCTCGGCGACAGCGAATGGCTGGGACAAGAATCTCTGGATCTTTCTGGCTCTCTCGACAGTCAACTTGTCAGCCTCAGACAATTCATCCATACCCAAAATGGCAATGATATCCTGCAAAGACTTGTAAGACTGCAAGGTCTCCTGGACACCAGTAGCGACGTTGTAGTGCTCCTGACCAACGACGGAAGCGTCCAACAATCTAGACTTGGAGTCCAATGGGTCGACAGCTGGGTAGATACCCAACTCAGAGATACCTCTGGACAACACAGTGGTGGCGTCCAAGTGGGCGAAGGTGGTAGCTGGAGCTGGATCGGTCAAATCATCAGCTGGCACGTACACGGCCTGGACAGAGGTGACGGAACCCTTCTTGGTGGTGGTAATTCTCTCTTGCAAAGCACCCATATCAGTGGCCAAGGTTGGCTGGTAACCGACAGCGGATGGAATACGACCCAACAAAGCAGACACTTCAGAACCGGCCTGGGTGAATCTGAAAATGTTGTCAACGAACAACAAGACATCTTGACCCTCCTCATCTCTGAAGTACTCGGCAATAGTCAAACCGGTCAAAGCAACTCTAGCTCTAGCTCCTGGTGGCTCGTTCATCTGACCGAAGACCAAGGCGACCTTGGAGTCACCCTCGAAGTTGATGACACCGGTCTCCTGCATTTCACGGTACAAATCGTTACCCTCTCTGGTTCTCTCACCGACACCGGTGAAAACGGAGAAACCACCGTGGGCCTTGGCAATGTTGTTAATCAACTCTTGGATGAAAACGGTCTTACCGACACCGGCACCACCGAACAAACCAATCTTACCACCTCTGGCGTAAGGGGCCAACAAGTCGACAACCTTGATACCAGTCTCCAAGACCTCAGCGGAGGTGGACTGCTCAACGAAAGCAGGTGGCTCAGTGTGAATTGGGTTTCTCTTCTTGGTGTTGATTGGGCCTCTCTCATCGATTGGCTCACCAACAACGTTGATAATACGACCCAAGGTCTCACGGCCGACAGGCACAGAGATAGGAGCACCAGTGTCAGTGACAGTGGCACCTCTAACCAAACCTTCGGTACCATCCATAGCAATGGTTCTGACGGTGTTCTCACCCAAGTGCTGGGAGACCTCCAAGACCAAGTCCTGGTCACCGTTCTTCAAGGTCAAAGCGTTGAAGATAGCTGGCAAGTTACCTTCCTCGAACTGAACGTCGACGACGGCACCAATGACGGCTCTGCATGAGTTAGTATGAGATCGGAAGAAAGTCAAGGTTGGTTGGGGGAGGGTGCGACATTTTCCATGTCGCTGAAGGAAAATTGTGCGAATCCTCGAATGTGATTGGACGAGAGCAAATTGAATGTGGAAGTCGACAACACCATCGGAAAACCGTATGAATGGCTGCAGGTTTATAGTGGCGATCAATTCGTGGAGAGTATGGAGATTATGTGGAGATCCTGGTGAATTTGGGGGCAGAATCGACAAACCCCGACGAAGAAAATTTTCGCAAAGCCAACGACAACAAGCCGCCACTTTGGCCGCCAACACCAGGTGTCTCTGATACATTAAAGCAAGGGAGACGAATAGGTACCAAGCGATGTGGGGCTCGCCATTGATTCCCACTAGATTTCACCCTGATCTCCACCATTCTCCAGTTTTTCCAAATATTTCACTATTGGATCCACCAACACTCATTAGCCAACGAAGCCGCCTGGCGACAAGCCACTTGAGGTTCCATTCAACACATCAAACGCACTCTCGAGGAGACAATACGAGCTAGGCTGAATCGGAACCCATTGGCCAATGAACGTTGACCATTGGGCAAAGACAGAAAAAAACCGATCCACGCCAGCCAGACACTATGACCGTCGCCACAATCCAATTGCAGCCACCAGTCATCTCCACCAGAGCAATTCCACTTATCACTAAAAGAGGCAAAAGTCCTTCTCACCCTCTGACCCCCAGTGCCAAACAGCACCAGAGTCCAATTTACAAAAATACATACCTCACCTTACCGGTGGTGGCAGCAGCAGTAGCCAAACTTCTGTTGAACATGAAGTTACGCTTAGCAGCGGTGAAAGCGCCGCGGGAAGCAGTGTTAAACAATCTAGGAAGAACCATCGTTTGTTTGCAGAAACTAGGTTTCACGTTGGACAAAAAAAAGAGTGAGCACCTGTGTGAGTTATATGGTTTTCGGACAGTAGGTCGTCCGCGAGTCTCCATACCGGTCGGCGGGTTTCGCACTAGGGGTGCTGGCCAATGGGAGCGCGGCAACGCCAGTCCGGTGCGAACACCAATTTTATTGGGCGGGAGCAGGTTACCCGGCGGAACCTTTAGGCCTGTGTGAATGGGACAGAGGTTGTTGTAATTAGTGTGGGAATTGAATATCCATAGAATTTCGGTGGATTCAATGGAATTTGTTAGTTAATTGGGTTTAGAATGAATTGAGGTGAATTTAAACGTTGAAATCTTGTGAATTGACCTCTTTTTCTATTATTTTGCAACGGTATTACTATGAATTCTTGTGGTTCCGGGATGGGTCAATTAATTATGGCCATACAGGTACGGGAACACGGATGGAAGTAAGGGAAGGTACGATGGAGAACAGTGAAATGGTGGAATGAGAATTGGTTGATAATAGTTTGGTATATTAATGATTGATGATGATTCAATATTTCATTGATCTAAATTTTGACTCAATTACTATTTTTTTTTTTTTGTTTTGGTTCTAATCTCTGGTTTTATACGATCACTCTAATATGGATTCTGGAGTTAAGGTGTTGTGGAAGGACTGCACTGGTTAGACATCGAATGTAAGCCAACATTACCATCTCTTTCCTTGAATCAACTTTAATTCTCTTTAATTTTCAAGACTAATTAAGCTTCAATTGATTTAATAAGATGGACCATTTGGCCTGGGGTTTATCGTCTCAGCTCATTCATTTTCATCTGGAAACGTTGACTTCTGTCCTTCGTTCTTTATTCCATTCTCAAGCACTGGAATTTCCGTCACTTTTTATTTATCACTTTTATTGTTTGATTTCTTTTTTTCATCCATGGATTACAGTTTACTCATACTCTTCCCATAATTCATTACTAAATCCAGCATTACTCTTTCCATCTTCATTCCTCGTATAATCCCACCATTACTCCATGTCACTTCATGCACACTGGCTGCGAAATCTCGCCAACATACTTCGTTTTGGCCTCCCCCAATATCCTCTGCATGTCTCCAAAACTCTTCTCAAAAATAATCTGTGAGCCTCTTGGTGCCTTCTCTCCCCGCTCGCCACACATCTGCACCGTGCACTTCAAACACAACTTTACACTGTCAAACTGATTGAGGTGCCGCAACAAAGAGTTGTACCGCACCTTCTTCATGGCCCGTTTCGTCTCCTTCACCTCCGCCAGTTTTACCTCTGGCTTCGTCAACTCCGGCAGCGTGCTTTTGTTCTGGAAACGGCTTGAATGTCTCCTCCTCTTCTGCCCGTTTGACTCTTCGCTGTCTTGGGCTCGTTTTCTGGCTTGCGATATGAGCTCATCAAATTCGTCGTTGACAGGCCGTCTCTCTTGCAACAACTCAAGGTGTCCCGCAGATTCTGACTGTGCCACATCGTGTGCTGGGCCCTCGCTTTTTATGTCTGTACGTGGCGACGCACTGGGCGTAAGCAACTTGTTCACTGTGAGAATTGTCTCGTTTCGCTTGGGTCTGCCCGGGTACCATCTGCCAAATCTATGGTGGTGGTTGTTGATCTCGCAATACTGGTACGACACATATGTCCGACACACGTCACAGAGGTTCTCTTCCTCGTCGTCATTGGCAAGCTTCATCTTCTTCATTGATGTCATCCGAGATTCTCTTCCTGGGGTGATTGGTAGCATCCTTGGAACCTGCTCTTTCACAGAAACCTTATCAAACCGTTCACTGTCCAAATCTTCCACTAGCTTCATCTGATTATCCAAAAACTGCTCATATGTCCGGATACACTGGCCAACCAATTCTTTGGAGTTGGCAAACTCCTTCTCCGACTTGACATATGCCATCATGATATTCTCCACAAGTCTGAAATGGTCAAACACATTCTCCTTTTTAATATCCTTGTAATCACGGATAGATCGCTCACCGAAATTGAGCCACGAGTTCATGGTGAAATT
This sequence comes from Sungouiella intermedia, assembly GCA_900106115.1. Taxonomy (NCBI): domain Eukaryota; kingdom Fungi; phylum Ascomycota; class Pichiomycetes; order Serinales; family Metschnikowiaceae; genus Sungouiella; species Sungouiella intermedia. Next base: position 580,336 of record LT635757.1, on the reverse strand, counting down.
GACGGCTTCGTTGAAATTAAATCCACTGTTAAAGCCAGCATGGTACACTCGAGGAAAGGTCACTACAAATTCATTGGGGCCCTGATCTGCGTATACCACAGGTATGCCCTTCTCCACTAACTTAGTGGGGGAAATGAGCGTCACGAGCTGATGGAGCAAATCTGGCTGTCTTTGGAATAGATCTGGCGCAGAAGCCTTCATTAGCGACTCAAAAGCATCTGCGTGCGAGCTGGCGATTCCGTACCATTTCTTGATGTTTCCAAAATGGCAGTAGTTGGCAGAAAGCGTATAGTGATCCTCTACATGCCAGCAGAATGTGGATAGGAGTGAGCCCACATAGATCCATGGCACAGTCATTCCTGATATGGAAGAGTCGATAAAGTTGAGAAGAGAACCCTTCGCAAACGGGAGCCGTGTGAGGTTCCATGAATGGTTGATATATGGAGAGGTGTCGGACTCTGGCTCGTAGGGAGATTGGGGCATCTCCACAGTGGGAAACCCACTGATTTCTCCGGGTCGCAAATTGTGAATATCGGCGCCGTACTTCACTTTCAATTGAGAATTCTCAGCCTCCACCAACGTCCAGAATATCTTCTCGATTTGATCTAGTGTTACTGACTTCCCTTCCTGACTGTAAGTGCTGAGGAAGTTCTGCTCAAACTCTTTGCAATGCTCAACAAAGTCCCAGATATTGTACTTGACCTCGGGGTTCTCTTCAAAGCCGTATGCTCCGGTACCTATAAGGCAACGGTCACAGTACCAAGTACCCTCCGGTACTTCTTCTAGTGGAGGTTGTAGGCATCTCATATGGTAGGGATTGTTGCAATTGTCACACAATAAAGTCAGGGTGGGGGAGTTTGATTTCCGGCAAATCAAACATGCTCCTACATCATCTTCAGGGTCACTTTCAGGAAAATCGAAGTGTTCTCCGTTGCTGGAGAGATACTCTGCATAAGCCCTTATGTAGGTGTTGTATTCATCAAGAAGGACCCTGCTATCGGTTTTTACGCCAAACAAAAGATTAAGCTTGTGCAAATCATCGCTGGAAATGTGATCCAAGTTTGTTTCACCGTGGAAGAGCTTGTTGATGGCAAGGTACAAGTCGTAGTAGTAGACCTTAGTATTGGCGCACGGGAACCAAGATTTAATGGATCTATTGCCCGACATCTTGAAAAATCGGTTAAGATTATCGATGAAGAACTTGCGACTCCGGCTTGTGATGCCCAAATCGCTGAGTTTTTGAGTTCTGGTGTGAAAAGTGAATGACGGAGCTATGGAGAACGGTGGTTTCCAGCCTTTGGGAGGCACGATCTTGACCAAGCCGAACTTGCTTCCTAGGTCCAGTATGTCATTTCTAGACAAGTATTCAATAGGACTTTCGAACTCCTCCGGAGTCGGATACAACACCGGGCACGGCTTTAAAAGTGATTTGTCAAAGTCCATGGTGTCTTCGCAGCAAGACTCAAGATGAAACGTGAAAAATGAGCAGCTCAAACAGGTAAAGCTGGAAAAGATTTTTTTGCAAACTTACTGCAATATATTTCAGGCGAGTTTTTCAAACGGATCTGGGCCGAACGTGGAAACAGCCAACAAGTTGTCAGGTTGCCTTATTAAGAGATGTAATTACTTTTTCTGCCAGTAGCGCACTACGGTCGATCGGTGACGGAACAATAGGCCCAGATTAGGCAGGATGGTCTGGGGTTAATGAAACCACCTCGAAGAATTTGGGACATTCTAATAATTCTGGTTCGGAAAAAAAAAATTCATGAACTTCTTGAATTTAATTCTTTTTCTTATTCAAGATTTTCTACTACGAAATTATCATTCTATTATGTCCCTCGTCTGACCTACTTGGCCATTCCTCGATTCTATCTCAAGTGAGCAATCTCCCCATACATTCTAGACAGGCAGAAAACGATTGGGGGCACTCCAGAGACCGCCTCGTCGAGGTGGGAAAAAAAATGAAACTCGGAAAGGAAGAAAATTCGATTCATGAAGGAGTCCCAAGTTGGGAAGAGGGGATAATTCAAGAAAACCCATTTTAAAAGATGGGCCCCAAAAACATTCGCAATTTGAATTGGGTCCATTATCACTTCGTAAAATGCCGAAATGCCCTACTGTCCATAGCGGCCTATTCCGCTCAATGCGTTAACGGCATGGGAACCCGACGCTCACCGGTGCCTGCAGGCATGAAATCCTTCCATAAAAGACAGTGCAAAATCTGGAGAAATCCAATCACCAGGTGGTTAAACCATATCAAATAGAAAAATGGCAGTTCAAGAAGGTTTTACATTGACGGTTTTGGGTGCTGGAGTCATGGGCTCCGCATTCACATCCGCTATTCTCAAAGCTAAAGTTTCGCCTTTCCCAGGTAAAATCAACTTGTGCACCACTGACCCCAATGCTGTACCAATCTTGAAGTCTAAATACACTGAAGATTACATTCACGTTGTCACTGACAATGAAACCAAGTCTAAGGCTGTTGCTGAGGCCGATGTCATCATTTTAGGCTGCAAGCCTTTCCACTACAAAGGACTTTACGAAGAAGTGAAGGACTCTTTGTCTCATGAGCCATTGGTGCTCTCGTTGTTGGCAGGTATCACCCTTAAACAATTGAGCATTTTCACTCCTAACATTGCTAGAATCATGACCAACACGCCTGCTCAGTTTGGCTGTGGAATGGCCACCGTCGCATTCTCTCCAGAAGCTGAAAAGAACCACAAGGAAATCGTGTTGAAACTCGCAGACACGCTCGGAACAGCCATGGAGATCCCTGAGAAGAATATGGATGCCGCCACCGCATTGGTGGGCTCGGGTCCTGCTTTCTGCTTGCTCATGATGGAGGCTTTGTATGATGGAGGTGTGAGAATGGGTCTTCAGCACGATGTGGCCAAGACTGCCGCCGCCAAGGTTATGGAGGGTACTGCCAAGATGGTTTTGGAGACAGGCGACCACCCAGCTGTATTGAAGAGCAAGGTTTGTACTCCAGGAGGGACTACCATTGGAGGTTTGTTGAAGATGGAGGATGCTGGAGTGAGAGGAGCCATTGCTAGAGCTGTGGAGGAAGCTGCTGAGATTTCTGCCTCCTTCTCGAAGTGATAGACTGAGATATAGTATGAATAATATTGGAGGTGAATTGGAGGTAGAATGGTGGAAGTATGCTGTCAACTGGCTTAGGTAGTAACTTCACGATAGACGGCGGTGGAATGAGTTGGATTAGATTTTTACTAGGATTTACGAATGACATTCTGAATAGAGTGTTAGGACAATTTTTCGTCAGCGATGTATATGACTACGGCGTATGATTTGGTGGAAATTGAGCAAGAAGTCAATGGTCCTATAACAATACCGTAGACCGTTTCTGCACCACCACATTTGAAAATATATACTAATAAGTTTCATCAATAACAGTAGTAACCATCATATTTACACTATTCGAAAGCTATCCATCCTCTACTGTTTGAACAACTTCATGAACAGTCCCATATCTTCAGGTGAAATCTTGATACCTGCCTCGTCAAACTTCTGCTTCAACTTCCCAGCCAACTCCCTCACATCCTTCTGTGAAAATAGACGCATCATCTCCATGAACGATGGTGGCTGGTTAGGGTTGAACCCTTTGGACACTAGCAATGTTTGAAATTGCTCCAAAATTTCTCTGATCTCCGGGTTCTGGTTGAGCTTACCGACAATATCTTGCACTTTTAATTTGTCTGCATCTGATATGTCTGCATCATTGGAGTTGGAAGCAAATCTAGAGAAAGTGGGAGCAATTCCGCCTCTCATCATTGGTGCCATTCTAGGTGCAAGGGCCATGCCCAATCTTGACACTGAAGCGACCAGCAGAGCCATATGAGAGGCCACACGGACATTTCTAGTTATTATAGATAATCTCAACATTATGAAAGGCAAGAACAAAAAAAAAATAAGGTTACCTCAAGAAATGGCCAATGTCAGACTCAGTCACCAACCAACGTTAAAGAAGCTGTCTGCATATACCTAGCAAGTTCCAAATGGTGAAGAAACCGCATTTCTCTGTTCGTGCACGACCACGCTCAGCGACCATCAAAAATGCCAGCGTTATTTGACATTCACCTTTTCTAAAAAAAAGTATCATCCCACATAATGTCTCACGAAGGCCAGGAAGAATTGTTGGACTACTCCGACTCGGAAGAAATCGCCGTGCAAACCTCCACGGCTCCAACCGAAGATGCCACCAACGGCAAGGACGCCGATAAGAAGGGCTCTTATGTTGGTATTCACGCTACTGGTTTCAGAGATTTCCTCTTGAAGCCGGAGTTGTTGAGAGCCATCGGAGACTGTGGTTTTGAACATCCATCTGAAGGTTCGTATTCTTTAGCTCTTGCGGGCTGAAGGGGATTCACGTTGATACCTGATGGCTAATTGACTGGATGCCTATAATCAAGAGCACACGCTTGGATTTCTGTTTTCAATCCTTTTCTTGATCAATTACAACTGTTCTTCGGTTTTTTCAATGTGCTAGCTGGACTAGCTACGATAAAATGACCATTGTCGAAATTTTGACACGTCAAAAACATTAGTGACATGATGTCAGTGTCAAATAACAAAGTTTCGAAATGGCAAGTGTCAAGAATAATGACATCACAATTTTCATGTCAATCCGTCATTATGATGAACAACTGTCAATTTCAAAATTCAAAGTCGATTATTTGCTCCACGATATTTCCCAAATGGTTTCTCCGTTTTCCCTTCCCTCCAATTTTCTATTCATTCACTAACATTTTCTAGTTCAGCAGGTCTGTATCCCTCAGTCCATTTTGGGAACCGACGTCTTGTGTCAGGCTAAGTCTGGTTTGGGTAAGACTGCCGTTTTCGTGTTGTCCACCTTGCAACAGTTGGACCCAGTCCCAGGTGAAATCTCCACCTTGGTTATCTGTCACACCAGAGAGTTGGCTTACCAGATCCGTAATGAGTACGCCCGTTTCTCCAAGTATATGCCAGACGTCAAGACCGACGTGTTCTACGGAGGAACTCCAATCTCTAGAGACTTGGAGAAGTTGAAGAACAAGGACACTTGCCCTCACATCGTGGTGGCTACTCCAGGTAGATTGCACGCACTTGTTGAGGAGAAGGGTATTCGTTTGAACAACGTCAAGTCCTTCGTCATCGATGAGTGTGACAAGGTTTTGGAATCCTTGGACATGAGAAGAGATGTCCAGGACATTTTCAGAAACACTCCTCACCAGAAGCAGGTGATGATGTTCTCTGCAACCTTGTCGCAGGAGATCCGTCCTGTTTGCAAGAAGTTCATGCAGAGTCCTTTGGAAATCTACGTTGACGACGAGGCCAAGTTGACCTTGCATGGTTTGCAACAGTACTACTTGAAGTTGGATGAGAAGGACAAGAACAAGAAGTTGTCAGACTTGTTGGACTCCTTGGAATTCAACCAGGTGATCATCTTTGTCAAGTCTACTTCTAGAGCCAACGAGTTGAACAAGTTGTTGTGTGCCTGTAACTTCCCATCTATTGCTGTCCACTCTGGATTGAAGCAGGAGGAGAGAATCGCCAGATACAAGTCGTTTAAAGAGTTTAACAAGCGTATCTGTGTCTCCACTGATGTTTTCGGAAGAGGAATTGATATTGAGAGAATCAACTTGGCCATCAACTACGACTTGCCAAACGAGGCTGACCAGTACTTGCACAGAGTTGGTAGAGCTGGTAGATTTGGTACCAAGGGTTTGGCCATCTCTTTCGTGTCCACCAAGGAGGATGAGGAAGTCTTGGAGAAAATCCAGTCCAGATTCGACGTCAAGGTCACCGAATTCCCTGAGGAGGGTGTCGACCCATCCACCTACATGAACACTTAGAGGCTGTTCATTTAAAAAATGTTTTACTATGTAGATGACAATAATAAAAGAATGCAATATGATGCGAATGTAAGGGAATGTAGTTTAGTCACAGGTTGCAGTTGTCAACATCTATGGTAAGTATCGTAAGCAGATACGGTCGATGATCTTGTACACCTCGTGGATCCGATTCTTGGGAATGGGAAACCATTCCACATGGACGTTATAGTCACTTTGCATGAAATCTTTCTTTCTGAACAAATCGAAGAGTCGAGATTCTTTATGTTCTGCTTTGCCTTTCTCCACGCATCCAGTGCAATACACGTCTCCTCGGCCGAACTTTTGTTTGAGCTCGTCATGGATTTCTTTCTCTGCTCTTAATACATCTCTGGGAACAAAAAAACCTTTGATGTTATCTTGGAACGTTGTGTACTGGCGAAACTGAGCAGATGTTTTTTGAGCAGACAAAGTCAAGCCCCTAAACCGCTCTAAAAACGACCCGGACAGTGCAGCAGGAATGTGGTACTCCGGATGGAGGCATACAAGCTTATGATGACATTTGGACTCCCATTGTTGAATCCTTTTGGCTACGGTTTGCGTAGTCATTCCGACTTTCACTAGGATAAGCAGCAGCGATTTTGATTTGAAAGTAACCCAACGGTCTTTGTCCTTTGATTTGGCCAGCAAGTTGCGAGTTTTGAGCCACCCATCCTTGGAATCGTCCAATAGTGATGCAAGTGTATAGACGTAAATGTAGCCTGGCCTAGTGTAGTCGACAGTCCGAGGCGATCTAAGTGGACTGGTGGATTTTGAAAGACCGAGGGACTTTGGAGGGTCGAAGATTTTGGGTGGATATGTTGGAGATTTGGAAGGAGACTTGGCTGGTGATTTTGAAGGTGATTTTGGAGGTGATTTTGGAGGTGATTTTGGAGGTGATTTTGGAGGTGACTTTGATCGTGGTGACAGTAGTCTTAAAGATTTTGACGCAGAATCCGAAACATTCCCATGTCCATGACTGTTCAATATCTTTGTAGACAGATATGGCTGTGAGTAATTTGTATGGTTCAGTGAAGTACATTTATGGTTCAGTGTCTGATTCAATGTGAACTTTGTTGAGACCTGGGCATGATTCAGTGATAACATAGGAATTTGGCCCCTCGAGAAACGGCCGGCAGCCTGGCCAGCCTGGTCAACATGCTGATGGCAGTATTTGCCAGTGTTGATTTTTCTCGAACATCGAGACCCTGCCTTGGTGGTCCCTAGGCATTGAACACTCATAATGACTAGATGACTAGTAGGTAAATAGACGTACTGCAGACGTTTAGGACGCGGTGGAGGAGCTTGACTCAGGTGAGGATGCGAGAAAATCTACATTGAGAGCATATAATAGCTGCGAAGATAACCAGAAATTGACAGAAAAAATAGATAAGATGAAAAAGGCATCGTTAATGGTAAGAAAAAGAAAAAACCTATGTCAAACGACATCTTGAAGTTACCCTTCAATAATGTTATTACGAGGACCCTTACCCAAACTCCCTTTCAAGGTTCTCCTTTTGGTCAAATTAACCTTGTGTAAGTGTGGAAATCCACCCCAATCCACAGAAGATGAGCCACACCCAAAAAACCAAAAGTCATTCAAGTATTCGTCACTCTTTACCAGTTGTTCTACATCCGTCGTCCGCCCATCAGAAGTCGTATGATGCCACGACCAATAATAAATTATTCATGGAGTTTGGCCCAATTAATTACCTGCCTTACCAGTATAACCATCACTCACGTGCACTTGCACACTAGAGTGGTCCCAGACCCCGACCCATTATATATAAGAGTCTGGACATCGACCGGCCAATTTCGTAATTTTCTTTTCTTAATATCCTTGTCATGCCTTCTCATTTTGACACTCTTCAATTGCACGCCGGCCAGGAGGTCGAGGCTCACGGAGCTAGAGCTCCCCCAATTTTCGCAACCACCTCGTATGTGTTCAACGACTCCAAGCATGGAGCTCAATTGTTCGGATTGGAGACTCCAGGCTACATCTACTCTCGTATCATGAACCCTACCAACGACGTGTTTGAGAAGAGAATTGCTGCTTTGGAAGGTGGTGTTGCAGCTTTGGCAGTTTCCTCTGGTCAGGCTGCGCAGTTCTTGGCTGTGGCTGGTTTGGCCCACGCTGGTGACAACATCATCTCCACCTCGTTCTTGTACGGTGGTACCTACAACCAGTTCAAGGTTGCCTTCAAGAGATTGGGCATTGAGACCAAGTTCGTTAACGGAGATGCTCCAGATGACTTTGCCAAGCTCATTGATGCTAAGACCAAGGCCATCTACATCGAGTCCGTTGGAAACCCTAAATACAATGTTCCAGACTTCGAGAAGATCGTCAAGATTGCTCACGACAATGGAATTCCTGTCGTTGTAGACAACACCTTCGGTGCTGGAGGATTCTTGGTCAACCCAATCAAGTTTGGTGCTGACATCGTCGTTCACTCCGCTACTAAGTGGATTGGTGGTCACGGTACTACCATCGCTGGTGTCATTGTGGACTCTGGAAAGTTCCCATGGACCCAGTACCCGGAGAAGTACCCACAGTTCTCTGAGCCTTCTGAGGGTTACCACGGCTTGGTGTTGAACGAGGCATTGGGCAACCAGGCTTACATTGGCCATCTTAGAATTGAGTTGTTGAGAGACTTGGGTCCAGCTTTGAACCCATTCGGCGCCTTCCTTTTGCTTCAGGGTTTGGAGACCTTGTCTTTGCGTGTGGAGAGACAATCCTACAACGCTTTGACTCTTGCACAGTACTTGGAGAAGTCTCCATACGTTAAGTGGGTTTCTTATGTTGGTTTGCCATCCCACCAGAGCCATGAATTGGCCAAGAAGTACTTCAACAGCACCAAGAACTTTGGTGGTGTGTTATCCTTCGGTGTAAAGGACTTGGACACTAAAGTGGATGATCCATTCCAAGAGGCCGCTGCCCAGGTTGTTGACAACTTGGAGATTGCTTCCAACTTGGCCAATGTCGGAGACTCCAAGACCTTGGTCATTGCTCCATACTTCACCACTCACCAGCAGTTGAACGATGAGGAGAAGCTCGCCTCTGGTGTTACCAAGGATTTGATTAGACTTTCTATTGGTACCGAGTTCATTGACGACATTATTGCCGACTTTGAGGCTTCCTTCAAGAAGGTTTACGGTGCTTAGGTTTAGACGATAAATTAATATATGATAATGTGATATGTGACAAGTGCTCCCAACATGAATTCGAGTAGAAGAAGAAAAAATGCTGGTCCATGCACGAGACACACCCCATAAGGTGCTAAGTGAGTATTGAGAATGGCTGCGAAAAGCGATTCTGTTATCGCTATTGCAAAAGTGCACAACTGGCACACGATCAACAACGATACAGCGAAAATCAAACCTGTCAATCTGCCACGACACTTCACATTATTGTAAAATGAAAAACACTTTATGATCGGTGCAAACTTGTACGCACATATGGAAGCCACACTAGATCCATGGATCGTCTTGAGAATCCACATTGCATGTCCAACAGTCCGCGACTTCTTCAACTGATGAACGAGCTTCAATTTCTCCATGTCAATGGTGGTCTTCTCGTTGGCTCTGATGGTGTGAATGTAAACCTCGTCAAGCTCGGTTATTGCCTTTATGTAAGTATTGGCCAAGTTCATTCCAAGTTGGATTGGGTCTTCGGAGTTGCCAAATTCACCCACTTGAGCACCAAAGTCGGTGATGAAGCTAGAAATGACATCAAGTCCTGGTCCTCGATAGCATACGGCTGATTTGGTATGGCTGTTGCTTCGGCACCAGCTAGCAAAATCAAATGTGTATTTATTCTTGGAGATCGATGCGACTGCTCGCTCATCGATGACTGACAGGCCATGGATATCATTCGAAAGCGATGATAGTAAACTTAGACTCTCCTGCATTGCCATGAACCACAGAGACCCTTCGGCGTCTTCCAATTTGAAGTCAATGTGAGACATCCAAAGTGACGTACCGTAGAATATTGGACACAAACACACCAGTGTTTGAAGGCACATTAGTACCCATACAATGAAGACCACTACAATTCCATGGCTTTTACGGAACCGAGATTTCGAACCGTCGAGTCCAATCAGGTCCATCTCGAGCTTATCGAATTCCATTTCCGATGTTTTTGCTTCCATTGACTAATAAATGTCTATAATACCTCCGCGCACTTCAATTAATCCTGTTGATGAAGTTTGTGTTGTCCAAGTAGTTCATTTCTTGTTCATCAAGAAAAGATGCACCCTCGCTATTGATTGAATCTCTAAACGGATTTGTCGAACTTGGCAGCTTGCGTATTGTATCGTTGCGGTCCATTTCCAGTAGGTTTCTGGTCCTGAGAACTGGATCGCTGATTTTTCTGACTTGCTTGCTAAGAGACTGTGTTCTGCTCAAGTCTCCTGTGCTCAGCTTTGGTAACTCTTGTGGGTATTGATGATTTGAAAATGCCAAGTCACTGTAAAGTAAATTCTTTGTTTCTTCTTTCTCTGGAAGTATATCAAGCACTTTCTTTCTGCGATTAAGCTGGCGAGTCGATAACTTCCTGGCCATTTTTTCTCCCAACTTACGGAGCTCCGACTCGCTATGAACCCTACTTGACAGTTCAAGTACCTGTGGGGTCACCTCATCCCTGTAACTTTCACAATCGGGGTCTTCTTTGTCCAGCAATCCCTCATGGTCTGAATCGTCATTGTCGGGCACATCGTCAAAAAGCCTAGAATGTACTCTTCTCAGGTTCTTTTTCCTGGTTTGACGAGAGACTTGATATGGTCTTGCCACAAAATGCTCATCTTGATCAGAAAGGGTTGAAATATCGTGGTGGTTGGCATACATCTCATCTTCATGTAAGTAGTTTTCCTCGGGAGGGTTTGAGCACCATAACGGGCCAATCCACGAAATCATGGAAAGACACGAAAATGCAAGCGCCAACCATGCCGCAGTGAAGAATGTTTTACCTGTTCTCATGTTGATTCCAAAGCTAGCCATTCCTGAGCTGATTTCCTTCATCGTTCCGTTGATCTCCTGGAACACAAGCGAAAACGCAGCTATCATGCTTACTCCAGCAGCCATCGACGTGAGAGCAACTAAGTTGAGAAATAAAGAGGGAATCCGAGATAAATCCTTTTCAGTGCCACGGTTACCGTAAACCACTAACGTGGAAATGAACACGAGTAATTGTAATACAAGTTGCACGATGGTGACTATCTTCAGAATTCTGAACTTTTGTGTCCTCGATACCACCCTATTTACGTAGCTTGTATCATCATCATAGTCAGATTCATAAGCATATGCCAATATAATCGTTAGACCATTGTTACTGAGAAGCCATCGATAGTCGAACAAAGATGAGCCTTCGTAACCAAAGCAAGTGGTGGTGAAATTCGCCTCGTGATGGTTAGTATGTGGTGCATTTTGATACTTGGTCTTATAGTCTACTTTACACCAGCTGGACACCCCAAGTAGAATGCTCTGTGGTGCATCAGACACTTTTTGCTGAGTGTATTCCGTCAAGATACTGATTTCCGAAACTGTAAGACTCAGATCCGAAGGTAGGTATCCATTGCTGTAGTCTGCATCGGCATATGAGTCTGAAATAGAGTTCCGAAGCGAGTTGTAAAGTCCGTAGGCAACATCGATGTGTGCACAGTTGATTTTAGCCACATAGGCTTTAGTGGACTGGTTGTTAACCTGAAGAAGAATCACCACGAAAATCACCGTTAGTAGAGATGTCCCAAGCCGTAAGTACTGAAGAACACGCTGGGACGTGGTGAGGTTTCTGAATGGTAAACACCCGTAGTGTTTGATTTGTCGGAATAATTGATTGTTCATATGGGGTTTTATTTCACGATTTATGAAGATTGTGTAGTACTAGTCGCGAGGGATATAGGGATGACGTAGAAACTTGAACTTTTGAAATTTCAAAGAAGTTCTAAATTTGAATAATAGTATCGAAAGATTTCAGTAGTATTTGGAGAGATTTGAGAGAAATGGAGAGTTTTTATAGGGATTGTGGAGACATGTTGCAAGAGACAAGTGATCTCCTAATCAAATCGTAATTGAGAAGAGTTGGTATCGTTTTTCCGACCAGCATTTATATTAGAGATACTTGACACTCAGTTAGGAATACTCTTCACATACTAGACTTACACTACATCATTTCAATTTTAATGCATTACTAAACCAAACGAGAAATGAAGCAGGACTTTTCAAAAGTCCTCGTCGAACTGCAACCTGCCGTGGCGAGCGCTGTACTCCTCAAACGAGGGATGACGAATCTCTGGCTCATCACTGTCAAACTTCCTCTTATTTCCCGACTCAAACAGAGGTATCGTGGTCAAGTTCATCAGGGGTGTTCCCCATTCAGAAACGTTCAGACCAGACTGGAACGTGGAGCCTGCACTGGTCAACGATGGAGGTTGACTCATGTTTGCAGGCAAAGACACACGCTCAAAGGCACTGTGCTGTACGGGAGCCGAGTACTGGGAGTTGTAGGAGTTGGGAGAATTGACCTGGTAACCCTCCGATACTGCCTTTCTAATCCGCATACCAAGAGTGGCCAAAGAGGCCGAATCTGGGGTCTGGTGGCTTGCAAATTGCTGGGGCTCTATGGCATGTGATAGGAATCTCTTCAGTTTGGGGTTTTCCATGGTTAAAGATGATGGAGTAGAAAGGGTTTGAAAGGTACCTCAATCTTGTGGGTCACCAGATACGACATGCCGGATCATTATGCAAAATCGAAAGAAATGTCAACATCTGAGGAGATGACGATGATATTAGGAATACAAAAGAGAGGAAATGTTGATTTGGGTGTTGAAGTGTAGATTTGAAGATTTTCAAAAGAAAAGAGAGGAAATTCGATTTTTGGTGAAGGAGTTTGTGATGATGATTTTTGCAACAATTAAGTGCGATTGAAGAAAAGTAGAAAGTCAGGGAGAGTTGCGAAGATGAAAGGGAACAGGAAGAGAAGCGAATTATAATAAATATTCTGAACTTCGAAAATGGTAGAGATGTATTATGCACTTAAGAATGATTTTATTGCGAGTATCGTAACGTTATCCAATGAGGTGGTAAGTCAGGTTTGATCTAGTGGGGCTTGATGGACTCCTCCTGCTGAATGCTGTTAGATTGATCTACAGTTTTCAATTTGTTCGAGGCAAATCAATATAAATAAAAAAAAAATTCCACTTCATCTAAAACAGATTACGTCAACACGATGATGTGTCCTTCTCCTTCATCACAAAGGAAAACAAGGAATATACGAAGTATGAGTAAACATTGCGGAGTAAGAGTCAGGGACTCAAAAAACATGCACCTAAATCTTTCAAACCTTAAAACACTAATAGTCATTTCTCAAAGGTCATCGATCTCAATATATTAATAATATAGTTCCCATTCACTAAAATCCTTATCGAATTCTCTACTTTACAGCCTCTCAAGCTTCTGCTAATAAAATTTCACAATTCTATTCACATAATCTTGTTCCTATATTCACCTTCACTTATTGACCAATTCACTTATACTTATTCAAATATACCTACATTACACCGACTCCATGGAGTACACTCATATTTTGTACCCATTTCTTTATGGTGCACACCTCTTGATACCCCGGAATCGCCCTACAATTAATCCCATAGAGGAAGTCGCGCGTCGGTGTCTCTTGCACTCTCCAGGCGCCAATCGTCTCACAATAATTCAGTTAGCGCATTCCCCCACCCCCACCTGCGTAAACGGCAGCCGCACCCGAGATTGTCACCTATAGGCAAGATACAGCGATGGTGGAAAGTTATAAATTGTCGGGCATTTCCTCATTCATTCTCACCTCTCCATCCTGTTCAAAATGTCTATCTCCTCCAAGACTGCTACCACCTACGAGTCCGAGTACTCGGCCCACAACTACCACCCATTGCCTGTGGTGTTCCACAAAGCTTCTGGTGCCCACGTTTGGGATCCAGAGGGAAACGAGTATTTGGATTTCCTTTCTGCTTACTCTGCCGTGAACCAGGGCCACTGCCACCCTAAGATTGTTGCTGCATTGGTTGAGCAGGCCTCCAAGTTGACCTTGTGCTCCAGAGCTTTCTCCTCTGACGTATTTGGTGAGTACGCCAAGTTCGTAACCGAGTTCTTCAACTACGAAATGGTTTTGCCTATGAACACCGGTGCCGAGGCCGTCGAAACCGGTTTGAAGTTGGCCAGAAGATGGGGTTACGTCAAGAAGGGTATCAAGGAGGATGAGGCCATCATTTTGTCTGCTGTGGACAACTTCCATGGCAGAACATTGGGTGTTATTTCCATGTCCACCGACCCAGATGCCACCACCAACTTTGGTCCATACTTGAGCGGTGTGGGTCCTCAGATTCCTGGCGAGCCAAAGGGTACATTGTTGAGATACGGTGTCATTGAGGACGTCGAGAAGGCCTTCAACAACGCTGGTGACAAAATTGCTGCCATTTTATTGGAGCCAATCCAAGGTGAGGCTGGTATTGTTGTTCCTCCAGAGGGTTACTTCACCAAGGTCCAAGAATTGTGTAAGAAGCACAATGTCTTGTTGATCTGTGACGAGATTCAAACTGGTATCGCTAGAACTGGTAAGATGTTGTGTTACGAGCACTACGAAAACGTTAAACCTGACATTGTGCTCTTGGGTAAGGCTATTTCTGGTGGCGTATACCCAGTGTCTGCTGTATTGTCTTCCAAGGAAATAATGTTGACCTTGTCCCCAGGCTCGCATGGTTCTACCTATGGAGGTAACCCATTGGCCTGCGCCGTGGCCATGGCTGCTTTGCAGGTTGTCAAAGATGAGGACTTGGTTAAGAGAGCCCAGGACTTAGGTGCCTTGTTGCGTTCCAAGTTGGAAGAATTGAAGAGTGAGTCTGATGGTATCATTTCCGAGGTCAGAGGAAAGGGTTTATTGTCAGCTGTTGTCATTGACGAATCCAAAGCCAACGGCAGAACTGCCTGGGATCTTTGCTTACTCATGAAGGACCACGGTGTGTTGGCCAAGCCTACTCATGACAACATCATCAGATTGGCTCCTCCATTGGTTATTTCTGAGGAGGACTTGTTGAAGGGTGTCTCTTCTATCAAGAAGTCTTTGGTGGACTTGCCAAACGCTCCAAAGGCTGCTCACTAATTGTAGAAGGGCTGCTAAAATGGGAAAAACGGACTTTCAAAATGTATTTATGGCTAATAATCGATACGATCTTAAATTAATATTTCTGCACGTAGACTCTATACGCTAATGACAATGTTAAATGATAAAAATGCATACTCAATCTTCCTCATCGCTTGCTCCTCTCTCTCCAGAAATCTCACCCAACGCTGCCAAACGTCTTCTCTTCTCTACTTCAGTTTCATCCGGCAAGCTCTCAGTATCGTCTGAGTCAGTGGCATCAAACAGATCATCCAGCTCTTCATAAACAACAGAAGGGTTTCTGACACCAGCAGAAGGACCCATGGGTGACTGGTTGGAGGCAGAAGGTGGAGTCAACAGACTACTTCCTGCTTCTTCACTTACAGGGAGTGAAGCACGTCTAGTCAGAACCGGGGTAGTGGTATTCGACAGTTGACTATCTTTGGTCTTAATACCAACCAAAGATAATGCTCTACTGACAATGGTTCCTGACCTTGACCGTGATTTGGCTTGGTCAATATGTCTGTTGACTCTGTATCTTCTGACGATCTCTCCGTCCTCATTCTCGATAACAAGAAGATCATCCACCTGGTGAGCAAAATACTTCTTCTTGGTGCCCTTCTTGACAATGGCTTTCTTATGTCCACTTAAGGTCCTACTCAAGCGTTGACCGAGAGACTCCATGTCATCTTGTGAGCGCAGTGAGGTATCCGATAGTATGGAGAATTGCGACATGTTTCTTCTCAACGAATCCATGGAATGAATACTCATGTCCAGACGAGAATCAGATGACTTTCTCGTTGGGGCTTTATCAATCGACATGGTTTCAAGAATCTCACCTTGCTGGTCTTCAATAATGACTTGCAGGCCTTCTTGGTAAACTGTAGCATGAATGTTGGAAAGATCCTCGCCGACTTCCAATTTCTTGGACACCTTACGCTTAATTTCATCAACTGCATCCTGAGGAACATTAGGATGAATATCAAGAATCTTCGAAGCCTCAGATCCAGTAACAGTGGTGCTTCCTGGAGAGTCATCAACTTCCGGTCTTGACAGAGCAACTCTACCAAGTTGCAAAATCTCCGGCTGAGGACGCTGTCTCTCAGTGTTTCCTCCACCAAGGTCAAGCTCTTGACCGGATACAGGGTTAGCACGCCTGGTCCTCTTTCTATGTCTCTTCCTTCTAGCTCCACCCGCAGGACGCACCTTGACTCCACTGGTTTCAATAGTGTTTGTTCTAGGCATGTGTTCCTTCTCTTCGTCGTCAGGAATGGAAGTGTCGATTCTATGCAAGGAGAAAGAAGTGGAGGTTTTCTCGAGTTTCTGCAAACGAGACATCCACGAGGGACCCTGGTCTTGCGTATTGGTAACAGTGAACGACATGGTGATGGCCATTCTGTTCAATCTCTTACCTAAGGTAAGCACAGCCACCGAGGAGCCATGAACAACAATGGAGGTAATGACAATGAAGCAGATAATGGGCCAGATAGAGTAAATGAGCTGATAATGAGGAAAGCTGGGATCAATATGTCTGAGGGGGGTTTCTTCTTCGGTGAAGTGATCTTCAAGGTCTTTACGGGCCAAAATGGCTGCGAAAATGGCACCCACACCAATAGGGCCGAAATGGCCACAGAAAAGTGCTTCTCTCCACGATTTGATATCGGGGGTCACCGGCTTGAGTGCAAGCACCGCCGGGATACGTCTCAAGAAGATCACAACCACGGCCAAAACCACCAACCTCCAAACGTCGAGACCTAAAATGGTGTTATCGAAGTCAGCCCAAGGCACGATGGCACCAAAATAAACGAAGAAAGTCAAGTTCAACAATAAGTCGATGACGGTGGAGACATGGGATTCTTCAGTTTTTCTAGCAAAGTCACCGTTCCAGCCAAAAGCCGTTCCAGCCGCAAATGATACCAAAAGGTCGTCAACACCCAACATGGAGCCAATACCAGCCGAGTTGAAGGCCAAAAACACGAAGAGAGCCAAAAATGACTCTCTATCGATCAAATTCTTTTTTTCCGCAAATGCAACAGCCTTACGCAAAGTGTAGCCGAGAAAGACTCCCAACAAGGTGCCAAAGAAACACTCCCACAAGATTGTAAGTGTAAACCAGTCTTTCACAATTTCAC
This sequence comes from Sungouiella intermedia, assembly GCA_900106115.1. NCBI lineage: Eukaryota > Fungi > Ascomycota > Pichiomycetes > Serinales > Metschnikowiaceae > Sungouiella > Sungouiella intermedia. The sequence goes on along the minus strand of LT635757.1, from coordinate 563,198 downwards.
CTGCGTGGCCCTTGTGAATGATCAAGCCCAACGACAAATAAATGAAAGGGAATGCCATTCCATCATTACATCCAGACTCTGCCGTCAACAAGTTTCTCAAGTGACCTGGAACACGCTCAGCAAATTTACCTTTACCAACCACAGCCGCAGCCAACACTGGGTCTGTGGCAGTGACGCAGGCAGCCACAAGCAAGGCTGAGGGAAAGTCAAAGTGCGGAATGAGAATCCAGATGAAGAGACCAACCACAATCCAGCCACAAGTCATCACAGGAAGCAAGAGAATGGCCACTGATAACCAGTGCTTCTTCATATATTTGCGAGGCAATTCAACAGCGACAGCCACAATCTGGATACATAATACAATACGACAGATTTCCAAGGTGATCTCATCGGAGTTTCCCCATGAGGCTGGATCAAACCAGTCAAGACAATGAGGTCCCAAAATCAAGCCCGCAATGGTGGCCACAGTGGCCTCACCGATATAGAGCTTCTCCTTCACGAAAAGTGAACCTAACGAGAAGAGCGTACAAAAGATGCCAAGACAAGCATACGCTATATGAGGTTTATTAATCTGAAGTTAGTAAAGGGTAGAAAAGAAGGTGACGGAAATTCCGTGGCAAGGGAGTGGTCCCCACAAGTTAGAAACCCAAAAACTGAAACGAACATACCTCTAGCTGCTCCCACATGGCCGCAGATAAGTAGTAGACGGTAGAAATGTTCGACCTTGATGATAGTGAAGGTCATGGTGAGGTGTGCAGGCGAACCATCGAACTTAGCATTAGGTGCAGAGCAAAGTTTCAATGACAGGAAGCCCAGAAACTTTTCAAAGCTAAGCAACATTGGCACGCCCAGAAGTATGCTTGGAGCGAGCTGATTGGCTGATTGGCTATTTCAATTTGACATGGGAGTGCTGCTTCTTGTGTCTATATATGTTCGATAGATTTTGACGTAGTGCGAGTAATTTTGGTGCAACTATCACTTTTCTTTTCTTTCTGTATACTCTGTCCCTTCTCCTGTTATCGCATTACATCTGATAGCAAATCTTGCCCGTGGTTCCCCAGACTGCACCAAGACATTCTCCTGCTGAACATGAGGCGCGTTGAACTGATATTTTTTTATGTTCCCTTCATTGTTTTTAAGGGAAACGTGTCTACATTATTGCCTCACTTATGTACGGTTTTACACAAGAAAGAATTTGTGGAAACTACGGGTATTCCTTTTTCACCATATTGTCACATGACCTTCAATCACATGACAACTTGTCACATGACAACACCACGCTAATCTCCACACTTAATCAAGTTCCTAATGATTCCATACAACCAAAAACATGACTTCTCAAATTACCCTTCCGGCCGACGGAATGTGGGTCATTGGATATGGATCCCTCATTTTTAAACCTCCTCCATTATACCTGTTCCGCGTGACCGGAACCCTCAAGGGTTTCATTCGCAGATTTTGGCAGCTGTCTTCCGACCATAGAGGTACCCCAGAAAACCCTGGAAGAGTAGCCACCCTTGTGTCTCTTGACGATCTCAAATCCCACAAAAGATTTCATAATGATTTGCATTTGTACGAATTGGGAAACACTCACCGAGAGACGTCGTTGGCCTCCGATTCTGCCATCAGTCTTGAAATGAAAAATGATATTGATGATGTCAGTGTCTCCATTTCAAATCTCTCGGAGGACGACTTGAAAGTATGGGGAGTAGCATACTACATAGCTCCTGAGCACGTCAATGAAATGAAAGAGTATCTTGATGTGCGTGAGCAGGATGGATATTCCACCCATCGAATCATGTTTCACGTACATTCTGTGCCAGATCTTACGCCAGAAATTGAAAGCGTGCTTAGTAAAATGCCACGCAACAGTGACGGAGATTTGGTCATAGAGTCCATGATATATATTGGAACCATTGACAATGACTCATTCGTGGGTCCCGAAGATATCGAAAAGACTGCTGATGTTATTAGAACAGGAAGTGGACCTAGTGGAGCCAACTACGAGTACTTGCATGAAATCACAGCAGCTGTTCGTAACTTGGACCCTCTTGCAAGGTCTCGAGACTACTACTTGGAAGATCTCACCCAACTTGCGCAGCCTCACAAATTAGACTTATAGACAATGGATGCCATTCGAAGCTTATAGAAACTTACCCTTTTGAAACTAAGATGTATATTACCAGCCACAACGTATATTCCTATTATCCATGCTTATATATATAATTGAAACCCAATTCTAGATCTGCATCCCTATGCGTACTTTTGCTCATCTAAGGCACTTGAGAATATTCTTCGGATGTGGTGATCAAAATGTCAGCAAGTCGATCGATTTCGATCTGAACTTTCCTGAAATCTCCTGTCGATGCAAAGTCTCTCACCATTGGGAAAGTGTTCCATTCATGCACACCGTCGTCAAAGGGTGGTGCATTGTACGGTGTTCCGAAGAGCAAGTTGAAATATCCAGCACGCGATGGCTGACTATCTTGCCTCATGAGGAAGGTGAACGCAGCATTCATCATATTCTCATTAGCTGCTTTTCTTGAACCGGCCAACATCGCAGGTTCCATTGAGGAGGTGCTCTTGATGAATTCCTTCCAATGAGTGCGGAATTCGTGAAGTTGACGGAAGTTTTGGCGGAAACTTTCAAGAGCATTTTTGAGTTTGCTGTAGTCCACTTGTGCATTCGATGAGAAAAATGAAATCTGTTCGTTGACATATTTCTCCAAGTCCTGCTGGTAACGTAGCAAGTCCGACGCCAACCCAATGAAGTCGAATGGTAACACGGGATCCTCAGCCAAACGCAACCCTACACGAGCCAAAAGTTCCACAATCTGAATATGTTCCAGCATTGACGAGTCAAGTTCCTTCACAAAATTGCCGAAGCTATCGAGTGTTGAGCCGCGGGGGATAGGCTTGCCCCTAAAGCCAACATCCAAGCATGGGTAGTTCAATCGATTGATGAATGGAATGTAGTTCTTGTACTCGACCAAATTATTAGAAAAGATGTCCTTGTCACCATGCTGAGACTTATAGAGATCATATAAGGTTGCCATGTTGCTCTTCTGCTTCTTTTGTTCCTCTGTGAGACTAATTTTGCGAAGCTCTTCTCGGATGGTGCTCAGGAACATAGGATTTGTCAAGATAGTCAACACATCACCAGTGGCAATTTCGCTAACGTCGATGTATGCATAGCCTCCTTCAAATAATTGCTTTCTCTTCTCTTCTAACCATTCTCCGGACCCAGCCAAATTGTACTCCGTAGCATCGAATGAAACAAAGTAGATTGACCTCGACGGATACCAGTCATAGCGTCTCTGTAGGGAAGTGAAAACCTTCACAAGCTCCAACAAAGTTGCCGTTCCACTAGCCGAAGTGGATGCACCGTAGCCCAAGGAATCACGAGCTGCACCAAAGATAATTCCCTTACCAGCTTGCTCTCTGCCACTTATCGAACCCACAACATTCCAAATCAGATGCGTATTTCTCTTCTTGTTCAGAATATTCAACTTTAAAGAAACTGCTCCATCACCGGAATATCTCCCCTCACCAAAGTCAGCACCTGAGTTTCCAAGCTTTTTGACCAAAACCTCACCATCCTTCCAAGAGATTGGGATTGTGGGGATTTTAGCTGTGATTTCAGATTTTTCCCAGTTCGCACTGCCAATAGAATGAGACGACCATCCCGGGGTCAAAACGTCTCCATAACACACTCGAGTATGACCCACGTTAACACGCTGAATCATGTCATCATGTTTTTCTCCTGCCCACTCAATGGTTGGAGAAATAAATATCACGGCTTTTGCGCCAAGTTGGGTGGCGGCGTACACTTTATTGGATTCTGGAGTGACCCCGCCATACCTTATCAAAAGAATGGCATCTTTCACAGATACGCCAGCCTTGTCTAATCTCCCGAAATCCTCCATTTCTCCATAGTTCACGTAGATATATCTGGCGTCGATTTCTCCATTCGTACTTGGAGAAGTAGGATTGAAGGCTAGGTTCTGCATGCTTTTATCCGAACCCTCCGATAGCGTAGCAGAAAACGATCCGTCGGCCAACTTGACATATGTTCCCTCCTTATCTGGGTAGTTTAGAAAAGAGTCGAGCTCATGGAAGTCGACCTGTTGTACTCCATTGTTGTGGAAGTATGTCTCGACATATCTTACCATCGCCAAGTCACCGGTGGTGCCCGCCAAATGCGGCATAGACGAGAGGTACTCGATGTTTTCTTTGAGGGAGGCTGCCTCGATGTACTGCTTCATTGTGTCCGCTAGCATATCCACGTCGTAGAATTTGCCCGTGGAGAAAGCTCCGCCACTGGCGCCATTGACACCATCACTGTTTTCACTTCTAGTGACAAGGTACATCAATACAATGACAAATAACACATAGATTAAACGCTTGACCACTAACGGGTTGCCCAACTTTAAAATGGACAGCTCATACTTCATGTTAAAATAATTGTAGCCTTCGTAGATAGGATCTAAGTAGCGTGAAAGCGGCACTCCAAAGTTATCCTTGAAGGTATATACGAATGTTCTAGTGGCGAAGAACGCTCTTTTCACTAAACTTTCACGCTTGGGCGGCTCGTATACCTCGTCTTCGTCAATTTCAAATTGTTCAATGGGTGGGCCGGAAGTGAAAACGTCGCCAGCGTTTTCCAGGGCACCTGAATCATCATATGCTGGCGGAAACGCAGGCATCTGACCACCAGGATTCTGGCTGCCGGAATGTAGCTGCTGGTACCGACTCATGATATGGAAGAGCTCCTATGGGTATTTAGTAAGTAAGTAGTGTTTTAGTGCGTGATAGTTAGATATGGAAGGCACGTGACCTGAAGAAGACAAGAGCTTGGCATAAATGTAGGTGACCAGAATAAGAGAAAAAAAGGAGAGTGAAAATAAGAATCAATAAGGAGATTCGAGATTGAGAATAGGGAAAAGTTGAAAGTTTTTGGGGGGTTTTTAGTGGATGATTTCTGCGTGGAGTTTCTAAGTTACTTGTTGGCCCTGCGCCTTTATCTTAGAGGAAGCGCGAGCATATCGAGAGTTGAGAGGGAATGCCAAAATGTGCTTGTTAGGAGGAAAGAGAAAAAATTGAATCTTGGGGATTTGAAAGGAACGATAAGAATTTCGGAAATTTTCTCTACTTCAACGAACGAGAATCAACATTGAGCATTAAAAATCAATTAGTTTGGATTAGGTTTTTCATCTTGAGGCAGACTGCGAATCCCGGACCTTCAAGTAAGAAAAACTGATAAACAATATAAAAAATGGACAATCTGTTGAAACGGTTATCCTGGCTGAAATTATTATACTCTGACCAATGTCTTCAAGTTACATTGTGCTTTGCTGGCGGAATGATTTGATTCAGTGAATGTAGACTGGATCTTAAGGTGACTTACTAACGATTATAAGAGTCTCAAGAAGTTCAAAAAGGAACCGTAAAACAAACTTCGTACAAGCAAAATTTCTTGATACTTAGTCTTTCCCTTCTTTCTATCTTCCAATTCCAATCCCACCTCCATTAATCTGAACCTCCCCAAACCTATCCCTCTGTCCCTGCACATAACCAGCACGTTTATACCATTCCAGTCATTTCTCCATGTCTATCTAGCCCTCCCTGGGTAAATTCTCCAGCAGTCGCTATCTAACGAATTCATAGTCTCCCTTTATAGTTGGATACACCACAATATGCTAATTTCGCTCCAATTACGATGAGCAACCCCCCACAAGACGGCCTAACGCCCAAGGCTAAGTACAAGAAATCAAACAAGAACAATGACTACCAGTCGCTCAACAACGACGTCTCGCAGCGATTCGAGACTCAGATTAAGAACTCTAGAAAGCTTAACGGAAGCTCCCGCAAAAATCAGATCTCCATCAACCATTTGATGGAGTTTCAACTGTATCGGGATCTGCCTGAGTACCATCAGCAACATCACACTCCTCGCCGCAACTCCAACAACAACACCCGCAACAGACGTCCGAGGTTGTATTTGCATGGCATGCGCTTCATCAACGTCAACTACAAGTTTGTAGTGGACTATCGCAAGCCATACAAGACCCAACAGATGGATCCGAATGTGCCTGTGGATACCGAGGATATTCTTCAGATTTTGGTGCCCAGAGGCAACGCATGTCCCATTTGTCTCTCTGAGGACTTGGTTGCTCCTCGAATGATCACTTCATGCGGCCACATCTTGTGTTTGACGTGCCTTTTATCTCTTTTGGAGAGCGAAGTGCCGGTCCACAAGAAACAAGAGAGTAAAGTCATCGTGGAGAAATACAGAGACTGTCCTTTATGCGGATCAATCATCAGAAAGCATGATGTGAAACCTGTTCAGATAGACAATGTTGATGAACGGTTCGAGGTCCCCAAAATCAACGACGAGGTGGTTTTAACTCTCATGACTCGAAAGTCCGATAAAATCGTACCTTTGCCTAGCCATTTAGAACACTATGGCAATGCAATTGATGTGTTTCCTTGGGCATCGCAGCATGAGCCAAATCTACTGGAATATCTGAGGTTCTTTAAAGGAGATTTGAGCTATGTGGTAGCCATGCACGAGAAAGAGAAAAAGGATATTCTTGCAGCCTACGAGTTGGATAAAGAACTTTACCAGGATGACGGAACGTTCATGAAACTTGCCTTGAAGAACATTGATGAGGACATTTCCAAATGGTCGCAGAAGTTCAGCGAAGATTTATCACCACACTATCGTCCGGCTGATCGTGGCAATTCGTCTAACAGCTCACACACCCTCTACTACTATCAAAGTGGGTTCAAGTCATCAACGACGTACGTGCTTTCTCCGTTGGATATGAAAGTGCTCAAGTCCTGCTATAATCAGGACTACGCTCTGTTACCAAGTTCTGTAATTGCCAGAGTGGAAAACATTAGGTTTGAAGAGCTCACGGCAGAGACAGCGACTACGAAGTACAAATTTTTGTCACACTTGCCACAGGGTACATCTATTGGTTTTATGGAGTGCAACTGGAAGAACAATGAATATATCACTCAGGAAACTTGGGACACATTCAAGGCTGACCTTGAAAAGAGATCGAAGCAGTCGCAGAAGAGACTAAGGATAGAAGAGAAGAACCGCAGAAGAGCACTTAATGAGGAAGAGAAGAGAGCACGCGAGTTCATTGAAAGAGAAAACAACGGAACCAATGACGAATACCACAATTACGATCACGACTGGATGCCAGCTGCATCGTTCGGAAGCTTGACAATCTCAGACCACCGCGATATGCCAGCATTGGCCAGTGGAAATACGCAAACGTCTGCAAGTACCAACGATCAGAGCTCGGAAGAGCGTCCTGCCATGCAGAAGACCGTTTGGGGAACGCAAATCCCAAAGTCTGAAATCAAGAGTCTTGATGAAGAGGACGGCCAGGACTGGGATGCCGAGGAAATGATTAGAAGAGCCCGCGAAGAGATGGAGCGGAGCGAAGCGCAAAATGGACCAGGCAAGAAAAAGAAAAAGAAGAAGATTGTCTTGCTTTCGTCTGGCTCGGCTTGGACTTGATCATATATTTCAAAAAATACATTATTATCAATGCACCAGACTGAAGGTGATTAATAGAGATGATGGCATAGGGAAAAAAAGACTACAACTACAAACCTCCACTGCGAGAGCATAGATACTGATGTAACAATTCTCTATTAAATTGAAATTAAAGTGACCTTGCTATGGTCTTTCTCCAGTACTATGGACATTCTCAAGCTTCTCCATATATTCAGTCGCGCACAATTGAACTCCAACTATCAACCACCATGTCTACATTCAAAAAGGTCAACCTCAAGTATGTGTAAACGCTGTGGCCTAAAAAGTCCCAAGAACCTACTAACAACAGTTCTGTCAATGATTTGAGAACCGCTACCGACGAATATCTCCCGCTCACAATGGCCCAATTGGGATACGAACAGTCGTTCACGTTAATCGATACCAAGCTTGCCTTGGGATACCTGACGGTGGCCATTGCAGGGCTCTTGTTCTATATGGACAAGAAACTCGCCTTTAAAGACACGTATTACTATGTGATTGCGTGTGTGGCGTTGTATGGCATCATCTCGGCCATCTTGTACTACTTCACTGCTGGCCCCGAGAAGAACAACAAGTATGTTGGATACACTGACGACAAGAAGAAGATTTCTGTGTACACTTGGACTTCCAAGTATGATCCCATTTACCATGTGAAGATTCTTTCGAATGATAATGTGGATAGTGCTACATTGGTGGATATTCCATTCACCAAGTTTTATGATGCGTTTGGCTTCATTAACCAGGAGGTGTTTACAAAGTTGGTGAAGGAGGCATTAGAGAAAAAGAGTGAATAGGGAATGAAAGTCGTGAGCTGTGAAACGTGAAGTGTACTGATCAGAAAGATGTGCAACACTAAAAGTAAGTTGATCACAGGAATTTCAATAGTAAAGTCAACCTTGGGGACTTCCATTAGACTTTGTAAAGTAGTGTTATTATTATGGAATGTCTGGTATCTTTTTGTCCATCTGTGAAAACCAACGGCACCAATACTGGACAACCAGAGGTAGCACCTTGACAGACGGTAGGAAATTCGCATAGAATGGCTCACTGAGTGTCCCTGATTCCCCTCGAGAAACTTTCTCTACTATACATTTGGCCAAAGCGATGTGATTGACCAATGGGGCAAAAAATGTCCTGCTGGGCGAAATGTCCTTGAACATCTCGGTGGTGAGTTGACCGGGAGTCACCAAAAGCATACTGATCTTCCTATGATGATGGAGCTCGGCCGTCAAGCACTCATGAATTTGCGTGATAGCTGCCTTTGATGCAGAATACACCAGCAAGTTCTTGGGCCCGAGAGCACCAAGGATGGACGACACCGTCACCAAAGATAACTGGGAGTTCTTATGGAACTTCAAGTGATTTCTTACGACCCGTCTCACTATCTCAATCATTGCAAATGTATTGACGTTGAACAGCTTATTGATGGCTTCCTCCGACATGTTTAGCAACGACCCACTGTAGCAGACACCGGCGTTGTTGACTAAAACCGAGATATGCGTATTCTCGTTGCGTAGCAGACGTAGCGTAGCGTCCACACGGCTCTTCAACGCAGAATGCGATGCAATGTCACAACAGCAGAACTCCACTCGAGAATCAAACTTGAAGCGAGGCTGCTGAATGTCAAATATGATCACTTTTCCCACCTGGTGATCATAGACTAGACTCTTGACGACTTCAAGTCCTAGACCTGCCAGGCCACCGGTGACCAAGGCAACGTCATCTTTCCCGAGCAGTTTCCACTCAGCAGGAACCTTGAATATTTCATTTAGTATCGATACGATTTCTGCTATGGTGCAAGCCACGTATAGTAGAACATAGGTTAATTGGAATCGAGAATAGATACTGACTGTTAGTAAACGAATAAAGAGGCGGACCAAAACTGGAACATACCATAGTAGGAAGACGATTCCATATCCCCAATAGCGATTCTGGACGCCCAACAGCACAAGGGTGTCTATACTGAAAGGATAGTGCATTGGTTAGTGATTTCTCGGTTAAGGTAGAATGCAGATCTTAGTGAGATGACGGGAAAATAGCCAGATCATGAACGGAGGTGAATCACAAATGATATCGAATATTTATATCATTCAAGAAATCTTGCAAATTGAAATTTTCATCTGTTTATATAATTTTCTCTATTATTCTATTTGAGTCAGTTAATTTGCTATGTTGGAAATTTCGACAGCTTATCTGTCGCAACCATTAAGCAACTTGATACCTTCACAAACTTACGTTTCGTCAGCTCTATTCATTACATTTTCTAAATTACCATCCGCTTTTGCTGCATTAATTAGCCCAATGCTCCTATGGCTTGTTGTCACGGTCATAGTCATACCCTCTAGCCACTCCACTGTGTCCCTCCTCAACCAATGCACCTTCACCATCGTTGTTGTCCTGCCAGTCACTTCCCAATCCCGTCCATTCTCTCGTCTGCAAATGTGCTGCTGATGTCGAATAGGTGCCTCTCACAGCCACAGCAGAGGAGAGTTTCTTCACCAAAGCTCCCGTCTCTTCCTCTTCGTTCTCTTCCAGAGTAATCTGGAGATGCTGGAGTCTATGCAAAGGACGAGCATTGCTCACGTACTGGCCAGTTACAGGGTTGAATTGTGGCTCCTCGTCTTCGTCTTTGAGCTCAGTTGGCTCTTGTTCGGCCGCATCGGACTCATCTGCCTCAACTCCAAGATCATCAAGGATTCGGTTGAAATCCGTCACCCACTTGCCGGTCCACGACACCTCGTCACTGAGAGCCAAAAGTAACTCGTATGGAGTGACAATGGGCTTGAAATACTCGCTCGTTTGGTCCAAGATAATTCCCTGGTGGTCACATCCGAGAATACACCACATGTCAATGGCATCGAAATTAGCCAACTTGGCCACGTTGGGCTTTCCGACAACAAAAATGTAGTGTTTTTTACCTTCTTCCCGGATTTTCTTGCTAATTCCATTGACTAAGCTCTTGGTGTTGGCCAAAGATAGCGTATTGACAAGAATACCGATTGTTCCTGCTGCTCTAGCCATGTGCATGTATCTGTACCGACGCATCAAGTTGGGGAATGGACCTTGGGCCACTCTGTTTGATACCGGATCAAACACACTTACAGACTGGAACTTGGTGGTCAACTGGAGAAGACGAGGAGCCTCAGGCTGTGATATGTGGAATAGCTCATAAGTGGTGAGGACCTCATCGTACTTCGAGTTGATACCTGAATCTGACTCAGAATCTGACTCACCGTAAGAGGATGAGCCTTGCTCCGAAGCAATGATGCCCAGGAATACTCTGTTCATGGATCTTAGTTCGTTTCCACTGAAAGTATTCTGTTTGTATCCAAGCACAGTAGCATTGACATCCTTTACTTCCAAGTCTGCGACAAAAGTCGAGTACTCAGGCAACTTTTGAGCAATATCAAACAACAAATGAGTATGTGGAGCATCGGCCATGAGAACAATTTTGGATTCGGCAAACTCTTCCAAAGGATACCGAGCTTTGAACGCTTTAACAAGTTCATCGATGTCAACCGATGGTTTTCCAAAGATGTAAGCAGATTTGATCGACGCAGCGGGGTTCAAGCAAGCGTCACCAAAATGGACCACAAGATCTCCACTTACGTGCTCAGCAGCGACCTCATCAATGCAACATGACGAGTAGGAGGTGTCCGCCAAGATCCAGATTCTTTGCTTTTCTAATGGAGACTTTTCTGTACTACAGCCGTCTTTAAAACAGCTTGCCTCTTTCTTGCAAGATCCAGACAATACATGAGATCCACAAGCACAAGCGTCTTCTCCAGGAACATCATTTTGGGCCCTTTCTCCATCCTGTTTCTGCACCTCTGACGTCAATCCAAGACGTTTTTGAACTTCTTGAGCAACTGCAGCAGAATCACAAACCAAGGAATCAGGGAACTGAAATGTAATTCTCTTATACTTGAACAGTTCCTGACCTTCAGCATCGGCAATTTTCTCGCTCAACAACCCCACAAGCTCCTCAAGACTGTAGTATTCGTAGATTTTCTGGAGATAATCTTCACCCGCCAAATGCTGGAGGTGGTTTCTTTTGATCTCGGCCTTGTCTACCTTTGCATAAGAAAATGCCTCCTCATCCTGGTGAGTGGATAAAGAAGGCGCCACAATATCACTGACAGGCATTCTAAACTGCTTTGATTGTATATTGGACTGTACTTGATTTTTTTGAGATGATCTTCGGTCTTCGCACCTACTTACTCTGCCCACTGCGCAGAAACAGGTCGGTACACCACTACCGACCCACTAACAATATTACCCAAAACATACTCGCCTTTTCTCACAGTACGAACACCCTGTACATTTTGTTCCGCAACCAAGATACGATCGCCAATTTTGTCAATGACGACGGACGTGTGGTTGGGGTCTCCTGCTGTCTGGGTAGACCCATTCGCACGATCTTCAAATTTGGCTCTTGTAAATTGTAGAACATCTCCCTTCCGGATCTCATCGTGGGGACCATTTTCGACAACGGCTCCACCATTTTCTCCACGAAGCTTGAGAATTGGATATCCATGGTGATAGTACGTGGAAACAAACGCGTGCTTACCACATCCTTTCTGAAGAGCATTGTGGGCCAAGTCCCAGCACTCTCCACTTCCGACCTGACTACCTTCGTTATGCAAACACCAGGCAGCAACATGACCGCCGAACTGATTGCTGGATGCTATCAATTCTTGAGTAGTGAGTGGCTTGTTGGTGAGTGGAGAAGGAACAAAGTGGGCAATTTCAGTTGCAGCTGTCGAGGCTTCATTATTCTTCCAATGGATCTTGTAGGTGACCTTCGACAAGTCCTTGAGAGTAACCAAAATCTCCCTAGTGTGGTCAGAGAAGTTGCCCAAGGGAGTGGTTCTCGTAGAGTACAGGTACGACGACGAGTAGTTTAAACCTTCCAACGACTTCGGAAGTTGAAGAGGCGAGGAAGTATTAGTAAACCAACCAGATGATAGCTCCAAATCTAGATCTGGGGGTAAGGATGGCACCACTGCAGGTGTAGGTGCTGGTGCACGGTTATAGTTCCTTGGAGGAGGAGGTGGTGGAGGTGTTGAAAGTTTTGTAGGCTTTGGAGTAGATGCTGAACGCGATGGAGGAGGTGGAGGGGCAGGAGATCGTCTCGGTGAGGCCACAGGAGGGACAGCAGAAGCAGCAGAAAGCACAGGTGTAATCAGACTAGCAGGATTAATAGGCGACTCCACGTGCAATTTGGGCTTGACAAGTGGTTTGGGCTTAACCGGCGGCGACTTCTTCTCCGAAGACGAATCCGAATGCAACTTGGCAGACTTCGGAGGCGAATCTGTAGTTTCCCTGGAGATTGAGTCCACGGAGTGACGAGCAGGTAAAGAGGGTGCAGCTGGTTCTATGGTGTGACCAGGTAAAGAAAGTTTGTCATCAGTAAATGCCTCCGGCTTCAGTCCAACCACAGGTTTCAGTCCAACCACGGGTTTCAGTCCAACCACAGGTTTCAGTCCAACCACGGGTTTCAGTCCAACCACAGGCTTCAGTCCAACCGCAGGTTTCAGTCCAACCACGGGTTTCATTCCAACCATAGGCTTCAGTCCAACCGCAGGTTTCAGTCCAACCACGGGTTTCAGTCCGAATACTGGCTTCGAGGGTTTTGTGGGTGGCTCCGGTGACTTCGAAGCTTCAGAATTGACAGTTCGTAAACTGGCTATCTGTGCAGCGAAATTTGGAACTCCGGACGAGGCTGTCACGGCAGGAAGTTGAACTTCTGGCTTGCTTTCCACTTGCTCAAATTCATACGGTGGAGGAGGCGAAGCTGGCAAATTCTGACGAGCATCCTCATTCAGAATAGACTCGGTTCGATTAAAACTTGGCTTGAGAGGCTTGGCCGGCTTTGAAGGCTTTGGTGGAGGAGTTTTCTTTGTGTCCTGTCTAGCTGGTAGTTGTGGTGTTTGCGAGATAGCCGTTGACACAGAAGGTGGAGCGGCAGAAGGTCGAGCAGCAGATACAGGTGGCGACATAGCATCCCCAGCTAACGAGCCCAGTTTGGTCGAGGAAAGCGGCTTATGATGTGAAGAACGCGATGGATCTTCATTTCCTCTATAAATTCGAGGGGGTGGAGGTCCAAACTTGTTAATATCTATATCAACAAATTTAATTGGCTTTTTCTCTACCGCAGGTTCATTTGTATCGGCAGTGGAGGGTGCTGACACTTCTGAAGATACAGATGTGATAGAATTTCTCGCTGGCAACGATGGAACAGATGGAACGGGCCTGGAGTTTGGTGGAGAAATAACTGTAGGGGTCACACCTGGAGATACTGGGACCGAAATACCCAGTGCTCCAGCTTTCGCAACTGGCTTGGGGGGTGGATTCACACGATCTTTTCTAACAGGAGGAAGTGCAAATTGACTGGCATCTGGAGCCGGTTTTGGAATGTACTTCTGCTCACCATCTTCACCAATCTCGTAATGTCCAGCTCTACTCTTGGTGTACAGCTTTGGAGTATCAACTGGACTAGTGACGGAAGCAGGTTGTTGGTCCGGAACCGCAGAAACTACAGTTGGAGCAACTGGAACGGGAGCAGCAACATGTCCGTACTGAGGCTGTGGTTGTTGGGACTGGACCTGAGGCTGTACCTGAGGTTGTACCTGAGACTGTCCCTGGGGTTGAATTGTTCCTGGTGCCTGGTAGTAGACTGGCTGAGTCTGTGGTATAGTCTGAATTGACCCATTTCTACCTGGAAGTGAGGGAGGACCCTGAGGATTTGTTTGGTATTCTCCATGTTGAAGTTGAGACTGAGGTTGCTGAGGTTGCTGCGGTTGCTGCGGTTGCTGAACATCAACAGTTGATTGAGCGCTATTCGACTGCCCCAGAAAATGGTTCTTGAATGAGTTCAGAATTTGACTCTGAAACTGATTCAGAAGATTGTTCTGGAACTGTGTCTGTAATTGAGACTGGAAATTCTGACCCTGTCCTTGATTCTGTCCTTGAGTGTTCTGACCTGCGACCTGGCCCTGAATGCCCAGACCCTGACCCAGGGCATTCTGGTTTTGCCCTTGGCCCTGATTCTGGCCACTATTGTGGTTCAGTGCAAATTGATTGACGCTCTGATTAACTGTCTGAGTGACAGCACCAGCTACGGCCAGCGAGAATGCGTTGGAAAGTGCCAGAGGAATCACATTCTGATTTTGATTCTGACTTTGATTTTGCTGATTTTGCTGATTTTGCTGATTTTGATAGACAGGCACCTCCGGAATGGCCCTAGTTGGCAATTGTGGCTGTGAAATAGAAAGTTGAGGTTGGATCTGTCCAGGTTGCAGGTATTGACCCTGTGGTGGAGCACATTGTCCTTGTTCTGCGGGAGCATATTGAACTTGACCGGGCGCTTGCCCTGGTGTTTGTACTGGTGGAGCATATTGCTGACTGTAATTTTGCAACTGAGGTTGTTGTTGTTGTTGTTGTTGTTGTTGTTGTTGTTGTTGTTGTTGCTGCTGATAAGCTGGCGGAGGAACTCCTTGATCTTGCCCTTGACTAACTTGACCTTGTGGATGTGCGGAAACACTCAGATACTTCGACCTTTCACCTTTGGAAGGAACATCATACGTTGCAACATTTCTCTTTGGAGGCAACGGAAGGTTGCTTAAGTTCTGTGCTGGTGCCATTGGCGGTAATGGGGCCGACGATCCAGGCTCAGATTCCTCTTGAGGGGAAAGACCTTTCCGTTTTGCTTCACTGTTTTTATAAGTTTTGTAACCAGCTTTACCTAGTGCCTTAGTACCGCTTCCAATTCCCTTGGCAGTGGCTATACCAGCCTTTTTGAATGTGCCCTTATTTTCTTGCCAGAAAGACATTGGTTCGTGACCTTAGTACAGGAATTGCCAGTGCTGAAGTCTGTTATGGTGCTATATATTGCAAGCAACTATTTTTGAAAAGTTATATACTGAATTCAATAATTCTATATTCTTGGGAGCTTTAAGAGAATTATACGATTCTAGAGTTCTCTAAAGTGCACCGACTTGGGAGATGGAGGCACGTTGTGCTAAGTCTCAACATATGCGTCTTATAATTGCTTTTCAGATCTTGTGTTAAGAATAAATTACAGTAGAATGAGTTGTTAGGTATATTATAGTTATCCGAAGACTTTTCTAAACTGGCCCCAATGATACGTAAGACCTTTTTTTCTGTTATCAATTGCTATCCTCTAGTCCACAACCAATACCAAGAGATAACTCAACAAGCTACCAGCAGCCAATCCCACGCTCAAGAAAACGGTAGTAAAGCCACCAGCAGCCTCTCTCTCGTCATCGTCGTCACAGTGGTCTCCGACCACCATGAAGCACGAAGTGCACAACTGGCCATTGGACAACCCAAACAAGAACTGGAGCATCACATACCAAAAGTCGGAAGGAATGAGTGCCAGTTGCCCCTTGGGGTGAATGTTGCAAGTCATGAACAAAGGAATGAAGAGTAAGCGACCCACTGAGTACCAGATGAGCACTTTTGGGTTCTGGATAAGAAACTTAGAGTTGGTTGCTCCGCATAAAATCCGCCCAAGAAGATCACCCAAGTTCCACACCAAATATATAAATGGAATGTAAATGCTTTTCTTGAAGAGGAAGAACTTCAGGTCAGTGTTAACTGACTCCACAATAGAAGCAAATACTGGGAACAGCAAGGTAATGCAGAAAGTTAAGAAAATCGTCAGAACAATCAAGTGAAGCTTTTTCCACAACACACCAAAAGGCACGTATTTCTCTTGAATCATGACTTCGGGCTCCTCGTCTTCGTCAGGATTCTCTCCTACGTGTTCTTCATTCATGACCTCATCCAAAGCCTTGTAGATTGCATCAGTTCGATAGTGATTTGTCAACGCGAGCAATGCGATAGAAACAATGGAAACCAAACTGGCAGTAATATAGTAGATGAAAACTCCAAAGTTCTTCTGGACGTAGTAGTCATTGTCTCCCTCCTTTGCATCTTCCGATTTGATTCCCTTCTCTCCCACCAACAAGATGGAGATAATCAACGCCACCGATGGGAGTGTCCCCGCAATAGCTTGTCCCACCATGACAGCGTTTGTGTACAACTGGCCAAGCACATTCACAGTGGCCATGGTTCCGTTCTGGGCAAGACAGGTTGCCATAGCACTCACGAGCACCATCACCATGAGACCAGCAAAAAACACCAAGTCGTCCATACGGATAAACACATCCATTACACACGAAAATGCCATGAAGATAAACACACCAATCGTGATACCGAGGCCTGCATTGATCCTGAAGTTGTAGTTGACTCCACTCTGGATTTGTGACAAGTAATAGTTGAAGCATGTAGACATGATAGTCGACACGGACATCATGGTCGACGAGTACATTTTAACCAACGATGGTGAGTGGGTAAATCGGTCTCCGTAGTATGCTGAAGCCGAAAGAAAACAATTCCATGGCCAGAGTAGAGCGATTCCAATGATGGTGAAGGTTACATACTTCAATTGTGAAAGAGAAATCTTGACGGGCCCTGCGCGGAACACCACCGGGTCGTGCACGATGTGGTGGGCTCCTCTTTGGGTCATATCGTCGAGCTCGATTTGGTCCAGCAATTTGAGAGTGAAAGAGGCGGGATAACCTGGCTTTAAATACTTTTGATGGATGTCATGGACGATGATGCGCGCTTCTTATCATGTCCTGCTATGTGCCGGAATGTTGCCGATAAGCACCTCGCAACATGATTTGAGATGTGATATGATTGAAGAGAAAGGTCATTTGAATCATTACATTTGTGTTTCATAAAAAGAAATCTTCTTATTCAGTCGCTAATATTGCTTCTCGCTTCTTGGCTGGGTTGACGATATTCAATTCTGATTCTTAGGTGAATATTTTGGTGAATAATTAAGTGAATTATACAGTGTTTAATTTGAATGCTATACTTACGTCAATGATGATTGGGAGCGGACCTTGCGTGGTGGTGTGAAAGCGACTCCGGAATCCTTCTCAATGTGGGGGTCTGTAGCATAAAGCCTTCTCAACGCTTGGTTCTGCGATTCTATGAGCTGCTGGAGGTCTTCCTCTATTCGGAAGAACAATTTGAGCAGAAGATAGTTAGGTTCCTTGATAGGAAGCCGAAGAGGAGAGCTATCACCAAGCCAATACTTAGGATCCAATGTCTGATCGTTATCTTCATGCTGGAGTTTCAGGAGCAATTCTGTCCATTCTTCCACCGTATACCTTTTCTGCGGATCCTCGAGTCCGTCAAGCATTACTACTCGTAGCGTATTGAGCCTGTCGAGAATCCGACTGGAGATTTGAAGACGCTCCAGAATAATTCGCTGGACATCGTTAACATTGGTACCGTTCGGAAGGTTGGTTATTCCCGAAGAATCTGATTGAAATTGGTCAGTTATCACCTTTGCCTTTCCAACTTCAGTGTCAGCTCCCTCCAACACTGCGTCTATCCCTTCTTCTTCTAGTGATGTCTCTACATCCACATCCTCATCTAGTGCAGTCTCTTCCTCCACTTCTTCCACCTCGATATTCTCTTCTAAATCCTCCTGGTCTATCTTCCGTTCCACCTCAGCATCCGAAGTCTCCAATGGCCAGCATGAAAAAGCAGCCACCCAAGTTCTCCAACTAAGGAGAAAAGTAGCAATGGTGTCCACGCGGTCTGCAAACTCGTAGAGCTTATCACCCACATTGGAGATCAAGATGGTCATCAAGGGAATGGCAGTGATGGCCCATTGTATAAAAAAAATTCGTCCAAATGCTGTCGATGGATGGAAGTCTCCGTACCCAATTGTCACAAGACACAAGAAGCAGAAGTAGACAGAATTGAAGAAGCCCCATTTCTCCACGAAATGGAAGATAAGTGCTCCAATTAACCAAAAGGACAAAAATACAGTGATAGAAATCACGAGTGAGACATTTGTTTGATGAAGTCTAACTTTTGCTCTTAATAGTCTCATTTGACGAAACGATTCTTCTGTGGTCAAATGCACATTTTTCTCCTCCAATGTTTTCAAGACTCGAATTCTATTTTTCTCGACAAAATGCCAGAAAATGCTCGGACCAGCCGATGAAAGTACAACCTGACGAATAGTCGCAACAATCAAACCCATGATGATCACACCTATAAATGAGAAAATAAGTGCAAACACTTTGGCACCCGCAGTGATGGGCACGATATCTCCCAAACCAATGGTCAACATGGAGACCGTACAGTAATACAATGAAGTACCGTAACTCAAGTTGGAAATAAGATGCGTCATGGAAATACTGCCTACCGCCTGCCAAACAGAGAAGGCAATGGTGTATGACATGAGCAGTCGTTGTTTCTTGTCGAGATTGAATGTTGGCGGATACTTATCAAGCTTATATCCTATGAAGTTCACCATAAGTATAACCGAGCAGGAGTAGTACATGACAGTGGTGAATACGGCTAACCAGAAGCCCTCAGACCGTTCGAAGGTAGCATTTGGTCCAGAAAACTCACGGTTAGTGAGGAGCACCGCTATTAGGAGGAATGTTGCTGCCAATATCCAGCAGATGATCGAGACACTTTGAGTGACCAAGTATCTCATTTTTCCTGAGAAATTCATCACGAGAGACATATTTCCCACAATTCCTAGAACGAACGATGCAATGTTGAGAGAGAAAACATAGCCAATGTCCAGCACTGCCTTGCCTGTTTCAATACTGATTCTCCAGTGTTCTACTAGCCCAACCAAGGAGATCAAATTGCCCAAAGGAGCCATACATGCGGCCACTAACGGGAGAAACGACGATATTAAGAGCCAGATGATAAAGTGATCTTCTCCAGGTTGGACAGTCAAGTTGGTTACGGTGATGATGGGAACATGCAAAGTGTGCTTCAAGGCCAATGTGGATCTTGGAAGGGCTACTGATTCGCCCTCATGCGACTGGAGTTCCCTTAACAGATCATAATAGGTGTTAGATAATACTGGCAGTAGTTTGTCCTGGTAATTGAGTAAGGTTTCACTTCTTAATTCACGAGCAACATTATTTTGCAGGATACCGAGAGCTTTCTTGGCTGAAGTTAGCCTTTTTCGTAGGAGGGGAGGTGGCATGGATAGATTTTATGTATGATGATGCACGCTGTTCATTTGTTGTCAAGGTAATGTATAGTAGTAGTGATGAGCATGATGATGCGCAATATGGGGAAGCATCAAATGTATGGAGGCGAGAGAAGAGGAAGTAGGTGAGAAATAAAATTTAGAGAAAGAGAAAAAAATAGATGAGAGATAGAATTGAAAAAATAAAACAAAAATAAAGTTCTTTAAACAACACATTGTAGAGAGCCTACTTGGTATGTTCACTGTAAGTATGGAAGGGGTTTCTGCTTTAGATGAAGAAATCTTCATTGAATATACTACAACTTTGAGTACACAACAATCGAGTAGAAATTGTCAGCCAATACTTGCTAAAACCACAGAACGTTGAAAACCTTGGAATAGGAGTACTAGAGACTTCAAAGCTTCACATATTCAGATCTCCATGTATGCCAAATCTGTAGACAACTTACATCACCAGGTAATTGTAATTCTCATACAGATTAACTTCCAAAATAATTAAACTGATCTTCTGCAACTCAAATTCAACTCCCCATTTATCTCGAACGTGTTCTCATCATCTACATTACAACAGTCTCTACACCATTGTCCTCTCCAATGCATTCTATTTACAGGTTATCATGTCGTGCTAAAGCGTGAAAGGAACCTCATTGCGAGGATCAAGTACATACTTTCTCAAAATGTTCTTGACAGTGTGGGGCTGCAACTCCTCAGCGTTCTTGTTTAGACTGGCCAAAACCTCCAGACGTTGTGCAGCAAATTCAGAGCTCATGAACTTGTCGAGAATTTGCTTGATGTGGGCAATCCTGTTCTCCACAACACTCAAGTCCTTAGCGGCCTCGTTCACCTCGAGTTTCAACACAGGCTCTGGCGATGGCCATGATGTGATTCCATACTTCTGCTTGATTTCATTGATCTGGTCAAGAAGTGCCTGCTTGTCGGCTTCTGGGCTCTGAATAGACTTGGAAATACGGTCCAAGTTCTTCAAGTCCTCCACCTTCTCGATAGTAGCCTCAAAATCTTGTTTCTTCTGCAAGTATTCCGTGATCTTGAGCTGTTCTTCCTGGGCAACCTTCTGCTTGGCCAACGTCTCGTAAAGTGCAAATTGCTGACCCTTGTTGACCTTAATTTCTGCAATAGCAAAATATTTACGTGCGGAAATCTTAGGAATGGTTTCGATTCTCACAATATCGCCTTCTTTGCACAAGTTTCCTTCATCGTGAACAAGGTAATCTTTTCTTTGAATGACTTCCTTGTGAACTCTCTTGTCGTAGGCTTTAGTCTGAACACGGACCTTGACGGTCTTGTTCATTTTGCCTTGGGAAACGACCAAACCCACAAAGTTTTGTCTAGCCATTATGTAATTACAGATTATGTCAGTTTGAGATTTGTTCAAAAAAATTTACTGAGGCGTGCACCAATCATAAAGTGTGTAGCAGAATGGATATAGGATATTCTACCCAGACTAGATATGGGGAATTAGAGACGAGCTATGAAATCATTGAAGATTGGCTAATTTAAAGTACTCAGGAATACAAATAAAAGGTTATACAAAATGGACGATCAATAAAGTACTAAAGTATATCGTTGTAAAATATCCAACACTCGCCATTCGCAGCCTTCAAGGTGAAAGTGCCGAGACTAATAATCCAGGCCAATTAATCAGACAAACAATTATTACTCTATTTATTGTCTGCTGCAGCAGTATCCACATTCTGAATGTACTCATAGTAGAACGCTGTCAACTGCAAGTGCCCGTCAAACTCAATCTTCTCGTCCACACTATGGATGTTGCTCTCCAAAAGGTTGACAATCATAGGCAGGTACCTGTAGATGTTCTTAGTGAGGTTCCAGTAATACTTTGTGTCAGTATTGGCAGGCATAATGCTGGGAGCAGTTATGATCGGATAATCCGTCGAGTTCTTGAGGACTAAGTTCTCAAAAACATGTCTAGTGGTTCTAGCCAAATACTCCCAGACATTGTCGTCAGCAGGACTAACTGGAGCGTATTCCAAAACAGGCTCGGAGAAGAGCTCTGTTTTAATTACACCCTTGGACTTCTCGGGAGTATAGACTGTTTTGCCAAATGCAGAAACCTCCAAGTCGTACTTTTCACCAATGGCTCTGACTCGCGAAGCAAAGTGGGACTTGACGAAATCCACTGTTTGGCCAACGGTGATCCTATGGTTGACAACCAAATACACGTTTTCGGGCAATGCATTGGCTTTCTCTCCGCCGTTAATCAAATCCACGGCCTGAGAGGTCTGGATCAAGTATTTGGTGAGTCTGCTCTTAGCCAACATCTCCACCACCTTCAGGTTGGCCAATTTGTCAAAACCAGCACGAAGAATAGCCTTCCTCTGTAATTTAGACAACCTTTCACCACTGTTCAGTGCTAAACATTGCAAATAGCCGAGAATGGGGTTTCCTTCGATCAATTGTGGTTGGAATGGATCCTGCTCGATGTTGTAAGCCAATTCGCCCATAATTCCCACTGCACTATGGTCAGGTGGCACGGAAGAATGACCGCCGGGCATGTTCAAGTCCACCCGAATGTCGGCGTATCCTTTCTCACCTGTCGAAGGACATGCAACAAGCTGTTTCGTGATGGGATCCATCAACAAACCAGGACCTTCGTCAATGAGAGCGTAGATTCCATTTTTGCCGAATTTTTCCTCCAAGAACTTGCTCAAAGTTTGAGCGCCGTAAACGCCTGAGATTTCTTCATCGAAACCAAATGCCATCACCACACCACGAGTAGGAGTATATCCCTCGCCAATAAGAAGTTCCACGGCTTCCAATGCCGCAATCAACGAGTTCTTACAGTCGGATGCTCCACGACCGTAGACGTACTTGCCGTCATAATGTCCCTCAAATGGTGGATAAGTCCAGTCACTCAAGGTCTCCTTTTGGACGGGAACAACGTCCTGGTGAGCTGTGAGCATCAATGGCTTCAATTTCTCATCCAGACCCTTCCAGTAGAACACTAAGCCATAAGTATTGACCTTAAAGATTTCCAGGACCTCGTGGACCTTAGGAAATGCCTTTTCCAAGTAGCTATGGAAATCACCAAAGTTTCTCCATAATTCGGGAGCCTCATCGACATCAGGCAAATGATCCACCACCTGAGTGTCGACCTGAACTGCACCTGCAAGATTCCCCACCGACCAAAGGCGATAAACTGGATCT
Organism: Sungouiella intermedia; assembly: GCA_900106115.1. NCBI lineage: Eukaryota > Fungi > Ascomycota > Pichiomycetes > Serinales > Metschnikowiaceae > Sungouiella > Sungouiella intermedia. The sequence continues at coordinate 540,387 of LT635757.1, read as the reverse complement.
TCCAAGATTTTCACCACCGTGGAGTTGTCAATATAGAAATTGTCAGGTGCCAATGGTTCGAACACAGGACATACGTTTGGATCGTCAAGTGGTTGCAAAATGATCAACACATAGTTAAGTACGTTGGTGGTGGAAAGGATGCCAAATACAGCCACCACGAACACAAGAAACCACAGCATGGGAGTAGTAGTAACGAAAACCAGCGGAGTGGGTCGGCATTTTATCTAGTAGGTGGTTGTGCACATTCATTGGGTCTACTGGGGCGCACAACTTAGATTACGCCGATGTCATTGAGGTATTTGGAGAACATAGAGGTATGAAACTGTTGGTGAGGTAGAATTGACTTGATGAGAGATCTCTGGAGTTAAAACGGCCAAAGAATGTTCGTGTATTTGTGGTTAATCTGTTGGTACACTGGAAGTTAAATTGGGTATTCAAGGGTATATGTAGGTAAGATTCCGTCCGGCCAGCAGAACAATGCGGAAATGGAGAATACGTTAAAAAAATATCAATGTGCAGGATATTGATTGCTATGACTGTTATACTTAGAAATAACGGGCCACCAAGTGGTACATGTAGTAGTGGATATGCTTAGAGGACCCGTTTTCTATACAAGACTGGTATATTTCGCTGGACTGTTAAGTGATATCTTTGACAATTCTATACTTTTGTCATGTTCTATAGCTTTCTTTCATGTTTTTTCGGTCAATTATCTCTTCTAATGGCTTCAACTCGACTTTCTTATATTCAAATATTAGGACCTCCTGTTTTCGAGACCTTATCTCAACTTTTTCTTGTCTTTTAAAGACCTCTTTATTCAACTTTCTCTAGCTTCTCATCCATTCTCACTCACTGTAACTCTTTACCACTCTTTCTACTTCTATTTTATCTAAATATTTATTGTTAAGGTTCTCATCCACGAACTTCCAAAAGACACTTGGCGAACTTATCCACCAATATCTTATTTTCTTCAACAGTTCCAATGGATACTCTCAATGCACCTGTGCAGTTGGGCTCCTTTCCTCTGAATCTAACAACAACCCCATTCTCCACTGCCAACTTGTTATAGAGTTTGTTGGCCACCTCGTTCGATGGAACACCGTCCTTATCAAGAATCTCAATAAGAATGAAGTTGGCGTCCAACCCTCCAATATTGCGTCCAACGCCTGGAAGCTTCTGCAACTCACTCAACACAACTGCTCGCTGGCTGATGATCTCATTGACGAATTTTTTCATCACCTCAAGTCCTGTTCCCGGAGCAGTAGATCTGCTGGCCACAGCAGACGTTAATGACGAGATGTTGTAAGGATACTTCATAGCATTCAAGTATCCAGACAATTCTTTACTGGAATAAGTAATACCCAACCGAATTCCAGCGAGACCGAATGACTTGGATAGCGTCTGCATCACAACAAGGTTGGGGTACTCGTTGACCAACGTAGACACTGACAATGACTTCCGTGGGTCGTCACTCAGGGTGAAATCTATATATGCTTCATCCACGATCACCAAACCATTCCACTTCTCTTCGGCAGACTTCAACAACTCTACAATGCCATCAACACTCAACAACTTGGCCGTAGGGTTTCCAGGAGACGTCAAGTAGACCAACTTGATGGTGGAGTCTTTGGTTACAGCATCCAATACACCTGCTACGTCGACTTCGAAATCTGGAAGAGTCAATGGAACCTTGACCATCTGCACATCGTTGACGGTAGCACAGATAGAGTACATGCCGTATGTGGGTGGACAGATCAACAACTTATCCTTTCCTGGAGAACATACGCATCTCATCAACATGTCGATACTTTCGTCAGATCCGACGCCAAGACATAAGTTCTGGGGAGTGAGCTTGTTCTGCTCGTAGTCGTCCAAATACTTGTTGGGCAAGGCATTACGAAAAGCAGCGATTTGTTCTTTTAACTCGATCTGGTGGGGGTCCGGGTATCTATTCAACTCCAATGCCTGTTCCCAAGTTGATATGGATTCCAAGGCTGGACCGTGGGTGTTTTCGTTAGCATCCAACAAGATTCCCTCCTTGAAGTCATCACGGGCACACCTGTAAGGTTCGAGGGTGCGGATATTTTCTCTGACCAATTGCAGCAAGTTGAAAGCCATTTTGGTTGTGAAATGTGGAGGAAGTGAAGAATTTATGCGAAGTATGAGTCAAGTCGATAACCATCTGCACACAATAGATTAGTCAGAGATAACGGCTGGAGAGGCTTGATAGGGCAATTTAGGGGTTGATCGATTGAGTAAATTCAACTTTGATAATATGAAAAGCTCAAATCGATATTGAGTTATTTCCCTATATCATTTTTTTCATTCGATGTTTCCGTGTCTCCTTGGGGCGACTCTTCAGTTGGTGGTGGAAAGAAACGGACTCTCAATGTACGAGTCTTGCGTGCTCCACTTGCAAGACTTGACCTTAGCTTCTTCTGGAGTCTTTTCTTAAAAGTGGGAAAATTCCATCTTTCCCACCTATTTTTCGGCTTGGCAGAACATCCACTGGACTTCATCATGGGCTCCATATACCCACTCCATTCATCTGGAAGTACCGAGTACTCAGTTCTAGCCTCGGCAATATCTTCTACATCTTCAACAGTGGGGTAATTTTGGGGTAATGGGCGATGGGTTTTGGGCAGAAAAACCATGTTTTCTAGTTCCGTCTCGGAATTGTGTTTGCGGGTGAATAGTGTTGATGAAATCCTCTTGGCTTGGGTTTCGGTGGAAGAGTGATGAAAATGACTTGGTAGAATTTGGTTATTATTTTCATTACGCCTATTTTTATTGTAGGCTTTATCATCATGTTGATTCCCCTCTTTTTCTCGTGCTCTCAGCTCTGGAAAAAATACTGACGCCGACCTCTTGATCCATTGTCGTGCTTGAAAGGTACCTAAAGAGAAGCTCCGTGAATTTTTTGATTTTGACAGTCCAGATGTGGGGTTGACCGGTGATCTGGGTCGGAAATTCTCGGTTAGTAATGCAATAGGTTGATTATTTTTGTCGTTTTCTTCATTGACCTCACAGTTTTCATTGTTGATACTTCCACCTTCTTGCTCAGTCTTCTCGATCTTTGTCTCAACTGTTTGTTCTGAATCAGCCACCTTCTCTGTTTCTGAAATCTGCTCAGAATTTGACTCCTTTGATTGTTGTATTTGCTCCTGGGGTTCCTTTGTGTCCTGATCCAATGGGCCCTCTGGCTCCTTGCTTTCCTCTGTTTCTGTCTCACTGGATAGGTATTCCGGGGATGATTCATTTTTCGGGTCAAAAGTGTCGAAAAATCGAATTAAATGTAAGATCGACAGAGCCACGAGTGTTTCGGAAGACTTCTTTGACTCGCTATTCTGCAGACCAGCGTTTTGTTCCGTCAATATCTCCATAAGTAGTCTTCTATATTTGGGTGCAAAAACATTTGCGCACTTCATACTTATAGTACGGATCAACAACAACACTTGAATTCGCCATTTCTCACCATAATCGAATAAAAATACTTCTCGTAATATTCTTTTTTATAAGTTTCAAAATCCTCCCCATTTTATCGATCAATTTTCCGTACTACTAACCTATGGATCTGATTACTTTGTCAGAAGACCCGTGCCTCCTGGACGAGTCTGTCAAAATTTACGTGGTACGTATTCAATACTTCACCACCATGGACTTTGACATTAAGTACGACCCCAAAATCAAGGGTTTGGTATTCACAGAGAAACCCGACGTGGTCGATGCAAATCTTCAACAGGACCTTGACCAGCTCAATACGTTATGCACGGAGTTGATCGGATTGACTGCACCAGTTCCACCTAAACCCAGCCAGGAATCGTTCAACAAAGATTTGTCCAAGATGATCAAAAAGTTGTACGAAGGAGGCGTTCAGTCATTCAAGCAGGGCAAGTTCCCTGAATCTGCAAAGCAGTTCACCATTGCTATCGAAGTTGTGAACCGTAGAAACAAGTTCGAAGCTTTCCAGGGAACATTACAGGAGCTCAACCTCTTGTTGATGAGCAGAGCGGATGCCTACTTGAAGTGCAAAGAGTATTTGAAGGCATTCAACGATGCAGACATGTTGATTGGAATGATGATGTGTACTCCAGACAACTTCTTGAGACGAGGTGTAGCCAACTACTTTTTGGGCAACTATGAGGATGCCCGTGCAGATTACCAGCGTGGATTGGCTTTTGATGAAGATAACGAAAGATTAATTACTGAGTTGAACATCTGTTTGGATAAGATTCTTGAGGAGAACGGCGATTACCTTTGAGTGTATAGTAATGGTGCAACGGAGAGTATGGTGAATGTAGAGAAAATGTATATAAGAGGTTATACCCAGTAATGGTTCTTCATACGACTTTCTGTCTAATTTTGTATTTCCATTCCGTTGATTTCTTATTCATATCCCCGGTTTGTTTTGCTTTTATCTTTTCCTTTCATTTATTTGATAATGTGAATTTGTTCGTTATGGATATCTATTACCTCTTCATACTACACCTTATCAGTATGCCTGATTCGCATACCCTATAGATCAAGTTACACATACCAAAACAACTTCATCTTCTGGCAAAGATGCAGTTTGCTCTTCCTGAAGTCGTCTATATCGATTCAGATGATGAACCCACTCCTCCACATCTTCTGGAGCCTCGTGTCCCACCTGGAGATCTACAGAAGCAGATTGTGCCTCTGAGTGCCAACAACAACTTTGTGTCTAAAGATGATGTACCACCTCTGCCTGTGGCTGTGGAATATCTATTCGGTAAACAAAATGGACACCAGCCTAATAAGGAGTCACGGCTCCAGTCACTTCGAGACCCACATCAGCATCAATCTGCCAAACTTCCGGAGTCTCCACTAAATGGCAATGAAGTGGTGGTAATTGATTTGAGTGACGAGGAAGAGAACAGTTCAGGCGTGAATTCCATTTCTAACTCGACACTGAGTGTAAATTTGACCTCTGTTTCGGCGGCACGAGCACCACTCGATCAGTTTTCAAGACCAACTTATCCTAATATCCAGCCAAAGATTCAACCCCAACAAAGCTTCCATCAGGAACTCAATCACATTCCTCAGTATAATTCGTTTGGAGATTTTTCGTCTCTACCGAACCAAGTGGAAATCCGGGGTCTGCAAAATGAACCGCTGGATATGGAGATTGACGAGTCTGACTCGGATGAGGAGATTGCCGTGCTTTCTAAGGAGGAGGCAGAACGATCTGGAACATTCAAGCAAACATCGTTCGAGTTGAACTCTCGTTATAACCAACCAGTACCAGTGTTTCATGCTGGCGGAGTAACTCAAGCAGAACTAGCACAACGTCAAGATGACCAGAAAGTGAGAAACTACTTTGAGCGGTACTCATTTCCCCAAATACAGCAGCATGAGCAGAATTTGAATAATCAACTTGTGCAGTTGGATGAGGAGCGTGATGGATTCTTGAAGCGTGTTTCCAATCTCAGAGACCAAGTCCTGAATCTTATGTTTGATCAGGTCTCTTTGCGCACAGAGCTTATGAAATCGATTAATAATGCATTGAAAGAAGCTGAAGAGACTATCAAGCGATCTAAACGAGTAAGAAGGTTCCAAGGAATATTGAAGAGCGTGAAAGAGTATAAATTGATGCCCTACATGAACAGACCTCCCAACGATCCTCATTTCGACTACCAATCCCACCAGCAACCAAATAATTATAATCCGTACGCATTTCCGAATCAGCAGTCATATGGAACCAACGTCAATCCATATGTCACTGGCAATGCTCAAGAGGCTGAAGATAGCGTCCACCTAAAACAGCTATTTAACGATATCTATAAGGAGGAAGAGGTGGAAGGCATGGCGCCAACGCCGGAATCCTTGACAGTTCAGCTTTTAGATCACCAAAGAAAAGGTCTTCATTGGCTCTTGAGAAGAGAAGAGCAGAAAGCAGGTGCGCTTCTAGCAGACGATATGGGTCTTGGTAAGACTGTTCAGACAATTGCACTTATGATGGCCAATCGACCCACTGATGAAGCCTGCAAAACTACCCTTATTGTTGGTCCTGTCTCCTTGTTGAGACAATGGGCCGCTGAAATCAAGGCTAAGATTAGTGCTGAGCATGCCTTGAAGGTGGCATTTTTCCACGGTCCAGATCGAAAGAAGCTCTCCACATTCCGCAAGATATCCAAGTATGATGTGGTTTTGACTTCTTATACAACGTTGGCATCTGAGTATAAGCAGCACTACGCGGCAGTTATAGAATCTGCTCAGGTGACACATGGTCAAAACTTGATACCAGATGAAGACTCTGGTGGACAAACTTACCTGTCTCCATTTTTCTCTCCCGATTCAAAGTTTTTTAGAATTGTTTTGGATGAGGCACAGTACATAAAAAACAAGCTTTCCCAGTCCTCAAAGGCAACTGCGTTGTTGAAAGGAGAGCACAGGCTTTGCTTAACTGGTACTCCAATGCAGAATAGCATCGATGAGTTATATCCTGTCATCCGCTTTTTGAGGGTAAAACCTTATGATGACGAAAAGAAGTTTAAGCGTGATATTGCTGTTCCTATCAAAGCAAAAGGTGACTCGAACACAGACTACGACGGGGAGCGAATGGTCTCCATGAAGAAGCTTCGAGCTGTACTTCTGGCAATTATGTTAAGAAGAACAAAAGACTCGAAAGTAGATGGAAAACCTCTCATTGAGCTTCCAAAGAAATCTGTGAATCCAGTTTACGTGACTATGGACGAAGCTGAGAAAGAATTCTACCAACAATTGGAGGGAAGCATTCAGAAACGTGCTCTGAAGTTGTTGAATCTGGATTCTGTGAAACATAGTGATATCTTGACTTTGCTTCTTAGATTGAGACAGGCTTGCATTCATGAGTATCTTGTTCTAGTGGGTGAGATGAACTCACTGGAAAATTCTGGAGGTTCTGGTAACGTCATTGATTGGAAACAGAGATATAGAGCTGTTACAGGAATGAGTGATGAATTAAAGAAACGAGTGGATTGGGGTGTGGGCAAGGGAATAAAAATGGATACTCCCAAACTGGAGGACAGTAGTGATGAGACCAACGAGGTTCAATTCACCTGTCCGATGTGCTTTGACGTTGTTGGCGAGAAGTCTATTGTCATTTTTGGGACTTGTGGACATTTGATCTGCGATGGCTGTGTTGACAACTTTTTTGAACAGTACAGAACAGAATCATCTGAGTATGGAAACCGTGAAGCCAGCTGCAATACTTGTACCGCTAAAGTGACAAATAGTAGTCTTGTTGATTACTACTTTTATCTGTTGATGGTTAACGATGGACTTAACTACAATCGCCTAGAAGAAATGTTCGGCAATGAGAAGAAAACGAAAACGCTGAACACAGAGAAGGTTTCTAAGATTATCAAAGAGAAAAACGGATTTAAGGAGTCGGCTAAGATGGGCAAAACTGTGGATCTCATTAATCTGGTGATCAGTGACAGCTTGGACGAGAAGATCATTGTCTTCTCACATTTCACAACCACTTTTGATTTAATGGCACATGCTTTGAGGCAGCACAATATACCATTCTTGAGGTATGACGGCACTATGAATATTGACACCAAGAATGCTGTCATAAGTGAGTTCTATCAGGGACTGAAGAGGGTGCTTCTCATCTCACTCAAGGCAGGTAACGTCGGTCTCACGTTAACTTGTGCATCGCATGTCATTCTTATGGATCCTTTCTGGAACCCATTTGTCGAAGATCAGGCCATGGACAGAGCCCACAGGTTTGGGCAAATGAAAGAGGTCAAAGTGTACAAATTATTGATCCGTGATAGCGTGGAAGATAGAATCATGGATTTGCAAGAGCGGAAAAAGGAGCTCATCAGTGCAGCACTTGATGAGAGCGCTCTCAAGAAGAGCAGTTATCTTGGAAGAAGAGAATTGGGTTATTTGTTTGGTTTGAACAGTCTCGATCGCGCTATCTAGTGTCGACTGGTGTTGGTGACTTTGTTTTGTCTATTGGTTGGATAGTTTTGGTAATATTAATAGCTACGTTCTGAACTTTTTAACTTTGGTCAAGTTCCGAGTCCACTCCTCCTCGCTTATCAGTGCCGGCTCTTTCATGCACAATTCCCAGGTTATAGCACTCTCGAAGTTGACCCCATATTTGTCCAAGGATTTGCAAAGGTAAATAATTTGCAAAATGACACCATCGCGTCGAGATGCATCGTCCACATCGTCGTCAGAGAGACCTTTACTGGAAGCAGGTAAATGCAACCTCAATTCAGCAACAATCAAGTTGACCAAGTTACGGATGTAGGTGTTGATAAGTAGCTTGTCCTCATCTGTGGATGAATTTAGCGACGAATTCATGAAAATGGCTTGGTAAATAGAAAGCGAGTTGAAAAGGTATTCACGGAACACCTCGATGTATCTTTTCAAGTAAGTCATTTTCTTAAGCTTTAAAAGAGGCTTGAGCGTAGCTGCCTCGTCGGTTATGAATTTGAACCGTGAGTTCAAGTAGATAATTTTTAGAGATTTTTCTCTCAGTCTAGCCTGACTTTTGGGGTCAGCAGAGGCAGAGGAAAGTGCAGAGGTTGAACTTTGCACAAGGTCTGGACGATTCAAAATCTGAAAGATTTTGAGGATGTTGGACTGCTTCAAGTTGGTGTTTAGAAGCTTGATCAAGCCTCTAACCATAAGCTGTAGCTCTTTCTCAATCTGAGACTGGATTTTGTGAAAAATTGCAAGCTTTGGGAACTTGATGATGAGCATTTTGACCAAGGTGGAGATCTCAAGTGCCTCCTGGTAGTTTCCTTGCATGATGCAAAGTCTGCACAAGGTGGGGAGCTCCAATATGTCTAAAATTGAATCAATGTTGGAAAGCACTGAGTTATTGAGAGTGATGGACGCCGTGTGTCTCTCTGCGGACTTAGAATCAATGCGGATGTGGCTGTCCTTCAAGCTGTGCATCATTCCTGAGATCTCCTTCTCAAGACGGACCTCGATCTTATTCGTTGCAGTTTTCAAATCCCGAGATACATCTACAATCAAGTCTCTGTTTGAGTTGGTGATGGCGGCCAATTGCAAGTCGATCTGCCGCAGTTGCAGGTCTAGCTCAGCAATTTCTTCAGTCAAAGTTTTCTGGTGAGTTCCAGTCGCATCCTCCTGTGACGTGGTGGTGAAAGTTTCGGTGGAAAGTAGTTGTTCATTGATCAAAAGATCCTGGAGATACGAATCTGCCACCTCACGCAAATGGGAGCTCGTATTGAGCTGGGCAGCTAGTGCGGGGTCCAAGCTCTCTTTGAGCGTGTCTATGAGAAGTCCCGACATGGTGGCCGTTCTTTGGTGGAGATGGGCAAGTCACTGAATGTACTTGAATGTATGTGGATGTATAGTATGTGTTGTTCGCGAAATTAACTATGGTGAGAAAGATCAACAGAATATGAACGAGAAATCCATTGAAATGAAGTAAAAATTGAGATTTGATATCAAATATGTATATAATTGAAACTATATTCACAAAATATAATCTTGGTTTTCCTTGTTTAAATATCTGTAAAGTAAATTCATGACAATCGTCTTACCTTATCGTGAGTCCCGCACGACCGGAGACTTCCGCTAATTTATCTCAACATCGCAGTAATCTACTACCCATTAACCATGGAAGGTTTGTTCTTCAACATTGACTACGGCTACGTCGAAGGAGTGGTACGTGGCTACAGAAACGGCTTGTTGACCGGAAACCAGTACGTCAACTTGACCCAGTGTGACACTCTCCAGGACTTGAAGCTCCAGTTGTCTGCCACCGACTATGGCAACTTCTTGTCGTCACAATCTGGCCCATTGTCCACATCCATCGTTCAGGACAGATTGTCGAAGAAGTTGTACTCGCAGTTCCAGTACTTGAAGAGCCAGAGCAGTGGCAAGTTGACCAAGTTCATGGACTTCATCACCTATGGCTATATGATCGACAATGTGTCTTTAATGATTACCGGTACGTTGCACGACAGAGATTGCTCAGAGATTTTGCCTAAATGTCACCCATTGGGTTGGTTCGACACGTTGCCGACGTTGTCCATCGCCACCGATATCGACGCCTTGTACAACACAGTGTTGATTGATACACCATTGGCTCCATTTTTCAAAGACTGCTTGACAGTTGACGACTTGGACGACTTGAACATCGAAATCATCAGAAACAAATTGTACAAGAACTACTTGGAGGCCTTTGTGGACTTTGTAGAGAAGGAATTTTCTGGTCCCGACAAGGAAATCATGACCAGATTGTTGAACTTCGAGGCTGACAAGAGAGTCATCAACATTGCATTGAACTCGTTGAACAACCCCGACTTGTCGCCAGAAGATAAAATCTCGTTGTTCCCACAGTACGGCAAGTTGTACCCAGTATACCATCTTGACTTGTCCCAGGCTGAGGAAGTCGAGCAAATCAAGAGCATTGTGGAGTCTATTGGCGAGTACCAGGACTTGTTCAGCGAGTCGCAGGAGAGCGGCGCCTCCAGAAACATTGAAGACTGGTTCTACTTGTTGGAGATGCAATACAACAAGAATGCTTTCACCCAGCAGTTCACCTTGTCGACGGTGTGGGCATGGTTACGTTCCAAGGAGCAAGAGGTGAGAAACATCACCTGGATTGCTGAGTGCATTGCGCAGAACCAGAAGAACAGAATTGACAATTATATTTCTGTGTACTAGGCTATATTTCTCCACGGTTAACTCCGGTCTGTTGTTGAATAGATAAATTTGTACGATGGTGTAGAACTGGTAGTTATTCCCAATTTTACTTGCAAACATACACAATAAGACAGGACCATCGGAAGATACTGTCCTTGTTGTTAGACTTGTTGCCTATTCTAAAGTATAAAAACTGTGTACACTTGTAAGTTCGTTTCACTAGGGTACTCAGGTACTTACTTCCAGCACTCAATATCTATTCCCTTTCCCTTCCTCCTCTAATGAATCGATACTCGACATTGATATTCTGTGTCACTTTTCATTCAACTAGGGAACTCAATTGGACATCTTCAATTTTAGTCCTCCTCTCTATATCTCTCCATATCCACTAATCTACAGGATGCAACTACATGTCACAATTATTCATACCGTCATCGCCTGACAATTCCCAACATGACTCCCATAAACACACTTCAAATCTCTCCTTTGTTGCATCAACTTCTCAAGTCGTCCATTTGGCCGAATCAGTTGCTGCCATCACATCGGTCAGCTCGCAAGCACTCATGATCTTGAACGAGTGTGGAATCACTTTCTACGCCGAGTACAACCACATTCTCAACGTTCAATTGACAATTGACGCGTCGCTCTTCTCTTCATTCTCACTTTCTGACGGCCAGGAGTCGCAGAACTGTCCAAATCGTGAGTTGAGACTAGGTGTTGATCTTCAACTAGTAGGTGATGCCCTAGCGGCTGCAGCAGCCACTACATTGCCACGAGCACGGAACGGACAGAAGGGGGCATCTATGGCGGAATCTGTTATGTGCTACATAAAATATTACGGCGAGGGAAGCCCACTTTTAGTCGAGTTTGAAGACAGACTAATGAGTGAAGTTATCGAATTCGATACCTTCTATTATGAGCATGACTACCCCTACGATGCCCAGCCAACTCAGAACGAACAAGCGAGTGAACTTCTCGTAAATCATGAGCGTGTTGCTCTCGAAATCATCCTCAAAAGTGATGTTCTTGCTAATCTTCTTGCTGATCTTCAACAGCTCAACACTCAGGAATTACACTTGTATGCGTCCAACCTTCGGCCACGAGGGAAGGTGGTGGCTACCAATCAGCTCAATTTTCTATCTAAAGGTGCCATCGGATACCTGAAACTTTCGTACCCGAATGCAAAGACTATGCTTGAAAAATTGGATACATTCAGGCTAGCGAACGGGTCCATGACCGAAACCAGTGACTCTGTTGTCACCAGCTTTAATTTCCTGCCCTTCCTGAGAATCATCAAGGCGGTACGCTTGTCTTCGAGGTGTAAAATGATGAAGGATTTGTCTGGGGTGTTTTCTGTACAATTGCTATGTCGAAACACTCAGGTATCGAACTATCCGGGAACTCTCATCACATTCAACATGCTTGAGATGGCTACAGGCACAGATGACTTTGGCCAACTGAGGAATACTGACATTAATACATTATTTGACGATGAGGTGTACCAGCAAATCAATGAGAGTGACCCAGCAAATGACCGTGCACTTGATCCACAAGAAGATGTCATTCCACATATAGAATTATCCCATGCTGGGCCGCTATCATATGCGTCTTTCAAAATGACTGGTGAAGCGCAATCTGGATCTGCAAAAGGCACGGAAGCCTCCACCAAGCGAAGAAAAGTTGACGATCAAATTCCAAATCACAACCCTGACCATAACGCCGATCATGACAACGACCACGATTTCACTACCGTTGGCGGAGCTGTGGAGATTCCACTTTTTCTATAGATATGTCACCTTGAATGCCATACGCAAAGTCTCCAGGATTTTTTCCCTGAGGTTTATACGTCTGGTCCGAAGGAATCGGGTGACGATGAATGTAAGTACTATGGCAATCAAAATGACCGGTGAGTTCTTCTGAACGATCTTTGACGACGCGTTGATCAAATACTCTAAGCGTGCCTTAATCTGGTCAAAAGTGAAGCTGCGAGACGCACTTGTGGGACTAGCATCTTGTTTCCTTTTGTTTTCGTCCCGTTCTCTCTCTTGTCTGATCTGTTTGAGAGACTTGAACTTTAAGTCAGATTCGTCCTTAGCTTTACGCTTGGTGGCATTTTCATGTTCCAACCGCTTTGCCTCCATTGACTGCAACTCCTTGGCCTTCTTCTCGCGCACCTTCTTTTCTTGCTTTTTTAGTTGTTCAAGCTCATCCAATTTGACTTTGGCTTTGGCTGTGTCAACAAGCGGATTCTCCTCCGCAATTCGAAACGCCGTGGTGAAGTCCTCTGCATCTGGCAAAACGTTGAATACATACATGTCCACCCACCGCTTCAAGTACTTATCGTGGACATTGGACTGGAAATCCAAGAGTGAGTAAACTTTTCTAAAGTGCTTGGCCAATGGTGGATGTTCTTTACCCACGAGATTCTGACAGGTGTAGTTCACCAAAAAGACTTGGAAGAGGAGCTCCAGCGGGATCTTGGCGATGTCACCGTACGTTTTGTATAAGTTGTCTAAGTATACTCCTTGCTCAAGGTTGTCCATCAACACTTTCTTTTCTGCTCGTGGCAAAGCATATGCATTGGAAGAGTCACGAGGATTGATCAAGAGTCCGACCTCGGTTAAGTACAAAGTAACGATTTTGATGAAGTACTCCTCGCTCAAAGTTCCCAGCTCAAAGTTTTTGTAGGCATGATCGTGAAGCTTCAGAACAATGGCGTACGACTTTCCAAAGTCTTTATTGACAAAGAACTTGAAGGCCAACTTGTAATCATTGATGATGACTTTTTCTGGGGAGGATGACTCCATTAGTGACATCGACATGGAGTCGGTCATGGTTGAAGACATGGTTGAAGTAGTTCCTGAAGTTACCGAGGGTGAGATAAATCGCATGAACTTCTCCACAAAATCTGATGTGCAGGCCGATTGGATGGGTGAATAGAGTGACATGAACTTGACGTTGCGAGTTTTTTTAGGAAGTTGTGGGAGGGTTCTAGGATTGAAAGAACTTTTCTGTGATTCTGTGATAATTAGTAGAGCCTTTCAAAAATGGTTAGTGAAAACAAAGCTTGAGCGAGACAGAGGAATTAATGAAAGTGAGCTCACAATCAAGATTCGATTGATTAATTCTATGTCTAGAAAAACTCCATGATTCGTTAAAGAATATTCTATTGATATATAGTGCATCTATCTCCTAATAAAAACCTTGCTCTGAACTCTATGTCTGTTATATATGCCATCTCATAGTTCTGGGTTATAATCCTCCTCGTAAGTTGGCGGATCCAAGTTCTTGTACTCGTAGTACTTTGCTCTTAAATAGTAAAATATGGCTCCCATTAACAAGCAACCAGTTCCCACTACCGGAAAGCACCAATATGGGATTGTACCAGGGCCAGATGATTTGGGAGGAGGGAAAAATGGGAATAATGCAAGGAATGTGTTGGCGAGAAGAAAAAGTACCAAACAGATCCACGGCGCAGAAAAACTCTTGTGCGTAGCTTTAAAATGGGCCGAATGTGTCTCAGAGATGAGCAGGTCAAACTCCGTATAGCTCTGGTCAGAGTACTCCGGGTTAAAACTTTGGATTGACCGGTCTGAGGATGGAGACTGCAGTCCAATTGGAGATTGGTTTCCATTGGATTGCACGCCATAGGTAGCAGGAAGTACCGGGGAGATGTCGTTGTCGAAGACTTCGAGATCCTCCACGAATTTATAGTGACCCCATTTTTCTGAGTTCGCATTGAGCTTGAGATGGATGAGTCCCAAGCAGATCAAGAGATTGATCCAGGTGCCTGGGTATATATACAAGTTGACAACGAATTCATATATCTCAGAGCTTGGAGGAGCCACGAGAATGAACACACTGATGAACCAGTGCAAGATTAATGAATGGTTGATGTTCTCAAAGTATTTTGAAAATGGCAAGTAGTTGTTCAATGCCAACTCTTGATTGACATGCGAGTGAGCAAATGACACCACCATAACGTTTCCCAACGTCAGAAGAGAAATGAGTGCTGGAAGCATACGCGATGTGACAGACTCTCCGAACACCTTGTTGAAGAAAATTCCCGCCACCAACACTCCACTGTTCAAAAGCTCGTCTTTTGGAATCACAATGAGGTAGCTTACCACTACCAAAAAGTAGAGAATGGTCACTAGGGTAACAGCCAAGGGAGCAGCAATGGTGAGCACATGGTAAGGGTCCGAAATCTCCAGAAGCACATAGTTAGCATTTTCCCATCCCTTGAACGAGTATACAATTTCCAAAAGTGCCACTGAAGTGGAGTAGTAGCTGTTGGATGACTGGGTATATGGAACCGGAGGAGTGGTCAGTTGAGGAAGCTCAATGACTTTAACAGCCACCAAACTGCCAATTGCCACAATGAGAAACAAAATGAAAATCTTAAAGACTCCCAAAAAGTTAAAAAGCGACGTTCCTTGGTTGGGATACTTGATGTGGAGCCAAACGCAGAAGGTGATACAAAGCACACCAATCATTTTGGAGATCCAGGCATCCTCGGCAGCCTGTTCTCCTGAGATGGCGTACCACAAGTATTTACCAAATGCAAAAGAGTTTCCAGAACTGAATCCCAAAAATACCATCTGAAATGCATAGATACAACCCCAAAGACCCTTTGGCTTTCTGAATACTCGGAGCAAGTAGTTCTTTTCTCCACCATTCTTGAAAGGGAGGTTCAAGGCAAATTCCAAGTAGATTAGCAAGCCTGAAAAGATGATTAATGCGCCAAGTAACCATAGGGATAAAAATAGTGGAACATCTCCATTGCAATATTTGAAAATAATTGATGGGGTACTGAAAAGACCAGTTCCTATCATTTTATTGGTGATGAGTGAGATGCATGAAAGCGTGCCCAATTTGGAGTATTTGCGCCTCTCATTTGAGGGAAGCTTCGTGAACGATGAAGACCCAATCGAGATGGTAGGGATCAAGGTAGGCATGACGACAAGGTCAAAATGTCAAATTTTACTATTTGGAACTGGTCTTATCAGTCACGTGCAATCTCGATTGTGGCTAACTGTGAAGGACTGCGTCAGAGTGTGAGATTCCGCGTTAAAGAGGCACGGGTGTGTGGGACCACAGATTAAAGGCAAATATCGTAATAATCGACCGAGAAACGTGGCTTATTACAAAGGCTAAATTGGCTTTAAGCTTATAACAATATGATTCCCGATTGTTTGTTTGTTGAATTTTGCTAGACTCAAAACATTCAAACTGGTAGTACTCGGGCACATTTAATTCGTACTCCTGGAAGTGTGTGTGTGCAAAGATGATCTACAAAACGATTTACGTTTGTGTCCACATGGATCGATACATACTCGGTGATGATCCAATGATGTTTGAGTAATCTCTTCTGTGTATGACGTACTTTCTAATTATTCTGATTAGAGTCCCTTGTCGTATCAATTATTAGTCCTCTATGTAATAAATTACTCCTGTATGTATCAAGTCTATAATTGGCTATGCAGATGTTATTGAACATTGCAAAAAAGTAGAAAATTAAAGCGCAGAGAGGTCCAATACCGACTCGTCCATATTGTTGCCTTTCGAAATATGGTTGACGGAAACCGCTATCTTGCAACGAGTCAACACCTCATGCTCATGCTTATTGGTCAATCGGGCACCAGCGTCATTGGTTTTAAGATCCTGCTCCACCTCTTCTATAAGGTACAGCATGCGCATCAGTTCCACTGTAGACATCTCGTCTGACTTTTGCATCTCATCTGACGTCTTATAATAAGAAAAGCCGCTGGTGACAATCTCTTCTTCAGACACTTCATAAGTAGGAAACCCAATCACTTTGCCAAGTGCGCCGGTGGCTCCTTTTGTAGAGATAACTTGCTCAAAGGCAGGTTCAGACAGCGAGGTCAGACACGTGGATGTATCAGGACTCATGGATGGGAAGTTGATGTTCAATGAGATTCTACTATTGAGCAAGGGGCCAACAGTGTTGACTAATTGAACGATTTTTCGGCTCACAAACCGGAGATTCCGGGTGACGTGGTTGTTCTTGAACGAGTTGGACAATTCTTTCTCCTCCACATTGAAATAGTCCTCATTCTGATAGTAAATGTGGTGTACATCCTCCGTGGATACAGCAATGGTAGGGTAGTTGTGAACCTGAGCAAGATGCACCATGGCCTCAACCTGGTTGTCTAGTGATGACAAGTCTTCCTCCAATATATCCTTTTCGCTGGCATGAGTGGATGAGCTCAAGTGAAGACCCTCGTTGGGTCCCACAAGAACCAAATCGGGATGAAAATCTGGGAGATATTTAGGAATAATCTCCGAGAGTCCCACTGCTAGTGAGTCAAGTGGATTGGCATTCACATACCAAAAATCCTTATTCAAGGGGTCCTGCCCCATGGATCTGGAAGACACAATGGCCTGTGTTTCAAATTCTTTGTCAAACTCCTCGATATCTTTCTTCAGAATGACTCCCTTGGCGCCTTTGGTTAAAGTCTTGAGTTTACGAACGTGTCTATAGTACTTCTGATGAGCAGGAAGCAAATGGTTAAAATCACCGCCGTCTTTTGCTTCAACAGGTCCCGATTCGGTCATTTGTGTCTGTGGCCCAATGAAAACCACATTGTGGCCATCTTCAACCAATGCACGGTACAAGTATCTGGCGTTCATAGATACCCAGGAGTCAGTTGAGGTCATGAGAACATTAAGGCCGGCAACAAAAGGTAGGAGAAGTAGAAGCCTCATGGCTGAACGATAGTGAGAGTTTGCGAGGATTAAAGATGATAATTAGAAACATGCGAGCTATCTTTCTTATATGCTACTATAAATCAATAGCCACATGGGCATATATTAATCCGAATATAGCCACATGGGCGGTGTGCAGATACTCGGGAAATGGTGAGAAGCCCGGCCCTTTTGTAAAAAAACGTTGAGTATTACACAGGATAGATGAGACCGATACGAAAGAAACAAAACATCAGACGAGAGGAAAGAAGAAACTTACAAATTGAGGATATTGAAGGAGTGAATGTGATGGATTTGCACCTGTAGGTGAAGTGGTTTAGTGGCAAGTGAAGTAGAAGATTTCAATTTCGTTCAGTCCAATACATGAATCGCGCTATGTAGTTCACTAGTAATATGATCAGAATTGTATCAGAAATCTGGCTTAAGAATCTATTGATTGAGAAGGAAAAACGGGGCTGATGTCTTTAACCACCTTTGTTGAGAGTATTGTTGGCAAGAAGACGCGAATAACTCACATGACCTTGTTGTGGATTCGAGATACCGGAAGCGGAACATCAAGAATCGCGATTAAACGGTGGTCTCTTATACATTCTTATTGGTCAAAGAAGTCGGTCAAGGTGAGATCTTGAATACAAGGTTAATGCTGATGTTTGAGTGGATTCGAACATTGAAAAAATTCCGTAGATTTATACGGATGACTAGTTTATTTTACTTTATCAAGAAAGCTACGATAGTGAAGTCGTGTGATCAGTGTAATTACCGCATTAAACATGAAATCACACTCAAAATTACTCAATCGATCTTTGCTAGAACTAAAAGAAAGCAAAGAAAGTAAAGAAAGCAAAGAAAGCAAAGAAATCAAAGAAATCAAACCAAGTAGAATTCGTCCAGGAACGTCAAAAGTAGAACGTTTAACTGGCAAATCTACCCTCCATGACGGAAATGTGACGCTCTCGCCAATTCTCAGGCTCCGTGGAAGATTTGGCCACAGTTTCAGGATTTTCCATCTCACCATACTAAGTTTTCATCCGTATATATACCCGAACTGTCAAAGCCTCATCATAGTGATTATTCTTCAAAGATGGTAAAGTAGGTATTACTTTTCGAACTTATACATGGAAAATCTAAAATTTTCCAACTTAAGTGACAAACGACAATTACGACCAGCTGGATTTTGCGCCGGCCCTTTTTGAATTTCTCCTCACTTTTTCGTCACCTCTTTTAAGGATGCTGTGGGATAATTGAAGGGAAATCCGAAGGTGAAGTTCGATATTACAAAAGTCAATGCAGAATTGGCATCGGACCGAGGTTACCGTCAAAACAATCCACTTGCTGCGAATTACATCCGCATTAACTTTGCCGACACAATGCAACATACTGAAATCTCTAGATCAGCGCCAAAGGAACAATCGTATTCACTGCATCACTTACATAGGTCACGCCACTTCTGCGGTACACATATGCGACGAAGGCTGCAAGCGATGCATGCGCACTGGAGATCTGTGGCTCGTTCCAAATTTCATATAACTCAGAAATATCATTGAAATGTGAAAACCAGTAAAGAGCGTTACATGAAGAATAGGTCTTCCTACTGTTTTAGGTAGTCGAAACTTGATGTTCCTGCGTTCGAAGCACATTGCTTGCTGCAGACACAATAGTCGAGTACTGCAACCGAGTGTGAGGATCAGTCCGAGGATTTTAGACCTTCACTGAAGATGGACTTCCATGTGAGAACTTTGAACTCTCGTCGTCTGGTTTTTCTCTCTTTCTGGTTCCAGGTTCGGATTTGCCCTCTGGAGCTTCACTCGAAACATCTTAAATTGCTCAAGTTGCCTCACGAGCCGTGAAAGTAATAAGCTGTTGATGCAGATGTGTAGACAGATCATACGCCTACCGTGAGATAAGCTCCCTATCACTCCCTATCGTAATTTTTTTTTATCCTTATTATGCCTTTTATTCTCACTTCGGTTCTAAAAGTTAGGACGACGATACTACGATGATGAGTGGACAAGAAATCATACCAGTTGCACCTATCGTCCTATTCTTATCATTTTGACCCTTCTCTCTCTTAGTGGCATCGACAGAAATTTTCTGTATGTTCTGTTGGATATGGTATTGGTTGCCCGATCTGGTCGTGGCCATATAATCCGAGTTCCCAAACAGGGAATAGTTGACCACATCCCGCACGTGAAGGAGACTATTTAAGAACCAGTGAGTCCCCCACCTTCTCATCCTCCAAAACAAATCGAGATGGCAAAGTTCGCATTGGTCACTGGAGCATCTTCTGGAATAGGTTACAACTTGGCTGTTGAATTGTCAAAGAATGGCTATACGGTCTTTGGTGGTGCACCCGCACCTGTAGTTCATCTTATGGACCCTCTCAAGGAATATGGTGTGATACCGTTTGCCTTGGACATCACCGATATCCAGCTGATTAAAGATGCGGTTGAGCTTTTTAAGAAGGAGTCAGGTGGTGAACGACTTGACGTTTTGTATAACAATGCAGGTATTGCTATTGGTGGACCCGGCTATGACTTTGACGATGCTGAGGTTGCAAATTTCATTAACGTCAACCTTACAGGCCACATTTACATGACCAAATACTTCTCGGATTTTGTTATCAACGCAAAGGGCACTATCTTGTACACTGCATCTGTTGCTGCCATCATGCCACTTTCATGGACTTCCATCTACTGTGCAACCAAGGCTGCGATTAATGCTTATGCAAAGGGCATCCGTGCCGAATTGGCTCCTTTCGGAGTTACAGTCCACAGTGTGATTACTGGTGGTGTCGAGACGGGCATTGCAGGTCCATCGCAGAAGGTTTTGGCTGCTAAGGCTCGCCAGTATAAACATTACGTTCCCAGCATGGAAGCTTCTTTCGCAGCCTCGGGTAACATGGTAAAGAACACCATGACTCCTGATGTTTACGCTAAACGAGTAGTCAAGCGTATTGTGCGCGGATTCAGTGGCTTCAATATCTACGAGGGCTTCAGGGCTGGTACCTTGAACTTCGTTTCCAGGTGGTTGCCGCTTTGGGTCCATTATAAAGCAATGGCCGTCTATTTCAAGCAATCTGCTGTGTTCAGAGAACTTAAGAGGAAGTTTGGTAAGTGATTTTGAGCTTAACTAAAACTTCAACCTTATTTATACAGTATCACAAATTGGAAGATATTATAATATTTTTCGGTTAATATATCTTTTATGTAATTTTCTGACTAGTGTGTGTAGTAGTATATTTCGTCTATGCGCACAGAATAAGTGAGAATTTGCCAGTATTGAATAAGTTTACGAACTAACCCCTGATATACAAAACATAAAAAGTGACATTAAAAATCGAAATCCGAGAAAAACACAGATTTTTTTTTACATTTGTGCAAATTCTCAACTGCCATTTCTCATTATCCTTTTTTTTGTCTTTAATAAAAGGTCACTCTTTATTCTTTTTCTGTCTTGTTGTCATCTTGGAGTCGTCCTGGAAATGTCCTGTAGTGTACCTTTTGACTAGGAGCCATTGTACAGGAACCGAGTTTGGAGATACGCTTCATGACCGAATTGTCGTAATTAGAAAGTAAAATCGTGTTCAAAAATGATCGCGAATAACACATCTGCCAGTGAAAAATCTGGAGATTTCCCAAAACGGTCGGTTGATCCAATCTACAGGGATTTCGTCATAGTCGATGACGTACCCGTAGGTGACTGGGGTCTCTTTATATTGAATTTATCGGTGTCTACTATGGTTCCTATCGTTGGTTTTGCTCTATGTTCACTGCTAGCCAAAACTCATGCTGCTAAATGTGGTGCATTGATAGGTTGCGGACTACTTTTGGTCTTGTACGGAGCTAGTCTTTTACCTAAGAATGTGTTGTTGGAGGAATTGGAGCAATCGGAAATAGACAAGTTAGGTCAGCTCATCGATTCGCTCATACAGAGAATAACCAATATATTTCACCTAAACGAGTTGGAATCGTCCAAATTGCCCTACACGATCATCGTAATTGGAGTTCTGATTATAGTGACGTCAAGCGTCCAATTCTATAGAGTACGGACAAAGGCAAGCAAATTTCTCACCTAATATGGTAAAGACCCTTGTTTTAATGCATGTGAGACGTCGTCTCCACCATCTATCCCATAACCACCAACATCTTCTCGTAGATGGTGAACACAATACCTCCACTCAACACCAAACGTCCAAGTCTGGGCGTGGCACCTTTCCAGAACGTGAGCAAGCCCTCCTCCTTGAAGATACGCACGAAACAGTTCCACGTTGACGAGTAGAGCTTGTCTGCTCCCAAGGCTTGCATTCTTGTCTTGACAGTGTCAATAGGCATAGTTGTATACACAGTGACGATACCGGCAAAGGAACCTACGGCGAAAGTAGCTGCAGACGACAACGGTTCGTGTGCTGGTGTGTTGGTGGCTTGCTGGATCATGGTCTTGATGGCATTGTAAGAGCCCAATCTAACGGCCTGATTAGATGCCTGTCTCAACGATACTGGAACGACACCAGCGTAAATACCCTTGAATCCCAAATCACGCACAAGTTTGACTGTTCCTGACACCAAGCCGTTTTGGTACTTGGGCTTGGCCATCTGCTTGTCATCGATCAACGCAGTCTTGATGGCCTCAAAGGGAGTCACAGCGACGACCGACTCCAACAAACCTGCTCCCAAGCCTGCGATTACACCACGTGGACCAGATAACTTGCCGTTACGGTCCACCAAAAGTGACTTAATGTAGTCAAATCCGAGGAAACGCACTGAAGCTTTGACGGTGTTACCCACCACAAATGCTGGACATCCAACATACAAAGACGAAACACCCTGTGTCTTGGATACGTTATAGATCAAGACCAAAGGGTTTCTGGATGCCTTGGACGACTTGTCAACCAACTGCAATCTTGTTTTGGCAAACTCAAATGGGTAGGTCACCACACCTTCAATGGCACCAGCCGTACCTCCAGCAATGAACGACTTGAAAGGGTCAACTTTCTATGGAGTTAGTAGAAGCAGGAAGTGATGGGATTTACATGCTTGAGTCATGTTTTTTTTTTGGGTTACGTACCTTTTTTTCTGTGGCCATGGTTAATATTCTACTGATTCCGATACCGGTGAAAAACTCTGAGCAGTACTCCACACAAGTTATCTACAGACCCTGTGAGTCAGATGTTACAATTTTATTAAATTGAGAACCAAACCATTGTGTTGATTTAAAATGTCAAATAATTCATCGAGATTAAATTATCGGTCATGCATACGTTTTGGATGTGATCGAAGATGCTTATAGATATGCGAACCGATGTGTCAAGTTAAGTTTTTCATCACATCAGTCAAATTGTCAGATTTGCGTAATGTCTGTTAAATTAGTATTTCAATCCCTGAAAATGCTGTTGGGTGCCATTAGACATCCTCAAAGTCGTCAAAGTCGTCCTCGTCTTCTTCATCTTCCTCTGCTTCTCTCTCAGCCAAATCAGCATAGTATGCGGCAAGCACATCTTGTGCTTCCTTCTCCTTCCTCTCAGTCTCGGACATCTGGACGACTGGAGCAGCTTCCACTGTGTCGTCTCCCTCCATTTTGACGTCGCCGTCCTCCTCTTTGACGACGGTGCTCTCGACCGCTTCCTCATCCTTGACATCAAAGCCTTCACTGTTGCCAACGGTTGACGCCGAGTGCCAAGAAGGCAAGGCGTTCTGCTCCAACTTCTGGCGTCTGTTCTCCTTTTCCTGTTGCTCCCTCTCGTAATTCTCGTCGGATGCGGTGATGGACACATGCAACGTTGCATTGGCCTTGGATGCGGCGTTCTGAAGCGATTGAGAAATCTGTGCCCTTGACTTACCCGTAGTACGATTTGAAATAGTGTATGAAGCCAAAGATCCCGACTGTGCTGGAATGGCTTTGGTCAACGCAATCTCGAAGTTGTTGTCTTCCACATCCGAGTTGTCCACTTTCTTCAAGTAGCCAATGATAGGGTCCACCTGGAGCATGAGCTTCTCCAATTTCTCCTGCTTGATAGAGGCTTGCTGCGATGAGTCGTCCTCCTCCAAAACTGCCCCACAGTTGTCACAGAGGAAACTGGAGCGATCGTCACTGAGCAAAGAGATGGCATCGAGCTGGCTAATTTTCTTGCCGCAACGCGGACAGATGTAGCCATGTGGATTTCCGTACAGTGACATTTCGTCCTTGATGGATGACACAATCGAATGCACTCGCCATTTCACTGCGTCAATGGCCTCTGTGATATGGATGTAGTAATATGTTCTGTTTGTGAGGCGCTGCTGGGGGTTTTCCTCTTTCTGGATGTGTGTGGCCAACATGCGGTCATCCACGAGCTTATTGCAGAGCGAACGAAGCTCTTTGCGGTGGATTCCAAGGAGATAAATGAGATCATCCTCCGAGAGCACAGAGTGTAGAAGAACAGCGTCCACGATCAAGATGGAGGGCCGTGAGTAGAAGCCACGGGCAACAAAGCGTATGAGCGAGCGGGTAGTATCGTCCATGGCAGACAAGGAGAGGGGGGCACCGGTATTTATAGGTGGGGTGTCAGCGGATAACAAATGGGGGAGAGAAAAGGTGTAGGGCCTGGGAACAGGATTTGGTGAGAGCAGGAGGTACGGAGCTAGATGAGGTATTTGGATGATGGAGTTGAAGAGTGGGAGATATCGAAAAGGGGAAAAAATGTCTTAGGTAATTTGAAAATATTTAGAATTCATTATAAATCTCTAGGGAGAAGGGATGCAACCTGATTTGTTCATGTTTGTGTACTTGGCTATGGACATTGGGATAATGAAAATCGGATTAAGTTGAATGAGCAGGTGGATTGCCCAGGAGATAACAAATACACAGCATTTGTATGAAACTAATAGATCGGAAGTCTCTATTAGGGCTCAACTGAAGGAATTTCAAACAAATGCTTTTTGAACTAACATTTTAGGGCAAGAGAAATAGGTATAAAGAATATTAATACGTGGAGCAAAAGGAGACATGATCGTTCGGAAATGGCAAACCGATGGAAAAATCAATGTAGAATATCGAGATGGCTAATCAAAGAGTTTCAGAAATATCATAGCCTCCCCATTAGTTTCAGATAGCAGAACTAACATATGAGGAGAGGAGGCAATTCGAAATCCCAACCTCGAAGTACGCCAGATGTCGACACTAGAAGAAAATGATGTTATACAACGAGAATCTAAACTTATTGATATATCAACTTTTACAAGAAGCATTTTTAATTATTCAGCACGGCTGGAGCCCCCCCAAATCCTTCGTAACATTACAGAAATAACCAGTATATACGTACTTTCAAATGTCCTCTAGAGTTAAATCATCAAAGATTGAACGTCATAATGACGCAAAATCTCAACTAGAAGAAGAATTCAAAACTTTCAGACCCTTAAAATCATATCAATATTTGCACCAGAAATTAATGACGAGCGTCTTGACTCTTGACAATAGGTGCGAATGTCGGGCAATCGCCGGAATGCCGAGAAGACATCAGTAAATAACATGCAAGGGAACAAAGTCTACATAAACCGTTCCAGAAACAAAAAAAATCAACCACATAAAAAAGAATATAAAG
The DNA here is from genome assembly GCA_900106115.1 of Sungouiella intermedia. Lineage (NCBI taxonomy): Eukaryota > Fungi > Ascomycota > Pichiomycetes > Serinales > Metschnikowiaceae > Sungouiella > Sungouiella intermedia. The sequence goes on along the minus strand of LT635757.1, from coordinate 515,441 downwards.
ATCAATGATTAAAAAAAGAAGAATGAATCTATACCATTTCGAAAAATCTCATACATCTTCCCAGAAATCTTTTCAGCCAACGAACCTCATTACTCTACCTCATCATCATAAGTTACCATATCAACTATCCACCACGTCACTCATCGGAAAAAAATAGAAGAAACAGCCGCAATACCTACTAACGGCGTGAGGTTCATGGCCGGGTGCTCGACGCAATCAAACGCCAAAAATATCCTTTTAAACAACCGTGTCGTGGTTTGGAGCTTCTGGTGGAGTTTCACCTTCCAATACAGGAATACACGCTTGGTGTTGTCATGCGCGCTGTACAGGGCCATCATAGCAGGCGCGTACACTATTAAGCTCCACTTGACGCCTTTTTTCTATTTTATTTTCGAATTTCTTGAACTATTTCTTACTCATTGGATTGAACTGTTGAACTTTTGAGTTGTCTACCACTGATTGATTGACTAGGTTAAATCGACTTGGATTGATTCGATTGTTTTCGACGATTTGGCCCTTTGATTTGTGTTCTCCCTTCGTCCTTTCCTTTCTCATCTTGATTGATTCCATCTACGCTTCCTCATCGGGTACTGGCTGCCATGTCCAGACAACCGTTACACGATCACAACCAGAACTTACCGGGGCTTTTGCCTCTGGGAATTACTGAGACACCTGTGTCACGTCCCGCCACAAAAATATCCACCATTTCCACACCTCCACATTCCGTGTATAAGCGCAACGTCAACTTGGCTACCCCAGTACGTGCCGACTACTCCACCGCCCACATCCACGCCCAGAATATCCATACACATACCCACGGTGCTCCCCGCAGCGTGCTCTTGTCGCCAGCGTTCTCATCGCCCCAACCTCCTCATGCTCCAGCATTCGGTAATCCCTTGGTCAAATCCGCCTATATGAATCCTCCCATGGAGCCCACGCCATTCCTGGCGCCCGCTGCCGACCTCGATTTACCTGTTGATGACGCTCCTAAGAAAAAGCGTCCCAAGAAGACGAAACGTGAACCCCGAGAATGTTTCTCTTTGGACTCATCTGACAAACCTCCCTACTCGTACGCAACCTTGATTGGCATGTCGATTCTCACTCATCCCGATAAACAACTCACTTTGTCGCAAATCTACCTGTGGATATCCGAAACGTTCAAGTACTACCGCCGTGAAGATGTGGGCTGGCAGAACCTGATAAGACACAACCTTTCGCTCAATAAAGCCTTTGTCAAAGGCGCAAAGTCTAAAGATGGCAAAGGTCACTTCTGGTGTATTAAGCCTGAGTGCGAGGACCTCTTTTTGAAGGCAAAGAACAACAAAAAGAGTCTGTACCACGAGTTCATGGACCAGTTAGCTCTGGCCAGACGCTCCGCTTCCCTCAACTCTTTACCTCTGTCTCCAACAGCACTGGCCTCCGACGATGGTTCTCGCAAAAGATCCAATGATCTGCATGAGGATGTCTCTTCAAAGAGATACCATCATGATCTGTTCTGGGACGAAGGTAGAGTGGACAGCGACACAGAAACTGGCCCAGATGTGGACTCTTCATTGCTTAGAACGCCTGCTCAAATCGCAATCGTTACCGAATCTCCAGATAAGCCTTTGCTTGCTGGGAAACACCTTACTTTCGCCTCTAGTTTCAGCTGCAGCCTGAATTTTGAGCTTCTGCCAGTGAACCCGGTCGAGACGGGCCCCTTGTTGGAGCCTTTGACGCCTGCCCGCAACGTTGTATTGCTGCAAGCGCCAGGGAACGTCTCGATGCACTTGCCCACCATTACACTCAACCGCGTGGTGACCCAACACCTTCCTCAACTCCATCCTCCAATTCTGTCCACTCCACGAGCTGCTGGTACAGCTCGTACCCCGAAATCTTCGGTGAAGACTCCACTTCGTACACTCAAGACGCCTCTGGGCAGTACAATTATCCGCAAGTTGTGGAACTCTCCTTCTTATCTAGAAGAGTTCTACTACTCTCCGTTTGGCTCATCACGTGCCGTACTTAATTCGTACGACGACGACGACATGCTAATGCGAGCATTCGATAGTCCTTCGTCGTCGAAAATTAACCGCGTGAGTTTGCTTTCCGAATTGAAGAAAGCTAACCATGAGGTCGCTGAGACGCCAAACAGCGAAGCGGACTCTTCCACTGCAGATGCCACTGACATCGATGGGTGCAATGACTCTGAGTAATGGGTATAATTGGGTATTGGGTATGGTAACGGACAACGGCTGATTGCTTTCTTTTTGCTTCTTGTTGTATAACTTCTTCTCTTTTGTATTAATCTATAATGTATTATGGTAACTTAGTCTGTGCTTGAACAGCCTCGACATCCACAAGTCACACAGCCTTCCTTGTTGCGGTCACCCATCTCGGACTTGGGCACTCGACAAATACACGTAGACCCGTGATTGGTGTCTTTCCGTATAATGCATTTCACGCAGCAGAGATGCTCGTAGCCTTGTTTCTTCCATTTCGCTATCAAATCTCCATTGACATACTTCTGTTTCAAGAGATAGTCATAAACTTCTCGCGTGATAAGTTTCCTTTCGTAGTACATCAGATACACGTACCTGCTGATTTGGTGATTGAGTTTTAAGATGGGCCATAGAGATGAGGTCTTTGTTTCAGACTTTATTGATGATTTTTGGGCCTCTTTGAGCTTCGCTAGAAGTTTCGTTAAAGTCGGCTCGACAATTTCATAGCCCTGCGGTGGTTTTTTCGATTTGGACGCCTTTGGCATTGTGAGGATGAATAATTGAAGAGTTGGAGATGGATTTTTATTTTGATTAATCAGTGGTGTAGCAAAAAAAAAGATAACGACATCAGCAGGATTCGAACCTGCGCGGGCAGAGCCCAATGCATGTGCCCGAAACAATTCGAGTGCATCGCCTTAACCACTCGGCCACAATGCCATTTTATACCATGAACTTGAACGTATGGAATTGGTGCTATACTAAGAAATCCTGAACCGAATTTCTGAGGTTTTTGAGCTGTTGGTGAACTTCAAGATTAGATAATATTGTTCAAAATTGACCTGAGAAGTATTTTCAAAGTTTGTAATCCCTTTCGAGAAACTTTTATACCATGGCTCACGTGATGACTTCAGTCTCATTGAGGAAGTTTGATCATACCCAGCTCTTGCACTCGTCAGTGATTGCTGCCGAATGTTGAGAAATAATTACATCAAATGTAAGTCGCAAGTACGATCGCTGACCCAACGTATTACTCTTCTAGTTGGACTCTGACAGTTGGACCGTCATGAATTTGACTCAGTATTCCAAGTGTATACTTATGATATTGCATAGGGCAGTGCATTATGTTCCGTAACTGTTCATTAATTGGGCTTTAGTTGGCAACATAGCCCATTGTCTTAATCTCACAATGCTTCATGCAAGGGAACCGTAAATGAAGATCGACTTGGACGGTCGATTGTTAAAAAAATAACTGAGACAAGTGGTCTAGTGGGCCCATGTTAATCCAAGTCAAAAAATTTGAGCCAATTGAGAAGACGACGATAAAATCAATTCTGTAGCCAAGTCAAATTCTCTAATCTCTGCAACCGTGAGACCAAGTTGCCACCGGGTCTTCAAATTGACCACCGGTTTTTTCTCTTTAGTTTTTGATCTGACTTTAACTCTGAGATACTTCCCATTGTTATCACGAAGTGATTAATGTCGTTATATGATAGAAGTGGTCGAAATTGTGTTTGAGGTATTCAGGCGGGAATACCAGATTGGATGCGTCATTCCATAATCGAGAATAAGAAAACTATTTCATGATTAAGATATCACCGTTCCATAGCAGATTCACTTCTTCCTTTTCTCCTTATGTGTTGGATTGCTAAAGCAAGGTAATCAACTGAAACGAATTAACAAATGAATCAACACGAAGAAACTTGGCCCCGAACGGCGTCTCATGTAAGTAAAATTAATTAGAAATTCTCGGACATGTTTTTCCAGACTAGTGGAATTGAACGACCTTCAACTTAAAATTGGTTGCTCAACTCTTTAACCAAATGGAAGTGCAATAGTCAACAGTCAGTCTCGTAACTTTTAGTTTGACGGATTGGGGCAAATAACAATTCACAAAGCTTAAGATTAGATAATTAAAGGGAAGCAAAATATCGTTTGGATCTTGGAGATACTTAGAGGAATAGTGTATAATTACTGAACTCCCAACAAACTGGAGTCCAATTGTCAGCAAATTGGGCGGGCCATTGAGACAATTGGAGAGCACAAAAAAAAAAAAAAGAAGACACTAACGATGTTCAGTTGCTAATTGAAACTAGGTTTTCATTTTGATAAATTTTCTACAGCTGAAACTTCAGGAAACCATAATATACCCTGAAAACTATTATTGAGCAAGTTAACAATAAAAGAAACCCACAGATACGTTCAAGTTCTCCGCCCCACTACACCACAGCAATCAGTACGAGGGCCAAATCCGCAGATCAGATCACAAATCAGACACATCTTTTAGAGGTGCGACGTATGGACAAAATGCGCTTTCTGATTGAGCCTAAGTAAATCCAAATATATGCATTTCCAAAACACTTCCACAAATTACCCTTCCAACCTCCGTCTCGTGCAGGGTCTTTAGCACTATGACATAACTACTAGTGCATTGTTCAAGACTGAGGTTTGTATGGTAGCAGTAGGTTAGCACCCATGGCTGCCCCGATGCTTAAATGGTTCGGGCAAATCAACTTTGAAGAGCATGAGGACTATGGAAGGTTTGAAACGGCTGACTTGGTAGGCACCTCAGAAATTCGGCTCACAAGCAAAACACCGGCTCCTATAGGTTCGGATGCCTTAATATTACCTTGGATCAACATCTTATTGGCTCTATTGGTGCATTGAAATGGATCACGCAGAAGAAATCCTCATTAATGCAGCAACAGATCGAAGTGGATCGATAAGATGGGGCTACTAGAAGGAGACCATTTCTTGACATACAGAGATTTACTACCTGGCCGAAATTTTCCGTAAAATTCTGCGTTTTGCGAACCTGTGGTGATTCCGAAAATAGACTCCTGGTTAGTGAACCACTCAATCAGGAGCTGCGGCACCCACATTCGTCAGATCGGGGGTGACCCAAAGTTAATCAGGGATTTTCAACGCGTCAATATCCGCACAATGACGTTCGTATCCCAAAAGGCTCGATGCATTCTGTCCATGTTTGATTCTCGATGAGTAGAAGTTTGCCCCCGCCCGGCAAAGTCGTCAAATTAGTAGACGTCAGAGAATGTTAGTAATTGTGTAAACGCGTACCCACTTAAGTTGCTCCCGATTTGTAAACGGAAATGCATCGTTGATCAGCTGCAGGCAAGATGGAGATGACAAGCAGGTATAACCACTCATACAGGTCCCACACAGGAAAGAAGCGCACAAGCGCAAACAAAATCTCTATCAAACATGGAACGCGAAAAAAATTCCGATTTCATACTTCAATGACTAACCAGATGAAAACTTCACTTAAGTTGGTATTCCAGCTAATACGATTCTAGAAGCTCTTCATGCAGCGATAAAAAATAGAAAAATATAACGACATCAGCAGGATTCGAACCTGCGCGGGCAGAGCCCAATGCATGTGCCCGAAATAATTCGAGTGCATCGCCTTAACCACTCGGCCACAATGCCAGTTTACTGAGAAATAAGTTTTGATTAATTATATTGCAAAAGCTAGATGGCCACCCCCCATTTTTAGATTTTTGGATAGCTAGGTGGCCAACTGAACATGGTAAATCAAGTTGAAGCATTCTTATAGAATAATTTATAAGTAGAAAAAAAAGTAGAATTTGGGAAGAGTCTCAAGATGTGCCTCTTGACCATGGTACATACACCCGTGCCTCCGACAATCTTTCTTCGGACAAAGAATTTCTGGTTTATTGTCTAGACCAGACAGGAGGCAGAAAGTAGCTTTACTTGGCCCCAAAGGATAAATCCATAGACAAACCCGAGTCGGGAGCCTTTGTCTCCATCGGAGAGGCTGAATCTATAAAAGTCAAAAGAAATTCCTCCCCAAACAAACTGCATTTAACAGAATCCCCCTATTAAGAGCAATGAAGTTCTCCCTGATAGACCTGTATAGACACCCTGCTTAGCGGCAGAATGAAGTTTTTTTGACGTCTAGTTTGTCTTGGCCCTATGATCCCACGCACGAGGGAGACATGTGGGAGTATGCGACATGTTCCCGTTCTGGAATCGTGCCAGCACGTGTGTATGCCGAAGGTACGTAAGGCACGTCACACAACGAGAAATATTCCAAGCGCATATCAATGATTGGGGGAGACTTGGCTAAGAAGGAGAGTCTTGAAAATGGGGCGATGTCTTATCTCTCGGAAATTTGGTAGAGAATTAAGTCGCCATATTAAATATTGCGAACATGGTGAAGTTTGACTGGTGGCGGGTAAATCGGAGTCGCGGTGAGATTGTTTGATTACCAAATACCTCCTTGCTATCTAGACTCTGGTGGTCGTAACCGTCCTTCAGACCCCGAAGGTTACGATCCGTGAATATCTCGATATCTGCAGAACACATTCCAAAAGATGTTCCCCCCTTTTGTGAATCAGTGAATCAGATCAAGTCTTACGTCAAATGGGCAACGAGGAAGAAGACGAAAGAAGCGGCCAACCACTTTTAAGAAGGGCTGAATGCTTATTTTAGTAGGCTTACATCTAGGTGTCTGTAGAACTTTGCTATGGCCCTCATTCCTCTGGTTCATTTGTGGTAAAGTGTTCACAATTGAGAGCTAATAGTTCCCAACCGTAGACCTCATTGACCATCAGCGCTAAAAATCAATCTGCAAACCGTCTAGTACCAGATGAACGTTGGGGAATGTAACCACAAATGCACTCACATCATGCAGCTCAACACGCACGCAGGCGCATGCATCTCGCCCATTATACAGGCATATTGGTCGATGGTTGCAAGGGTATTTTGCTGAACGTTTCTTGTATCTTTCAATATAAGAAGCCTCAATTCTCCCACCCCTAAGCCTTTCTTCTTCAACTCGTAAAGACTTTTCATTCGCTAAAAACAAGTCATGAAGTTCTCTACTATTTTCGCAACCGCTTTGGTTGCTGCCACTGGTTTGGCTCAAGATGTTGCTTGTCGTGTCAACGGTATCCAGCAGTCCGTTGTTGACTTGGAGACTGGTGAGTGTCCATTTGTCATCCCAAGCAGTCTCCCAGTCAACTTCAGATACGACGGTGCCGATGACTACTTCGTTGATGCCTACTACGCCTTCATTGGTCAGAGATACTTCAACGATATTCCAGGTGCTGGCCGTGTTATCAACATCCCAGCTAGACTTCTCTATGACCAAGGTACCTTCCCACTTTACCACATCCACGCCGAGGAGTCCCCAGCCTCTAACTCTACTGCTGCTTTGAGAAAGAGATTCAACTCCCAGCTTTTGGACAAGAGAGATGAGCTTAGCGACTTTGTTGACAGAATCAAGTCTTTGGACGGTGTGGAGGTTCCATCTGACGCTTTGCTTTCCGTCAACAACCCTGATGTGTCTTCTTCTGCTGGTTCTGGTTCTGGTTCCACTGGCACTGGTGCTTCTACCGGTGCTGGTTCTTCTGGTGCTTCTACCACTGGTGGTGCTACCGGTGCTTCTACCACTGGCGGTGCCGAGACTGACGTTGTTACCAACACTCACTCTACTCTTATCACCATCACCTCTTGTTCCGAGAACAAGTGCTCTAAGACTACCGTCCCAGCCACTTGGGGTCCAGTGACTTCGACTGTCGACGAGGAAGTGACCGTCTACACCACCTGGTGCCCAGTCACTGAGGTTACCGTCACTGAGAAGTCCACCAAGATCATCACCATCACCTCTTGTGCTAACCACAAGTGTTCTGAGGTTACTACTCCAGCCACCTGGGGTCCAACCACCAAGACTGTTGAGGGTGAGGTCACTGTCTACACTACTTGGTGCCCAGTTGCTTCCACCCCAGCTGGTTCTGTCGAGACCTCTGTTGTTACTTCTGCTGGTGAGCACACCACTGTTGTCTACACCACTGTTGTTACCAAGCCTGCTCCAGGTGCCCCAGGTGCTTCTGTCGAGACCTCTGTTGTTACTTCTGCTGGTGAGCACACCACTGTTGTCTACACCACTGTTGTTACCAAGCCTGCTCCAGGTGCTCCAGGTGCTCCAGCTGGTACTGAGACTGCTCCAGGTGCCTCTGTTGAGACCTCTGTTGTTACTTCTGCCGGTGAGCAGACCACTGTTGTCTACACCACTGTTGTTACCAAGCCTGCTCCAGGTGCTCCAGGTGCTCCAGGTGCTCCAGCTGGTACTGAGACTGCTCCAGGTGCCCCAGCTGGTACCACTGTTGCCGGTGAGTCTACTTTGGCCACTGTCACTACTGGTGCTTCATCTGCTGCCTCTGCTCCACCAGCTATCTCCACTTCTTTCGCTGGTGCTGCCAAGGTTGGCGGTTCTTTGATCGCTTTGATGGCTATCCCATTCGCTTACTTGTTGTAAGTATGCTGAGGGGCCTTTCAACTTTCGCTTTCACAATTCAAGCATTTTTCGCTGTCTTAAAAAGACAATCGTACCATACGGTCAAGTCATGTACTTTTACTTAATTCTTCAAAGGCTTTTGAAACGAGGAGCGTTTCCTACTTGCTGACACGGTTTATGTCTGGTCTAGTCTGGAACGGAGCTGCTCCGGATATTAATTTTTATTATTCTCATAGTTAATTCATAGAACATGGATACGCAATGTAATGCACCAAACAACATTGGGCCGCGAATCTGGAAGTAGGCACGCATGTACAGGAGAGCCAGCAAACTGCACAATGTCAATGCACGCGCAATATCGTGGTTGTCGTAGGTCTCCTTATCTCATAATTTTTTTTCTTAGGATCATATATATGATGGTAATCACTTTTAGTGGTCTTCATGTTAAATTATGCAGAAGCAAATCGGATCGCCCGGCTGATCCAATCGTGCATGCATCGCAATTTCTCTAGGATTTTCCTGATTGCCTCGTGTCACTGCAAACTCATGTAAATCAGCCCGCGCGTCACGCAAGAGAATAATTGGCTCTCTTACGTAGTCATCCCACATGTTCGATGATTTACCTGAGAACAATAGCTTGGCTATCGCTTTTATAAGGTATAAAAAAAATGTGTTTAGCATACTGAAAGTTCCAGGTGAATCGTGTAGGAAAGACGGCGTTGGCAGGCATCTATCCCGAAAGAAGCTTTTGGTTTGGGTGCAGATGTGTGTTGCCCGATATCCTGCCTACGGAAATTTACGCCCAATCCCGAAGATCAATAGCTCGTACATCTGCTTATTCTGGTCGCCACTGACAAATGTATTGGCTGTAATTTCGAGGGGACTTTGACCCGGTTGCATTTAATCCTTCTTGTTCTTCATTTTCCGTAGCTCAGTACAATGCAAGATTTTTTGCGCTTGTGGTTAAGATGCGCATTTGTTCGCATAACTTGTGATAGATGAAGGTAGATTGAGGAATTGTCGGGAATTACTAATGGTGCAAGGAATGCGCTCGGAAAAATTCGTGCATCTCTGTGACATGATTCGAAAATATCTTCAAACATGTTTTATCCGTGCAGTCTGATTCATCATCCGGAATTGATTTAGCTTTGTTTCACCTTGACATAGAGTTGCTTTAACATCGTTTCAGCCCAGCGATGTTTCAGATTATCCAAGATGGGAATATAAATTCGGGCATTTGCAGTTGATAATCGCCAGCACGGATCCAACACTCGTTTATGCTTCCTTTGATCTTTCTTTCGCTTGTTCTTTCGGTGGATGCTAGGCCAATCACCTCCACCTTAACCAGGACGATTAGTACAGTGATCACCGTGACCAAGTGTTCCAACAATATTTGTACAAGGCAACACAAAACCACTCTGCTGGAAGTCTTAGTTACCTATGATGCTACTCTGTCAATCTATGTGACTTACTGTCCAGATACGGAAACACTGAGCACTTTGGAACCAACCTTCACAAGCATCATTCCTGACTGCACTACTTCCACCTCTACAACTTCTATCAATCGTGAAGAAAAGAGCACCTCTACTTCAAATTCTTGCACTAAGTGCGTGACCACCAATATTTCTTCGTCATGTGTTACTTCTCTGACTACGAGTCCATTTTCAACTACTTCAAGCCCTAGTTCCACTAGCACTAGTACCACTTCTAGTTCAGGTACCACCAGTTCAAGTATCATTAGTGTTACTTTGAGTTCCAGCAGTTTTGGTACCACCAGTACCAGTTCGAGAACTAGCTTGACAACTCCAAGTTTCACTGCAACTAGTTTCACTAGTTCAATTACTAGCTCGATACCTAGTCCCACTTTGAGCTCAACCACTAGCTCGACTATTATCTCTTCTAGTTCTATTGCGAGCACCAGTTCAACCACAAGATCAAGTTCTAGTCCCACACATAGTAGTACGACTAGCTGGACTTCAAGTTCCTCAACATCCAGCCCTAGTTCAAGTACTTACAGTTCAAGTAGTTCCAATTACGGTTCGACTACTGCAATTTCTTCAAGCTCCACTGTTGATTCAACAAATTCTTCAGTCTCAGTTCCTACAAGTTCTTCAAGCTCCAGCATCACTTCTACATTGGCTTCTACATCCAATTCTGGCTACATCACCAGCTCTACCACCAGCAATCTTTCTTTGACCACTTCGACTTCTTCAACTTCAATTGCAAGTTCTAGTTCAAGTTCAAGTTCAGGTTCAAGTTCAAGTTCAAGTTCAAGTTCAAGTTCAAGTTCAAGTTCAAGTTCAAGTTCAAGTTCAAGTTCAAGTTCAAGTTCAAGTTCAAGTTCAAGTTCAAGTTCAAGTTCAAGTTCAAGTTCAAGTTCAAGTTCAAGTTCAAGTTCAAGTTCAAGTTCTACTTTTATCCCCACTATCAGCTCTTCCACTTCAGTTAGTTCTTCCAGTTCGATCAGCTCTTCTGTTCTTAGCTCTTCTACTTTGTTTATCTCAACTAGTCCTTATGGTTCCACAGCTTTTTCGACCTCTTCTAACTTAGACTTTGTCAGTTACATCTCCATTTTCACCACCGCCTCAAGTACTAGTCTTCTTCCTCATGTGACCACAGAGTCTAGTGGATCATCTCAACAATCCAAATCGAATTCCACATCTGATCTGATCTCAAACAACTTCTATACAGAAACATCGAACGTGTATGACTTTCCCACTGGGACATACACTGATAAGAGCCTGCTGCCTGTATTTTTTACTAGAATTTCCACTGAGAAAACCACACTGTCAGAATACTCTACTGGAATTTCAAGTACACCCTCCAGTAAATTTTCTGGTGAATTGTCCTCCAGAATTATAACTGAAACGCCATCTCAAACTTCAGGTGATGTTAGTGAAACTTCCACTACATCCCTCGATTTTTACTCTAAGGTTCTGGACGTCCCTGGGATTCCTGAGGTTCCTGAAAATTCTGTACCTGAGATTACCCAACTGACACAACTTTCGCAATCCACAACAAAGTCGTCCTTGGCATCCTCAGGACACTCCCTGTTGTTTCCTAACTCCCCCACATTCTTTGCCAAGTCCTGCTCAACCTGTACAGCAGGAGCTTCAGGTCCCATAACTTCTTCTGTACCATCCGCTGCAGTGGTAGAGGGCCCGGCACTGTTAATGTCGTCTGCACCATCCACTCTTGTCACCAAGTCCTCTGCACTGGTTTGTGGCAATGGTTGCCCCTCTCCATGCTTAGACTTTTGTGACTTCACCTCCACTGGAACTATCTACACAACCAGTACCGTGGCTAGACACTCCAGTGTTGTGCTTTATGAAGGAAGTGCTGCAGTGTCTAAAATTTGTGGAAGATTGCTGGTATTTATGATCTTTGTTTTGCCTTTTGTCTGAAACCGTGCCTCAAAACATTTATTCTTTTCTAAGTTAACAGGTTGCTTTTGAAGGAACCTGAAGGTTTTTAAAGAAATTTTTCTTACCATATTATCATCAACGTCCAATAACAGTTGTTTTGGAACGGACTTAGAGTTTTTTCTATTCAGTCATTTCTACCTATACCAATAAACTATGAGCCACCGATTCTAGACACTAGCCAGCATACTAAAGAATAGCTATTGTTTATAGTACGTCTAGATTCATGCGGGTGATATTTTTTACAGCCATTATTTTTTATGTCCCCTGTTTCAATATGCAATACTCGGCTGTGTGTGTTTACATTCCATCTACATCAACGTCAGTCTGGATCTGAGATCTTATCTTCATGCTTGCAGGGCTCTAAATCTAAGCAATACATATCAGGAATAAAGCTACTAACTTAGTAGACTTCCAAAATGTAACGGCCGTCCTCCTTCATGTCTTCCACAACCTTGGCAACATCCTTGATTTCCTTGCCTTCTTTTCTTGCTCCGTTCTGCATAATGTCCTCCAAACAGGCAGTGATGTCTGGGACTGGCCATGTTGGTCCACACAAATAGAACGATCCGTTCTTGGTGACAATAGCTTCGGTCAACTCCTCAATGGAGCTTCTAATCTTATCCTGAATGTAGATCTTCTGAGGCTGGTCACGCGAGAATGCGGCTCCAATGTGGGTCAAAATACCGGCCTTCTTGTAGGCTTCCCACAACTCTCCATAAAGGTACTCTTCCTTCTTGTGTCTGGATCCCATGTACAAGTAGATTTCTCCAATGGTGTGTCCCTGGCTCTGCTGGTAGATCTTCTCCTCGATGAAAGCCTTGAATGGTGCCAATCCAGTACCCAATCCTGACATGACGATAGGAGCAGCTGGCAGCTTGGGCAACTTCATCACCGAAGGCTTGACACTGACCACCAACTCGTCCCCAATTCTCAAGTCCGACAAGTACTTGGAGCAGTGTCCATATCTGAGTCTGCCCTTAGGGTCGACCCAGTCAACAACGACAATCAACAAGTGGACAGCGTTAGGATGCATTTTCTGAGAAGAAGCAATCGAGTACTCTCTTCTCTTCAAAGGAGCAATGATTTTGACCAAGTCGTTAAAAGCTGGACGCGCGGACTTGAACTCCTCCAAGATGTCGACGTAGGTGTCGAAGTTAACGTCTTGTCTCTTCTTCAACTCCTCAGCACCAGCACCAGAAGCCAATTTCTCCAAAGCAGCCTTTTCAGTATCGTCCGAGGCGAATGGAGCCAAAGACTCGTAGAATCTCTTAGGTGGCTTACCCTGGAAATCGACGTTGTCGGTCAAAGCTTGTCTAGCAGATCTGATCTCCAACAACAGAGGGTCGTCTTTGTTTGGAACCTCGATCAAGGAGTCACCATCGACACCGTAGAACTTCAAGAATTCCTCGACCTTCTCGACATTGTTACGACCGTGGATACCCAAGGCCTCACCAATTTCGTACTTCAAACCGGTTCCGGTAATGTCAAACTCGATGTGGAAAATGTTTCTCGAGTACTCGGATGGAGTCAATCTCTTGTTCTCCTGGACCTTAACCACGAAGTTCTTGACTGGTAAGTCTGGTCTCAATTCCTTGGTAACCTTGTAGGCTTCAGGGAAGGTGATCTTGGCAGCCAAGTCAGAAACACCGACGTGATGCACCTCCTCGGTCGAGTCAGGCTCAAGTCTCTGGTTAGGGAAGAACGAAGACTCGGTAGGGAAGAAAGGCAAAGGAGTAACCTCCTCTTTGTCATCCTCCTCTTCCTCCTTCTTCTCCTCCTCTTCAGGAACTTCTGACTTCAACTCAGTCCACTCAGCAGGAACAGCAACAGGCTTCAAAGACTTCTTGTCATCCACCGTAGCAATAAACTTATCCAAAACGGCAGCTAACAACTCAAAGCCGTTACCGTTGGCCTGCAACAACTTGTTGACGACGAAGCCTCCCAATTCAGGCAAAGAAGCTCTCCAGAAACCAACCTGAGCCAAGAAATCAGCAGAGAAACCCTTGGTGGAATCGCTGACGGCATCCAAGTCCTCAATGGTAGAGAAGTCAATAACGACAAGTTCGAGGTGATTTTTGGCCAAAGTCCTTTTGAACTCGAGAGGCAACTTCTCGACAAAGTCAGTCTCCACGGTATTGGCGATTTTCTTGTGATTCACCAACAAAATGGTGGCACCAGGCTTAGCGGTGGCCAAAACGTCAAAGTGGTTGATGATAGAGGCATCCTCAATCAAAACGACATCTGCAGCGTCCACAGCAGCAGTGGAGGGAGTGTTCTTGTTGGCAGATACAATCTGCGATTGGAAAATACCACCAGCGACAGAAACATCATACTTATTTCTGATGCTGACGTTCTTGGAGTCATCCAAAGATAAAGAAAGTGCCAACTTGTTGGCAGTCTCCACGAGGTCACTGTTGTCTCTAGCCCAGATCAAGTACGAGCCTTCAGGCGAGGTGTTGGCAGTGATCTGAGAAATTGGAGTCTTGCTTGGAGCCAAAATGGCAGCATGATCCACATTAGGAACGAACTCACTAACAACCTTCAAAACAGTAATTGGAGTCCACACAAAGGTGGGTGGGTAGACAAACTCATCAACGGTTGTTCTACCAAAACGGCCAGCAAAGAACAAGGCGGCAGTAGCGTCAGCTTTCAAGGTGGCAGCGTTCTCTGGCGACAAGACAACAACTTTACGGGCCGAAGCAGGAATGGCAGCAGCAAATTTCTGCTGGCTGAATGGAAAAGGCACTCTAACCTTCAACAAACCCACAGCAGAAAGCTTGGCAGTTTTTGAAATCACGTTGGAAACCTGAGCGATCTCGTGGGCACCGTAAGCAACAAATACAGTCTCTGGCTCAGTAGCACCCTCGTATTCAAAAGGCTGCAAGTTGGTGTTGGCAACCTGGTTGAAAGTAGCGAAAGCAGTCTCCAAAGCTTCATCGACAGACTGAGGCTTCGAGGCACCAGCAGTCAACAACTGTTGGTACAAACGACCCACATCGGCCACCGACAAAATGTTGTTGAACTTCTGGAAAGTTCTGGCGAATTCAGGGCCATCAAACAAGTGTACAGATGGAGCACCAGACAAGGCAGCCAAGTAATGGTTGAGAACCACGGTGTACTGCAACTCCAATGGGTCGTTAGACACGGGACTCAACACTGGGAAGCCCAAGGAGCGTGCAGCAGCGAGTGGAGCGGCGTAGTTAGAGACCAAAGAGCCAGAGGCTGCATCAAAGTCCACGGCACTGACATTCAAACTCAAAGGAATAGCGTTGGAAGACGCCAAAGCAGGTTGCATGTATGACAAAGTGTTGGCACCCAAAACCGCAGTGAAAGGCAGGAGGGAAGAAGCGGAAGAGGCGGCCGAGTAGCCCAAGATGGCGTTGGCAGCACCAGTACGTGGTTCCAAACGATGGAAGAGTGGAACTACACCAACAGCATTAGGTCTTTTAAAGTGACCAGCCCAAAGCTGCAAATGAGCATCGACCAAGTTGGCGGCACCAGCAGTTTCATAAGAAAAAATGGTGGAGGATAAGGCATAAACCGACTGGCTGATGATGGTTTGAGCGCTAGTATAAGCCGAAACCTTCAATAAGTTTGGGTCAACCGTAGCACCGAATGGGTTGGCTCTGACCAAGTGCAAGGAGCTTGCATCAGCCTGGGAGGTGGCAGCTGACGAAGGCTTGCTTGGAGATTCCTGAACAACGTGAGGACTCATAATAAATAGAGGTAAGTAAGATGAAATGATTTGGATGTGAAAAATTGGTGCTAATACAAGTGCACAAGTGCACGTGACGTTTCGACACAGGCAAAAGAAACGATAAGATGGGGGAGATAGGATTGAGAAGAGGAGGGGGAATGGAAACTGGAAAAAGAAAAAAAAAAAAAGAAATGAAAGAAATGAAGAGGAAATAATTCGTTGAAGAGATACATATTGACTTCAAAGGGAAAACACAATTTTTTTTTTTTTGGTGATTGAGTGTTTTAATTATTCGAGCCCAGTGCTACAATCCGTCCAATCTGCAGGTAGATAATAGAATAGTATTATGGATGGAATGGAGAAGATTAAAAGGTTTCCAGAAATCCAAAAAATTCAGGTAGAATAAGAAAAAAGAAAGTACTGAAATTTGAGGGAGAAGTCGAACTTACCATCGTATTCAACATGTCATATTATTACCCTGCATCGAGCACGGAATCATGAAGCGGAACAACCGGGATCCAGTAGCAATTCTCCAATTGAGACTTTGACCTTTCTTCATGAGAACTCCAAACAATTTATTCCTCCATCCATCTCTTTATGTCATTAGAAATCATTTTATAATTTCAATTATCAATTTATTTGATGCTACCATTTCATCTTCTGAATCTATCATGTCAACTAGAAATATCGTAATTGTCCACACTTCGCACCCACATTACAAATCTCACAGTGAACCTCAAGTATGTTCATTCATTCATTCACTCTTAAGAAAAAAGATGAAATGTCCTCACAATTCCCAATACAATCACATCTCCGATTCTCTACATCATCATATCTATCTTGATCACTCAAGTGCTCGTTTAATTTCCTTTTCCCGTCTCTTCCCGACCTTCCACGCTTCTCTAAATTCCCTCGCCTGCATGGTCCTTTATATGTCCAACATGATTTCGCACCCACTGTGGCTACCACATATATCCCGAAACTTCATTGCTAGTGTTTTTTCTTCCAAATATGTTTTCTAGAAATTCTCGAGCACTTGCATCTGCCAGAAATGTTGCAAGGAAGTCAGCTCAATCGCTGTATCTGGCCCGCTGCGCTGGCTCCGCTCGTTCTGCTCGCTTCTACTCCACTTCCAAACCCTCCGCCAACTCCGGCTTGAGTTTCGTTGGTGGAGCTGTATTGTTGGCCACGGGAATTGGCGGCGGTTACTACCTCCACAAAATAAACGAGGTTACCCCCAAGGACTCGTCCACCACTCCGTTGAGCTCGGTGGAGCCCCCGCAATATGCCAACGATGCTGAGTTCAAGATTGCCTTGAAGAAGTTCACCGAAATTGTGGGTGAGGCCAACGTCACCGCTGACAAGGACGTCACAAACTCTCACGCAGACACATTCTTCAACACCCACCACCCTCCAAACCCTGAAGTTCAGAGACCAGCAGTGGTGATCTATCCTGGTAATACTGAGCAAGTGTCTCAGATCTTGAAGGTTGCACACGAGTACAGGGTGCCCGTAGTGGCCAATTCAGGACTCACGTCACTTGAGGGCCACAACATGCACACACGGGGCCCTAACTCTGTGTCGTTGTCGTTTCAGAACTTGAACGACATTATAGAATTCCACCCAGACGATTTGGACGTGGTGGTTCAAGCAGGTGTAGGGTGGCAGGACTTGGACCAGTTCTTGAAAGAGAGCGACAATGGCTCACATCTCATGTTTGGTCCAGATCCAGGAATGGGTGCCACCATTGCCGGAATGGTGGGCACGTCTGCTTCGGGTACGAATGCCTATAGATACGGAACTATGAAGGAGAACGTTGTCAATCTTACTGTTGTGTTGGCTGATGGAACCATCGTAAAGACTAGACAGAGACCACGGAAGTCTAGTGCAGGATATGACTTGACCCGTTTATTCATTGGATCTGAAGGAACATTAGGAATCATCACCGAGATCACTGTCAAGTTACATCCAAGAGCAGATAAGGAATTGGTTGCAATTGCTGCATTTCCCACCGTTAAGGATGCTGCTTCTACCGCTCAGCACGTGATTACGAAGTCGGGAATCCAGCCAAATGCCTTGGAGCTTGTTAACGAAACCACCGTGTCGTTTGTAAACGACAGTGGAAGTGTCGGCAGGAAATTTTTGGAGGTTCCTACGTTGCTCTTGAAGGTTGGCGGACCCAGCGACAACGTGATTAAGGAGCAGTTGAACTTGATTGAGAAGATTGCAAAAGACAACAATCTCATCTCGTTTGAGCAATCAAATAACCAGGAGGAGAATGAAGTTCTTTGGGGTGCACGTAGAGCAGGCTTATGGTCAACTTTCGAGTATGGAAAAAAGGTTCTTGACGATAAAGATGACGTACAGATCTGGACCACCGACTTTGCTGTTCCTATTTCCAGATTGTCAGACCTTATCAATGAAACCAATTCAGACTTGATCGAGAATGGCTACAAGAACAAGTTCTCAATTATGGGCCATGTTGGAGACGGAAACTGCCACTTCTTAATTCTCTACAACTCCAAGGACTACGCAAAAACCAAGGAGTTAGTGGACCGCATGGTGGAAAGAACGATAAAGTACGAAGGAACTTGCACTGGTGAGCATGGTGTTGGTGTGGGCAAGAGAGGATACTTGGAGCCAGAGCTCGGAGTGAATGCTGTGGATTTGATGCGTCACATCAAGTACTCATTAGATCCCCGGGCTATTTTGAACCCAGACAAGGTATTCAAGATTGACCCATCGGAGAAGTTAGACGAATTGCTCGACAGTGGACATGTTATTGAGGTTGCGAAATGCTGTCATTAAGCAGTCAAAGAAATCTATTCTACAATTTCCTTCAAGGTAACTATTCTACAATGGAGTTGTTCTGACCAAACCCAACATATCATTGACTATAGCTGTGATTAGCGACAGACCCCAATCTGAGCATGCTATTCAATTAGATTAGACCTTTCAATAAAAATTGACTATACACTAACTTAGCAAGGATGTGCGTATATGCATTCTGACGGCTGCCTATTAGTGTGGATGCGAAACCCCAATTCGGGTGTATTAGCAATCGGATTATTAATCCTAACTGAGTGTAAAAATCACTCAATCCTCCTGAATTAAGGTTATTTATTGGTTACATACAAATCACATCACAATGACAAAAGTAATTGTTACGGGTGCCAATGGCTATATTGCTGCACATACTGTGAAACAGCTTATCGAGAAAGGCTACGATGTAGTTGGAACCTTGCGTACTGAAGATAAGGGGAAGTTATGGAAAAGTCGATTCCCAAAAAACTTCGAGTATGTGGTTGTTTCTGATTTTCTCAAGGATGATGCCTTTGACGATGTCGTGAAGAACAATGACGACGCAGAGGTGTTTTTGCACATGGCTTCTCCTGTGATTTTCAATGCCAAAGATAGAAAGAGAGACGTCATTGACCCTGCCATCAAGGGAACTACCAATGCGTTGAAGTCTGCGAAGGAGTTTGGTAAGAATATCGAGCATTTCGTATACACGTCTTCAACTGCTGCAGTGTATAACACTACCAATTTTGTACCTGGCTCAATTCTCAACGAGGAACTGTGGAGCGATGTAACCTTGGAAGATGGCGCTGAAAATGACAGACTGGCTTATGGAGCATCCAAGACTTTTGCTGAGAGGGCCGCTTGGGAATTTGTAGAACAGAAAAAGCCTCAATTCACCCTAACTGTCGTCAATCCAGTTTATGTATTTGGACCCCAGGCTTTTGACGAAGATGCTAGAGGGACGTTGAACTTTTCGGCTGGAATCGTGGAGAAAGTACTTAAACTCGGAAAGGACGATCCAATTCCTGAAATTGGTGGTGGAGCTGTCGATGTTCGTGATGTGGCTAAGGTTCACATTGACGCATTCGAGAAGCCTGAAACCTACGGTAAGAGATTGATTGCCAAAGAGCTGTTCTACAATGGGCAGTTACTCTTGGACTTTATCAGGAAAAACTTCCCTGATGCAGCTGAGCAATTGCCTATTGGAGACCCTGGAAATGCTCAAGAGGACTCGAAGAATTACGTCCACATTGATAACCATGCTACCACTGTTCTCTTGCACATCCACTGGATTCCCCTCGAGACAATGGTGGTTGACTCCGTGAAACAGATTCTCAAGGAGAACATTGAATTGTAGAGACTGCTGGCATGGATATTGCTAGAGTGGAAGTGAAAAGTGTTAAAAATCTATAAAATCTAAAATTGGATGTAATTTGAAAAATCATTGTAGTCCTCAATAGCTTCTCTGGTTCTCATTATGAGTGGTGAACTGTTAGCTAAACGATGTTACTCTCTCATACAAAATATGTAGTTGACGGTTTCAATGGTCGTGTCATGTAAAGGCACTTTGATGAGCAGAATTATCGTCATACTCTTGGATGGATTTTCTGACTAAGGAATTCGAGTAGTTTTTCTCGAGCAGGCAGTTGAGATAAATCATATTCACTGAGAAACCAGAAGAATTAAGATGAGTATGAAGAATATGAAAAGTGAGAAGACTAAGAATAACATAAACGACGCGTTCTGGTGTAGTCAAGACTAGTATCAAACACCGAACAAGAATTTAAAATGCTGAGAGAATTAATTCGGTTGAAGATTTCGAAAGAATGGACCTGAAAGTGCGATATATGTCGTTCTTACTAATAACTTCTCCAACATACTTCACCGTATATCACTTAAGAATCACCAAATTGAAAATCAACAGCTCTGCCAGAGGCAACTTCTACGAAAATTCGAGGTACACTTCACCATAGCTTCCTTCAAGACACCACGAGGACGAGTCCCCGCCGTTGCTTATTCGGTCGAAACTAGGGAAGTTAGACGAATTGCTCGACAGTGGACATGTCATTGAGGTTGCGAAATGCTGTCATTAAGCAGTCAAAGAAATCTATTCTACAATTTCCTTACAGGAACTTATTTTACAATTGAGTCCTCCTGGACCAAATCCAAGACGACCTAATCGACTATAGATGTGATAAGCAACAGAACTCAATCTGAGCTTTCTATTTCAATCAGAATACATTGAAATTGACAAATACACTAACATAGCAAGGATATGTATATGCATTCTGACGGCTGCCTATTAGTGTGGTTGCGAAACCCTTCCGGAAGTATTAGCAATCTGATTATTAATCCTAACTGAGTATAAAAATCACTCAATCCTCCTGAATTAAGGTTATTTATTGGTTACATACAAATCACATCACAATGACAAAAGTAATTGTTACGGGTGCCAATGGCTATATTGCTGCACATACTGTGAAACAGCTTATCGAGAAAGGCTACGATGTAGTTGGAACCTTGCGTACTGAAGATAAGGGCAAGTTATGGAAAAGTCGATTCCCAAAAAACTTCGAGTATGTGGTTGTTTCTGATTTTCTCAAGGATGATGCCTTTGACGATGTCGTGAAGAACAATGACGACGCAGAGGTGTTTTTACACATGGCTTCTCCTGTGATTTTCAATGCCAAAGATAGAAAGAGAGACGTCATTGACCCTGCCATCAAGGGAACTACCAATGCGTTGAAGTCTGCGAAGGAGTTTGGTAAGAATATCAAGCATTTCGTGTATACATCATCTACTGCAGCAGTGACCAACAATATCAATTATGTTCCTGGCTCGGTCCTAAATGAGGAACTGTGGAATGACGTAACCTTGGAACAAGGCGCTGAAAACGATCTGTTGGCTTATGAAGCGTCCAAGACGTTTGCTGAGAAGGCCGCTTGGGAGTTTTTGGAGCAAAAGAAGCCCCAATTCACCCTCACCGTCGTCAATCCAGTTTATGTATTTGGACCCCAGGCTTTTGACGAAGATGCTAGAGGGACGTTGAACTTTTCGGCTGGAATCGTGGAGAAAGTACTTAAACTCGGAAAGGACGATCCAATTCCTGAGATTGGTGGTGGAGCTGTCGATGTTCGTGATGTGGCTAAGGTTCACATTGACGCATTCGAGAAGCCTGAAACCTACGGTAAGAGATTGATTGCCAAAGAGCTGTTCTACAATGGGCAGTTACTCTTGGACTTTATCAGGAAAAACTTCCCTGATGCAGCTGAGCAATTGCCTATTGGAGACCCTGGAAATGCTCAAGAGGACTCGAAGAATTACGTCCACATTGATAACCATGCTACCACTGTTCTCTTGCACATCCACTGGATTCCCCTCGAGACAATGGTGGTTGACTCCGTGAAACAGATTCTCAAGGAGAACATTGAATTGTAGAGACTGCTGGCTATTGCTAGAGTGGAACTAGAAATTGTTGAAAGTTCATGAGATTGAAAAATAAATGACATTTGAAATGCATTCCTGGGTATTCGAGTATCACTAATGAAGGGGTTAAATGTCAATTAAACCTTGGTACTCTATTATAGAATGACCAAGGTAAATGTATCTGTAGTAGATGGCTTCAATACTGGCATAATGTAAGTGATTAGGAGAAGTACTCGAATACTCATAAATGATTCTCTGAATACGAAAATGAGTCTCTTTCAAGTAGCGGGATGTGATAAAGCAAATACGCTGGGACAGATCAGTAGGATTTACGAAAAGTAAGAAGCGTAGAAAATTTATGGGGGTATAAAGAGTTTGATGGAAGACTAAGGAAAATAAAACGTCAACGACGCGATCTGGCGTGGTCAAGAATAGTAAAAAACTCCAAAAAACTTACGATGCTAATTCTGATGAAATTGATTCACTTGAAATTTTGGAAAGATTTGTCTTGCAAATTGGATGGATTGTTCTCGATGGAAATACTCTATTATACTTCACCGCATATCACTTCGGAGTGCACGGACAGAAACTCAGAAACCACATTCTTCCAACCAAATGTCACTACTGGGAACGCCCAAACCGGAGTCAAATGCATTTGAACTCTCGTATATCACCACGAAAGAGCACTCGTTCAAGCAGAATTCTGCCAAGTCCCTCAATAGAAGATACAAGACCGGAAAGCAGCTTCTTAGCGACGAGTCCAAGTACTTGCAAACCAAGAACCTTGCCATTGATACGCCTACATACTTTTCCGTGCAAGCACCTCCAAGCCTCAAGCCACAGAAGCACTATTGTGATATCACTGGCCTTCATGGTAAGTACAAGTCGCCGCTGAACGCATTAAGATTCCATAATGTTGAGATCTACCAAGAAGTAATCAAGAACATGGCTCCCGGAACGGATCAGGAATATTTGAGTTTGAGAGGAGCAAATGTGGTGTTGAAATAAGAAGAGGGGTATTTGCTAGTGATAGCCATGAATTCAAGAATATATTAATGAGCATTGCGTGAGGTATTCTGTACTTTCGAGTTTACTGTGGTCTACGATAATCATTATAGTTGTAGACTTCATTATTTAAATAATTTGAAATAGTCTTTTTTGTCAAAGAAGTTCTACTCTTTTTCAATTTAGATACGCCTGTTTGATTAGATACCAAATCGTATACTCTAAATCATACACTCAAAAGCTATATTCTATACATCTCACGTCAGAGCCCATTCACTCACAATCTGGGAGATTCCCTGATCAAAACTAGCCGTTTGCAAGAGATCATCATTGTTAGTTCCTCCACCCAAGCTCGAAAACGGGTTACATATCGTCCTCAAGTACCTTTTATGAATGTTGGAGAAAAGTGTCTTGACACTGGCCATTGCCGGTTCCTCCTCGCCCATCCCCACCACGATCTTCAACCCATTATTTGTCTCAAGACCGTAAACTGAGACGTCGTCCTGGATGAAAAGTAGAAGTACTCCATCAGACTGTTGTTGTTCCTTCAAGCTAAGTGAAATGGGCGATGTGAACACATCCAACGCCATGTGCGAGAGGAAATTGTATTTGAGGAAATTGTTTGCATTTTGTGCTTTGATCGTCTCGTCTGCAACTTCAAGGTCGGTGTCGAAAGACTGAATGTAGAGAGGTTTGTCGTCTCTGGAGATAAGAGAAACGAAGAGAATGCGAGCCATGGCACTTTGATAGTAGGCTGTGTGTTTGTTTGTCAACTAGAAGAATAGGTATATTTTCGATTGAAATTTCACCTTTAAAAACATAAGTATACTCTCCTGAGTCAGCTGTATAGTCAAATCTATGGAAACTGTGTTCAGTATATAGTTGTTCCAGTCTCGATATTTTCTTGTCTCTATATAGTCCACACTCAGTTTCAGCACAAATTACAACTTTCACCATGGCCCAGCTCTCTCCGTCATCCAAAAAAGTCGACGAATTTCTCTCGAGCTTATCACAGATTTCACAGGATCGTCTTCGTGAGAACCAGAAACGTCAGCGTGACCTACAACGAGATATTGACGAGCTTCGTCGCACATCTCCACCGATTCACCATAACGAACATGGAATCACCGAATTGAAGTTCAACCGCTCTGCCAGAGGCAATTTCTACGAGAAGTGGAAGGACACACCGCCACAGCTTCCTTCAAGACCCCATGATGACGAGTCCCCGCCGTTGCCCAGTCGGCCGAAACCAGAAGCATACTCTAGTCATTCAAATTCTCAACATTCCAAGCTGGGGAAGCCTGACAAGCCGGAAAAGCCTGAGAAGCTTGAAAGATTGCGAAGCGATGAGAACGCTCCAAATTTGCCCACGAGGCCACAATCAATAAACAATGTTGTGGCTGCAGTGGGAATCGCAATGCCTGTCGCTCGAAAGACGGAGAGTGTAACCAAGGCGCTGCTTAATATTCCCCAGTATAGTGCTAGACCCAAGGGTACCAGTGTTTCTGGACCATTGCGTTCTTTTGGAGAGATGGAGAAGCAGATTCAGGCCGGTTCCCGAGTATTCTCCAAATCGAAACCTGATGTTCCTGCGAAACCAGAGATTAGATCTGACAATTCAAAGCCTGAGCTCCCCAAGTCTCAGCTTCTGAACTCTGAGAATTACCGTCTGGAATCATCTACAAGTGAGAACTTTAAATCATCTAAGCCTTTGGTGCCATTGAAACCCATGAATAAACCTTTGGTTCCGTTGAAGCCTGTCGTGAAACCAACTGAAACACCTAAGGAGATACAGCCTAAGTTTGCACCACTCAAGCCGGTGAAGCCAAAATCGGATGGTGCGAACACAAAACCTACAAGGCCAGACAAGCCCTCGTTCAAGTCTTTCACTGACCTGGACTCACAAGAGCTCAAACAACAGATCCAGAGATTGTCGCCAACTAAGAGCAATGCATCTGTGGAACGTGCCTTTGGGGCCCCGAAGCCAAGTCCATCGTCCTTGAAACCCGTGAAGCCTTCAAAACCTGAGAAGCTCGAGGTTCCAGAAGCGTTGAATGCGCTTTCAAAGTTGAGACCAGCCAGACCAATGAAACATGTCATTTCAGTGCCACTGAAAGCAGAAGTGGGAAACCAAGGGAAAACTGAAATCAAGAAAGCGGAGAAAGAAGTCGAAATCCAAAAACCTAAGCCATCAATTCCTGGTGGCATTCAGACTACAAAGCGGATTGAGACTCCAACCTCCTCTCAGCCAAAAGACTCGGCTGCCCTCACATACTCTCAGCCAGATTTTCGTTCCAAACTCTCTAGTATCCTTCGTTCAAACACAGATCCGTCTGCAAACGCTCCAGAGTCTCGTCTTGAGCCTATTCGAAGAAGTCAATCTACAAAGGTGTCTACAAAACTTACCCATCCCAACAAGACAAGAGCAAAAGGTCCAAAACGAAAGTTGCCGAAACAAATCGGGTCTACTGACTCTACTGACTCTACTGACTCAATACCAATCGCAAATTCCGATGAGGGGATAAAAGAGAAACCGAGGTTACCATCTAGAAATATCTCGGTTGGCTCTGAGACTACACTGTTGTATTTGGACACTACACTGAACAATTTGAGTGCATTTGCCAGCACAAAACTGATGGTTGACGAAAGCCCTATTACAGTATCCAAAAAGAAAACTCCTCCAATCAAACCAAAGAAACCAACATTGCAGCCAAAACCAAAGAGAATCATCTCTGGTGACCTTTTCATTTAGGAGTGCACACCACCCACCTCGAAAAGTAAAGTTGGCGAAAAAAGTCTGGCCAGCAGCAAACATGGACGATATTACTTCCCAGTTAACGCAGGTAAAATCTAAGCTTGCCGAGTCGCTTGCTCTGTTGTACAGCCACGTGGAGCATTTGGTTCCAGCGGAGGTGGAAAACGCATGGAATTCATACATCAAAGCTCTTTCTACGACGGGAAAAGACGACATTATACACGACTTATCCAACTTTAACGTTACCCCGGCTACAGCAACCATCGCTGTAACAACAGTCACTGCCATGGTCTTTTTTAGCAAGTGGTTTAAATCTGCTTCGGGCGAGCAGCCCAAGACACCCAAGATCAAGAAGAAGAAAAAGCCATCCAAGGCCCAGGAGGCCAACAAACAGATACAGCAGATTTTGGACTTCGTCGAGGACACTTATGTGCCCCAGATCGACGAGTACTTGGAGAAGTACGCCACATTGTCAGATAATGACAAGGAGTACAAGTTCAAATATTTTGAGGAGATGTTGTTGAAGGAGTTGTTGAAATTGGATGGTGTTGACGTTGCCGGCAGCGAGGTATTGCGTGAGAACAGAAAGAAGGTGATCAAATTCGTTCAGGAGCACCAGAAACGCTTGGACAAATTCAAGAAGGAGCAGGACAGTGCAGTGAAGACTGGGACCAATTGAATTGGCAAATAATGACTACATACTTACTAATAAACTAGACCAGAACAACTATTCATGTCGTTTCTGATTTTTTTGACTATTGCTATACACTCTAAGAATAAGAACTCTACATCATGATTTATTGACTTGGAGGAGCGGCCTGTCTGCGGACTCCAAAAGGTGGAATCTCGGTCGGTGTGTTGGGAAAGACAAATGTTTTGAGCTCCTTTTTCTCTCCGAGCCACAAGGCGTGCTCTGTATGGTCCTTGAGGTCAAATCCTGTTTGAGGATGGACCAAAACCGATAAGGATCCGTGATGTTGAACAAACCAACTCAAGAGTTTGGCAAAAACATCCACTCTAGCAGCATCGACTTCCCAGAAGAGATCGTAGTGGGGGCCAATGGCCTTTTCTACTGGAAGTTGCTTCACTATAATTGCTCCTTCAGAAGCGTACTCGGGGAAATCGGCCAAAAGTCTTTTTTTGAGGGCATTGGACTCATCTCTAGATTTGTCATCGTAGTAGACATGGAAGTCCCAGTATTCCACTGGCTCAGTCCATGTAAGTCCAGGAAGGATTGGTCTGGTTGCCTTTCCTGGATCGGCAGGGTCCAATTCGGTTAAATATTCCATGTTCAACGTCTCTATGGTGATATCTGAGATGAAATTCGGTAGATTTTATACCTCGGTGTCTCTCGTATTGGCTGATTTCAGTTGGGAGCCACACTTCCACACTCTATTATCTAATCTTCACTATACACAATACTTAATTGATCAAAAAAGATACTGTCTAATTGAATTTCGCGACATTGACAAATATGCCATCATCACTTGAACATTCTTTTGACATCGTAGGAACTGTTCTTTTTCGAATGATCTTCAAATGATCTTCAAATGATCTTCAAAATCTCTTGAAAATATCTTGTCGTCTTATGATCTTGTTGACGTCTTCATGACGTCGTCTTGAAATGTACTTCAAAATCCCTAAGCCTGGCTAGCTTCTTCTGTCTTTGGTGCTGGCTTCCGGGACTTCTTCTTCGTAGACTCTGCAACCAATTCCTCGAAAATACGTGCCTCCACATCCTCCGTTTCCGTTCTAGTGATGCTTGAGAAAACATGGCCGATCTTTCTCAAAGCTTCTGCTCTCGCTAGTCTCTCCTCTATAGGCACCTCTTCATCGTAGAGTATAGCATCACAGACTCCACGAACCGTTCCGAGAATCTCATACTTAGACCCATTCCATGCTGCTCCCAACACTTGTCCCATTAGCATCTTCTCGGCTTCGGCCATTTCCTCTGCTGTGTGCTTTCGAGGCTCCTTTACCTCTTTGGTCTCCTTAGACTCAACATTGGCATCTGTGGCTTCAATTTCTTCCTTATTTGCGGGTTCATGCACAGCATCCGCCTCTTGTTCTGCATTGGCATCATGGAACTCGCCTTCTTTGGCTAGTTCGTCTGCATCTTTCTTCGCATGGTACTCATTGTCCAGTTGCATCTGAACAAAATCTTGCATTGTCCTCTGTGCAGCGAGGGCAGATTTGACGGTACTAAACACATGGTTAACGGTCTTTCCAGTCTCCACTGCAGACCAGTACCAGCCTTTCAATGGTCCCCAAACCGACTTACGACTCAAGAGAATACGTGCTTTTGCTCTGTAGATGCCGCCGAGCATGTGCAAAATTTCTAAACCAAAACTCTCCATTTTCAAAGATTCTGCTTCGTTCTTGATTTCCGCTTCGAGACCGTCACTATCTAGCGTGCCCGAAGCGTCAGTGTGCTTTGCAATAATGTCCAACAAGTTCTTAGCGAGCTCTTTCTTGGTTTCCTCTTTCTTGAGTCTACACTCCTCCTCGAACTTCTCAAGCTCCTCCTGGCGCTTCTTCTTCTCCTCCTCTTTGGTTCTCTTGCCGTCTTCCAAGAGCAAGGCTGGCTTACCTGTCAGTGGCTGTTCATGAATAGAAGTGGTATCGCTCACATCGTGGGTCTTTCCAATGTTATCCTCTCCGATCTCATCAACCTTCAGGCTATCGGCAATCTCTGTTTCAGACTGTCCTGTCTCTGTCTTTGTAGTTTCAGTTTTGCCAGTCTCCGCCTTAGTCTTTTCACTCTCATCCTCCTCATCAAATCCAGACAATTCTGCTGTCTTGGTCATTTCTTGCAACAACGACAACTCTCCAATCCACCTCTTGAAGGACTCTCCTCCAAAAATCATCGAGAAGAATTCTGCGGGATCCTCGAATCCTTCAGAGGGCATCGACTCTTGCTTTCCGTACTTGTCATACTTCACTCTGAGCTGCTCATCAGAGAGAACCTGGTATGCCTGGCCAACCTCCTGGAACATGGCAGCTGCCTGGGGATTATCTGGGTTCTTGTCAGGATGTAACCGAATAGCAGCCTTTCTGTAGGCCTTCTTGATTTCTAGTGCCGAAGCTGTGGGTTGAATTCCCAACAAGTCATAGTAAGAAGTATCCACCACCATATTAGTTATTAGTGAGTGAGGTAAGTGGCACTTTTAACAATAGATTAGTGGCGGAGATGATAATTTATTTGGGCTACCATGCACACGACCTTCATGATCATGTGGATAATCATAAGGAGGACGAAAAACCTGTCGAGAGTAGAAAAAAAAGTTGGAGATGAAAGCAAGTCATTAATCTCTTAAGAAGTTATAATGTCTATTTTAAACAGTTTAAATCTTAAAATATATCCTCTTCTCTTCAATAATTTCATGTATTCTATGTACAAGTTACTACGCAGAGTAATACACCTTTCTCAAGTCCACCAACTTCTTACCTCTGCCAGCAGCCAAATCCTCCAAAGATCTCTGCTTGGTCAATGCCTCCACAAAACCCTTCACCACATTCATAGGGTTTCTCGACTTATACACCTTTCCTCTCAAGTCCTTAATACCTGCGGCCTGGCAAACCTCGAAAATGTTGGGGTTAACTCTCAAGCCAAAACCAGAAGGTGCAGACTTGATGAACAACTTCACAGCATGGAATTTGTAGTCAATATCGCCAATGATCGTTCTGTTCTCATATCTAGGAATAGGTTGCAAGTTCTTAATGGCATTCCAGTGAGCTTTACTCAATGCGGTTCTCATACCATCTCTAGACTTTCCTTCTCCCAATCCAATCATACCGTTCTTGTCACCAACAACAGTCAATGCATAGAAGTTAGGGATCTTACCCTTGGATGTCTGGCACGACACTCTCTTCATGACAATGGGTCTCACGTACAACTTCTTCATGTACCACATTTCCATTCCAGTCAACTTATGCAAGTCCTCGAAGAACTTGTCGTTGCCGGCAGGACCCTTCGCCGTGGTCTTGTTCACGGTGTCAAACCGTAAGTGTAAGTCCGTTCTGTCGGCGCCCTGGATCTGGGGAATTCTGGGATATGGAGTGTGGTTGGTGGCCTGATTGGGATACAATACGGGTTCGTCCCATTTAGGGTCAGATTTGGAGAAATCGTTGGATGCGTTCGATGGCGCCACCTTAGAAGTTCCATGGCCACCACTTTTCTTCAAGTCCAAGTAGTCCTGGGGATCCACAAGCGACTCGGTGATTTTGATACTTTGCAAAAGTTCAGGTGTGTAAAACTTAGACAAGAAGTCGATGTGCTTTCCAACTTTCTTGTTTTCGGCCAGTAGTAACGCAGTTCTTGTCGAGAAGAGACGCGAGACGCCGAGTGTGTGGCGGCCAAGCGTAGACCTGAACATGGTTATGGAAGTTAGAATCTTTTCCGACTTTTTTTTTACAGAGCTACTGTTTCATGCAGGGCCAGTAGTAGGACCATACATCACCAAAAAAAAATCAGAATCTAAAGAAAAACAAATTCATTTATTTCATGCCAATAAATACCGGGTCCAGCCGTTGCTTTAGACTATTTGGCTGGTCGAAAATCACATCTCGACTTTCCATTATAAATCATCAAATCTCTACTTTGTTCTCACATACTTCATTATCAAGTCTCTCACTCTCATTTCCTTCAATCTTAGATACTTTCCCCACTGTCTTTTAACTTAAGTTCCTCTACACTCTCTAGAGGAGCAGTAGCTTCACTCACAGGAGAAAACAGTGGAGTGCTTCGTTCGGCATCGTTTCGAGCAATCTTCTGTTGCAACTCCGCAAGTTCCTGCTCAAGTTGCTTGACCTCTTTCTCAAACCTCTTTCCAAACACCTCAACGTAATAGGTGGCACCATTGTACGCCGACCAAATAAAAATGAACGTTACAAACGCCCCACAAGCATGCTTGTAGCGGAACCAGATCGGGCAGGGGATCATGGTTAAGAGCTGGTAGCCAAATTGGATGAGGGTAAAAGCAGTGACTTGCATCCATGTATAAGGGAGCGAGTTCACAAATTTGCCCAATGCGCTTTTGCTATTTTTCTTCTTTAAGTATGTGAACGATGTGACCCTTCCCTTCGCAATCTGTTCTTTGCGGCGTACTGTGATGAAGTAGTGGTAGCTGACCTGCCAGATCGTGTAGTAGACAGAGGTCCAGAAAATGCCATTGACAAAATTCCAGTTCTCTACCAGTGTGATGGCTGGATAATGGGTAGCACGGAATTCGGCTGGTGTCTCGTGCACAAGGACAAACATGGTGACTGGAGGCATGACATGGATGAACGAGCTGGTGGTCTTCTCAATGGAGTGGAGCACCAAAGAATTTCTCCATGTGATCACAGCGAACGACAAGGTGCCGAGTGTCAAGGAGAACACCGAAACAAATAACGACTTGGAGTAAGGGAACACCCAGATGAACAACATGAGGAGAACGTTGACGTAGTAACACAAGTCTGCCAAGTAGTACTGGTAGCCCAACTTAAAGTAGGTGTAGAACCTCACGGGCATCAACGCACAAAACACCACCGTATGGAACAACGGGAAGAATGTTGGGTATTTCCCAATAATAAAGCCGGCAGCAGCGATCAAAAATACGGCAGCAGCGTAGAACAATTTCTCTGTTGCTGAACTTTGGAGGCTGGCATGTACTCGTCTATCAAATCGAGTTAACCGGCGATTCAACAGTTCCTGGAAACGTGCCAAATCCTGTGACGAGAATCTCTTTGTTTTTAGCAGCGGCAGCTTATCTTCCTTGAACTTGCGGAACGTTTCCTTGGTTATGTTCTTCATGTCATTCAACTTCCTCTTGGTAGATGCATTGACCTGGTCCATACTCGAACCAAAGTCGAAGTCCGGCACCAACAAGAGCTTCGAAAGGTCGATGAATGATACCGACAGCAGCGAGTCAGAGCGTCTCAATGAGAAACTGGAGTCTGATCTAGTCATAGACGTAGCGGAGTGATTATCGTCATCGTATTCTTCGTCGTCTTCGATTGCAAACGTTGCTTGATCAGGTCTGAAGGGAGTCACTTCTTCATTTCTAATGCTGGAAGAGCTCAGCATGGCTGTATCTTTGGAATTAGACGTCGCCATGGATGTTAGGTTAAGCAAGTTAGGATCGAGACGATTGGTCATTCGCACTGTAGATAAGATGTTGGGTCAAATAGTAGTGATGGGAACTGAGTGTCAGCGGATTTGAAGATAAGAGTAGACGATTTCCACCGTTGAAAAGGCAACGATATTAGATTGGTTTTTTCTCAATGGCGTTGGAATGTTAATCCTTGGAATTGGCTGTCTGGGGTGCATGCTTATCAGCCACACGTGTGACAGGTTGCGAAGGACAAATATTGAGATTTGTAATTTTATAAGATCTTGATATTAGAAGTTGAGATTATGATCCAGAGATTGATTATTGGATATGGTGACATCATTAGTTGAAATTTGATTCATTCCGGTCAGACTCTACAATCGTCGATAATTCATGCAATTGACAGTAACACAGTGTAGGATAGGAAGGGCCCAATTTTGGCAGGTAAAGAGGTAAAATAGACATTGGTCATAAGCAAAATATTGAGAATAGGAACTTTGGAGTTGTTAGAGTCATCATCTAGATCAATTACAATTTTGGAAAGATATTTGTAATATTCAACGTTCTTGAAACTCTCGGGAGTTTTCACTGTTTGTAATTCTGTGTGAACCTTCCCAACTATTACAAAAACAGACACTACCTCGAAAAAAATACTAAAAGTACGGAAATTGAACATCAAATGCACTTGCTACAATATTTGCAAGCTCCACTTAACGTTACCAAAACCCTCTACTTACTTAATTGCCATCTCGTCCCTTAATCACCAAACTCTGTTTTTGCTTTGACCTGTCTATGGACCCTACACCAAAAAGTTGCGAAAAAGAGATGAGTTCGATGAGCATCGACATCATGGCAGAAATCAAGGACCGCAAGGAATCCAAGAAGGAAAAAAGAGAAAGAAAGAAGGAGAAAAAGGAGAAGAAGGAAAAGAAGGACGAGCAAGTGAAGGAGGAAAAGGAGGAAAAAGAGCAGAAGGAGGACGAAGTCAGTGAGGCTGAAGACTTAGACCACAACGAACTAAACGAGTTCTCTGACAACGAAGACGCTAGCGAAGACTCAGAAAACACAAACAAGGATGAAATCGAAATCGACTTGAAAGCTCTGGTGCCGTTGTCCAAAAAACAACAACGTCTCTTGAAGAAAGGAAAGTTGAACATGGAGAAGCTCGCCAAAAAACACCCCACACCAAAGGCTGCCGACGAAGAGTCCGAGGAAAAGCCTGCCAAGTCACCATTTGGTGTCTGGATCGGAAACTTATCTTACGACACATCCAAGGAGGATATCACACGTTTCATTGTGGCCAAGACTTCCGGCTACGACGATGACAGCGAGAATGACCTTGTCTCCATCAAGGAAGCCGACATTACCAGAGTTAACCTCCCCAAGAAGGCCAACAAGAGTAAAGGTTTTGCATATGTGGATCTCCCCAGCGCCAAGCATGTCGATAGCGTGGTTGCACTCAGTGAGTCCAACTTGAATGGTAGAAACCTCTTAATCAAGAACTCCAGCTCGTTTGAAGGTAGACCTGAGGGAGATGCAGCCAAGGCATTGCTGAAGAATCCACCACTGAGAATCTTGTTCGTGGGAAACTTGTCCTTTGATACCTCTGAGGAAAACCTCGAGGAGCACTTCAGACACTGTGGAGAGATTGTGAGAATCCGGATGGCTACATTCCAAGATAGTGGAAAGTGTAAGGGGTTTGCATTTATTGATTTCAAGGATGAGAGCGGTCCAACTACGGCGCTTAAATCGAAGCTTGCCAAGAAGCTCATCAACAGACCGTTGAGACTCGAATATGGTGAGGACAGATCTAAGAGAAATCCACGTAAGGCTGAAGCTGAGACTGAGACGGGTGAGATTTCAGAAAGGACAGAAAGACCCAGACAAGAACGCACGGAGCCTACCGAAACTCCCCACAGAGAACGGACCAAACCCTCTCCCAGACCAATGAAGAGACCTATGCGTGACAACGACCAGCTGTCGAAGAGAATGAAGTCATCGGTTGCATTGGCTACGGCACAGAGAGCATCAGCCGCTATTGTGCCATCGCAGGGAAAGAAGATTACGTTTGATTAGATTAGGTAGATACATCAGGCATATGCAATTAGAGGGTAGCGACGAGAATGACTCAGAGACGTAGATACAGAATAGGAGAAAAAAGGATCAAAACAAGTTAGGAGGAATTGAAATTCTAGGAAGAGAAATCTAGACAAGACAAGATAAAGGAAAAGTTGAAAGAAAATTTTCAACGTGAATCGAATGATCTGGTGGACTTATTTAGTTATGTCAGAGGCTGCAAAAGTTTGCTTGTAATATTAAACCTCGGTGAAATGGAGAAACCCATGGGGAGAGCCATACGAAGCAATTCACTAAAATTGCGTTTGATCAGCCGCATCCAAATCGAACCACTGTGTCCATGACCGTCTATTAGTCATGGAGTCAGGCTCGGTGTTTATTTCCCGGGGTTAAATTAACGATGACAAGATCTGAATACGAAAAGACCCTTTTTGCATCCAAAAAATTGCTACAGATGTCTATCACACTAATCAAGTGACAATTCCCGAACACATATATTATTCATTGAATATATTTTCAAGGATCTACACTAGTAGCTAATTCCATCTCGGCGATAGGGTTGACGAGTTTGACATGTGCATATCTCAGACTGAGGTACTGGCAAGAGCTGCGAACCCCTAGACACCCGGCGTTAGCACTCTTTCAACAAAATTATCACAGAATGACTAATTCGTTGAAAATCTACTAATAATTTGCACGGCTTCAACAGATGATTTCAAGATTATGTAGTCACAATTTCTTGTTCCTGATTTTCGGGCATAAATATCCGTATTCCCTCTCAAAACGCATATACCCCATTTGTCGTTTGTTCTTATCGCCAGACAAATCGGATGCGCATATGAGGTCAGTCTTCAATGCACCTACAGGTTCGACAAGTATAAATACATGAGCTGTTCCTATTTCCTCCGATAGACCAGTATAAATTTTGTTTACGATTTTTGCAATTCACAATGTTGAGAGTAACTTCAAGAAATCTTCAACCACCATTCGCTTGGACTCCATTGTCGCTAAATAGATCCAGACTCACCTCCACAGTCACCTCCAGAGCCACATCCATATGGCCTGGCAGCCTCTCATCTCTCAGATACAGTTCCTATGTCATTCCTGAGATGCAAAAGGCAGTGGTGTTCGAGACAAACGGCGGGCCGTTACTTTACAAGGACATCCCAGTGCCCAAGCCCAAGTCCAACGAATTGTTAATTAACGTCAAGTTCTCTGGTGTCTGCCATACTGACTTACACGCATGGAAGGGTGACTGGCCATTGCCTACCAAGTTGCCATTGGTGGGTGGCCATGAGGGTTCGGGAGTTGTAGTGGGAATGGGAGAGAGTGTTGTCGGGTGGAAAATCGGTGATTTTGCGGGAATCAAATGGTTGAACGGTTCTTGCCAGGCATGTGAGTACTGTGAATCTGGCCACGAGTCTAACTGTGGGACCGCTGACTTGTCGGGGTATACACACGATGGCTCGTTCCAGCAATATGCTACTGCTGATGCGTTACAGGCAGCCAAAATTCCCGAAGGAACTGATTTGGCTAGCGTGGCCCCTATATTATGCGCTGGTATCACCGTATATAAGGCTTTGAAGACGGCGAACATACATGCTGGCCAATGGGTGGCTATTTCCGGTGCTGGTGGTGGATTGGGCTCTTTGGCTGTCCAATATGCCAAGGCAATGGGCTACTTGGTCCTTGGTATCGATGGTAGTGCCGAAAAAGGCCAAATGGTTAAGAGTTTGGGAGCTGATGAGTATGTGGATTTCACTGTGGAAAAAGATCTTTCCAAGAAGGTCATTGAGCTTACGAATGGAGGTGCACATGGAGTGATCAACGTCTCCGTCTCTCCTGCTGCCATGTCTCAATCGACTCAATATGTGAGACCTACCGGAACGGTTGTTTTGGTTGGATTGCCAGCCGGTGCTGAGATCAAGATGCCAGTGATCGATGCGGTAATCAAATCTGTCACCATTGCCGGTTCATATGTGGGAAACCGCGCTGACACTCGTGAAGCCATTGACTTCTTCACAAGGGGATTAGTGTCATCTCCTATTAAGATGGCAGGCTTGTCAGAATTGCCTAGAATCTATGAAGAAATGGAAAAGGGTACCATTTTGGGCCGGTATGTGGTGGACACTTCTTATTAATGCTACTACGAGGGAAATCATCAATTTAATGTAATAAAACAGTACAAATACATATGTATAAAAAAATGAATGATTCAACAGTTATGCTAAGGACCTGTTTTTCTTCAAGTACTTTTCCGCCTCTTCTGCAGAAACCTCAATGTAGTTTGGGTTTCCATGGTGCTCCTCAAACTCATCGTCAGACACCTCCTCGTACTGGGAATACCATTCGCTCGAAGACTCTGATGCAACGTCTGCAGCTACAGGAGTCTTGATCTGACCATCAGGCTGCTTGGAAATGTCCACGGACTTAACCTTTGTTGCTGGGGTGTCAGTCTTTGCTTCTGTCTTCACATCAGTCTTTGCATCAGTATTAGGCTTGAACTGCTCTTTTGCTTCTTTCTCCTCTTTGCTTCTACCGAGAATGCCCTTCAACTTACGAGAGAGACTTTTTGTTCTTCCCAAGCTACCAGAACGATCTCTGGAGGCAGAGCTGGCGAAATTCTCTGACTTAGAAGGAGTGCTAACCTTCGAAGAGACATCGGCCTTGGAAGATACCGCTGCCTCGGAAGGAGTGCTCACCTTCGAAGGGGTATCCACTTTAGAAGGTACAGCTGACTTAGAATGAGTACTAGGAGTGACAGCCTTGGCAGTCGTGGCACCAGTGGAAGAAAGTGCGGTTGCACCCTTGGAGGCGCCTGAGCCAATAGCACTAGCACCAGCAGCTATGCCAGCAACACCAAGAGAGACACCAGCAAGAGCTCCAGCCAACAAGCCAGTGGATTGCGATTTCGAGGTTTCCTCTGGCTTTTCAGCCTCAATATTGGTTGAAGGTTCAACGGCTCTGGAAGTCTTGCTCACGGCCTTAGATTCAATGGGGGCGTTCATAGGCCTCGCAGACTCTTTGTTCAAGGCTTTGTACAACTCACTATCATCGTATTCGATTTGCTTGGTCAAGCGAGTCACCTCCAACTCTCTCTCCTCAATAAGCTTTTGAATAGACTGCAAGTCAGAGTCACCATGGACCTGAGTGGACAAACGTGCCTTCTCTTCTCTCAACTCTCTAATCTTTCTCAAGTTAACAACCTCCTCTTCCAACCGCTCCTTTTGTAAGGCCTCGAACTCCAATCTCTGCTTGTACAAGCCGAGCTTAGCATCGTGCTCCTCCTTCAACTTCTCGATCTCGTCCAACTTGGCCTGAGCCAATCTCTCGGCCTCAGCTTTCTCGGCCTCGGCACGAGCATCTCTTTGCAACTTCAACTCCTCAATCTCCTTTTGCAAAGCTTCGAACTCGTCCTCCTCCTTCTTCTTGCGCTCGTTGTAGACACGGTCCTTTTCCGTCTGCTCATCCAATAACTTTTGTCTTTCAGCATCCCTCTTCTGGATTCTCAAAAGTCTCTGGTGTTCAGGATCGTTCGCAAGTCTGATTTCCTCAAGCCTAGCGTTCTCTTTTTCCTCCTCTTCAGCTTTGCGCTTGGCTTCAGCTTCTTCCTCCTCAGCCTTGCGTTTGGCCTCGGCAGCTTCAGCCTCTTCCTTGCGCTTGGCTTCAGCAGCAGCTTCTTCTTCTTCTCTCTTCAAGCGTTCCTCTTCACGCTTTTTCTGCTCCTCCTCAGCCTTCTTCTCATATTCCTCTTTTCTCTGCTGCTCCTCAGCAAGGAACTTCTCCTCCTCTTCCTGGCGCTTTTTCTCCTCCTCCTCTCTTCTCTCCTCTGCTTCCTTCTCAAGACGAGCTCTCTCCTCCTCGTACTGCTTCTTCTCATCCTCTAACTTCTGCTTCTCCTCCTCGATCTCACGCTTCACTCTGTCGGTTTCAGCAGCTTCAATAGCTTCCAAACGCTTCTGTTCGTGCTCTCTAGCTAACTTTTCGGCAAGGTCACTCTTTTCCTTCTGCCACGAGGAGTATGTCTCCTTGGCTTGAGTCAATCTGGTCGAACGCTTCTCCTTGTCAGACTTTAATGAAGTCAATTTGGCAGTGTATGCGGCAACGGCAGCACCCAACACACCGACCTCGGCAGCCAACTTGGCATGCGATGACTTCTTCTCTTCAACACCCTTTTTGGTATTGATGATAGCGGTATTCAACTCTTCCTTGGTGGATTCGTGAGTGGCAACCTTTTCTTTCTCGGCCAGCAACTTCTCCTTCAACTCGTCCAATTGCTTGGTGCGCTCATTCAACTGTTCGGTCAATTCATCGATTTCTGTGGATAATTCGGAGTTTTTGTTATCCAAGTCAGTTTTCTTGTCCTGCAATTCTTCGATGGCAGCGGTGGTGGTCTCCTGGCCCGTTTTGGCATCCTCCAATGCCTGTTTCTTGGTGGTGGTTAACTCGTCGTGGTTCTTGATCAACGTCTCCTTGTCCACCTCATGCTGCTCCACAGCCTTCTTCTCACGGTCCTCATACTCTGTCTTAGCGGTTTCGATTTCCTTCTTGGTGTTTTCCTCAAACTGCACGGCAGCATTGGTGGCAGCAGCCAGACTGTTGCCAATACTGGCAAGCTTGGATGCAATATCCAGGTCAAACTTGGCCTTGAGTTTGGAAAGTTTACCCTTGTGCTTCTCCAAGTCCTTGTCGAGTTTAGCCTGGTGCAGAGCAACCTTGCTGTCAACTTCTCTCTTAAACAAGATTGCGTCCTCTTGTCTGGATTTCTCAACTTCCTCATTGATGTTGGCAATCACAGGGGCAACCCTCTTGGCTGCAATGTCCAACAATTGTTGTTGGGTCAACTTCAAACCACTTCCCAAGTCGATGACTTTCTGCGGGTCGTCCAAGCTTCTGGAAACAGACCCAATGGCAGTCTCGTTCAACTCTTGGTACCTGTTCAACAAGTTGGGCTTGGCCAGCAAACTATCCAAAACTGCCTGGTTGGGCATCTCGACGGGCTCGTACTTGGCACCTGGCTGCGTGACAATCTCAATGGGTGTCTCCTTGACCAACTGTTCGATGTTGTCGTCGTCCGCGGGCTCCTCACCTTCCACATTCGCCTTCTTTTCGTCATGATCCTCGGCTGCTTCAGCATCCTTGGTCCCGTTGGCAGCCTCAGTGTCGTCAGTCTTAACTTCAGCCTTGTCTTCAGTCTTCTCTAATGCCTCCTTCTCGCTTTCAGTCAATGGTCTCTCGGTGTCAGCAACAGAGGTCTCGTCTGCGTGATCGCCTTCTGCAACGTCCGCAACTGCTACGGCGGTCTCATCACCTTCGGCATCGACATCTTCATTAGATTCCACCTTTTCACCTGACTCAGACTCCTTTTCGGAAGCTTCAGACTTTTGTGCTGCTGCTTTCTCGGCTGCTGCTTTCTTCGCCTTCTCCTCCTCCA
Source organism: Sungouiella intermedia (assembly GCA_900106115.1). Lineage (NCBI taxonomy): Eukaryota > Fungi > Ascomycota > Pichiomycetes > Serinales > Metschnikowiaceae > Sungouiella > Sungouiella intermedia. The sequence continues at coordinate 476,251 of LT635757.1, read as the reverse complement.
AAACTTGGTGCTGCGAATACTTTTTAGGTACTGTCAATTGCGATACAGAGTTGCTGTCTTGAAATTCTTTAATCATGTTCTTGCGTCCATTGGAGCCTCTAAAGGGTGAGGTCCAGGTGGACGAAGAAGCCAACTTCTTCAATCTGCTTGAAGTTTTGCCATTCGAGTCTGTTTTCTCGATTTCGGCCATAGTGAATTGGGTTAGAAAAAGTGGTTGAGAAGTTGAACAAGTTGAGCCAGCAATATTGAAGTAGGGGTCAGTGAGGAACCCTCGGAAATGCCGGAAGTTGCCAGGTGGGGGAAGTGGAACACTCCCTCGGAAGTGTATTGTGGACACCAAAGAAGAAAGAAATGTGAGGGAACTTGTCCTCGGAAAAGGCTACACAATACCCTCGAAAATATCCTCGGATTGGAAACAGAAGGTCTTTGTGTACGTCTTCGTGGCGTCTAACCCTCGGAAATCTCCTTTTTCTGAGCGCCAAATGGGGTGAGCAATTGAAATTCTCTGACGTAATATGACAACGGACTGCAGATAAAACGATTGAAAGAATAAAAAAGAATGGACGAGTCCGGAGTCGAACCGGAGACCTTTCGCATGCTAAGCGAACGCGCTACCAACTACGCCACACGCCCTGGAAGAAATGGTCCCTAGCAGGATCGAACTGCTGATCTTGGCGTTATTAGCACCACGCCTTAACCAACTGGGCCAAGGGACCACTTTGTTGAAAAAAAAGTGCTTAGAAACTTCATAATGATAGAAAGATATTTTAAAGGCGCCAATTTTTGGGTTTTAGAGACGGAGAGGAGAAAAAAAGTACCATAAAAGTATATTGAGTTTGAATATTTGATATGACATGAAAGGCGAGAAATTTTGGGAGAAAATGTGATAGTCTGACTCCACACAAATGACTACTAAGACTCAATAGACTCAATTGAATGGCGAAGAACGCCACCACCAAATCATTTTTAAACCCCAACTCTTAGATCTGCGTATTGGAATAGGAGAGGTGATCCTTTGCCAATCACAGCTGGCCAAACAGGTATATGCTTGTGCAATATGGGCAGATTGTCTCGATATGTCGGATCGACCTTCCTGTAACTGGTTCCATCTTCCCTTTTACCAGATGCAGAAGAGGAGCCAGGAAAGTTGCTCTGGAGAACCTTCAATCAATATTTCTAGCTGTTGATGGAGCGACTTTCTGCTCAATTTCCTTTACCTCATTTTCTGGTGTTCATTCTCACTTTACTCGTCATCGAATGCTCAACTTACACATGTTACGATAATTGGAAAGTAATGGATTCAAATTTTATCCACCTGACTTTCCAACCTAGTTTACGAATTGTGTGGTGTTCAGCCCCAATGAGCCCCTCGAACTTCGTGGAAGAAAGTCGTACCCACATGTCATCTCGGGGAGTTCTCAATTATCAAGTTGAAACCTCTCAGATCCAAAAGGAACAAATGAACAGAATCAAACTTTCTAATATTATAGCAACAATAAGAGAAGCCCAAAATTAGAGCAGAAATCCAGTCAAAAAAAAAAAAAAATACAAAAAAAAAACAAAACAATTAAAATGCCCCCAAAAAAACGCATAATAATAGATACTCATCCAATCGTGTTCATCTTTACGTCACAGCCATCCCACCCTCCCCACAATCCAGCAACCCAAAATACCATCTCACCCCTAACCTATCCAGTCAGTTAAAGATTCCAGAACCTACTAATTTAGAACCCCCTTTCCCTAGCCGTATCTAATCAGGTCAATTCCGTCCCTACCCTCTCATCCCTCCATCTGCCATCAATTCCGCGTGCTGATAACCTGGGTGCATGGTTAGTAGCGAATCTCGCGATTGGTCTATAGATGGAATGGGACAATGGAATGGAGCAATTGGGTCCCATTTTTGACCATGAACAAATGTTTAATTTTTTCAACCACTTTCTTCTCTTTATTATCTTCTTCTCCATTTCCTCTCCTCTATTCCTTGCCTTAAAATTTTTTCTTGATTTTCTAATGTCCGGTGTTTGCTTCCCCATTTCGACTTTAAGATCGCCCATCTCCCTGCATTGAGATATACTCACTCAAAAGTCAAACCTGAACTCAATCTCCACCAACAAGTTCTTCTCCATCTGGCGAATTTTCCTAGTAGTGAAACACCACCAGACATTGTCGAATTTTTTACAATTTTTGCACCTGCTCCCATTACTGCCGCCCATTCCCTCCGTCGTGTGCTCCCTACTACCTCCAAACCTTTCCAACATCGTCTCCAATCGCTCGTGAGGGCCTGAACATGCCCGTAGAACCATGACCACGTTAATTCCAGCATCCAGTGCCTGCCATATGTTGCAGTTGCCGCCCACAGAAAAGGACGACCGCCTCAACTTGAATGTCCGCACAGGCTCAGCTTCCGTGCTCTACAATTCCTATGTATTCACTTACGGAGGTTTGACCATTGGTCTTGAGTTGGATGACCATGTCTCCATAGATGACATCTCCGCAATGTTTTTGCTGCGTATTGGACCCAACAAGTCCAAGCGTGTGCGTAAATACTTGTCTGGCGAGCTATTCTATCTCGATCTCATACTGAAAGTATGGAAACGGGTGGAGATCCCGCCAGATGCCCCTAAACCGAAACCCAGACTTTTCCACGAGTTGGCAAAAGGTGATGGCTGTATATACGTTTTCGGGGGCCTCGTTGTGCCTGATGACGTGGATGAGCTACTTGATCCATGTCGTTTGGTGCCATGTAACGATTTGTGGGAGTTTAAGCTCACCACTGGCTCCTGGCGACAACTCCACGACGGCTCAAACAGAGATGGTGACCTGACAGTGCCTATTCCACGTTTCTGCCACAAAATGACAATGGTGGGGTCGCTACCTTTTGCCAAGAAGAAGGACCATTATGGCCTTATGATTGCGGGTGGCTTGAACGCATCTTCTGCGCCACTATATGATAACGTTGTGTTTGACTTGGTCGATGACGCCTACTCAGTATCTGCGGCACCACTAGAGTTTCTGGCCTCTACAGGCGACCCTGTTGTGGACAAGGAGAAGGGACTCTCGAATTTCACCGCCGTCAACGAAAACCATATGATCAATGTCAACTATCTCAACAGTATCATCGTCAATTTCAAAGAAGATATCGAGCGCCACACTCTGCTGGGGAATCCAAACACTACTTATGGCGCATTATCTCACAACAAGTCTACCACGGAACAAGAGTCGATAATCATTTATTCTCCAACTGTGGAACAGAAAGATGATGTCACAGTCAACCCATTGCTTTCGTTCCGTATGGGAAAAAAGTTTGGCCGCGGGAAAGTTCTCTCTTTACGCAAGAAGAAGAAATCTGAAATTGGAAAACCTCTTAATGCAAAGATCATACGTCATACTATTCCACTCAATTTGCGCTACCCAACAGGTGGTTTATTCGGTCAGAACTTAGTCATCACTGGCTTCTTACCAAATGATTTCGACATCTCCATCTTCATCTATAATAAGCCTACCGGCAAGTGGTCAAGGCTAAACATTTACTGTAACCACGACTACGGGTCACACAGATTTTGGGGAGGATTTGCATGGACGTCTCATCACAGAGTGATCTTACTTGGAAACTACGTCACTTCTAGGACTACAAGCAGTGTCCGTTACTTTTCCTCAATGATTACCGTCAGTCTACCTGTGACCAATATTCTTGCTTCTTCCGAGTTGGCTGGTGGCCGCTCAGAGGTGGGAAGGAAGTACAATGTTACAGAAACCAGCTCCACGGATGATAATGTGTCAAACAGCTCGTCTTTTTCGGAAGAGGAAGCCACCTCTGTACTCCTGCAAGTCAGCGATGGACAAGACCTACCGGAGCCCCACCCAGCTCTGCGAAAGTTCTCTGGTATCTCAATGCAAAGCGAGAGTAAAGGAGGACACCATGCTATCTCGTTCAACGAGTATGTCCATCATGCTGCACCGAAGATAAATTTCACAAAAGTTCGTTCAGTTTTCCCCCCAGCAGCAATTACCTTGGGAAGAAACGCATTCGACAGGTATGGAGACTTGATATCAGATTTCGAGTTGATTTCCTGCAACGGTGATAGAATTCCCGTGTCATCCACTATTCTTGTTGAAAGATGGGGTCCATACTTCGTCGATCTCCTTTCCAGAGCATATGTGAAAGCAATTGACAAATTTGAAACTGAACAAAACGAGGCTAATCCAGCAATGCGATTGAGATCTTCTAAAAGCAGTGGTGGAAGTACAAGCCTCAAAGGGTTTGGGAAATCCCATTCATCATCGGGGAGTGATATCTCTCATACTGACGGCGCATTCGATGATGCTGAGTCCAAAATGCATTATCAACTCGCATTAGCCAAGCCGTCGCCTTCAAACAAGGAGGCTCCGCAGTTCAGACTCCCTTTTCAGGATGGAAAGTCCTCAAGTTCAATCAACGAGGTATCGTCCCAAACGGCCTCCATAGATCCGCACAAACTGGATGTTTCCAGAAAGAATTCTGTGTCGTCACTTTCCTCAGGACCCTCACTACTTGCATCGACCCTTCAGGATATTCCGCCGCAGCTTCCATTACCGAGTGAGCCAATTCCTGCCGTGCCAACAACGCCGGTATCGTTCAGATCAACATCCAGAAAGAATTCCACTGATGCAATGTCGCCTCGTGCTTCCATCATTCATACATTAACTGCTTTACGAAGCATTCCAACTAACTCAAGTCCGTTTGCCTCTCCTAGGGGCTCCATCTCAGCAGCAAGTGATCCAGCAATATCATTGGGGTTAAATCAAAAAGTTGAATCGATGAAACCTACAGAGATTCTATCCGCCTCCGAAACTTCTGGAAGCAGTGCAGAACCTGAAAAGTCGACATGTATGCAGCGTGATGTTTCGTCGTCCACCAGTGATGTCATTAAGAAGGCATCCTCAAGTGCCGAGAGCGTCAATATTACCAAAGAAATGGCTGCATCAAATGATGGTCCGACATTGTTGGACTTCACCACCATTGATCCAGCAACATTTAGAATGGAGCCATCTTTGATTCCAAGAAAGCTATACTTTCCTTTCGGCACAACCACTTTGAAAGCATTTTGTGAATACTTGTACACTGGGCAAGTTGGGAACAAATGGACTCTCAAACCTAGTGCTGTTGATTGTATGGTTATTGCTAGATATTTCAGAGTACCGCTCCTTTATGATTTGTTGTTAGAAGTTCTTTACGGAATCATAGGAAGAAAAGAAAGTCTTATCGTGAAAGAAGGCAACAAATTGAAGAGAAAGATAGGTGAAGTTCTTAAAGACATGAATACACCTTCTAAGGCGCCTTTGAAGTCTCCTCTAGATGAATATGAGGGATTTATGGACACTGTTGACGACGGATATTTGGACATTGCTCTATTGCGCAAATCATCAAGTCTTCACAAGGCCAGTGTATCCACGTTGGGAAGCGGGAAGAAGAAGTACTCTACGTCTTTAGGGATGAGTGTCTCTGAGGAAAGCGATGACATGACCAGAGATTACTTTCTGGAGAAGCCGGACCTCAGCAAGGAGGACCCCAAGTCACCCAGAGATGGAATTGACGCGGAACAGGAAAATTTGGAGGACGATAACACCACAGACAACAGTGAAGAAGATGAGAACCACATTGAGAGATCTTTACACTATTTGGATTATCAAGAGCGGAGAACCGCCCTTGGACCAAGATCAAGATCTGTGTTTGACAGATCGTTCTATGACGCAACAGCACAAGCCTACATTGATCAAGATGAGCTAGACGACGATGAAGAGCGTGCTGCTGATATGACGTTGGAGCAGTTGGTCTCGCCGGATTGTCCAGAACCCAGCAATTCCACGATTGATGTGATCTATGAGGTTGCTTCGATGTGTACAGATGTCAAATTGATGTTGCGAACTATGAATGTTAGACACATGGTACGGGCTCTTAAACAAACAAGAGATGAGTACAACCGATTATGTGAAAAGGCCAAAGTCCAGGCACAGAATAAGAAAGAGGAAGAATCAGAGCAGAGGCCATCCGTGTCATCGATCACTTCGTTCAGGCCCCAAGGACCCGTTGAACACCGCAGTTACGGCGATCTACTGATTTCTTCGATCGGACCCGGAACCCCGGGAAGCGTTAATAGTAGTTCTGCAAAGTTGGAACCTATTCGCTCGTCCTCATCGTTAGCCACTACTCAATCAGTCAAATCGGAAGCCATGTCACGAAGTGCCACTAACATGAAGTTCACGCCCTTCAAGAGTTCAAAAACAGAATTGATAGATTCTAACAAAAAGTTGGACAAAAGAATTACACAAATGATTAAGAAGGATGAGAAGATAATGCAGAAGCAAGCAAAAGAGAAAAAGTTGTTTGGAAGGCGCATGGCTAGTCCTGGGGAAACACGGAACGACGACAGCGACAACATGTCGATTATTTCTCGTAACACAATTCAGGAGGACCAGCTGGACTTAATTTCCATCACAGGGAAGAAAAAATTGTTCAGGTTTGCTAAGGCGAAGAATGAGGAAGTCACTCCAGAACTGATTTCACGCTCCAAGCTGACTTCAAGTTTGAACTCTTCTACAAGTGCGAAAACTTCTGCTAGTGCAAAAACTTCGTCAAGCAAGGCATCTAGTCAAAAGAAACTGAAGCGGAGCTTATTCGGACTTCGCAAGAAATAAAGCCAAATATGGCTAGAACTATGCGAATTGATGTGAATATCCCAGGGCTCGTCTCAAAAGATTGCTGGTGCGTGGATAAACTGTGGAGGATGGAACTCTTTGGGCCCTCTTAGTAAGCCATGTGATGTCAGTGTGCAGACTAGTTGCGGCTGTCTATTTTCCACAGTATATAAATTGCGAGATCCCGCTTGCCTTCACGTCTTCAATCAATTGTCTAAGACACTGAAACTACAACTCTGTTCACACACTGAAAATGTCTTTGGAAGTTAACACTGATATCATTACCTTGAACGATGGTACCAAGATCCCGGTTGTGGGATTGGGAACATGGAGAGCCACTGAAAAGGGGGCTGCTGCCAACTCTGTCAAGGTTGCCTTGGAGAGCGGTTACAGACACATCGACACTGCAGCCATCTATGGTAACGAGGAGGAAGTCGGTGAAGGAATCAAGGCTGCTGGATTGCCAAGATCCGAGATCTATGTCACGACTAAATTGTGGAACACTGCTCACGACGATGTGGAGGGCGCCCTCAACACCTCCTTGAAAAAGTTGGGATTGGACTACGTTGACTTGTACTTGATTCACTGGCCAATTTCCGTTGGTGGTGACGCAAAGGCAACACCAGAGGAGTTCGACTACCTTGAAACTTACAAGAAGGTTCAGAAATTGGTGGGCACTGGTAAGGTCAAATCTGTTGGTATCTCTAACTTCACTAAGGACAAGATTCAGAAGTTGTTGGCCGACAAGGATGTTACTGTCAAGCCTGTTGTGAACCAGATTGAGGCTCACCCATTGTTGCCTCAGGAAGATTTGAAGTCTTACTTGACTCAGGAGGGTATTGTCATTGAGGCATACTCTCCATTGGGATCGAACGACTCACCATTGTTCAAGAACGAGACAATCGTGTCCATTGCTAAGAAGAACAATGTGGAGCCTGCACAGGTACTTATTTCATGGGCTGTGCAGAGAGGAACGGTTGTGTTGCCTAAGTCGGTAACCGAGTCGAGAATCATCTCCAACTTGAAGACGTTCCAATTGTCAGATGAGGACTTTTTCGCTTTGAACAAGTTGTCTGAGAAGGACGGAGTTGTCAGAACATGTGATCCAGTGTGGGATGTTTTTAACTAAATAGGGGTCTCTGAATACGAATAGATGCTGTACAGCAACGGTGTGGCGTGTACCCGATAACTTGTGACCAAGCATATACGACAACAAAAAGGCGTATACAAATGAAGCCCAGGAAATCCGGGAAGACTTCCCGAATAGGCAATGCAGATTCTACTATAAAGAGTACTGAAAACCCCACATTTATGAAGTTAATTGTTAAAACAATAACGAAAGGCTCCAGTCGATAATCCAGAGCAAAAAAAAAATAATAAAAAAACTTCGAAGGGAAAGGTTATTAATTCGAAAGAGAAGTACAGGACGCAACCAAAACAACTAAATCCATTACAATGTCTGTCAACACCGAAATAAACAAGGAACTTGTAGAGTACGCCTACAAGAACCTCAAGAACATTCCAAAAACCGAAGAATATGAGAAGATGATCTCCAGTGTGCCCTATGACTGCTTCAACAAGGATCTTTGGTTGAGAAGAAACTTGGCCCATGAGACTGTTACCGACTATCACCAGATTCGTATGAAAGACTACGACTATAGCTTTGAGAAGCACCAGGCTGCCAGAGTCGAGTTCTTGCTGAAGATCTTTGGTAGTATCCAACCAGACATTGTGTTGGAGCCTCCTTTCTACGTGGACTACGGCTTCAACATCTCCATCGGTAAGGGCTTTTATGGAAACTTCAACTTGACATTCTTGGATTGCACCCTCATCACCATTGGAGACTATGTGATGATGGCTCCCGGATGTACTTTGACCACTGCCACTCACCCTACTGACCCTACTCAGAGAATGAATGGTGTAGAGTATGCATTGCCAATCAAGATTGGAAACGGTGTGTGGATGGGATGCAATGTGACTGTGTTGCCAGGTGTTACTATTGGCGATGGAGCAGTGATCGGCGCTGGTAGTACGGTCAACAAAGATGTTCCTGCCAACACTGTTGTTGTGGGAGTTCCAGCCAGAGTCGTGAGACAGTTGAAGCCTTATGAGAAGAAGGAGGATGCCATGAAGGAGGTAAGTTAGACGATAGATAGGAAGACTAGAATGGATTTAGATTCGATATGTTTGGAAGTGTAAATTTTGTAGATGGAAGAGATTTACATTGGGTATTATTCAATGATGAGTATATTGGTGGAATAATAAAGACAGTTATCGATCTGCAGATTGTCTAGATAACCAGAGGGTGGACATTTGGAAATAAACATATCGATCGGAATGTGGAATGTGAAAATAGATTATTCCAGGATGAAATTTCAAATGTAATTATTATTAATTCCTAGTTATTGGGATGTAGATTGTAGATTGACAAATGACGTTTGTGTGGAGCTAGAGGTTCGTAGCTTCATCCATAGATAATTGGACAATTACAGAAATATATATAGCAAACTAATGAAAAATTGACAAAGGTATGGAAATCTATATTTTACTCTGATAAATGATCATGTATGAGCTTGAGACGAGCTAGCACTGCCTATGCTAAATGTGAGAGCCATAGCCAATGACAATCTATTGTAAGCATAACATTGTGATGGCAATTGATGGCAGAAATCAGCTGGAGAAAGAAATTGAAGGAGTTAAAAAAAGACCTTTGTCGTGACAATGAAACATCTCTTATTAAGTGACTGTAACAGAAAGTAGCTAGGGTTTGTATCTGGTGATGAAAGGTGTTAATCCAAGAATAATCTCAGCAAGCATACCACACACACAGTGAAGAATTCATCTAGGCTCAGTGAAACTTTCACTGGTTATCCTGATTAGACGATAGACACCAATAGCAATTTCTTTATGTAAATTCATGTGCTCATTCCATCCATTCGTCACTCACTCACCACTTACTGCCTACTTATTGTAATCATGTCTTTGGTCATTGACTTATTCAACACGAACCTAAACCAACATTCAATTTTCATTTATCTGAATCAATTAAAATACTCCAATTCTTTGTAAATTGGCCATCTCCGAACTCATTAAAACAAATCTGGATCTCCCTCCCAATACCAAATCCCACATATTCCACATATTCTATACACCACCTCACAATCTACCATAAACATCCATGAATTACAACTCTGGCCCATCGCCTGACGACTTCATCATTCCCGACGAAGATGAGTCGCCCTCTCACACCCAAACATACACCCAATCATACACACAGCCTTCCCAGACAAACACACAACAGAACCTGGCTCCTGGCTTCCTGTTCTTGACTCCCAAGGTAGACTTGTCTACGGCATTCACGCCATTCGTGACTTCACTGAATTTTCAGCAGTCGAACACAATTCGCGAGCGCCAGTACAGTGGTGGCGATACGCTTGACGAGCCGGTTTGGCACACATTGAGAAGAGATTTAGCTCAAATCGGAAAGAGACTTGCCATAGTCGTATGGCCAGCACAGCTCAAGAAGTTGGCCAAGAGTCACCACCAGGGCCTTGTCAACTTCGCAGAAAGTAATGGCGTCCGTTTGCCGCTGCTGATTACCCACGCAGCTCGTGCTGTAGAGGATGATGATGATACCTTTGCTGAAGGTAATTCGTCGGCTGTGACTGCACTTGATTGGGACCTCTGGGGTCCGCTTATCTTCCTGTTAGGCTACTCAGTCACTATGGGGCTTGCAGCGCCCAACTCCCAGACAAATGTGGTGTTTTCCGGCACTTTTAGCTTCATTTGGGTATTCTACCTTGTGGTGGGTCTAAACATCCAGCTTTTAGGTGGCAGCATCTCATTTTTGTCGGCCATCAGTGCCACAGGTTACTCAATGTTTCCTATTGTCATTGGTGCGGCAGTCAGCACGTTGTTCATCAAGTGGAGGTGGTTGCGTTTGTTGATAATTGGCTTCCTCAACTTGTGGAGTGTCTACGCTGCCGTCATGAGCCTACGCTGCCTGGGAGTACTCCCCGGGCGAGTTTTTCTTGCCATATATCCTGTGGCATTAATGTATGCTGTGATATCGTGGTTGGTGGTGATTACCTGAGAAAAATTGTGGTGTTACTCGCAAGATAGTAAGATGAGGAATAGTTTCTATTAGATTAATAAAGCATGCAGAATAATGCTAGTACCACGCTGCTGAGACTGGCAAATGGGCCAACAGCGTTGAGCGCAGCGTTGTTATGGCTTGTAGATGTTGAGTTCGAGGCAGAACTTGCCATAGATGTGGTTGAAGTAGCTAACGTGGTCAGCGACATTTTTGGAGCCTCATTAGCCGCAGCAGTAGCAAATGACTCCACGCATGGAGCGAATCCAATCTTCAGGTTGTCAAGATCGAAAATTGTGTAGAAACTCTTAAGGAAGCTGGCTCCCAACACCCAGAAGGTGGAGCTTGTCGATCCTTGGACTTTCGATGCACAATAGCCACTCAAAACGCTGTTCTGGTAGGCACTCCCACGGATGTTGTCAACGGGAATGGTGAAATTGTGTCCACCGATGATGAAATCCATCTCCCCGGTGGCATTGCACAAGAACGCATAGTTACCATTATTGTCAGATACGAGAGTGGAGCCAAAAAGCGCAGTGTGGAGCGCATCAGCATCAGCCAACGGAAGTGACAACCCGGTTGTTCCTGTGTCAATGATTGCCTGACGAGAACTGTTGAAACTGGACAATGCATGTGGATTGTCATCAGAATCTACTACATTCAACTCCGACACAGTAACAAGCCAATAACCATGCGAGTTATCATCGAGAGAGCAATAGGCGAGGTCAGAGGTGGCCAAAGTTTTGGAATTGTTGGATGCAGCGTCTCCAAATAAAAGCAACCCGCCAAAAGAGGAGTTCGAGTTGGCACTGCCTCCCAAGACCAAGCCGAACTTTCTCGTGTCGATGGAGCCCGTAGCCTTCAATTGGGCAATGAAATTCGTCGGCACGGACTCGTCAAACTTTGAGGGAATGCCGATGATTCCGCTCACATTGTAGTCGTTGAAGAACAGCGGTGCAGATGTCGCCAATCCAAACAGGTAGTTGGCCAACGCCAATCCATCGGGAAAGCTGTATGTGAGATTGTTATGCAAAGTGTCGACCAAAGAGCCGTTGATGGTCTGACCCGTATATGTGAGGCTGAAGGACGACGTGGTGTAGATAGAGCCCGAATCTTCAAATTTGGGAGCATTCAGGCATGCACTCAGCGTGCAGCTGGTGTTGTAGATCCACGAGATGCCCGAGCCTGTATCAATGAGAAGCGGGAACACCTGTGAGTAGCCCGAGTTGTTGTCGTCGATGGTGGCATTGACGTAGTAGATGGAGTTGGATGAATCGGTCCATAATGCCTGGACAGTTGAACCTAGAACAACAGTTGGAACAGAGTCTGGCACTGCCGCCGAAACCGTCGAGACGGAAGATACAGACGATATCACATTGGTGGCAACACCCAGTAAAGCGACCGAGGCGGCTTTTTGGTGGTTAAAAGGCCACGAATCCAATGTCTCCCAGCTGGCGACCCGGTAATCTTTAACCGGGCCCAATGCTGATACCGAGGCGACAAAAAGCGGGAGCCACCACATTAGAAGAAGTGAAGAGTAGAGAAAGAGGCGGCAGAGGCCAGAGACAATGCCAAAGCAAACAAATAAAAAAAAAAATTAGAAAGAAAGCCTCTGAAAACGACAAACGAACCAAAAGAAAAGTGGTGTTAAAGTGCAGAAGAGACGATTTGGTGGGAGTGTACAGGATATAACGCGGGCCGATAGTAGATCTGGCCTGGAAAGTGACAATTTGAGATTTGGAGATGGGGAGAAGAAGCCCGTGGAGAATAATGGATGTGATTTGCGAATTTCAATGGGGAGAAGTGCTCGAATTTAGAACTATTTATTTATGTTTTTAATTTTGTTTTAAAGTGTTATTGTTTAAATGTGGGTGGTTATTGGCCGTGTTGTTTTCGGTTACAAGCAGCGTTCGCAATGCCTAACAAAAATAGAAGTAAAACAAACAACACCATGGGGCGGAGCTTGACGGGAGGAAACAAGAAATTTGAGATATGAAATCTGAAAATTCCAAATTCGAAATTTTTTTGCTTCGGGGTGGGGTTCTTCTTATGTGACTTGATTTGTTTGTAGTTTGAGTCATGAATCAATTTCAGGTGGAAGATCCTCCTCCTAGTATTTTCTGGATATTTTTTCGCAACCTGGGAGTTTCGGTTAGCGAGATCCCTCAATGGGCAGGAGAAGTTATACAGAGGAGGGGATTCAGGGAATAGAATTAGTTGGTGTTTTAGGAAAGTGGACGTGAAGAGGCAGAGAGAATTCAGGTGTAGTGAAGGGAGATTGGAGATTGTAATTGGAGATTCAGGGGAAACTTGAGGTAGTCGAAATTTGAGATGGAGTTTGTCTTCCAAATTGGGGGTCTTGTAGTCAAAAGTTAGTGGATACGTGTGATGCTAGTGTTAAGATATTTATTTACATGTTTACCTGTTTTTCATCTACACATTGTATTTTGATCGAGCAGAATAGTTTAAAATCCCTTGGAAACAAAAATTCTCACCTGGTTGTATTTTTGCATGTCCGTTTTTCAACTTTGGAGCCAGAGTTTACCAATACTTTGAATGAATAAGCCACCATGGGACATTCCAGTCTCTTCTCACCCATTACACTCTCTTAATTTTTTATTATTACTCTCAGACCATCTGCGAAGATTAAGATTTCCTGTTGATTGTGCTAAACCCGGGTGTCATTTTCACTATTCTCCTACTCTCTTATAGATTTTTAAAATTTCCTATTTATGTCAAAATTTCCATTAGCTTTTTCAAACTCATTTATAATTGAGCAATTTCATTTTGCTAACTTAATTTCCAATTCTTTCAAACAATATCTTCCGACATCTTCACTTGATCACTTACTTAAATACCCAACTAATAATGTACCCGATCGTCAATCATTTACTAAATTTGTATTCTATCTGATTTGACCTTAAGCTAATTATGGCTATAAATCCTCTCTATCCTTCTATTGATCTTTGTGTCCTTGTGCTCACTACAACAATGGCTTGCCAATTCTTGATCACACACTCACGCACAGCAAAACAAATGCCTCCAAAATTCTTGAGTCCTCTCAAAAAGTTAGTATTAACATTAGAAGATACCAAAAATTCAAAAAAACTGCTTTTTTACATTTTTGCTTCAAAATTCTGGCCCTATCAACTGAGCATCAATTACCTCGTTTCAAATTTGCTGTGGCCAAGCGGTGGCGCATCTGCACATCGACGAGGGTTCGATTCCCTCAGCATAACATTTCATGATGATCAAAACGGATGTGAACAATCTCTGAGTGTAGCAAACGCTTCACGTAGATTAAAACACCTGCCTTCCTACTGATAAAATGTTCTTTTTCTTTTTCTTAAGCATTACCATTCATCACCCCCTTCTTTTTTCTACTGACTCTTATTCAAACTTTTCTGATTCATGTATTATACAGCTGATGCTAATGTCAAAGGGAACCTCAATGAGACTTTTGTCGCCTCTTTTTTCTCTCCATGGTGGCAATACGCTTCAAGTCATCTTCACTAGGCTCGTATATGTGCCAGATGGTGTAGTGTGGCAAGCCTCCCACGCGGAAGCCCATTGCTCTGGCCATCTTGCCAAATGCCTCAGTCTCAGCATGATTCCATAATGTAAACGCAGGGAAGTGAACACCCTGTCTGAAAATCTTGGCCTTGGCGAGAATTGAAACTCCTCCCACACCATCCAAGTCCACTACCTCGTCGGGGTTCCCCTCAGGGTTTCGAATGTAAGCCAAATGCACTCTATAGGTTGGATACTCAGCGTATCCTTCAACAATCACGTCATCTTCGTCCAAAGTCTTCGCAAGCTCTAGAGCAGGATCCGACTCCACCCACGAGTTCAAGTCGTACGGCTGCTCGCTGCCCAAAAATTTAGGAAGTGGTCTCCAGATGTTAGGAACCATTACGTCGTAGTCAAACTTCATCAAATCCTGAATCACGGTACCCGGACAAGTCTCGATATCCACATCTCTCCAGTAAACCCACGAGTGGTATGGCTTCAACGCACTGGAAGTCAACCAGTTTCTGGCACGGCCCATCAACTTACGACGGATTCCTTGCACTTTCACAGCGTGACGGTCACTGAAACCCTGTCCAATCACCTGGCCAAAATCCTTCACGTAGATGGTAACTGATCTGAAAGGCGTACGGTAGCCCGCATGGTACGACTCTGGCGAATTGTAGGCACGTTCCACATTTTCCACATAGCTTTGCTCCATATACAACTGGTACAAGTCGTTCGTTCCCTTCACGTTTGCGCTACGCTTCTTGGCTTCAGCTGCAAGAAGTTGGTCTGCTAAGGTTCCATTTTGAAGTGCCACCGCATACTCAAACACCGTCTCCAAGGTCGTATCGCCTGGAGAACAATCGGACACTAAGAAAGCAATGTCGATCAATGAGTGATCATACGTCAAGTTCATTATATTGTGGAAGGCCATGGGCAACACATGCTCGGCGTTACGCAAAGGCATCAAAAAAAGCACGATATCGCCATTGCTGGCGGCATTGGAGGCAGAGCCTTGATAGTTGTCCAAGTCATAGAACTCGACGGTATCCTTGTAAATCTTGTCCTGTTCCTCCGGGGACAAGACATGGTCATCACCACCGAGCTCATCCGTCAAGCTACCAAGACCAGAGGTGTCCTCCTTGGTGATCCCGTCCTTGGTAGCGGTATATAGCTCATAATCATCGTTGCTGGGGTTTTCTGATGATCCGGAGAATGTGCCACGGCGGAACATCACCCACATCAATAGTAGGCAGACACCGCCGACCCATAACATTCGGATCAAGCCCCTAGAGGGCCTTTTAGGGTAGAGTTTGCTGTTGTAACTCCTGAAGTTAGTATGGAATTCACGGTAAGAAAGATACTTGAAATGGTGGGGGGAACTGGTGGGGGAAAGTACATACATCGGCAAGTCGGCTTTGGCCGGGCTGAATAGCGCCATTGTCGAGGATATGACGTAGAGAGCGATTCAGAGGGTTAGGCGGCGGGATCCACTGATGATAAGGTGGACTATAAAAAATCGCCCTAACATAGTGTAGGTGAGCGTTGTTACTGTGTGCAGAACGTCGACGTGGAAGGAATTTGGATAGAGAATGTGATAGATAGCACGTTTCATGTGTAGAAGACGAGTCCTTTGAGATGAAGAACAAGGGATTATCGTTTTATTTTTTCTAAGATTTTTTTTTCTTTTGCGTTTTTTGTAGTCGTTTGGTGAAGATCTTGTCTCCAGCTCTTGATCCGACCGAGACTTTTTTTTATTGAGGGAGTCCGTGTTTTCGGTGAGTGAGAACAACTTAAATCAGGTCTTATAGTGATTGTCTTCATTGGTTATTGGATGAGATTGCTAGACCAACATGACGATTTGACGAGACTTTCAATACGATATTCATAAAATCTCGATGTCTTGCAGCTGCTTTCGGATTGTTCCTACTGGCATTGGTATGGACGCGTTGTTTATGCTCAGCGAGACATAGTTCACATTCAAACTTGAATAATTCTATTCCTGACAGAAATCGCATTGAAGATTTCTGATAAATAATCATTGATAGTTCTTTCCATTTCTTAATTTGTCGTCTCTCAATGCCACGTTTAAAGTGCTCTCTGACATGCACTTGCTTTCTCACCACCTTGTATTAATTTTATTCCGATCAAACAACTTCTTCGAGGCCGTTCTTCTCGGGCTGGAACCACGCCTCCCGCAATGTTCTCCAACACCGCACGGCCAAATCTTCCGCCTCTTGCTCGCTGTTGTCAGACTTACCCTCAATGTAAACCTTAAGCTTTGGCTCGGTACCTGATCCTCGACAGGTGAAACGAACCTGCCCCGTAGAAGCGCTCGCCTTTAGAACCGCAGTAATCATTTGCGATGTGGCATCAACAGGGAGCAACGGCACATTGTCTGGAGTAGTGGATTCATATCCCACCGTCAAGTCTCGCCATTCCACCACCCGGAATTCACCAATGGTTTCTGGGTAGTCACGACCAGCTCCGTACGATTTTCGGATCGTCTCATTGAAGATCTGAGGCGTCTTGGCCACATCGTCGAGCTTGTAGTAGCCATTGCACTCCTTGAACCATCCATACTTAGAGTAGATCTGCTCAAGTTTGTCGAGTGGATCGACATCGCCAGTAAACCACTTCTCGTAGAGTTGAAGCCACATAACTGCAGCAGAAATACCGTCCTTATCATTGACCACATCGAACATGTACCCAATAGCCTCTTCATAGCCGAATGGCACCAGGTATCCTTCGTTTTTCAAGTCAATGGTTTTATTGCCGATCCACTTGAACCCAGTCAAGGTGTCAGTGAACTTGCAACCAACAATTTCTGCAATAGACCGAAGCAATTGTGAGGAAACGGTCGAATTGACCAAGTAAGTATTGGCAAGCTCTTCGGCAGGAGTAAGCTCCTCAATAATAAATACGGCAAACAAAATTCCGATTTCATTACCAGTCAATTGTCTCCAAGTTCCATTGTGAGACACAGCGACACTGAATCTGTCAGCATCGGGGTCATTCGCAACCACCAACTTGACATTTTTGCGCTTTGCCTGCTCTATGGCCAAATCAAGGGCTCCTGCCTCCTCTGGATTTGGGAACCGCACAGTAGAGAAGTCTGGGTCTGGAACAGACTGCTGGGGCACACTATCGACCGTGATATTAAACTTCTGGGCGATTTTCTCGAATATCTCCAACCCGACTCCATGCATTGGAGTGTAGACGAAGTCGAAGTTCACCGACGGATTGCTCGCCAATTTGGACATCACAGTGTCAACGTATTGCTTGGTGAGATCTCTCTTGACCGATTTTAATTTGCCAGACGCCAATCCTGCCTCAAAATTACCAGCGATGTCCCACACCTTCTTATCTAACCACGGTACCAAATTCTGTGCAATACTATTTGCAATGCCTACGTCGTGAGGAGGAATGATCTGGCATCCGTTCCCATAGTAAACTTTGTAGCCATTGTCTTTAGCCGGATTGTGAGACGCTGTGACCATTACACCTCCAGATGCATGGTAAGTATCGATTCCAAAGGGAACCATGGGTGTATGCACATACAGCCTATCTTGACCATCATCTGAGACTCGTGCATCCAGTTCAGATGAAAGGTTGGACACAGAACCCAAGTAGTACACTGTGAAACCCCTTGTGAGCGCTACGCTAGCGGTGATTTCTGCGAATCTCTGTGAATGGTGACGATGGTCATATCCGACCACCAACGACGAGCCTCCATTGGCAAGAAGGTACTCCACCAATCCTTGAGAGGCCTGTAAGATGGTCACGTCATTCATATGGGCAAATCCGGCCTCCATGGATGATCTAAGTCCAGCAGTGCCAAAGGCGATTCTGGTAGAGAGTTTTCTGTGCAAGGTGGCATAGTCACCGGAATTTTGCAACTCCAAGATTTCCTGCCGGGACTGTGGGTTGACATCTACGGCCAACCAGTCCTTGACAAGAGCATCTAATTTGGATTTGTCGAAAGTCATTGAGGTAAAGAGAGTGTAGATGATATAGGCTGCGAATTGTGTGGAGGAGTAAACCATGTTATAGATCTGAACCTCAAAAAATACGAGGGGAGATAGAAATTGGAACAACGAAATAGAAATTGAAATCGAATTTGGTCATTAAAATTGAATTAGAAATCAAATTTGGTTTTTGCGATTGAAATTTAATAATACCCAATGAGTTCGTATATACAAATTATTACATTCTCATCAACATCCATTTCTTTACATACATGGTAGCAAGGCCACCACCACCCAGCTACTCTTGTATGCTGAGCTCGTAATGCACCACATGATCCTTGCCCACACCTGCAATCTTCACTACTTGAGTCTCTTGTACGGACTCTCCTGTAGACTCTCCAAGAAGATACTCCAACTCTCCAGCTTCAAGTTCCGCAGCATTATCCACCCACAGCTTTCCCTTCTTAACATATAAATGTACAAGCAATTTCTTGGAGCTCTTTTCGTATGTGGTAAGTACCAGGCATGACGGATCAAGAATGTAGTCAATTGGCGACGTGAATTCTATTGCATGAACCAGCGTGTTCTTCCGCAAATCAAAAATTTGCAATGCACACTTGTCCCCCTCCAGTGATGACACCACAAGCCAATAACCGTTGAGTGCAAATTGGAGTTTCAGAATATGCGGATATTGCGTTTCTATGCTGGAGACTTTCTCTGTGGTGGTCAAGTCGTAAATTTCGACCTTTCCCGAAGTGCCTACTCCCAAAAGCACACCGTCCACATGCAAAGCGGCACTTGTAACAGGATGCGGGAGTTGTGTTCTGTAGAGCACCTCGTTGTCGTCGCAAAGAGCCAATTCGTTGTTTTCAGTGAGAGCCACGAATAAAGCTTCACTGGGATGCGGGATGATGGTCGAGACGGCCGTCAACGGAAGGTCTGTGCGGCTGTTATCACGCAAATCCACCACTGCTCCGTCTGCGAATGCTATTGCCTTGATTCCATTGGAGGAATTGATCACACCAATCGCCGAAACATCTTTGAGGTCAAAGGTTGTCGTCTCCGGAAGAATCTGCATCTTATGCTTCGACTGTAGCAAGAGTTTGGACCCATCACTACTTGCACTGGCAGCCACAATGTTCTTTAAGGTCGATATCTGGTCGCTTGTCTTGATCTGTACAGTCAGCTTCTTTGTCACTGGCAATGCCACCTTCTGTTTCTTGTGCAATGCAAACAAAGTGTCTCTGGCGGACTTCAACAAATCTACAGGAATCTGGTTGTTACCTGAGGTGTCGTTTTCACCATCTTTCTGGCCATTCTGGCTGTTCTGGCCATTTTGTACCTCTTCATTGTTTACAAGTACATTACCACCAGCTTCGTTTGCAAAGGTCTCAGAAAGCTGTACAAGCGCCGTTTGCGCCTGGTCACGCTCACGGATAGCCTTTGCCGCCACTCGAACCGCTGCATCGTACTGATACAACGCCTCGCTGAGCTCCTGTCTGGCCTGATTAAGCTGTTTTCTCAACGTGTACGTCTCCAACGCAAGAGCATCCCATTCGTTCTGAAATGCCGCCAACATCGTGGGAATAGAATTGAATGCGGGTGGTCTGGGTGGAGATATCGTGGACACCGATGTCTTGACCGGTACCAAGTCCTCTGTCGCTAGAGGTTCATCGGTCACTGGATCTTTACCGGAGGTAGCAATGTAGGATTCGATCAATTTTCTTTCAAAGATTGCGCCACTACGAGGCGACACCACGGGCTCTTTCACTGGTTCTCCGGATAGAGCACAGAGCATTTGGTGTGATCAGATTTTGAGATGAGAATGTGTGATGAGAAGCTTATAGTTTTGAATGCCGAGATGTGCCTACATACACTCAGGCTAGAGATAAAATGATGGAATGTGGTCGAGAGAATGATAAAGGAGAGAAATTTAAGGGAAATATGAGAGAATTATAAGAGTCTTGTAAATTAGAAATTGGCTTAAGATTTTTTCGTGGATGTTGTAATTTGTTATTTTGACTATCGTGTGAAATTGGTAGGTGGTTTGATGAGTATCTGGAACTTTGATGTGGCGAGAATTCCATTCAAGTTATACATTGCAGCACCACAAGTATATATGAGGCAGAAGGATAAATGATGCGATGATATTTCGAGAATAGATGATATGAAATAATGAAATGGGTGCCAAATTGGCAGTAGAGAATTTCAATGGAAATACTGCTAACATCACCACCTCATAGTCTATTGGACCTCATCTTTAACAACCGCCTTTACTCTACAGTGACGATGCACTCTACAAAAAACGATCACACCAGAAGTTATACTGTCAAAAATACCCAGAACATCTTATTACCTTAATATCCCTTATGAACATAGCCCATTTGTGGCTGTTCATTTCTCACCAGCCTATACCTTCTCTTCCCAGAGTGGAAACATCCACAACAATAGCCCAAGAAAGCAAAAACAACCAAGAAGAGCGAAGCAGCGGCAGCAGACCACAGGAAGGCATAATATTGTATCGAAAGCCAACCCTGAGCTCCGTATTGTCTCACGTTGTTGTTCACTTGCTGACGTACAAAGATGTACACTCCAGTACTCAAACCAGACCCCACAAGTGTGGCAATACACACGAGCACCATGAGCATGAAGCTGAGACAAGAGAGGCAGAAATTATCGGGAGAGCAGCACAAACCAATGACTTGGAACACAAACGAAATGAACGCTAAACATGCAGCAGCCAATATAAGTGCAAAAGAGGCCACAGTGAGCTGATGTAAGAGATTCAAGTACTTCTTCAAGTCTCCGGGAAGCCCCAAATCATCATATGTCACTGCACTGACCAACGCTAGAAGCTGCGCTTCGATGGTTTCTCCCAATATATTTTGAAGCAAATCAGGAACTCCGTCCACTGTATGCTTGATCTGGTTGGTAATCTCGTGCTTCAAAATCTCGAGCGGATCAAACTTGAATCCCACTTTTGGCGGTGAGCAATATGTAAAGTTAACATCCTTATTACTGAACTGCTTGCCAAATTTCCCCAATTTGTTGAGCCAAGCCTCACTGCCTTTGATGCTTCCACGACAGTAGCCCCAATATCCCACCGAGTAGTATTCTGCGAGACCCAAGTCGGTGATGTTTACAGATGAAACCAATTCACTGACAATTTCGTCCACGTTACCATCGAGAGCTTCAGCCAACGTAACAATGGAATCAGGAATGGATGCAGCAGACGCAAGCAGGAGCAAATCACTCATATAATCACCAGTTGCGGTAGCCGCATTGAACTGTGAAAAAAGAGACTGGGTGTTTACTCCAGAAGTGATCGATCCCAAGAGGCTGGCAGCCCCCGAGGTTTGACTTTGAAGTGATCCTAGGATGTCAGACGTGGCTAGTCCAGCAGCGGAAGCAGCAGATGCCAAACTTTCAAGAATGTCACGTCTATCGAAATTGGTGGTAGGAGTTGGAGTATCTGAGTCATCATCAAACACTTGATACACTGGCTCCTTCAATAATTCCTCGAAAGCAAACGACGGCGTATCAAGAAGTTCTCTCTTGTTGTTGGAAGTCAGAATAATCGAGGAGAGATTCACGTTGGACAACTGGAATCCAAAAAGGTAATTGTCAGTAAGGTAGGACTCATTCTTGTGAGATCCTACCAACGACCACACAGACAACACCATGGCTGCGAGGGTAAAGAACAACACTATCAATCTGAAAATCATCTTTGTGTTTCTAAATGATTGTGAATCTTCAGTAGAAGATATGGATAAGTGGATCAATTAAATATCAAAAATCAAAGATCAAAATATCAAGAAATAATTCGGGCAACCACTAGAAAAATAATCGAGAAAGCAATTAGCAATCAAAAGACCCGATATACTTAGTCACGGAATGATCAAAACCAGAATATAATTGAAATGGAAATTGATGTACGATGGCTCTGTCAAGAGATAAAAATTACAACTTCAAGCGGAATCGTCGGCAATTAAAATACCTTAGCTCAGCCTGATCATCGCAAACCACATGGTTAGGTGGCTGGTGACGATCTATAAAAAGATGGAGAAATGACTGCTATATACCGGCCCTTTTGATCACAATGTTCAATTAAACGGCTTGGCCGGGCAGTGAATTGCTTGGAAGGGGCGATATCAAGTATCTTGATAGGCAGAGTTTCGAGACATTATGGCTGATTTTTCTTTTTAAGAAGTTTCTAGGTTTCCTGGGAAGGCTGAGTTTATGCATGGAAATGAAGGTTGCGAAATGCCTAGTGACATCAAAATTTTTGAACTGGTGTATAAAGACTGAAGTGGGACTTAAGGTTTTTTTTATTCAAATAGAGGCATTCTAAGGTAAATTCTGAATTTCATAGAATTTTCTTTCTTTTGAATCTTTTCAATAAGTAGCCATTATTCACTTTTTCGCAAAGTATTTTGTAGCTCGTTCGGGGCAGCTCCTTCGTATGCTAAGCCTCTCAGAGAGACTTGCTTAATTTGCAACATCTCATAAGCCTTGGAAAAAGTTGACAAAGCCCTTAATTTTTTTCCCTTTATTATAATGGAATGCTATACATGTAAGTGGAGGCATGTCAGCCTCTATAGTGCAAGGGGGTATCAGCCTTGACAAGATCATTCGTTCATTGGTTATGTATCAGTCATCATACAATCTTAATACAGTTACTTTTACTTGAAAAATAGCTGACAGATCATAGAACGAACATATCTTTTGATTCAGCAAGCTGTTGAAATATGTATTGTTGGAATAATAGTTGAATTACTAAATTAACATCAATAGCAATATTTCTTGATATACTAGTGAGCCTTCAAAGAATGCCTTTACTGGAAACACACATGACCACATACAGCCATCATAGTAGAATGTTCCTAACGGTGAAAGAGGCTGAGAAGTTGAATAATGGAGTTGACATAGAGAAATGCTACGTTGGGGGCGCAAGTGAGCACAAGAAACACGGTGAATGAACCCTGGTAGATCCCATGCAAATAAATGACGTACTCCTTCCAGGTGCTTGGAGACAAATTTAATTACCCAGCCTCAATCTACTGACAGACAAATAAAGTCGCCACACTCAATGGCATCAAGTTGACAACGTCATGTTAAACTTCGTTCACCTATGATATAGAATCTGCCTGTTTCTTCTTTACTCTTCATGCGTCTCCAATAATATCCCAGTAGCCTTTCAAGTTAACTAATATTTGGTGATAGGCAACGGTTCCATTCTCTCACTTCCTATCCATCAACTTCTGATAAACTATCGGAAAACCATTCACATTACCAACAGTTGCCAGAGCTGTGTTGATACAAAAACCATGGTGGATGGCTGGATGTTCGAAAATTACTCCTTATCTTGCTTAAATTGTTGCTCTCATCACAAATTATAACACACACATAGGTCATGCAAGTTAGAGTAACAAAACTTTTGGGTGCAAAATTGTTCCTCGAGGTAGATAGAAGCTCTTTATCTAATACCAGTCTTGGGATAACCAGCCACCCAAATTTACGTCGAAACCACGTAAGGTTGTTAGTTTAATTTTGTGATTACTCAACATAATTGAACTGTGAAAATTGTTTAGTTTCTGTTGATCTTGAAGATGATCTCGAAGATGTTCAAGAATATCATCCTCAGTTGCAATGCTTTCAAAGAGATACGAATAAAAGTTTTGTATCGAATTGAATTTTAATTTAGAACTTCTACAGTAAACCAAAAATAGAAGAAGATCTCAAACATTCGAGATGATGATTCACTGCGCAAAAATAAGACTCATCCAGGACTTCAATCAGATGACCGAGATACATGATGTCGATACTACGTGTATTTCGCAGTGCTTGAGATAATTTTGGGAAAGAAGCTTACATATTTCCTTCTTTTCTTTTCTTTTCTTTTCTTTTCTTTTCTTTTCTTTTCTTTTCTTTCCTTCTGTGTTATGATTTCGTTCCGATAGCTCCTTTGATACGATTAGACTAAATGAATCTCCAACGTACAACCGCATCATTCAAAGAAGTGATCTTGATGACCTATCCCCTGCAAAGATGATCGTTTATTTTTCTTTTGTCTCATTTCGTGTACTATGAGTGATCGAGTACGGAAACGGTCAAGAGGAAACGTGACTCACTTAAGAACGGTGGTTTTCCATAGGTAGAGATGAACCATTACAGTGATGAGTCAGTTTAGATACCAGTGTTACATATAGAGCATTGAAATAATAGTTTGATAGCTCAAATCAAAAAGTTCACACAATGTCGGAAATTCTTGTTGATATCTTTCCTTTAGAAGTCATAGACAATATCTTTCTTTTCTTGTCAGAGAAAGCATTGACAACTTTCTACAAAGAATTTATTGAAACGTCAGTTTTAAGGTCAATTGCAATTTCCAGAATTCGTAAAACAATTAGTGTACATTCTTTGGAGGATTTAGTGGAAGCTGCAAAAGTGAATGCCCCCATTGGTACAATGCATTTGAATTACGAAGAAGAATACCTCCCATTTCTTAAAGAGAATCCCTCCTTTGTTGCGAGTATTGCCGACGTCAAACTCGTGGTACGCTGTCACACAGGCTACACGGTACTTGAGGAGATATTGTTCCGGAGTATCTCGCAATTCACAGTCACAAATGCAAGATGTTTCGACCCTTCTCTAGTACTCCGTAACTTAAACCTGATAGAGGTCTCCTGTGGCAATGATCTGAGAAAGTTGGACGGATGGCCACCTACATTGTCTCACTTGAAAATCAGCTCTCACGGAAACTTGACTCTTATTAACCTTCCAAAAAGCCTCAGAGAACTCAATTGTGAGTTCCTGGATTGGGCAATGGACGTGTTCCCTCCCAAGCTAGTAAAACTATCCTTTCATTATATTAAAGGGTTTCCTTCGAATCGAATGGAATTTCCGGAAACGCTTAAAGAGTTACTGATTCGCAATTGTTCAGTTCCTGATATCGAGAAGTTAGTGGCAAGACTTCCCTCAAGGTTGACGAAGTTACATTTTGAACACCAAATCGGTAGCAAGCTTTCGTCTTTGAAATTTCCTGATTCAATTGAGGTTCTAAATCTTTCCTTCTGTGATATTGAGAGCCTCGAAGGTTTTAAGTTCCCTTCGTCTCTCGTAAGTCTAAACCTAAACTTTAATAGGATCAGAAAGTTGCAAAATTTGAAGTTTCCAGAAACGTTAAGGGTTCTAAGTTTGGGTAGTAATACAATTTGGACGTTAGACTTTTGTGAATTCCCCAATCTGCTTCGAGAATTGTATGCTGGTAGCAATCATTTTATCAGCATGGATAGGGCTAATTTTCCTGAATTGGAAGTACTCGATATCTCAACCTCTTCCAGGCGGAACATCAAGAGTATCAGAAATGTCAGATTTCCTTCAACACTTAAAGTGCTCAATGCCCTGGGACATGCTATCAAAGACTGTTGGCGAACTTCTTTTCCTGAAGGCTTGAAAGAATTGAGGATAACAGTCAAGGGAAGGCCACAGAGAATGTCCTTTCCATCGGAGTTGGAGATTCTTGCTCTTACACTTCCTAAGTCTCGAAAGTCCAAGTTTGCTCACCTTGCACTTCCTGAAACCCTTCAAAAACTCGAAATTACAAATGGGAGATGCATTGAATTCGACTGGAAGCTTCCCCACTTGCAGCAGTTGGTTTTATACGATTTCAAAGGTCATCTTAAGGTACCTCCTACAGTTAGCAGGCTTGAAGTGAGTGTTATGAGCGGGAAATGGCTAAAGGGTTTATCAATTGCTCACAACTTGGAAATGCTTGATGTTATTTGTGAGGAAGGATACTTTAATGAAAACATAGATGATATAATTGAGAACCGAGTTTAAAGAAAAATAAGAGCAAAGTAGACGCTTATTGATGCTCACGTAATACAGAACAGATTCTTTATCAATCCTCTTTCAGATTCCTCAATAGATGTTCACAGATTTTGTTCTACTCATTACTTGCTGGATTATGAATTATTCAACCCAAGATATTGTTAAGAGATACAACCCTGAAAGTAATGAATATAATTGTCGTTTAAATACATGCACATGGAAAGGAAGATCCACAAATTCTTCTCAATCACGGATGGAAGTGAGGGAACTGGTTCACTATATTGTGGTTCTTTCAGTCGTAAATTCACTCCTCAAGGTGGTCGAGCTCGTCTAGAAGTTCTTGCTCCAATTCATCGATATCATCTGCGGTACGTGGGCGCTTGGCTGTCGACTGCAAATCATCGACGTCAGCTTCACGATCTTCGTCGTCTTCCATTGATCTCTTGCGAGCGTAAAGACTCTTGACAAAGGAACCTCCGTTATTCTGAGGTGCCTGCTCCTCGTCTTCTTCGCTATCGCTGATTCCTCCATCACCATTCTCTCCATCCTCTTCATCATCTTCGTCACTGATTCCGGCCAAGAAATCATCCACTTCGGCGCTAGCATCATTAAAGTCGTATTCTTCAATTGAAGAAAGAGAACCCTCTCTTGGCCTCTGAATTTGCCTTGAGTTCTTCATTTTAATTGCCTCAAGGCTCTTTTGGTACTTTTCCACATCTCTGTCTGCAACGAACCAATCCTGCTCAGGCACATCGATTAAATAATCATCCTCACTAACATGCTTCCACTGACTCAAACATGCGAAAAGCCAATCTGGGTTGACGATCTTCACGTTTGAGATCGTCTTCTTCGCCACACGTACCTTAAGCGTAAGTCCTGGTTTCATGAACGTAGATGATGGGTCTCGACAAACAACGTGGGTGACATCCGGAAACACTTCATTGGTCACACGGACACCGAACTGCCGGCACCAAATGACGATGTCTGCACTATCGATGTTCATACCCAACGGCAAAATGCCCGAGAAAAGAATATTTATGCCCGAAAGACGGGTAGACTTCAACTTTGGAATGATAGTAGTGAGATCAGGACGAGGAATTCTGTCCTGATGAAGTTTGTAACGGTCATATTCGATGTAGTACTCTGAGTGGATTTTCTCCAAGGCTGTCTGTAAGGAGAAAAGTTCAGTATCGTCATCATATAAGAGGTTATCTTCTTCCTCTTCAACTTTCCCGTTAGTTTCTGGTGCTGGAGAGTCCAATTCGTGGTCATGAATAATTTTGTCCAAATTATGCTGGAGCTTTGCCAATGGTCTGTCATGTTGCTGCTGCTCTAGTGACTGGCTCCTGGTGATCAGCTGCTCCAAAAGAAGGTTTTTATTATTTTCACCTCCGCCAAGCTCAAGAATGCGATCAACGGGTGATGATACCTCGGAATCGGACTCTGGAGGCTCCGACTCGCTGTAATCACCTTCCGGAGACTGAGTATCTTCCGAAACTTGTGCCGATTCGGCGCCTTCTGGCTTTTCTGGTGTCTCAGACTCACTTTCACTCGATTGTGCCTCCTCCATAGCCTCCAAACGAGCGATTGTTTTCCTCTTTTTAGTGGGACCCATCAACTGGCCATTCTTCTTCGGTAGAAAACTCAGGTTGATATCACCGATTCCGACAAAGAAATCGTAAGGTACAACCTTCAATAAATTTGCTTCCCATTGCCACACGTCTCCTCTATCGTCAATGATTACCACCATGGACTGGTCCACGGGAAAAAGTCTTTTCAAGTTCTTGTGAGTAAGCAGGCCGCTTTCGTCCCTACTCAAAATTCTGTCACCAAAGTACTCGCCTGTAGGGTCGATGATGCTGGCAATGGCTAGAGCGTAATTTCGGGTTGCCATGGTGTAAATGTGAAGCTCGTAAAGTTGCGAGATGCGTGCAAGAAACTCTGTGAGTCCCGGCCGGAGCTTGACATAGTACCAACACTTGGTAGGTGCTGGTCTTGCGCCAACCCAGCCGGGCGGAATTACTGGTTCCTCTTCAAGACTGAAAGATCTAACGTCTTTTACAAAAGGATAGTTGGGATTCTGCGGATCCCGCTGCCACTCACCCACAGTCGGGTCTACAGTGGCCTGGATGACTGTCTGGTCCAAATCAACCACCAAAATGAGCTTCTTATCGGCCACCAAGATTTCGGTGGTGCTTTGTTCGATCTTTGCTGCCTCATCAAGCGAAATACGGAGTCCTGTGTTGTCATGAGCCATCAGAATCGTGGCACGATCTTCATATGTATACCCGCTATAATCTTTTTCGTCTTCTACCGCTTTTCCACAGAGAGCACAAAGTCCTCCATACTGAACAGTATGTGAACATGCTTCTTGCACCTTACAGAGCTGGACACCACTGTGAGCAATTTCGTCGTTGACTCCGACCTCAATCTCAGTAACCTCGCCCTCTATAGGTGACTCGAACGTTCCGATTCGTTCCACCCGGATTTTGGGAGGATTTGTTTCTTTCAGGTTGGGATCATCTTGGTAGTCCCAGTAACGGTATTTGATGAGCGTAGTATGCTTCTTCACCTCATCACCAGGCCGACACATGACGGCAGTAACGGTGACAGGGAAAGGCACCGACGCAGGTAGCGAAATGGATGTCATTGTGGGGGAGACAAATATTCAGGTCGGCAGGGTGTAATTGTGAAAGAAAACGGAAGGAAAACTCTGCTAAAAAGGTGCTAATGATATAACGTTGCAGTTTTGAAAGCGATTTCTATGAGTTTTTGCGTCGGCTAATACTGAATTGCCTGGATTAGTCTCGTGTAATGGAATATTTAGCAATGGGGCGTGTTTTGTTTGCCTTACGTACGTAAATCTCAGAGAGGTACGGGTGTATGGCACGGTCGCTTCATCATGACATCTAAGTAATCGAAAAAGTCGAATAATCTATAGGTGCATCTCAAAATTATTTTCTCTCTCGCAATATACTTTGCTACATCATTAATGCGTATTCGTCATTCGTAATTCTATATGTCTTCCAAATCTTCGTCGGACTCGGCGTCGTCCCAGACACCAACTCCGGGGTCGGCCTCAGTGAGCACACCATCGATTTTAGATCCAATGTCATCGTAATCCATGATACCCATAATTGAATCGGGATTTTCTTGCGTTATGGCAGGTGCGTCATTTTCAGCAGACCCAGCAATTTGACCATTTTCGAAATTTTCATGGTCAGAGTTGTGTTCATTAACTTGGTTTTCAACACTTCCTCCATTTCCACTCTCGGGCTCGTCAAACACAATATCTTGGAGCTCATCTCCATCGTCATCACTATCATCCAGTAGATTAGCAGCAGGATTGAAGGCGAATCCAAACTCAAAAGCCCCGTTCTGTGCCTCCTGCTCTTGATCACGTAATGCCTTCTCTTGCTGAAGTCTTGCAAGTTTCTCCATCTTGTTCTTCTCGGCTTGCCGCGTTGCCATGATCACTCTTTTGAATCCAGAATCTAGATACTCGTTGAAATACTCAATGTCCTCCAAATTCGGTTCACTGGTGGCGTAGCACGAGAAGAGTTTCTCTGCTTTCATGAAGATGTTGCGCAGACGTTTCTGTCTTCTTTTCTCGATCGCCCTGAACTCGGCATCTTTGGCACGTCTGCGTTTCCGGGCGTACTCAACAAAGTCGAATCGAGACTCGTTCTTAGCTGTAGATTGAGCAGGCGCAGCTTTCACTTCATCTGTCTCAGAAGATCCAGTAACGATTTTGGTCTCGACCTCTGTGTTAACTTGCTCAGATGTCTTGGGGGCCTCTGGAGCCTCTGCTGTCTTTACATCATTCGAATCCACATTTTCCTTTGACTTCGTCTTTTCTTCGTCTTTCTCTTTTTCTTCGTTGTTCTCCTTTTCTTTATCCTTCTTGTCCACATTCTCTTTAACATCTAGCATCTCCACATCATCGGCCTTTTCATCATTTTGCTCGTCCTTCTCCCCATCCACATCCATATCGTCCCCTTTTCCGTCGATCTCTGCAGCAGGAGATTCCACATCAGTGCCATCTGCGCCACTCACACTCATGATATCCTCCTCGTCAGACTCGAGATCTGAATTCAATGCCTTAATGTCGCCCTCAAGCGTATCCATCCACGTATTACCATCATCCTCGATCAATTTGTATAGTGACTTTTCGTTGAGCCTCGACTCTTCCACAAGCTTCATTTTGATCTGTTTCAAGTCAGTAATGGTCTCCATGTAACTCCCCGTATTCTGGTATGTGAAGTCCGGAGGCAAGTCGGGGAAATAGCTCGGAATATAAGTCCGAGGCTCTGATTGACGAGGGACCAATGCAGCGATCTCATACTGCTCGTTGGCATGGAATACTAGTGATGGATCGTCCTTCTCCAAAGTATACTTTTCTGCCTGGTATTCCAGCAATACGGTATCCAAACGGTCTCGGAGTTTCGACGAGTAGCTCTTAATTTCAGCAGGAAGACTTCTGGTTTTCTCATACTCGCCGTATAAGTCACTCATGGCGATATTATTAGTCTGAAAACACATGTGGAGATCACTGACTCCTGCCTTGTGATGGCGTTGCACTTCTGTGAATCCATGAAGCAGCGATATGAGGTGGTTCATATAGGTAGTGGATAAGTCTGAGAGCTCCTCCACGAACTCTTGGGTAAATGCTGGACTTATTGGTGAAGCTTTAACTATCAACCCCACGTATTTCCGAAGCTCGAAGTCCACGGGATCCATAGATGAGCTTGTACTAACTGGAGGATTTAGAATATCTTCATAGGGGCCTAGTCTTCTGTTCAAAGGTGGAATATAATCTGGTTTTTGTCGTTGTTTCCTCTGGCGAGGTTGAGGTTCAACCTTCTTGGCAGGAACCTCTTTGGTATTGGAAGAATCTCTGCGAGAAGCATTGCGTGTTCTGTGTGCAATGTTTGTTTCGGCAACATCGGATTTTTCCGGTTCCACCGATTCTGCTGGAGGTTTAGTCATGAGGTTGAAGTTTTAGTATTGTGAGTTTTAACACTAGAACTTGTACTGTCGTTATCTGCAGGACTATGATATTGGACAGTGTTATTGAGTACAAACTTCAAAGAAAAAATAAGAAATAATGGACTAAATCGGCTCGAAAGGGCGATTCAAGTGTTTAAAAATGTTCTACTGACCCATTATGTAAGTTCAAATGGTGGTGACTGAAAACATGCGTATAACTTCATTCCTTGACTGTCAACTACTACACTCATATCATGCCTATACATCATAAGGCTTACATTACTAAAAGTTTCCGGATAACAAAAACTCCACGGCTCCCTGTACGTTACCACCACTTCTTCTCAATGCAGCCACGTTCTGCTCAAAGTCAAAAAAGCCCATGTCGTTGAGCTGGCCCAACTGGCTCTCATATCTAACCTCTGGAGGTCTGTCATCCTGCTGTGCAGCTGCACCGCCTGCTCCGGCAGCTCCAGCGCCGCCAAACATGGCAAATGGGTCCATTGGAGGCATTCCGTTGGGGAACAACGATGCAAATGGGTTTGCTGCAGGGTTTCCGGTTCCTGCTCCTGATCCTGTGCCGGTAGAGTCTGCTGAGGCATCAGCACCTCCAGCACTGTCTCCTCCTAGCGTAGGGTTCAGGCCTGGCGCAGGAAAAGCATCAGTAGCAGCACCACCAGCCTGAGCACGGCTCATTTGCATCATGGAACGCATGGTCTCTGGATTCAGAAGCATATCACGAAACATTGGTGACTGAAGCATGGCACGCACCTGCGGACCCATGGCACGCAACTGTGGGTTCTGGTTGATCACAAAGTCTAACATCTGTGGGTTCAGCAACAACGCATTCATCTGTTCCTGAAACATCGGGCTGGACATCATCAGGTTGACCTGATCAGCGTCTGGGAAAGCACCCATACCTCCGTCGGGACCGAACATCGACGCCGAAGGCAACTGAGTGTACCCCGCATACCTGGCGCCTGTCAAGTCTGCCAATGGGTTGAACGAGCCTTGTCCAGCGGCAATGTTGGAAGGCACCGAGCCAGAGGTTCCTGAAGAGGCAGTGGCAGGTCTTTCCGAAGATGTAGTAGTTGATGCAGAGCTTGCAGCGGCTCCATCAGTCTTTGGAGCAGCACTTTTAACCAAGTGGATGGTGTGGCCATCTTGAATCTTGTAGGAGGCCACGGTTTCAGAGTCCTTCAACACCTTTCCACTGTAAATCAAGCGTTGTCTCTCGGGAGGCACATCAGCCTCGGCCGAAATGATCACCTTGAGGTCTTCGATGGACGAAGAAGTGTCAACAGACACCTCGTACTTCTTGTCACCAGAAGATTTGATGTGGACTTTGATGGTAGACATGATTGGGGAAGAAAGGTGGTTGGTCTATCGATATGAATGTTGCCACTGTGTGCCGGTTTGCCATTCTATCATGTTCTATGGAGAATGGGATATCGGAAGTAGGGGGTGAGAAGAAAATTGGGATAGCAACGGTAAGATTGAAATTGGTATTTTTTTAATTAGTTCTGGTTTTGGTTAATTTTTGTAGGTTTTGTGGGATTTTGTGGTGGATCAAGACTATGAGGGTGAGTGGAGTGGAGAGATTAAGATTACTGAGATTACTGATTTGGATCGGTGAGATTGAAATCAAGTGAGATTACTGAGATGATGTTCAAAATTTTGGGAAACTCATAGATAATTAAGATTTGGCGAGTTTGATTGAGTTTGAAAATAATGAAATTTGTAGATTCTCAGATTGAACCTTAATCGACGTTTCTGGTTATTGTTTGGTATATTAAAGTTACTATCTTGATTGGCTGTACTCAAGAGGCCAAAACCAACAAATCTTTGAAACCTGGGATCTTAAGTAAGATTTAATAAGTATACATGTGTCTCTTGAAGCCGGAAATAAGGTGTTGTGTCCCATTTATATAGTTGAAGCTGGGAACTCTAACTTATACTCTCATTTGGTCTGGCTGCGAACAGATGGAAGCGGAAGCTTGAACCATCATATATTCTTCCTTCTCTGTTCTTGTACTTTCTAAGACTGAGCCATTCAACTCATTTAAATCTAAATCTTAATCTCTGTGTATAATTTTTCAAGTCTTTACCATTTGAAATTTTTACTTCCAATCTAATATCTCCATGTTAATTCATGATTGTCGATTCACTGTTTACCTGATCATTTCTTAACCTAATTCTATACTCTTTCTTGTCGATGATTCCACTGTGATTTTTACACTCGTTATTCCTTGATCCATCATCCTCTGCTCCTTCTCTACTCATCATCTCATTAAGTTATCAATTATCCTCCATATGTAAAATATCAAAAGAAGTGAAGAAATGCAATGCGGAAGGCTATTTCTTAACCTCAACCTTCCATCCACAGTCCAAGCAACTGTAAGCCTCTTCTCCGTCATCAAACGTGGTCTTACCCTTGGTCTGCATCAATGACCACTCTCCCTTGGCTGGAATCTTCTTGCACTCGTCGTTGAGACATCTAGTGGAGGTTTTCTTGTATCTCAATCCACACGAGTTGCACAATTGGCCCTCCTTGATCGACCAAGAAGGTCTCCAACATGGAGACTGGTCTGATCCACACGAGATGCACACGCGGGGTGCGGTCTGGCTGGAACGAGGAGGGGACTTCATCAACTCCGATCTAGACTTGTCTTTGACAGATGGAGGTGTGATGGGAATGAATCGAGTACGCTGCAGCGACTCCTTCTTGTCCTTCTTGGAAGGCGACGAAGGCTTGTACTCGAAACTAGAGTCTGGTGTCACGTATGCCCTGGGAGAGAGTTGGGGTACACGAGAAGGTGAAGATCCACCAATGTAACCGAAATAAGGCTCCTTAGATGGAGCCCACTGGGATGCAATGTACTTGTCTTGTGTCTGCTTGACCTGCTGGTGGCGACGGTCATGAATGTGGGCGTGAACATGTTCGTGGCCACTGAGCTCCTTTGGCTCTTGGTGATGATGACGTTCTGTGTGTTGGTAGCTATTGTGGTGCTGTGCACGGTGATGGTGATCGTGCTGGTGGCTCTGTGTTTCTTGTTGGCTGCGCTCGTACTGCTGACGCTTCTCCACGTACTCTGGCTTGTACATTGGATAGTATGGCTGTGGAGCAACGTATTGCTGTGGCCTGGAAAGCTGAATGAGCGACTGTGCCAACTCCAAGTACTCGGGATATCTCTCGACATCCGTCAAGTAGGTTTTGTTGAGATAAGTATAGTTGGACTCGTATGGGAAGTTAATCTTCCGTTCAGCAAGAGCAGGCAATGCTTTCGAACTGACACGAGCGTCGAAGTTGGGTCTTTCGTCCGATCCAAGATGGTGAATAGGCGGCAACTTCTCATTACTGTTGGGGGATTTGGCCTGTCTGGTAGAGGCATGCTTTCCCAAGTAGCTATAGTTGGACAAGTTGAACAGTGGCTTGGAGCTCTTGATGGAGTCCAACAACCCGTAGCGCCATTGCTCGTCATTAGGTTTGTATGTGTCAAAGTAGTCAAGCGACACAGTAGGCACAATGGACTTCTGGGGAGGTCTGGTGGACTGGGTCTGGATTCCATTCAATGCATCGCTGAGACTAGGCAACGTAATGCGACCAGAACGGTCATTAGAGTAATGGTCGGACGAAGGCTGTAACTTTAGTCTTGAAGATGCAGCATCGGAAGGGAAACTCGTAGAAGCACGTAATGTGGATGGTGGAGAAGGAGGAGCAGTCCTCGATCTCTTGTTTGGCGGAGCATCTAGTAGCGAATCCGACTCGTTGGCCCTATCGCTGTAGGAGCGTTTTTTGACATAATGGGCGTCAGAGAAGCCCGGCGGACTGCGAGAAGGCGACACTGGACCGAGATTCTGAGTGGTTGTGATTCTTGTTTTAAATTGAGCAAGTAACTCGTTGAATGGAGTGGACCCGGAATGGAGACCGCCTCTGGAAAACGAATTAATTTGATCTCTGAACATAGCCGACAGGACAACACTCATAGTATTGGACTGGGGCAGAGGAAGCAGCGATGGAAATGAAAGTTGCAACAGCTATGCTATGCAAGAGGCAGATAAGACGGAAGTTTGGTTGGGGTGCTGGTTAAGCAATAAAATTGGTAAGGCAGGAGAAGCTTTAAACGACAAAGCAACGACTCTTGAAACCAAATTGCAACTCAACAGGAAGAAACCGAAGATTTTTAATAAAAATCAGAGGGCAAGCACAGTAAAATGATCGATGTGGTGAAAGTTTGTTAACACCAACAAATTAATAAACACCAAAAAAGCGAGCAGTTCTTGGATTGGAAAACGAAAGTTGCGGTGAATTAATTATTCACAGGTCTCCGTCTGCAAAATTAAAGAAGGGAATTGACAGTGGAAGCGTTGAAAAAGTTGGTGGTGGTGACTAAAATAAAACCACAGGGTCAATGTAAGTCAGATGGACTCCAAAGCGAGACGGAGTTGGTAACGAGAGACAAAGATTGCAAAAGACAAAGAAGTCAGGGGAAAAAATAAACTAACAATCAATGAATCGGGATAAAGTCACAGATATATATGGGATCACACAGATCAAGGGACCGGATCGAAGAAATGCTGGTGAACAGCGAGACGTTGCTTGGATCGGATAATAGAGTACTGGAGAGTGCCGCATTGAGCCAACTTCCGGCCCAAATAGGCAAAAACTCCAGCCAACTTGACATTTGATGGGGGCCTATGCGGCGGCCAGTCCGCAACGCGCGTCTGGCTGCAGGAGTGTGCTGGTCGAAGTCTCCAAGGATGCGAATGATGATGGGACGAGGAGGTACGAGGGTGATTGTTGCTGGCTGGTGTTTGCGTTGTTGATGAGCTTAGACGATGTAATGTTTATTGATGGAATGTGTGCTGGGGTGTGGATTGGGAATGTCTGGATAAGCGAGGAAGGAGACAATGGAATCAAGAGGGTGATGTGAGGTTAAATTGAGGTTAAATGTAGCAATTGTGGGAACAATTGGAATGTTGGGATCAAAATGAGATCATGAAATAAAATTGATGAATAACTTGTTGGGATGAAATTTACTGGAGTACTGTTGCAAAGAGATCACGTCTTTTAGTTGGTCAGTGGAGTCCAATTGTGATTCTCACACTAGAGCGAATGCGGTCTACCAACAGATGGGTACACACCTACAACTCCTACAATGTCGGGCAATATCATCCATGGGCCCAGCCGTATTTTTTTTTTTTCATCCAAGAACCTTCCACATCATCTCACCTCGTCTACTTCGTAATTTCCGATAACCTCATGCGACTAAAAATACCCACTCCGTCTATTGTGATCTACCTTGATCTCTGGCGTAAATCCACCTTCTCTACATGATCTGTGCTGGTTCTTGTGGTTATTTTTATTTCTATACACTATTGGCGAGCCTTATCCTCCACCTTCTGCTCACCTTCCTGCGCAGCGATACTGCCAGCCACTCCTCCAGCAATGTGACCTGCACCACCTAAATGGAGCGCATCGGCCACCTTGTTTCCTCCAATGGATCCGGCAACAGAAGTTGCGATGTTCTTGGCCATTTCTGATTTGTCTCCTGGCATTTTTGTATGTTGTCCCTTACCAACCCCGGATGATCCTCTCTATATGTATGGGTGAGTGTTGTGTGCCCGGGACTATCGTTGCTTGCTCTGGGTCTGGAGTATGTCGTGGATTCGCTGATGTCATGAGCACGTGTAAGTGGTAAGGGAAGCGAAGTGTGGATGAAATGGTTGACTTGGTTGGATTAAGGTTGCCTAGTTTCCCAAGTTTTTTACGTTTAACTGGTTTCTATTTGTATATGTTTGTTGCAGAGAGATGGTCTCGAATGCTGAATTGATCCAGAGTCTTCAGACAGAGAACTCATAGAGAAAATGAAAATCGCCTAGAGGTGTACAGTCTCCTTCACATTGGAACTTTCTTCTGTGTCAAAAAGAGTGTGCATTTGTTCGATTGCTATCAATCATATACTGAAAACGGCAATACGAGGTCAATGCATATGGTCATGATAGGTTGCATTTCGGTTTCTCTTTCGGATGAATTTCACGTCAGTGATTTCGACCGAATCTGTCTTCCTGTGATATTGGCATGTTCTGGTCTTCTATACAATTTCGTGGGTGTCAATGAATGTCTATTAATCTCAATTTCTCATACATACCATACTCTCAAATATTCTTCCCTACCATTTCGTTGAATTATTCAATCCTCCATTCAGTGTGACACTTAATGGACCACTCAATTTTGCTATTTCAAAAAATTCCTCAACTTTGTTTCTTCTATTCTCTGTCGATTAATTTTCGACTTTCTCTCAATTTTCAACAATCTCTAATATTAACCATTATACTCAGTCATCCTCATCAGTGCAGTACAATAAAATTCATCTCTCTCCACCATGAATAACCAGGATCCCAGTACGTAAGTTTTCAGTGTTTTCTCCGCAATTGGAGCTAACCTCTCTAGCACAGCCGATCGAGCCATTTTTGAAAAAGCTCTTGGCTTCTTTGGACCTCCAATACTTCTCTCTGGCTCCACAAGCCCAGCCTCAATATCCAAATGTCGAAGCTTACGCTACGCTGTTTGCACAGCAGTTGAAACAGACTGCTGCTGTCATCGTCGACGGAAATCCTTTAATTCCAGAGCCTCCCACCAACGACGCTCGCTTGGAGTTCCAGAAAAAGTGGTTGGCTGCACCTTTAACCAGCCACCAGATGAGCTCGTTTGACTGCCATCTTGTGCCAGGCACCGGCCTCTACACGGTTATTGTCAACGGCAAAGTCCGCTTTGATGAGAGTGGGCGTTCCCGACTTGGTGAAACAAGCGATTTGGTCCAACCATCTACGCCGGTGAAGCCCAGACCTATTTGGGGTCCGTGGTTTGGCTTCAATCTCAATTTGGCCGTGGACGAGTCAGTTGTCTCCAATAGCGATGCTCAGACCGTCAATCTGTTCGATTATAGAATTACATTCAAACCACAGGATAGTGTGGTACGCATATAAGTTAATGAAGGCATACTATAGAAGACAAGGAAGTAGAAAAAACTTAGTAAGATGATCTGAATTAGACTTGGTTACTTGCAACATAATCATTGAGGAGGAGCCCCAAGTACTTTTTGGAATACAATTGCACTTCTGGCAACTTATATCCGAGCTCCTCCACGGCACTCTTGATGTTAGGGAGAATGAACGTGTAGAAAACCACATCAACAGGTGCATGTTTGGACGATGTCTTGAGTTCCATGCTCTGGACGACATTTGGAACGGGATAGTTGACCACCGCTCTGTGGCGGGTGTCATCGCCATCACTTCCAAAATCGTCAACTGTGACGTATCCCTTGGTGAGTCTCTTGGAGTCAAAAATGGCTTGGATAATTCCTGGATATTTCATGATATACTGATCAATTCCGGCACTTCCAACCTGTGAGCTTCCAAATCCTGAACTCTCAAATGCTGAACTTTCGAATGATTTCGCCAAACTTTTGTCTCTCATTGAACCAATATACCTTTGGTGAGGAGGTTTCAAATAATCGCTGTCCAAAGTTCCACTTCCTTCAGAAATAATGTACTGTTTCCTATTGAGAAGGGGAGTTATCTGGATGGCAATATGCTTAGGTAACGTCACCTTCATCCAGTCATTCTTGAATGGGGAAATAATGTAATGCGTGTCAATGGTATATGGACCCTTGTACATGTCGTAGCGAACTGAACCTGTGTTGATGATAATGAGTCGCTGGTCACTCACGGTGACATTATCATAGTCTGGCTCAAGCAGGGGCATTACTTTTTTGGTGAGCAAACGGAAGAGATTCTTAGGATGTGTAAGCGGAACGTAGTCAACGTAGTAGTTTGAGTCTTGAACATATCCAATTTGTCTGTCCAAATCCAATTCCCTTCTCGCGATTTCAATCATGTTGTTGGTGGCCGTTCCATTGTATGTATCGAAATTTTCCGTTCCCACACCGCTGTGGAAGACAAACAGCTGCTTGTTGAAGTCAATATAGGAACGAGAATACCGGGACTTCAAGTCTAGGTCGTCTGAGGTCATATTGATACTCAAGAATCCCACTGTCTCGCAGAATCTCCCACTCTGGAGCCCCGTGGACATGTCGTCGTACACCACAAAGTCTCGAATGTGGCTGTGGCCACCAAAGTATTGGATTTTGG
Organism: Sungouiella intermedia; assembly: GCA_900106115.1. NCBI lineage: Eukaryota > Fungi > Ascomycota > Pichiomycetes > Serinales > Metschnikowiaceae > Sungouiella > Sungouiella intermedia. Next base: position 437,029 of record LT635757.1, on the reverse strand, counting down.
CACTTGGATAGTGGTCTCTCAATTTGGCATGGAGAAATCCAAGTTCACTCCAGCGTCTGTCAACCGGAATATGGCCTACCACAAGCACCATATCCACCTTTTCTGCTGGATACTGCTCCAACACCACATTGAACCAAGGTTGATGAATTGCCTCGGCGATAGGGGTGACTTTAGTCTTGGAATTGTACCTGTTGAAGTCAAACAAAAATGCAAACGAGAGGATCCGTTTTCCCTGTTTCTCTGTCGTGAAGTACCTGTACTTCCTGCCAAAAGGATGCCACTTTCCATTCTTAGTATACTCTACATTGGAGCAGACATAGTTTTCTCCATAATGTGGGATCACCACGTCCACCTCCTGATCGGAGTTCTCGGCCAAATACAACTCGTGGTTTCCTAAGGTGACCACGTCATAGTGCTGTCTGATGAAAATTGGAATTGACCTAGCACCATTGGGCTCAGTTATGTCCGATAAGCCGTTTCCGTCATGTCTGTCGCCACTATCCACTAGGAGCAAGTCTTGACCTTTCAGGTGGGCCAAGGATTTCATGTGAGTGCTAAACAGAACAAAATCTCCCCAATTGGCACCATATACTTGCTGGTTTAAATGACCAGAATACCATCCATGAGTATCAGTAGTGTGAAGAAAATTTATGTCGTTAAATGTCAATTTACGTATGACTCCTTCCGTTTCATATGATAACACGATGTTTATCAATGCCACAAGGACAACTACCTTGAAAAACATGGTGTAGTTAGAAGATAAATAGAGGTGTAGAAGTACAGTATAATTATTAGATAAGATAGGTGTGCATATAGCAATATGCCACAACTACTATGGTGTCTACAATCAAGTTTTATATGTAATTTGTATTAATTTGTTAGTGTTACACTTACAAACCACCCTGGGCTCTTCTTCTGTCACGCTCCTCAGCAATAGACAACTTGATACCCTTACCCTTTGGCAAGGAAACCCATGGCTTACCAGCCTCAGTACCAACAACGAAAACGTTAGACTGTCTGGTGACGAAGGTGTTGTCCAAAGCGTCCTTGATGTGGACCAAGTCGAAACCACCCTCGTGCTTCTCTCTGTGCACAATGACACCAACTCTACCCAAGTTCTTACCACCAGTGACCATGACCAATCTGCCGGTGTCGAACTTAATGAAGTCGGTGATCTTACCAGTAGCCAAGTCGATCTTGACAGTGTCGTTAGCTCTGACCAATGGGTCTGGGTATCTGATGGTTCTACCGTCGTGGGTGACAGCGTATGGAATACCTCTCTTACCCAAGGCGATCTTCTTGACCTTACCCAACTTGTAGGCACCCTCCTCAGCGGTGATTCTGTGGACAGTGAATCTACCCTTGATGTCGTACACCAATCTGAAGTTCTCGTTGGTGGCCTCCAAGGTGATAACATCCATGAAACCAGCTGGGAAAGTAGAGTCAGTTCTGACCTTACCGTCAACCTTGACGTGCTCTTGCATCAAGATAGCCTTGACCTCTCTACCGTTCAAAGCATACTTCAATCTGTTTCTCAAGAAAACGATCAAAGGCAAGGACTCTCTCAACTTGTGTGGACCAGCAGATGGTCTTGGAGCGTAGGTACCGGACAATTTGTCCAACATCCAGTGGGATGGGGCTGCCAATCTCTTAAGGTGCTTCTTTGGTCCTCTAGCCATTTTGGTTTGATGTAGTAGAAGAGTTAGATTGAGAAATGGGAAAATTTTCAAGGGTGCGGAAAGTTGATGGTACTGCAGGTTGTTTTAGGGTTTGTGCCCTTTTGATCACGTGCCGGACACTTTCCAAGCACAAACCATTGAATGGCAATCAATTTCACTCTCGAAGGGCAGTTTTCTTCCTTGATGGTTAATCAATGTCACTTATACATCAAAGACATTCCCCTTTCACCGAAATACCCTCTATTTTATCCTGGATCGCATTCCAAATTTTTTGAGTCTCAGTAGATTTATTACTGGCTGCGAAATACTCCATACATTCTTAAAATCAGGATCAATTAAATCACCAAAACCACTTCTTGCCTCCCCTCTGCTTAAGCTCAGCACTGAGATTCTCGTACTCAAGAGTAAGATGGTTGAGCTGCTCTTCAAGATTGGCAAATCTTTCTGTCTCATTGGCATTTTCAGCCAATAATTCCTGGATCTTACTATCAATATCCTGAGGAAGTCCCTCAGGACCCGTTTCCAATTTCGACTCCAACTCAGTAATATCTCCCTGTAGATTGGCCACAGTATCCTTGAGTTCTTCAATGTCGCCCAAAACCTCCGGTAAAATCACTTTCGTATCCACAAGCAGTTGAACCACCCTTATATGGTCGTGATGCAACTTGAAGTACTCACTTTCCAATTCCTTAATTTCGTGCCTGAGAACGCCGTTGCCAGTCTGAAACTTTTCAATTTCCTCCACCCGTGCAGCATCAGTGGTGCACATCTGGTCAAATTCCAATTTGAACTTCATGAGATCTGTAGGGAGAATGGGAACTTGTAACGAGTCCAGGATAAATGCGTTGAGTTTATAATAGTTCTCGGTCTTAGGGGCGGATTTTCTGGGCAACAACGAAAACCGTCTGTTCTCCTTCTCAGGACTAGCAATGAAATCCTCGCTCACGTAAACATTGAAGAGATTTGCCTTCAAGTAATCCAAAAGCGAGTCGAAATTCAATCGGAGAAGTGTAGCCTCGTTACGGATCATCAAATTCACAGCAAGACGAAGTACACCCTCCATTCCCTGCGTAATCACCAAGTCAAAAATGCGGAGCACCACATCGAGAGGGAACTTGTAACTGAAAAAGGTAAGAAACCACTGCGATGCATACATCAGTGAGCGAACACCTTGGCGAATCAAGTGATTGTACAAAAGAGGCAGATTCTGGTCCAAGAGGCGATCAAATTGGTGCAATAACAAGTGCAAGCCGTGCATATCAGGTGCAAACAATTCTCGGAGGCCATACTCTTTCATGAGTGCAACCAATAGGCAGAAACATTCGGCTTCAGTCATGTTCAAAATCAAAGGCACGGCAATGAAAACCATTCCTTGTGTATAACCGACATCAGGATCAAAAAGTGAGTAGGCCTTGATGACATTGTAGAGTTCGTCGCCCTTTTTTAATGCCTCGACGTTGGTGAAGAATGAGGTTCGCGTCAAATCTCTCTTGATAGCCCTTTCATGGATGGAGCTCTCACTCTTCAAGTGCATGTACAATTCTTCAAGCTGAAGATCTTTAGACCGCGCTACAAGCTGCCAGATAATTCCCCTGAACTCTTTGGGGATACCGTCTGCCACAGCACTCTGGAGCGACTCCGGATCTTCCTGTACTACCAGATCGTAATCGTCGACTACTCTGCTCCAAAAATCCCAATCTAGTGGCTCTCCACCTAGAAGTTCTGGCGGCATGTGGCCAATGGTGGCTTTTATGTCGTTGAATGTCTTTTTGATGCTAGCAGAGCCAGAATTGATGGCGTTTTGGTGCGCCTGGTCTTTCGAGCCGAACTTGATGGTTATATCCGCCTGCCGCGCTTCCAACAACAGCGACGCGATCCCAGTCGGTGGCGGTGACCCACTCAAATCAGCATTGATGCTGGAATATAAGTTTTTGCGCGTGGGCAAGGCGTCTGCCGTCAGAACAAATGACAGGTCAACTTCATATTTGTAATGTTGGCTGGGGGCCGTCTCTGCATCCAAATCAACACCGGTTGACGCATCTGAAATGTTGCTCTGGCCATCTTTGAAGCTTTGGGTATCCGGGTCTTCCTCTTCTTCTGCGGGTTCCGTGGTTAAAGCTGTTTCTTGTAGAAGTTGAGGTGTAGATTGGGTTATAGTAGATTCTGTGTCCTCGGGCAAAGGAAAACCACCTGGAGGCGGAGATATTTCGTTCAATGACATTTTAGGAGGTGAATGAAGTGAATTAGTTCAAAAATTTGCTTGGGAAGAAAACAGATATAGTTGGTGATATCTGTGTAAGTAGATAATGATCTGTTTGTATGTGTGGTGTTATCTGCAGGAGAGTTATTTGAGTGTAACGTAGGTGGTCTCAAACAAGTGTTGCATGAAGGATTCTAGTGGGTAAGGATAAAGTAAGGATAGAATGTAGTTTTTTCAAATTTTGAAAGTTTTCGATGTATTAATAGGCCATTAGTGGTAGGTTTGATTTGATGATTAACACATACGCTTTTTCAACCAAGTTAGCTATTTTTACAAGCAGGTGTTCAGATTATAATAGCACGCATGTGCGAACCAAAATGTACATTTTGGGGAAACTGTCCAAGATTCATTATATATCAAAAATTTGAAAACATTAAAAGTTCAAAAGTAAACAAAGTGAAGATTTCCAAATACAGATATCAGAAATACTTGATTTATTCTGAAGTTCTCCCATAGTACTCGTATCCCTATTTAAATTGGATTCGTGGTCTTCCTTCATGACCGTACACCTTTTGAGCTCTATTACTAACAACTATATAAGCATTGTCATAATTCATTCCATATTAAATATCCAATTCGCCTCAAGCTTCATAAACAATAGGATATATACAGCATGAAAATAGCCAGGAAGGTATCCTAGTAGCGTCAATAGCACGTTGATAAGGATTAGTTTTGAAGATCCGTCGAAAAGCAACACCGCAAGAGGAGGGATGAAACAGGCAATGATCGTTACCAAGTAAAACGAGATCCCAAACATAAATTGTTCTAACTTGAACATAATTGAGAGTGAAAGTGCCCATCAAGGAAAATCAACGAGTGAATGCGTTTACATATGTTTGTAAGTTAGGATGCACCTCGTACTAAAATGTGTGGAATATAATCTGGGCCGTTTGCTGGCAAACGTCCTGTGATTTTGCAACAGCAAGGTTACTTCGTATTGGATTGTTTCAGGTGACTTTGGGACCTCGGAGTTTTTTTTTGTAGTTTGAATGTTCCAGTGAAACATGAGGCATTGTACCTGCTCGACCAGCCAGTCGGGTCTAGGTTCAGGACAAATGGTCATTAAACATATCAATATTTTGAAAAGAGGTGCAGATCTAGGAAACCACAAATAAGAGACCCCTTAGTTCAATCTACTTAGTATGAACTTTTTCGTAGATATCCTTAAAATGAGATTATAGAGTATAATAGAGTGTTAGGACATTCTGTTTAAATATTCCATTGATGCGTTTCAAGTGTTTGATCTTAATACAGAATCTGCGGGTTGATGTAAGTACATGTCCATGTCCATGTAAGTATACTTCGATGTAAGCTCATGTCCATGTAAGCTCATGTCCATGTAAGCCCATGTCCATGTAAGCCCATGTCCATGTAAGCCCATGTCCATGTAAGCCCATGTCTATAAGTACATAGTGCCCGGCACCCTTCCCAACAGAAACAGAAACTACAATGAATTCAATAACGTCATTATACCTTTCTAACCCAAACCTTCCTATCATGCCCAGCAGTAACTATCCTCCTCGTATATCTCAACCCGGTCTTGTTTGGCCTGCGACTCACAAGACGAAGACAACACATCATCGTAGCTCGACTCAGAGCCTGATCCAGACAGCGTCAGCATGTTGCAGCTGCTCAAAATGTCAAACTCACTCACTGACGAAACTTCGTCACTGAAGTCCTTGCACTCGTCGCGGATATCCTCGTGCACAATGCCACTCATGACATTCTTCTCAAGTAAAAGTGCTTCCAACTTCTCGCGATCACAGTTAGGAAAATACACGCGGATGGTGTTGGAGCTTGCAAGAAAGCGGAGTGGAAGCTCGCCGAGCTCGCTGAGGCGAGCCAAGTCCTTCTGCAAGTCCATAATATGGCGCTCGAAACGCTTCAAGTTATCGAGGAGCTCTGCCAACAACTCTCCGCTCATCATAGATGTCTGAGGAATCAAGAGCTTAGGCTCAACCTTGAAGTCCACGAAACAGCCCTGGGAAACTTCCGAGTCGGAGCGTGCAAGGTCCATCACCATGTCGTGGAACTTCTGAGTCAACAGAACGTTAAGTCTGAGAGCCAGTGGCACCTGCTCCATGGCGGTGCTTGCAGCGTAGGCCATGGGTCGGGCCGAGTTCCATGGATTAGACTCGTCGTGCACCTGGAACTTCTTCTTGAGGAGCTCTGTCAAAGTTGGCGCCTTATAGAATGATGTAAACAGCTTCAGGCGGAACTGGCCACGCGACGAGAAGTTGTGGAAGATGATGGACGTATTGATGCGCGACCAACGCATATTGGAGAAGCCAGAGAACCGTGACGTGTACGTGGAGTAGTAGCGGGTGCCACGGTAAGCGCCGTGAAGGGTGGAAAAGCCTCTGAAAGCACCACCAAATGCGGAAGAGCGGGCGCCGGCGCCAACACCACCAGCAAACACGGTATTTGAGATAGGCAAGCGGTAGCCACCACGTCCACGCATTGGCACAGGCACTGCCACAGGGACGGGCGCTCTCTGGCGATTAGCCAAGTTCTCCTGGATCTCCTCAAGGGCCTGGCGGATGCGACGGGCGATGCTTCTCTTTAGTGAGGAGAGGTTTTTGAGAGGCGACATGGCATTCAAGGAATAAATAAACTGCGTAAAAAGAAATAAATCAGATCGAGGGAGTGAAAGGGCAGAAAGAAGATGTAGTAAGAATTTAAGTTTGATGGAGCTAAGGATGTGGGGACTAAGGTCCGTATATGATTTGCGCACGACCTGTGACCGAATTCGGTTCCGGGTCGCGATAAGGACCGGATCGGCATGAATGAAAGGATTGGAAAGGAGTAAATTATGGAGAAGGCATGAATGAATGTATAGAGAGGAATCGGGAATAAAATGAGAATAAAAAAGTTTTTATTGTTACTTGGATTCGAAGCATTAAGAGTAGAATGAAGGGAAAAACCTGTACCTCCACAGGCTGACTCACGACTCACCGTGACTATTAGAGTTGACAGGTTGAGGCTGAGACCTCTGAATGCGAGGTTGTCTGAGACTGAAACAGACTGAAACAACAGAAATCTGGTGAGGCGGATTATTTATCATCTGATACAACCGAGACTGACTACTAAAATTTGGACTTTTTTCATTGATTTCTTTTTCATTTATTCATTATTGTTTTGCTTCTCGTTTATGTAGATCACAGGATCATTTGAGTGTACCTGTGAGGTTTCTTTTTTTTTTTCGTCGGTGACAGGTGCCAGCCTACAATCTTCATCCATGAATCATAAGTACATTGCAGCTTCATTCATTAACGATTCCAGTAATTTCACTTTCCTTCTCTTCTCTTTTTGTCTTGATTGTACCCTCCTATGTATCACGCCTTTGCTCTACTCTATCCTCTCATTATCATTTATTCTCATCTAGCCATCTAAAATACAGTCGTCAGGTCGTTAAGCAAAATCGTCACACATCACTTCGTCAAATATCGATGTGTATTCGGTGATCGGTTGGGTCTTCTGCTTCTTCAAGCACTTCCCCAACCCCTCCAATTCGTCCTCGTAATCATAATGATCGTACGAGTTCAATGAAAGATGCGACGAAGGGCTGGTCAACGACGCCGGGTGCGTTGACTCAAACGACCGTGCAGAATTTACAGACTGAACCAGATGTTCAGACTCCAGATTTGACCCCATCTTGGTCAATGTGTCCATTTTGGACAACGTGTCCATCTTAGTTAAGTCCATCTTGGCCACGTTGGCCATGTCCATGCTCGTAGCAAAAGCTGACATGTCGACGCTGTTGCTCACCACTGGTGGAGGAACAAACTGAAACCTCTTATCAGTGGGGATGTTGTTGAGCACAAAATCGTCAATGATCTCTTGCTTGATCTTCTGCTTGTCAAACCCAGCGTCGTGGAGCTTCTTATCAGAGATATAGCGTGTAGTGTCTGTGGGCTTTTCAAGCAACTTGTCTCTGTGGATTCGTAATGCCTTGGTGTAATCATCCATGTGCATGAGCTGGTCCACATCGACGCTTCTAGGCAAAACATACCGCAACATGTCAATAACATGGGCCAATTTGTTCTCAACCTCGGTCATATGTGCTCTGGTCAAAGGAGATCTGACAGTTCTAGGCGAATAAGAGCAGCACCAGTTGTGCTGGATGCACTTGGAACATTTGGGGTACTCTTTTGAGCATTTGAGCTTGCGCTTTCTACACGAGTCACAAGCTTGCTCGATGCTGGATTCGGAGTTGTCGGACCCCAGACTTGACAGGCTGGACGATCTGGACTGCTCTAACAGACACGATAAGTGCTTGTAAGACTCAGTGGGTTGGGAATCCTCAATGGAATCATTAGAAACATCAAAAGAACCAGTCGAGGATGCATTGGCATTGTCATCGACGTTGTTCAAATCGTTCAATTTGTTTAACTCAGCCAATTCTTCAACCGCATTCAAGTCGCTCAATTCTTCGTTCAATTGTACGTCTTTCTCGTGTAAACTAGCGAAACCCATCTGGACATTGCGGACAGCATCATTATTTGCATCCAAATGTGGTGAGAGGGGCTCCATCTTCACAAACGACGAATCAGACATGTCAACAGTTGGAGTAATTATATTGGAAATAACACCTAAACGTGGGATAAAATCAACTGATTAGGGGATATGCAAGTCGGTCCAAAGGATCTAGGAAAAAAGTCCATAAATTTGAACAGCAGGGAAGATGAAATCCAAAATCTTGATTCTCACCAAATTCTTGCGACCTGGTAGATTAATAAAGCAAAACCTTAAAAATTTTCGGTTTCGACTCGAGTGAGGAGGCCGAGAGGGGTAATCTTCAACACTATCGAAGTGTCCTTGCTAAATGTACACTGCCTGCAGGACATTATTCATTAGACGTCAGTCCGGATGAACCGAGCATTGCAAGGAAGCACGGGGTAGTGAAATTGAGGAGCAAACAATACACAAACGGGAATTTGCGGATGCAACTAATGGCGAAGTTAACATTTTGGACGGAAGCTAGCGGATCTGTTCTTACCACTCGTAATCTGGCTTGGATGTATACCGATCCGGGATGCCTGCATGTTCAGCAAAAACCCAACAACCTCTTCTCTTGGTACGCAATATTGCGTACAATTTTTCCTGATGAGCTGACTATCTGCAGTACGAAACCTTGACCGGACAAATCTGCTAGCGAGCGATATGCGGCGATGCTCGGACTTGGACGGAGTGCCCGATTGGGGCGGGGAGTTTTTCCTCACTTAATGGGTGAACGGAAGGTGGTAGTTTGATGTTGCTTTTGGTGTCAGGGGTGCTTGACACCGGAAAAACTCATCCAGAACGACATGTCACATATAAAGGGTCAAGAGGAGCAAAACGGTGAACGTTGATGGGTTGAAAATGGCCAAAATTGCATTGATATGGGCAATCCCCGGGTCGCTCCAATTACTCCTCATCTGGACATTGAAGTCCGAAGTACGGAGGGGCAGTTTCTGTTCAGGTGACTTTTATCACGCGGACAAATCACGTGCTAACAAACACATGACATGATCACATGCCTTCAACACACGTGACTTGCTTGTTCGGTTTCACCACTACCTTAACCGCCCTAAGAAAGAAAACTCCATCAATGAGTCAAAAAAAAGAGTAAAAGAATATGAATAAAAATCAAAACCTCTTGCTCTCTTGCAGAATTACCTTCAACCAAATGCGATCAAGTCATTCTTAAGTTCCACGTCTCAAACGCCTGTTTCACCTTCAAAAACCTCACACATTATCATCATGGAACACGAACGTAGACTTTTTAGGATCAATAGGGGCATGGGCAACATACCGCTCATTATCAACAGGCCGCAGAGCCTCGTCATTATGGCTCAACACACTCTGAATACTCAAGACGATTGCCTCCACTCCACATGCGGGGGTCCAGTCTCTTCCAAGAAGATTGAGACATATGTGGCCATTGGAATATATATGTGGATGCATGGGGATGACATAGTGGTCAGTTTTTGTGAAATACACCAGCGGGCTATCCACCGGATACTGGTCACCAATATTGACGTGGAGAAGATGTGTTTGGCCAGCATAAAGTGGATTTTCTGTGGTGATCTCGAAACGGTAGTTACACATGTCACTTTCAGGGAGCATGGAGATGCCCGGAAGGCTAGCCTTCAGAAAGGCTTTATATTCCTTAAGAAGACGGCGGGCGTAAGGATGAGACATGACAGGTGGGATTTTTTTTTGCTTACGAGGAAGAATGTCCGAGTGTCACCGAATCGTGGGGCACAAGGCCCCGTGCACGTGACTGCGGCTTTCTTCGGTCCTGCTTGGACTTTTCATTTGTAAGCTTGTGTCGCCATTGGCTGGGAGCAAATCCACATTGGGGAGGTGCAGCAACCAGCGTGGAGGCGTGGGGGTAGGGTGGGCCATACCAATAGGGGAGTTTGGGAGGAGTGTTTGAATTAATAGCGAATGAGTGAGGAGGGGTTGAGGCGGAGATGACAGAATGTGGGTGGCCCTAGGGGAGAAATGTACATATATATGGTGTGGAAGGTGGCGCCCGTTGGAGTGGTTGCGTCTCGTGTGCTGCCTATGCATGTAATGGAAGGAAGGTTGAGACTATGGATGTGCGTGAGCCGATGCACATTCCGGCAAATGATAACGGCGCAATGATGTTTATGCGCATGCGACAATCGCACGAACGTTATGTCCGGTGGTTATGACCGAGCCATCCAGTGACAGTGACAAACAGAGACACCTTCAATGGTAATTTAGCAGACATCACGACGTAAATGGACGTGGAACACGAGCAATGTCATGAATTTGTGGTAAATGTATTCTCTGATGCTCATGTGTCACTTCAAGGAATTGTGTCAAAAGACCTGTAATAATCTCTCATTGGTCGATCTTCTATTTTCTGAACCTATTTTGAACTTGGTCGGTCATTACCCCCACAATTCTGAAAGTACATGCCAACCATTTGCATTGCGATTTATTTGAAATTGTGGACTTCGCTGGTATGTTGGAATTTGGAAGTGTTCGAAACCAAGAACACGAAACAACTATGAGGCCAATTGTATCCAGAAGTAGTAACCAGGAAATCTTCTGCAATATTTCTTTCCAGAACATGCTTACTTTTGTTCTATTTGTTGTGAAAATCCAATACTTAATTCAACTGACAGAAGAAGAAGGTACATATTTTGATATGGACCATCAGGTTTTGCAAGCTGATATAAAATGTCGAACGATGCAATGAGTAGGATTGTAGAATATTTCGAAGTGAGCCAAATCCCAAATTTGGCTTGGGAAGATTAATATCGTTATCACATCACATTCATATTAAAATTCTTCGGAACCTAAAATCACTTTTCTTCGGAACCTTCCTAGCAGCAAATGGGATGATTAGAACCGCTAGTACTCGTTCAGACTCCAACATCATTGAAGAAGCTAAGTAATTACTACATAAGGCACGTTATTGCTTTGTGCTATCTAATTGCTCATTGTATTGTTATCCTTTATTCCCTTATATAGGCATCTGCCGTATGTGGCCCGAACTGGCCGGCTTTTTTGTTACCGGTCGGCTAGGCTTATTCGCCCTGCCCGCCTTGCTGTTCCGCTTGTAGTTTTGTTTACGCTGTGATCCCTGACTGCGCTGAGTGCGTTTTGGTTGAGAAGCGTATGTGCGCTGGAAATATGGTGAAGCATTCTCACTTATGGTGCTATTGGCCTGAGTGACCGTAGACGCTTGGGTTGCAACGTTTGCTCCCTGGCTAGAGTTCTTGCGTTCTCGTGATAATGTCCCCAAGGTTTTCTTGAAGTACTGGAACGACGAAACCTGTTCTTTTCTAATATTTTCCAACCTGGCATAGTCTCGAGCATTCGTCGGAAGCTTGATGGCCATCTCTTTGAGTAAATTGTCGTCGATAAAGAAAGTAGGTCGCCCATAGCCTAGCTCCTGCAGCTTTTGTAGACGAAGGTTCCGAAGTTCACTAAAGGCGTGCTCGATAGCCTGCTCATTTCCTTCCCAAACTGCTCCATTATAAGTTTGCCTTGGGAGCACAATCTTTGATCTTGTGTCTTTCCAGTCAATGTTCTCCTTTTCTTGCTCGTACCGGACTTCTCTTGCACTAACGAAAGATTCTTGGTACCTGAAGTTTGTCAACCCTGTGCCATTTCCATTAGGAGCCAATCGAGCACGGTTACCTGCTCCAGAAGAGTTGGGGCGGTTATTTTCTGCAAATGAAAGAACCACTCGCTTTTTTCCCTCCAATATATCTCCAGCGTTGGGACCTAACTTGACGTAAGTCGACGCGAACCCACCCCTCATCACTTGGTACTCCAACAAACATCCCTCACTTTGCAAATGGAAAAAGATCCGCTCCATGTCGCCACGGTCCAAATCTTTCCCCATCCCATGACTAGGATCTTGATTGTGGCCAAGTTTCATTATCTTGTTGCTCTTGGAACCTTTGTACACATCCTGGCAATGAATCACCGTCACTTTGTCATGTTGAAGCGAGCGTACCATTTTAACAATATTAATGCAATGTTCAGTGACGTCTCGACTCACAGACACCACTTCACTACAGCAGTTGTCACACTTTTTATGGCAATGCTTTGGATCAAAGGTCTCATTGAAAAAGTGAAGCACCTGTCTCCTTCGACAGTCAGTCTTATTTTCACAATATTGCACCACCTCTCGCAATTTGGCAAGATGTGATTCTCTAGCCGTTTGCTCCAACTTATCGTCTCTTTGGATCAAACTCTGAAGGCTTCTGGCGTCTTTGTAGGAGTAGAACATAATACATTCGCTCTCTTTTCCATCTCTTCCAGCACGTCCCGTTTCTTGATAATATCCTTCCAACGACCGTGGGATATACATGTGAATAACAAAGCGGACATCTGGTTTGTCAATTCCCATACCGAATGCAATAGTAGCACAAATGAGTTGAATCTTATTATGCTGCCACAGTGTTTGCACCTCGAATCGCTCATTAGGGTCCATTCCAGCATGGTAAAACATACACCGAATGCCCCATTCATTTAGTTTTTGTGCCGTGGTCTCGCAAGACTGCTTGGAATGGCAATAAATAATTCCAGTCTTTCCTGACTGTTTGTTCAAAACATAGTCCCTAACCCACTCGTAGAAGTTGGGTGGCTTGTTTTTGACCTCATAAAATAGGTTCGTTCTATTGAAACTTTGCTTGAGTAGAACAGGGTTAGTCATACGCAAATTATGCACTATATCCAAACGAACTTTCTCATTTGCAGTGGCCGTAAGCGCCATGACAGGCACGTTTGGATATTGCTGCTTGAATATGCTCATACCCTTGTAATCTGGACGGAAGTCATGACCCCAAGAACTCACACAGTGAGCCTCATCAACGACTATCCTCGCGAGCATATCATTTTCATACAATTTGGAGATCACCTTTTGGACCCTTGCAGAGTTGTTGACCATTTCTGGAGACAAGTACACAAGATCCAACTGTCCACTAGTTAAAGCTCGAAAGGTTGCATTCCTCTCATCACTCGTTCCTTTTGAACTGATCATACCAGCTCGAATATTCTTGTCAACTAAATGCTGGACTTGGTCTTGCATCAATGAGATTAACGGAGAAATCACAATTGTCGTGCCCTTCGTCTTTCCGCTTTGCACTAAAGCAGGAAGTTGGTAACATAACGATTTTCCTCCTCCGGTAGGAATTAACACGAACACGTCTTTGCCAACTAATGTGGCGACAATTGCCTCCAATTGGTTGGAGCGAAAGTCCGGTAACTTGAATACGTTGTGAAGTACCTTATAAACCTCATCAACAAAATCTTCCGAGCCAGGAAGAATCCTCTTTTTCAGTGAAGTTGTGACTGTTTTGGACAATTGAATTAACTCGTCATCATCATCACTGAAATCGCTATCACTCAAGACTTGCATCTTGGGATTTGGGAGCTCCTGCTTGACATGCAGCAATTCTGTCAAGGCGTTCAAATCTTCTGCGTCTAAATCATCGTCAGAAAGAATCTCCACCACCTCATCACGATTTTCATTCAATTGCGTAGTGAAGTCCATATTACTAGCATCATCTTCAACATCGGAGATTTCAATAGGTTCAGACAAGTCATCGTATTTCACGCCGTATCGAGCCGCCGTATCCTGGGACAACACCATGTCCTTCATTTCTTCACGTAAGTTTTGTTGGTCATTCAAGTCATTTTCAGAATCAATTTCGAACTCGTCACTCACCACGGGCTGGGAATCTGCCTGTGTAGCCTGAGGAGTAGAGAAAGTCTCGTCCACAGACTCCAAGTCGTCTTCGTCACCATCTCTGGCTACGAATCCACTCAAATCTGTATCTTCGTTATCAACCTGGGAGGAATTAAGGCCGTCCATAAATTCCTCTCCGAAGTCATCTTCCAAGTCATCATCTTCCACAACAGGAACAGATTTGGGTCTGTTCCGGGTCTCCATTATAATTCTGCGCGCTTCTTCATTGTTGGCCTCATACTGGGCATGGAATGCTTCGTTCTCCTCCACATGGATAGGCGAAGTCGCCACTTCGACCGGTAGCTCTTTGGATATAGAAATAGATTCTGGCGACGAAACGATCTTCTGCATTGTAGAGAGATCGTTGGAGACAGAAACCATTGAAGAAAGCACAGGATTATTACTGGAAAGTCTGGAGAGGTCCTCGGCAGACGGTAGAGGATCGAGAAAATTGAATTTGGACCTTAATGCGTTTTGTTTAGCGTCAACCTCTTTAAACTTTGGAAGGTAGTTGTTGGCATGCCACAATTTCTTTGCATCGAGCGAGAGAGACGTAGATTCATTGATGACGTTACTTTTGGTGAGGAGGTTGATTTTGGCCTCGCAGATCCGAATATATTCCTGTAATTGTATAACGTTATTGTCAGGTGAAGATAGCAGAGATGAGCCAGTGGTGGGACCTGATCTTGGAAGGTTTGGAATATCCTTAGATCTGGAAAGAGTTGGAAGACAAGATGATTCCTGCAACTTTGGCGTTGAGCCTTTCAGTCGATCTTTTTCAAGTTCTTCCCTGTGCATTTCCTGTTCTCTCTGAATTTCCAATTCCATTTCGATCTCTCTTTCTCTCTCGATCTCTCTTTCTCTCTCGATCTCTCTTTCTCTCTCGATCTCTCTTTCCCTCTCGATTTCTCTTTCCCTCTCGATTTCTCTTTCTCTCTGGATTTCTCTTTCCCGATCAATATTACCATCTTGAACACTCATCCCGTTCCGCGTATTACTCCTAGGCTTCTTCTGGATATGAGTGTCCAACGTGCTTTGTCTTTTCATACCCAACTTGGCCACGTCGATGAGCTGAAACGCCTCCGAGTCGTTGTCGCTGAAATCAGAAATGTCTTCAATATTGATCTGGGTTGATGCAACTAGGGGCCCAGACGGTAGAGCACTCAGAGACAGAACCGATGCTTTCGTTGTAGTTGAACCATTAGACACCATCGTGGGCTTTGCTCGAGTCACCGGAATGCTCGAAATTTGGGTATTCTGTGGCAAATTACCATAGGATGTCGTCTGAGTGTTTGTAGGACGAGGTAGTATGGAGTGATGTATGGAGACAGTGGCCGACGGCAGATCACGCCGGAGCAAGATTTCTAATTCCCATGATGGAGGGATCTGGGGCCTAGCTGCCTCGTACCAGGCTTTGGCCTCTCGTAGATTATTTTGAATAGCCATGAAGATGACTTGGTACGCGAGTGTGCGCGTATGTATTATGGAGGAGTAGTTGAGAATGGGTTGGAAATGGAAGGACAGACTAGATGGGAAACAGGTTGAAAACGGAATTAAGGAAATAGGGAAATATAGAGAATTAGGAGAATAAGGAGAATATCGAGAAGTTTGAGAAGTTAAAGAGTGTAATTTAAATTTTAATTGAGGCATTCCAGTATTTTCAAATATCACTTGGAGGCATTGACTTGAACAGACTTTTAGGTCTCAGGTGGATTTAGAGGAAAACTAGTAGAAATGACAAAATTTCAAAATGGGAACAAAGATTATTGGAATAGATGAAAGAGAGGAACTGGTGTAGAGAAGGTGATAATATTTGTGAAGCTTTATGATCCATTGAACATTCAGGAACAGTGAGGAGTGACAAGTAAGCAAATTAGTTGATCAGGATACAGGTGAAAGACTTCGAGCCGTTAGTTTGGACTCATTGGGGTGAAAGAAAGTGAAAGAGAATGAAAAATACAGAGTGTTGTAAAAGTTGATATGTTTAGTTGTAAAGGAAGCAAGTTGAAGAGTCGAAGGTCGCACTAGTAGTCGAAGTAAGATAGGAATAAGAAGTTACAGAAGTAACAGAAGTAACAGAAGTAACAGAAGTAATAGAAGTAATAGAAGTAATAGAAGTAATATAAGTAATATAAGTATACAGGTATACCAAGTAGCCGAACTATCAGCAGACGTCTTGCAAATGTTATACAATTCAACAGCAACTTCTAGCACGTTTACAGCATTTCAATTCATCTCTAAAGTAGCCATTTGCAATTCTTACCCTATAAGGCAAAGTCTTGATAGAAATCCTAGACATGTATAAGCCAATCACCTACAAAGAGCAAATCCACTTGCTAACACGAAGATTAGACAGAAGCTCATCCTTATCTCTTCAGTCTACTCTCCAATCTATCATCCATTATCTCAGACATAATCTTGAGCATGATCTCAGAAATAATCCCTGCCCTTCTCATATTCCCTGACTAACTCCGGCAGACATTCACAAGATAACGCATTGTGTCTACTCCACTTCACACAGTCACTATGATATCTCCACCATCTTCCAGTGATATCTCCACTATCTCCTAACCTAACAAGTCCGCCACTCAAGCGTCACCCCAATGCCTAGCCCTCAATCACATTCTCCCCTTACCTTCTATGTCTACCTCCTATACCTTCCTCCACTCTTCTACTCCCCTCCTCCACTCCGCATCTTCTTCCCCATGTTCTCTCCTAATTCAGTGACCATCCCCTCCATAAAAGAAAAGTGTGAGAATGGGACATTGGGGGGAGAATGTCGAAAATGTCAATGAGCATCTCCACGAAGAATATCCATAAACAGAAAAATATAAACAGTGTTGGGAGATGGTTTTCTTTACTCTGGTTGCAACTCCACCTATTTTTCTTTCTCTTTTCTATTTTTCTGTTCAACTTATCTCCATCTGAAACTCCTTTTCAATCATTCAACTAATCCATTTATCTTCAACCTTAAACTAATTTACAATTTTATTGTAGTTTATATTTTAGACAATTAACGCTTAAAATATTAACACTTGAGTCAACAACACACAATTCTTTGTCATTTGGACCACGTGATCAACCCCAATTTTTATCCTTCCTTGACCATATGACAAAGTGAACGAGTTGAGCCATGAGGTTTTCCCCTCCCGGCTCCCCTCATCACGTGACAGAACCCCAAAATCAAACAGTCTAGCACCAAAAAACCCATCGAAATAGGAGTCGGTCGTGGAAAATGGCCCACGAGAACCACAAAAGAAAAACCCTTTTTGTAACCTCAGTCACATTATTTCAATTGTAGATTTGTTCCAGCAATACCGAAGGTCGGAACTGCGAAGTCGGCGATGTCAACAAGACTTTTTTGACAGAGAAGCAAAAAGAAATCACCCTCGAGATAACCCGAACGCAGCCGCGCATGAATGGATAGGCCGGGCTAGATGAATTGCTTGGAGAAATGGCGGTATTTCCGGATAGCGGAAAAATAGGGGCATTTTCAACTTCTCTCTTTCCCAACAGTGTTCATATGTAACCCTTAGTGGCATGGTGTACATCAGGACAGGTGATGGTGGTGAGATGATTTTAGGTGGGCCAATACGGGGTTAGGAACATTCTCCGGTGGTCAAGAGCATCACCGGGTGTGGCTAGCCCCCGGAACTCGCCATGAAAAATATGTCGACCTTACCCTCGGCAACTTCTGCTTGTAATGCCAAAAGCCCACCTGATTCCCTCGTAATTCACTATGGACAACATATATCCGACTCTGCGGGGATTGGTTGATAGATAACAATTGACACCTACCTGCAGGAATGATAAAAAACCAGTAGCAGTAGCAATGCAAGTGGAACCCCGAAAGTTAATCGGAAAACTGTCTCAATGTAATAGCCCAGAATACAGATTTTAAATTGCTTTCATGGAGACGGAATTCAATAAGTCCCCCGCAAAACCCCAATTTTTTTTTCAAACTCGCCAGATTCGAGGGTCTTCCTATAAGTTCCGAGGGCAAAATACCACGGTGGCCGATCCTCGGCTGTGCCCTCGGAAACACCCTGGAAAAACCCTCCCACCCTCGACCAAAAATCTCTTCCTATGCTGATAGCGCCACTTTCCCCGATTCGCACTAATATGCTCCAACCAACCGGATAATAGCACCTCCACATCACCCAACTACATATAAACCACCCACAAATCCACCATCGTGATAATCCCCTCTTAACAAAAACTCTTCCCCGTGGCCGCAAAAATCCCCAAATCCCCCCAAACCGGCGACATCCCCCAAAAAAGCAACCCTCCCGCATCCTTCTCCTCGCACTTCCCCTCGTCTATCCAAAATTAATCCGGCCTGACTTTCTCCTCTTCGTCCAGGATTTCCACAAACTCCTCATTTTGTGCATATAACCCGGTATTCAGACTGCGAAAAAGTGTCGCTATATCTATAACTATCACGCTGCCTGCTGCCGATTTTCTCCTTCTGGACCAACTCGTGCAAATTCCCCCTAACCATCTCCCTTGATATTTTATCGCCATGGAAACCCTCCAGAGACACTTTTACAGTCTCGAGAAGCAGCCCCACTATACAGTCTCCACCTTCTCGACCTCGTCGTCTCCATCGGCTGCTTCGTCGTTGACAGATTCTCAGGATGATCTTTTGCCTGACTTGTGGCTCCAACCATCATCTCCACAACCACCAAGTGGATTTGGTACGTCAATGGCTTCACATGCGCCGCTAAATCCCATGGCCACCGTGGCTAGTCCCTCATCCATGATGAATGCGACCTCTCCACACTCCGCGCTTGGTGGCTACACCGATTACCACCTTTCTGCGCCTGCAATGCAAGGCAACATGATGCTTCGCGAGGCATCGTTGGAGTATGCACAGCTGCTCTTACCACATAGCCTTCTTGTTCCCCTCACTGAGGAGAATTTGGACTACAACCTGGCCCGAGTGGCTAGTGGTCCCAATGTTGCCACACCCGTGGCCAATGGCTCAGACCGCGTGGCTGGTGCTCACCATCACCACCACCATCATCACCACGACCACAATCAGAATAACAACCAAAACCAACATATCCACCACCATGACATCCACCATGACATTAACGACTTCCAACCTGAGGTGACCTCCGACGATATCTTCAACTTTGAGCAACAACAGGCTCAACAACAGACTAGACCTCATCACAACAACCAGAAATCCAGACAGGGTTCTGTGTCGTCGTCGGGATCGTCGAAAGGTAAGAACATCAACACTCAGCTCTACAAGACCGAGCTTTGTGTGTCGTTCATCAAGATGGGTGTGTGCCCATACGGCAACAAGTGTCAATTTGCCCATGGAGAGCACGACTTAAAGGTGGTGGAGAGACCAGCCAATTGGCGGTCGAAGCCATGTGCCAACTGGGCTAAGTTCGGCTCGTGCAGATACGGCAAGAGATGCTGTTTCAAGCATGGCGACTAGGCGCTTACTATTTATTGCTGGCTAGCAGGTAATGGACGATTAATGACTTACAGCGCCTTCGGGTATACAAAATTATGTTAGAATAGACTGGTGTCTATATTATATAGGAATCTATGAGGACTTAAAGTGAGAGTAGACAGAGACTTGAACTGGATGTGAAAGGCAGAGATATCAATTGAGTTCAAAAAGACAGAGAGTTGTGTGCCTAGATCTTAGCTTGCATTATACGTAATGTAGACTGTGCAAAACACAGGCTGTTCTGAAGGTTGAGACGATGTCAGGAAAAGAGGCTGCAAACTCTGTAGATACCGTGGACGGCGAGGAAATTGTAGATAACAGAAGGTATCAGAAGTGCTCATACACACAGAAGAGACGATTAACAGTAAATGCTGCAGTGACCATTGGAACCAGAACATGTGACAGACTGTGGAAATTGATAGTCCTCAAAAGTCAAGTTCTTGGAGAAGTTCCATCTGAAACAAATCATAACCAGTACACCATATCTATTTCCCTCTGAATTGCTGTTTGCAGAAGTATCATCATCATTAGGTATTTGAAGCGATTAGTCAAACCAGGTTCGATTAATTAAATAGCTCCACCAGCCATCCAGTATGCCCGGCCAAGCAAATAAGCCAAGCTCCACATTCAACTTAAAACCCCTTTATCATTACCTTTAAGTGCATCTCAGATCGTGGTGGAGACGCTTGCACCTCACACTGCACGAATACTGGCCACATGATTCACATCGAGAATAACTAGAGCTGGACCCACAAACACAACAGAGCTTCACCTTAGGCTTGAACAGCCGCTCAATCTTTCTCTTTTTCGAAGGGTTTTCCAAATTCTCGTTCTGCTCTGCAAACGAGTAGTTGACTCCAAGAATGGTGTTGATGGAGATTAAGTTCTTTTCCTCTTCAAAGTATGAGTTCAAATTCCGTCTTGCCGCCAAAATACGTTTAGTGGATGGTGTATTACCAAGGCGAATCTTCTTCTTGTCGGCGGCACTGAGATTCTTATGGATGCTAGTGTAACCAAACGTTTTTGGTAGCTCGAAATTACTATTTGGAGTCTCTTTACTGAGTTCTCCAAGTCTTTTTGATATGAGACGCTCTAGCTGCATCTGCTGAGACGACTTGAACACGCCACTGGCGACGGTTCCACTGTTGTAATTTGCCTGCGTCTGTGCATTAAGCAAATCCGTGAGGTTGTAGTTGACTTTCGGTCTGTTTTTAGAGTTTCTGTTGGCGTCCTCGGAGTCAGCATTTTTGAAGTATGGACGTGCCAGTAGCGATACCAGCGACAGAAAATACACGGTAGAGCTGTTTTTCAGCGCCTGTTTGGGCACCTCTTCGACAAGCATCAAGAAAGATGAAGGTATTGAGTTGAAGATGATTAATGCAAGGTTATGTGCAGAGGTAGTGGGAAGCTCCACACAAGTACAACAGAATAGAATGAAATGAAGTGATAGAAGTATGAAAATTTGAAATTCAGAATGTTGGCCATTACGTATCAGGTCATATTACAATTAATGCTATTTGGAGGGAAGAGCTGGGAAAGTTTGTTCATTCGTCTGAACATTGAAATGAGATTGACCATATCTAGAATTCGACATGTTAGCTGAAGTCGAACTAGTCATGAGGGTTAACGTTAACTAGGGTAAATTTCAACGTGATTTCTAGTTTGCTACATTTTCTCCGTTATGTGTTGACCGGCACGTACTTGCGGTGTGGTGGTTAAGCTCATGAAGATTCTTCCGAAACAAGAGATATCCATCTACATATGGATGCTCGGCCAGCCATGAGTGGAGACTACCAATCGATACTGAGACTTAACTTCCGTGCAATGCTCTGACAATGCATAGACTGGACCAGGCAAGTGAACCCAAATGTGAATGTGAGTTATCAGGTGCGATCCTCAGACGCATATCAAGTACCTCTTAAGGACAGTCCGACATGACCAGAGAGAACAGATGAAAAGAGTAGAATCACTCGAAACTAACATAATGCTTTAATTGACCAGTATTTCAATTGAGCGAGAGCTAATCGTAAACTACAAATATCAACAACAGCCTCAGTCTTTAAAAACATCACTATATGAGTGGTGAAAACGGCCGTGATGTTGTCCACAGCGCCCACAATGCGAGTCGACCGGCAAGCCAGTCTTGCTGCAACGGATGACTTAACTATAGCCTTTCTTCATCGACTGTTATAGTTGATGGAGAAAAAAAACTTTTGGAGGATGTTACGTTGCTAATATAGTGCGCGCCGGGTAATGCCCGCTGAATATGTCGAGGACCATACAAGTATGAATCAAGGTAGAGATCATGGAGGTTGTTGCGAGACAGTCTATGACTAGTAAAAAACGAAATATAAGTTTTAGTAAAGAATAATTTTGTTCAAATCAATTCAAATCGTTTGGAGAAATATACCACGTGATCATACGCACGTGACATCAAAATTTTCCACATAGTTAGGCCCTTTCACATAACCATTCCAACTATCTTTAACCCTCTCAATCTCTCCATGTCTGAAGAGATTTCTGAGGTGTCATGGGACATCTTGAAAACTCAAGGTCCCCAGATTATTGCAGACTCGCTAACCAGCAAAAGAGTGCCAGCATTGCAAAAATTACGTGGCATTTTATCCCAAAGTGACTCAGATTTCTCCACCAAAGAAAAGGAAACCATTCAGGCATTGGCGTTGGCCGTGTTGAAAACCTACAACTACTATCCCGACTCTGTTTCACGAACCGAGGCATTGCGTGTGTTAGAGACCTATGTGAAAACTGACCGTAAATACTTGGATGTGTTCGTCAAGTATATTCATGATATCGCCAGCAAATCGACCAATTTGGCGCTCACTGATATTCTCACCTTGGTTTCGTGGACTAGCAAGTTTGCTCTTATGACTTTAGACTTGGATGTGCTGGAAAAAGTGTTTGCACAGATCATACAAGTGCAAGTATTTTTGCTTCATTCTTGTGCGGATGGAAGCGCTATTGAGGGCCATAAGCACAAGCTTCTGCATCGTAAAAGAGCCTTCCAGGCCAGCTGGAGCCAAACAAAGCAGACCTTAATTGCGACCTTACTGGGAGATTCATCCAAGGCCAAAAATGTCCTTGATTTCTATGTCAAGAGCGTCATTTCGATGAAAGAACCAACTTCGGCCGTTTTGCTCTTCTTAGGTGTTCTTGCCGATGCATTGCACGACTTACAGCCTACCGAACCTTCCTTGTTTGACCATTTAGCCACTTCTACCGAATTGAACAAGTTGGTCATGGACTACTTCACTAACCATGTTGTATTGTCCAAGGTTCCTTCTGCAAGCTATGCTCTTTCGACATTCACTACCATTTACGTGACAAATTTCGTGGGTAATGAAGCCTTTTGCTCTGCAGTGCTTCCCGCGTTAGAAAAGGCAATCATGAGATCTTCGGAGGTTGGATTCTGCCACTTGACTCTTCCTATTTTCGGCTCCAAATCTATCATCGACATTAGCTCAGAATTTGCCTCGTCGAAGCTTCTCACCCACATACTCAATGGTATCAAGTCTACCAAAGAGAATGTCCGCGAGAAGGCGTACGAGACGTTGGTGGCCATTTTGACCAATTCCTTGCCTAATGTTCTGGTTGCAGACACCATCAAAATCACCGAGGAGATTTTGAAAACCTTAAAGGCTACCGCAAACACAGACAGTAAAATACTTCTTGCAAAGAGCATCAAGCACTTGCCGGTCTCCAATGGAGATGTCGCAGCCAAGTCTCTCCTGAGTATTCTCCCTCTTACAGCCAAAGAACTGAACGAGAACATTCTCACACCGATGGTGGATTTGCTCACGTCCGTATACCTCCATCTGCTCAAGGAAAACTGGAAAGTGGATGGATCGGATAAGATCGAAGCTCAGTTCAAATCTGGATTGGAAAACGCAAAGCTTCCGCTCAGAAGAGTCTGGGCTACGGAGATTGGTCAGGTTCTCTACTCTAACACAAAATTTGCTCAAAATGACCTGGTGATCGCATTTTTCTCAGCCATTTATCCATCCTTGTTGAAGTCTCTCGACGAAGCTACTAAGTCGCCATTGTTGACCGTCACCAATAAGGGAATTTCATGTGCGTACGTTTGTATTGTCTTGAGCAAATTATTTGAGAAATCTCTCTCCATTGATACCCAGAAAGTGTTTATTGCACCACTTGCAGACTCAGATGATAAATTTTCTATTTTGGTGAGCCCCAAAGTCATTTCGAAGTTAGTGGGTGCTGATCAGCAGTGGTGCTTGCGTAGTTTGATTGCAAGCTTTGAAAATGCCTCGGATTCTTTCACGACAGACTCCTTTGGCATCGCGTACTTGTACTTTACCATCTCGTCCAATGTATCCTACTCTACGAGGATCGAGGCTCAACTGGGATTGAAACACTTGTTGGAGATCGACGGAGAGCGTGCCAGCCAGACTCTTATTTCTGGTATCCAATCTATTGTTCACTCTGAAGCGTCTGACTCGGATCTCAATTACTGCTTGAAGCACTTGGCCCCAGTGTTCAATTCCCTCACTCAAGTTTCCGATAAGGCGTTGGCTACTAAGAATTTGCTTGCACTTGTCACTTTTGCACATCATCCAGCCATTGCTGTTAAGGAGAAGTGGATTGGTTTGGCCTTGAGGGCCTCCATCGATCCTCATCAGATTATTGAAGACCATATGGACGAGATCATTGATAACCTCTCCAACGAACTTAATAACACCGGCTCAAGTACTGACTCTTATAATGCCGCATGCGAAGCATTTTCCACTCTTGGTTTCGTTAACCCTGAAGTCACTGCTCCAGTCTTCTCTGACTTTTTGGAAAAGCAATTGGATGTGGAGAGCCTCAGGGTCATCGACAGTACTGCCATCCAGATCTGGAAAGCGCAAGAAGGTGAGTTAGTCGTTGATGTTTTGAATTCACGGCCCAAGAAGGCCGAAGATAAGAACTCGAAGGACTACGAGACCAGGAAATGGGAGGAAAGCTTGAAGAAAGAAATCGCACACAAGAACAAGGGAGTTTCCAAGAAGTTGACCAAGGAAGAACAGAATATTGTGAACGAACAACTTGGTAAGGAATCTGGAATCCGTCTGGAAGTCGAAGCTACAGTCAAGAAGTTCAACAGAGGTTTCCATGTGATTAGACAATTGACCTCGGGCCAAGACAGAGTGCTCAATTCCCACGAAAACAAATGGTTCTTGGTCGCTGTGGTGAAGATGTTGGATGCCTTGAAGTTACCTGTTTGTAGTGAACTTTTCGGTGATTTTGGATCCTCCACCTTCATTACTGCTTCGAATGTACTTACCTCCAGATTGGGCGTTTTGAAGGAGATTACTGGTGTGGCTATCTTGCGTGTCAATGAAGTTGACAGCATTCCTGACAATTTCGCTTCCATTCCATTGTTGAACTTGCTCAGTAGAGTTTTGTTCAGAATCAAGATCTTGGCAGATGACTACTTTGACTTCACCTCTTTTATTTACATCTTGCCCTTGATCATCAAGGTGTTGGAGATCGGCAAGGATGTGGCCATAAAGAACTCTAAGAAGCAGGTGGTGACCTCCGAATTCTCTGATGAAGATCCCGAGGAGGAGAATCTCTCATTGGCCATTGATATCATCTCTTCTCAGGCCATGCTTGAAGACGAATCCATTCCTAGAAAGCTGATTCTCGAAGTGTTGATTTCCTTAATGAAGATCCCAACTAAGGCTAAAATGGCCAAGGAATGCTTCCTCACTGTCTGCCAGCAGATTTCCGTTAATGTTGTTCACGATGATTTGACTTTGTTAATGAAAAACTTGGTTATCCCAGACACATTTGTGAAGCATGCCATTCTTCAAGGTTTGGACTCCGAGTTCGACTTGACAGACGAGATGAACTACTCCGACGAGATCTGGATCACAATTCACGACAACGACGATAACATCGCCGAACTTTCCAGAACCATCTGGGACGATAATGACTTCTCACTTGTTCCAGATGCTCCTAAAAGACTTTTCAAATTTGTTTCTGATGAAGATGCTGGTATGCGTTTGACAATCGCCAAGTCCATTGTCGCTGCCGTCACCACGTTGGAAGAGTCCGACTCTAATATCTTGGACTCAACATTGGGTCTTTTGCTCACTTTATTCTACGAAATGGAGGTACCTGCTCCTCCTCAGTTGGACAAGTTTGGCTTGGCCATCAACAGCCACGCCGCACCTAAGGATGAATGGGAGGCTAGATCGACTGTTGCCTTGACTTTGAAGCTCTTGGGTCCACATTTTCAGACTGAGGAGAATATCACCAAGGTCTTCCAGTTTTTGGTTGAAAGAGAGACTTTGGGGGACAAGGAGGACTTGGTTTCTCAAGAACTCTTAGATGCTGGTGTGGAAATTATCAAGACTCATGGTCTCAACTACGTCGAAAACTTGATCCCAATCTTTGAAAAGTGTTTGGCTCAAAAGGACAACGGATCTAAAAAGCAAGACAGAATCAGAGAGCTGGTGATCATTTTATATGGATCCTTGGGTCGCCATTTGGACGCTTCCGACGAAAGATTGACCATCATTGTTGACCGTTTGCTTGCTACTCTCGACACACCATCCGAAGATGTTCAATATGCTGTTTCTGAGTGTATTGCTCCATTGGTGAAGTCCATCGAGCCAAAGTTGCAAGACCACCTCGATGGTCTTTTTGAGAAGCTCTGGAATGGTAAGAACTTGGCCATCAGAAAGGGTGCTGCGTACGGTATTGCTGGTTTGGTGAAAGGTGCCGGTATCAAGTCTTTATTTGCCAACGACGTTATGAGAAACATTACGTATGCTGCCGACGACAAGAAGAATGAGCACTTGAGAGAAGGTGTCTCGTTCGTCCTTGACTGTTTGTCGCAGAGTTTGGGTCCATACTTTGAACCTTAC
Organism: Sungouiella intermedia; assembly: GCA_900106115.1. Classification (NCBI taxonomy): domain Eukaryota; kingdom Fungi; phylum Ascomycota; class Pichiomycetes; order Serinales; family Metschnikowiaceae; genus Sungouiella; species Sungouiella intermedia. The sequence goes on along the minus strand of LT635757.1, from coordinate 410,505 downwards.
GTAATTGAGGTGTTACCTATTATCTTGAAGTCTTTGGGTGATCCAAGTGCTCTGGTTCGTGAAGCCACGGACATGGCCGCCAAGCAAATCATGAAGAGCACCACCAGTTACGGTGTCAAGAAGTTGATTCCACTTGCCATTAGTAACTTGGACGATATTGCTTGGAGATCGAAGAAGGGATCTGTGGAGTTGCTTGGTTCCATGGCATACCTTGACCCAACGCAGTTATCTGCATCCTTGTCAACAATTGTTCCCGAGATTGTGGGTGTCTTAAACGACTCCCACAAAGAAGTCAGAAAGGCAGCTGATCAAGCCTTAAAGAGGTTCGGTGAGGTCATTCGTAACCCCGAAATCCAAGCCATTGTTCCAGACTTGATCAAGGCTATTGGTGACCCAACTAAGTACACTGACGATGCTTTGGACAAGTTAATCAAGACACAGTTCGTTCACTACATCGATGGTCCATCGTTGGCACTTATCATCCACGTTATCCACAGAGGTATGAGAGAAAGATCAGCATTGACCAAGAAGAAGGCTTGCCAGATTGTTGGAAACATGGCCATTTTAGTTGACAGAAAGGATCTTCTTCCATACTTGACAGCTTTGGTTGGAGAGTTAGAGGTTGCAATGGTGGATCCTGTTCCTGCTACCAGATCGACTGCAGCCAGAGCTTTGGGTTCCTTGGTGGAGAAGCTTGGAGAAGAACAGTTCCCAGATTTGATTCCAAAGCTTTTGGCTACCTTGAACGATCTGTCCAAGGCTGGAGACAGACTTGGATCCGCACAGGCCCTTGCCGAGGTTATCTGTGGTTTGGGACTTTCCAAGTTGGACGAGATGTTGCCAAACATTTTATCGTCTGCTCAGTCTATGTACTCCCACGTTCGTGCTGGTTTTATGCCTTTGCTCTTGTACTTGCCAGTTTGTTTCGGTTCTCAGTTTGCTCCTTACTTGAGCAGTATCATTCCTCCAATTTTGTCTGGTTTGGCTGATACCGATGAAGAAATCCGTGAAACTGCCTTGAGAGCAGGAAGGTTAATCGTCAAGAACTACGCCAACAAGGCTATCGACTTGTTGCTTCCCGAATTGGAGGCTGGCTTGTCAGACTCCTCTTACAGAATCCGTCTTTCTTCCGTCGAACTTACTGGAGACTTGTTGTTCCAAGTCACTGGTATTTCTGGTAAGAACGAGCTCACTGAAGAACAAGTGGAGGTCAACAAGTCGCTTGTGGTTGTCTTGGGACAAGAGCGCCGTGACCGTATTTTGGCTGCCTTGTTTGTTTGTCGTTCCGATGTCACCAGTGTGGTTCGTGCTGCTGCTATTGACATTTGGAAGGCATTGGTGGCCAACACTCCACGTACTGTCAAGGAAATTATTCCAGCTTTGACTCAAATCATTGTCAGAAGATTGGCATCTAGCGATGAGACCCATAGAACCATTGCTGCTGCAACGCTTGGTGAGGTTGTTCGTAGAGTGGGTGCTAATGCTCTCGCCCAATTGTTGCCTACCTTGGAGGAGTCTCTTATCTCGAGCGACACCGATGCCAAGCTGGGTATTTGTATTGCCTTGACGGAGTTGATCAATTCGGCCACCGAGGATGCATTGCTCAAATATCAGGACATCTTCATCAAGATCATTCGTGAAGCTTTGGTGGATCCATCTCCTGCTGTCAGAGAAGCCGCCGCACAAGCATTCGAGGCTCTTCAAGAGAAGTTGGGTAAGGTTGTTATTGACGAGGTGTTGCCTCCATTGTTGAACATGTTGGAGTCTGACGACTCGGAGAACGCTTTGTTGGCCTTGCAAGACATTATGGCCAAGAAGTCCGACGTGATTTTCCCAATCTTGATCCCTACCTTGTTGGCTCCTCCTATTGATGTTTTTAAGATGAAGGCACTTTCATCTCTTGCCTCCGTGGCTGGCTCTGCCTTGTATGGCCGTTTGGGCTCAATCATTAACACTGCTCTTCAAGCCGTCATCGATGCTAAGAGCGCAAGTCAAGAAGAACAAGAAGAGGTCAACGGCGCTTTCGACAAGATTTTGTTGTCCATCGACAACGACGCAGGTGTCCATCCTGTGATGTCGCAGTTGATGTCCTTGATCAAGCACCAAGACCCAGTCAAGAGAGCTGCCGTGTGCGAGAGACTTGGTGTTTTCTTCGCTAACACATCTCTCGACTATTCCGTGTATGTCCAGGATATTGTTTCCCAGTTTATTTTGTCACTTGGTGATTCTGACGCCAATGTTGTCAAGGGAGTGTTCGAAGCTTTGAGCTCTTTGATCAAGGCCCAGGATAAGCAAGCCTTGGAGAAGCTTGTCAAACCAGCACACCAGGCCTTGTCCATTTCTGGAGTCAAGGGCGAGGAGTTGCCAGGTTTCGCTCTTCCAAAGGGTCCAAGCTGTATTTTGCCAGTCTTCTCTCACGGTTTGATGTATGGTTCCAGCGATCAAAAGGAGTTATCAGCATTGTCCATTGCTGACATCATCGAGAGAACTCCAGCAGCTAACTTGAAACCATTTGCAACCACCATCACTGGTCCATTGATCCGTGTCATTGGAGAGCGTGTGTCGTCCGATATCAAATCGGCTATCTTGTCGGCATTGACCAATTTGTTGTTGAAGATTCCTCAATTCTTAAGACCATTTATTCCACAGCTTCAGCGTACGTTCGTGCGTTCGTTGTCAGATCCATCCAATGAGAAGTTGAGAAACGGTGCCGTCAATGCATTAGGTGTGTTGATTGAGTTCCAACCTAGAGTCGACTCGTTGGTGACGGAGTTGGTCGCCTCCGCCAAATCTGCTGATGACCAGGCTATCAAAAACACTATGTTGAAGGCCATGTTGCAAGTGATTGTCAAGGGAGGAAAGAACATGAGCGTTGCATCCAAATCTGCCATAATGACCATGGTGGAAGACGAAATCTCAACTGTCAGCGACAAATCTGCTGTTTCCTACGCAAGATTGATTGGTTCTTTGTCGCAGGTGTTGTCGACGGACGAGGCTGCCAACATCTTGAAGACCAAGATCTTGAACAAGCGCCGTGATGAGAGCGAATTGAAGTTTGCTATTTTGTCTGTCAATTCTTTCTTGAAGGAGGCTCCAGCCCACGTGTTTGACACTGGCTTGCTCGAAGAGGTTACTCACCTTGTCATCGAGTGTTGCAAGTCCACTGTTCCATACATCAGTGACAACGCTACTGTTGCCGTAGGTAAGCTTTTGTTGTTGCAGGAAGAAACAGCTTCTCCATACCAGTCCAGTGACTTGAAGTCTGACAAGGCTTTCGAGATTCCTGATGAGTTGGTTACCTCGCTAGTTGAACAACTTTCCAAATCTGCCCTCCAGCCAGAGTCCAACTCGCCAGATACCAGAAGGTTGAGTTTGGTGGTGGTGAGAACCGTGGCTAGATTCAAGTACGAAGGCACCATCAAGCCGCACTGGGACGTTTTGGTTCCTTCTGTCTTCTCGTGCTTGAGGGACGGAATCATCCCTATTAGATTGGCAGCAGAAAAGGCATACTTGGCTGTGTTCAATTTGGTGGATGATGCCGAACAGAAGGATTTCGCCCAGTGGTTCGAAGGTGCTTCCCAGGGCACCATCTCTACTATTCTAGGTGCCACCATCCAGCCAAGATCTATTGGAGACTACACCAAGAGAGTTGCATCCAGATTGGCTAATGTTGAAAGAGAGAGATTGGAAGCTGGAGGAGACGAAGAGACCATGTTTAGCGACAGGTTTGAGGACGAGAAAGAGGTGTGGGCAGTTGGAGGCGTATGATAGATACAAGTATATTAGATCATCCATGCATTTTATTTAACCAATACCAATTATTTAATATTACAGAGGCACTGGAGAAATTGCAACTCTATATCCAGACATAACCGAGCATTCTCTTAATCTAAAACTGTCTGCAAATTGAATTTCATCCATGCCAATATCGTAGACGCAACTCAGGCGTCATCTATAACGACTCCTTGCTCTTCGAGCATGGTTTTGAATTGACCACTTGTACCCGAGCTGGCCGAAACAGTTCGGCGCACTTCGTTCAGTCCCATTGTGTTGTTCATCGAAAGATTTGTAGGTAAATCCAACTTCAAACTTCTCAATGGAGGTAAGTTCGTTGACACTTGCGATGGCAGCTTGTCAATGTCCATCGGGTAGCCACCCGGACACTTGAGGTCACCAACCGAAGTAGTTGGTGGTGGTGTCTGGTTCAACTGACGAGGAATGCTGGGAGGAGCAATGGGCCTCTCAACCTGCTGTGGAATGGAAGGTGGATTTGCGCCATTAGATCCGGTCGGTGTCATGAAGAAGCTCGTCAAGTTGGTGGATGAGTTATTGGCCGAGATGATGGGAGTGTTGGACATAGAGAGACCGAGAACAGGAGAATTAGGCAAAGTGAAGTTGTTGGTTGGTGAGTTCGGCCTACTTTTCTTCAATTTCTGCTGCACGTAATCCAAGTCGCTGTCCTCCATGATGTGGGTTCTCGTTGGCGTAGGGCGTTGCACCCATGGAGTCAACGGCGTCATCTTCTGGAGGGACAGAAGGGTATTAAACGGCGATTTGCTTGAGTGTGAGAGCGTCGTGTAGCTATTGTTTTTGCTGGACACTAGTGCCACATTAGACAAGTATTGTAAGTTATTCAGTGAAGTCGATGACGATGTGGCGAAGCCGAACTTGGCAACCTTGCCTGAGTTGAAATAGTCTGTGAGTGAAGGAAGAGACTTGGAATTTGTGGGCGCCGGCTCGCCTGGGGCGTCCGGCTGGGTGTGCGAACTGGACTTCTCCAACACCTTCAACTCCTCAGTGGCAGCGGAGGCCAAAATGTCGATGTTCATGGTAGAATGAGCGCCAGATCCCAACACGGGCCGTGTAGAAACCTCGTCCTTAACTGAAAAAGACGGTTCGTCGGAAGGCGGCAGCCCTACCGCAGAATCCGGGGATTTTTTAATCTCCAATTTGGTAATAGAGGTGGTAGAAGACGCCGTCGAGGACGACGACAGATGGTGGTGGTGTGATTGGGCATGTGGGCCAGGGCTTGGGTGCGCTGCATCAGTGGTGTAAGACGAGGATGTCGAGGGCTGCACACTAAGGGTGGCAGAAATTGTGGGGACATTTTGGCTCGACGACGACATTATAGGCAGCGCCAGGTGGAGGTCTGGTGGCAGCAGACGCGGAAGGGTAGGGGACAGCGGCACCGCAGCCGAGTTGGTGAGTGGCGATACGGAGATTGGAGACCCGCCAACCTTGGACAAGTTCTTGTTGCGGCGAGAGTTCGGGTTGGTGTGGATGCGAGAATGTCTGGTGAGCTCGTCGGACCGTGAGAAGCGCTTGTTGCAGCCGGGAAACGAGCACGAGTGTGGCTTCTCACCAGTATGTGTCCGGATGTGGCGAGTCTGGTGTTCAAGTCGATGGAAGGCCTTGTCGCACATGGGACATTTATATGGTCTGGAGGCTGAATCCTTACGTTTAGCCTCGGGTTTGGCAGACATCATGTTGCGGAAGAAGCTGGCGACAACAAATAGGATGGAGGGTGTTTGAATAGACTCTGGGAACGAGTTCTAGGGAATATGAAGGGAGCCACCGGGGGGCCAGAGGGTAAAAAGTATGGGGTAAGGGAAAAAAAAACTTCTCCAGAATCCTCAATGAATCCGCACGATGGGAGTGTACTGAGGAAAAGCGGAGAAAAGGTGAGGTGGGGCGTGTATATGGGACGAAATGTCCTCGAAAACCGCTGGGGCAGACGAGATGAAGGATGAGAAATGGAGAGGCATGGTGGGGGGACGGATAGCGATGTTGGACACACGAGGCTGAACAAAGGTTGAGTAATTGGAACAGAGGTCGGGAGTCGATGAAAAGCAATGAAAAAGAAAAATAGAAGTGGTAGTGTTCCCTAAGATTTTATTTTGTTTTGAAGGCAGATTTGTGTGAGTTTGACGTGCTAATCTTCGTATCATTTCATTCGCACCATTTTTCCCAAATGTTCTTGTCCATGATAAGAAGGTGGGGCCCGTGGTGAGCAGGCGCAAGATGTGGATTGAAGCGAAATAAGAAAGGACAGGTTATAGTTTTAGTTTGGATGTACACCATGGGATAAAATTCCTATTTCGGTGTTCCGTTCCATCAATTTTCCATCATGTATTTGGGTTTTGATCATTTATGTTCAGGCACCATGGCCACCTGAACACTTGAGCATTAAGAGATGGCGCATTGGAATTGCCATTTCGCATTCTTGCTAGTGGGGCCCCCCAAAATTGTCCGACATATCGGTCCAAATTTGGTCCTAGTCACCATATTGGCGCAGCACCCTTACACCACGAGGGGTGCCTTCGCGCACTTTGGTTGCATGTTTGCAACATTTCCAGCCCCGGGATCAGACATGACTCCATCTGGAATGTTGCTTTCTGGCGGGTTGCTGTGGGGGCCATAGTCTCGTTCCTCGTCCCCCCTCTCGTATCTGATACGCGGGCGGTAGCAGATAGCTTCTCCACATCTGCATAGCCAGGGCCAAGCTGATAGTTTTTTTTCGTTTTTTTTTTTTTTGTGAGATTTTCTACCACAGGTTTTTCCATCCGGTCCTGTAAATTGGCTGCGGCTGCGACAGAATGAGATCAATTCTCCGGCCAACAAAAAGAGGCTCAAAATCCATGGGTACCATCATATACGTAGACTCGAAGAGTGGACACTACATTTTGATGTGACAGTTATGGGCCACGTCTGATTTACTTTAGAGAATCTGACGATGGCTACCCCGCCAAAGTGGTTGATGGGGCCGGAACCATTCTCGGTGATAGGAGTCGTCAGATAATTAGGGGCATGAATAGTTAGGTCTGTATCGGTAGTAGGATGTCCGAACACGAAATCTTTACTCAATGACACGATATGATTGAGCCGACTCAATGTTCGACTAAATGTTCCCATTTAATGGTCGAATTCATCTTCTGGAATCATGGCACGGCTTAAATTGTGGCCAGTGGTCTGACACAAGTGAGCCAACATTCATATGTCCGAATTGAGCATAGGATGCTTGAAGGTACTTTCGCCTATTAATTCGTATTAAATTGGAAACCATGATAACTTTGGATGTTGTGCCCGAGTTGTGAGTACGTGCTGTTCTGAATATAGAGAAAAGAATTTCGTAGGAAGAGTTCTTGGTTGGAACTAGTTCAGAAACTCAAGAGTAGGGGAGAGTGAGCCTCAGAAAACGTTGGAAGCAAATGGCATACCTGATTGAATAAGACGGTTCTGAACAGATAACAAAGGAAATACCATTTTGGAGAACCATGGATGGTTGAATAGAATTCTGATACTGATCGAACTAATTGAACTTGTCGTTTGTGTGAATTGATCGAAACCTGCTCAGAATATATCCGAATTGAATTATCTGAGCAAATTTGAACTCGTGTGAGCGTAACTGAGAGAATATAGGGTATCTGAGAGAATATGAACTCTGCTCTGTCATTATCCTGGGGTGTCTGACGTATCAACGAAGATCATAGATTTTATCATCTCCACAGTCTGACTTGTCCAACTTCAACAAGAACCATGCAACGATTTCGAATCCAGCTAGTCTAATCTCACAGTATCTTGTCTAATTCTGTTTAAAGGTTTCATCCCATCACCACTTTCAAACACCACTCCTTTGTAAATTATAATCTTGTGTGGCAGAACTCTAACCAATAATAGTTCAATAGATTGATTCCGATTTGAACACTTTAAACAAACCGTTCATTTTAGATAACACAAACAAGTCTTCGTTGTACTTTACGTTCTCTATGTTCTCTATGTTCTCGTTAGGATTTGAATTCCACTTATTCATAATAACCTTCTTGTATCTCTTTCATTCAAGCAACTTAAATCAATTTCTATCATTTCAAGATCAACTTCGATCATTCCAAAATCAAGTTATATCTGTTAATCCAGCTTGATAGACTTTATTATTCTTTTTTTTATTTGTTTGTTCATTTTTGGCAGCCCTTCTTTTATATGTCAAGTATCCCCATCTAAATCTCTCCTTTTTTTTGTTCTTCGTGTCTACTTACTACTGCCCATCTTCTTTTCCTATTTCTATCTTCGCGTCTTCATTGCTTATTCTCTCCCTCCCTTCTCGTCTTTATTGTCCTCTTTCTTCCTTTACTACTTCTCTTTTTCCTTCTACAACTTCTCACTTTTGCAGCCGCGCTCAAAGAAACAACTACTACCTCTCTACTTTGCCACATTCTGCCAGAATAACACCTTCTACTCTTTTGCAGCCCCAATGTCGTCACCCAATCCCACTGATTCTCTGTCTCCACCTGAAAACGCCATTTGGGCCGTCCAACCACCCTCTCCTCTGGAAATCGACCCCGAAAATGACAAAGAGAATATCCGCCCTACCAAATGTGCCACCTCTAAAGTCAAGCCTTCCTCGTGTGTTTTCGTAGCAAGTCTCAAGGCTACAGATTCAGATGATAATCTTTGCCGGTCTGTCACTAACCACTTTTCCCAATTTGGACCCTTGGTGTCTGTCAAAGTATTGCGGGACCCGGCAAACAGGCCATATGCCTTCGTTCAGTATACTAACGACGATGATTGTAGAAGCGCCATCGAGCTTGGCCACAATTCCATTTTATCCGGGCGCCGCTTGAGATGCGAGGCTGCCAAAGTCAATCGAACCTTGTTTCTAGCTGGATTGGAACCTATGGACTTGTCCACCGTGGAGCACAAGATGTCGCAGTTTGGCGAAACGGAGCTCATTATAGCTAGCTCAGGCAACGGCCAGCTCATCTCCGATTCACTGCCAGTCGCCACCTCTAGTCTCAATTGGTTCATCAAATATTGCTACAGAGATGATGCCATTCGTGCATTTGCTAGCATAACAGACGACCCAGACTTCAACGTAGAATGGGCCCAAAATATAGATGACTTGAACGCAGGGGTACCCAGAATCGACAAATTGTCTATTTACGTGGGCCAGTTGGCGAGCGAAGCGACCGAGTCTGATCTCAGAGACCACTTCTCTGTGAACGGCGAGATTGACGAAATTTCCATTAAGTCAAAGGCTAATTCAACCTTTGCCTTCATCACCTTTCACCTGGAGGAAGCGGCGGCAAGCGCCGTCGCTAGAGAAAATCACTCCATGTTCATGAACAAAACAATTCATGTTCAGTACAAGGAGTTTACCTCCAGAAATACCACAAGGATAATCCTATCACCTAGAACTCCCATTGCCTTGGCACCTCCGCCAATCAATGTCAGAAGAAGACAAGTTCCAGTTGACGTCGCATATGGCTCTCAAAGCAGCTCAGGCAGTTGGAGTAGAAGTTCTGACTCCGCAAGAAATTTTGTAGCTGGGTACGCTTATCATGGTAGTCATGGAGAACATGAATCCCCTCGTAACTACAAGGCAGAGAAGATTGTTACACCTCGAAGAGTGTTTGGTCCTAAAGATCAGTCGAATAAGCCCACCGACGTTAGATTTGCGTCGCATTCCAGTCGGTCAAATAGGCAGTTTATTTCGAAATTAGGAAAAAACCGGGCTTCTGAGGAATATAATGCTCGTGATTACGTGCGCCAGATGGATTCATCCCATACTGGCTCTTTAATTGGGGCTTATAAGCCCCCATTCAAGTTCAAAGAGAAGAACCAACAAACCGATTAAGAAGGTTTATTCAGCCTGCAAGTGGTGCAGTTGCTATTAGGTTCTGGCTCTTATGATGAATATGTTTGTTTTTTTTGTATTTTGTAATGGTGATGTTTGTTAGAAAAGAGAACGCTTTGGTGGGGCAAATTAGTGCGACTGAAATCAAGTGAGAAAGATAGCGATTCACACCAACAATGACGTGCTGCTCTTTGTATAAATTGGCCTCTGAAGTATCGCCTGCCAAACAATCCCAGCAGAAGCTTGCTATTTCTCCTCAACAATTAGGTCAGCTTCCGGTTCAGAATTATGACTCCCTATATGAACTCGGCCCCAACCAGGAGGTTCTAAATACCCGGCCGTGGAGAAATCTGCCCAAATACTTCACCGAGGTGCTCATATCTGCTCTAGCATTGTTGAAAATGAGTGTTCATGCCAAGCTTGGCGGCTCTATTGAAGTCATGGGCATGCTTACTGGTAAAATTGTCAGAAACACAATCATCGTCATGGATGTCTACTCGTTGCCTGTTGAAGGTACAGAGACCCGTGTCAATGCTCAGAATGAAGCTTATGAATACATGGTACAGTATTTGGATCTTCTCAAGAGTGTTGGAAGGGAAGAACACATCGTGGGTTGGTACCACTCACATCCAGGTTACGGATGCTGGTTGAGTGGAATTGATGTGGCCACACAAAGCTTGAACCAGAACTTTCAAGACCCGTATTTGGCAATTGTTGTTGACCCTATTCTGACTGTAAATCAGGGAAAAGTCGAGATCGGAGCGTTTCGAACATACCCAATTGGATATGTTCCTGCGAAGAAGAACGATGTCACCGTTGAAGCGACACATATCAAATCTAAACGTAAGAAGCACGACTTTGGTATCCATGCAGAGCAATACTACTCTCTCGACATCAAGCTTTTCAAGAGTTCTACAGATGAACCATTGATTGATGCCATTCTCAACAACTCTTGGGTTTCCAATCTTCTACAGGCGACTACATCGCAAATTGAATATGACAAGAGGCTAGCTATTAAGGTGGATGCACTTCTCTCTGTCAAACGAGAAAAGGTGCCTTCTTACAAAAGATGCTTATTCAAATTTGCTACTACTTTTGAAGAGAAGGTCTCGAAAGCGGGACACGGTCGCCATGGTCCTGTAGAAGGCACAGATACTGAAGACCAGATGTCTATTGAGGGTTCTGTGCCCCCAAATTATGGAAGTGATGATGGAGATGATGATGGGGATGATGATGACGATGACGGTGATGACGATGACGACGATGACGACGATATCGATATTGACAAAGACGACCGTAATAGCAGTGCTATGGAGTTACAAGAAGATAAAAATGACAAGAAGCGGGGACTACGGACATCATCGGTAGACTCCAAACTGAGTCTATACTTTGAGCCATCCCATTCTGGAACGAGAAAACGGTTTGCTACTGGAGGCAACTCTGCGCTTGGTAACGAGCTCAATTTTAAGATGCAGACAGCCCAGTCGGAGATCAAACGGCAACTGAGAAATGTTTTGAAAGTGGGGCACTCGGAGCTTATTCAGATGATGGCCAACCAGACTCGTCGCAAGGTCTTTGGTGGATTCGACCCGAAGGATTAGAATGTTGGTGTTAATCATGGGGCCAGTTCTCGACAATCATTATTGACGTAATCCTTGGATCTTACTTTGGAAGAGGAGTTTCTATATTGAAGAATTTTGAAAGAACTTACCTACTTTGACTCGGGTGCCTCTCAATCCTCCAGAATCTGATATACACTCTATTCAAATCCTTTCATTAATCGAATTTGTGCCATCTTCAAAAATTTAAAAGTTTTCGTGGTTTACCGGTCCAACATTTGAGGTTGCAAAATCACTCAGTACAGTCACGCCGAGGCCATGAGCTGATCGGTAGTCGATACGAAACAAATACAGGAAGGAAGAATTCCACAGAGGAATACAATGGCTGAACCTTCAGTAACCCCAAAAAATAAGGATTTCCTAAAAGCCTCCCAGCCCGCGAAACTCCCAAAACCTTCAAATCTTCAAATCTTCAAATCAACCTTGACAATCAAAACTTTGAAAACTTCCAGATTTTTTTCAGAGAGAAAAACTTCCCTGTTTCATCCCACTTCCCTGTTTCATCCACTCTCCATCTGTTCTGCGATGTTCATGTCTGCCCTATGCACATCCACGCGTGGCCAGCGCCGCACTTTTGCCTCTAAGAGGACGCAACTGTGACGATACAATCCTAAAGTTTCAAGATTGACGTCACGATTGAAAAGTTCCAAAGCGACCGTATATTTCTTACCAAGTTAAGCTCTTATCAAGAAGTTTCCAATCCTGTTTGCTCTCACTCCGGGTTCCATCTCAATTTGCTACTTTGGACCTGCGCATCCTGTCCTCTTCCCATCTCAACACTGCGATCCTACATCGAATCTATCTTTTTTTTTTTGATATCTTCGGGCATTTCTCCACAACTCCACTAGTTCAAATATGTCCAACCCGTTGGTGGAACGGATCCTCAGCAACCCACTCTCGTTTGTTGCCGCCAAAAACCCAGAAAGGGAGGTGAACACTGACAAACCTGCCAGCTACGTTGTGCTCTCCAAGAAATCTCACAAGTCGCCAGAACAGCCTGCGATGGTGCGGAAAAAGCCCGTCAAACCAGAAGTCAGAAAACCACAGTCCATGGCCGAGGCTATTGCTGCCTACACGGGCCGCAAATATATGACTAAGGCCGAAAAGAAGCGTGCCACACCTAAAGTGGTCAAGGCGATGGAGTCTGAGTCGTCTGACGAGTCGCAGTATGAATCAGCCTCGGAGTTCCAGACCGACTCATCATTTCAGGGTTTTCGTAGTTCGAGCGAAGACAAGGAGAGTGGAAAGGAAAGCGAAAGCGGAAAAGAAAGCGAAAGTGGCAAGGAAAGCGAGAGGGAACAAGAAGTAGAAAGTGAGCCATTTGAGAAGACCAGTGCCAGTGCAGAAACTGATAGGGGACATGAAAGCGAAAGCGATAGCGAAAGCGAAAGCGAAAGCGAAAGTGAGGAATCCGAAGAGTCCGAAGAGTCTGAAGAATCTGAACAGAGCCCAGCTGACCAAGCAAAGGTACACTCGGAAGATTTGGGTAGTGTAGTAGGCGAAACCAACAATGAAGCGGCTAGTGGGAATTTGGAAGAGGAAGATGAGGAAGACGGAACTTTCGAAGAAGGCGAAGAGGACGACGACGATGAGGGTAGCAGTTCAGAGGAGGAAAGCGATGCTGACGACGATGAAGATGTAGATGAGTCCGATGAAGGCCACCAGATGTCGCCGGAGAGCTTGCTCCAACTAAAAGAAGACCTTCTCACCGACGCAAAAAAGACGCCGCCAACGTCGCCAGAAGATGATACTACTCAGCAATTGGCCAAGCCAGAGCAACACACATCCCCGGAAACTCCGCCAGACCATTATGGGCTTGCTGAGGACATCGAAGTATCACCTTCTGCTAGAATCTCCAAAATCTGGAGCCAGAGCGAAAAGCCACTCAAACCTGTTGGTCTCTTGAACTTTGGAGTCACCTGTTACATGAACTCTGCCATCCAGGCCATGGTACATATTCCTGCTGTCCATCATTACTTGCAAGAGGTTCACACTGGAAAACATCCAGAGTTGAAGCCAAGATCTGTCACGCATACGCTTGCCGATGTTTCTGCTAAAATGTGGAAGTCAGAAGGTGGCCGTAATGGTGCCCGAAAGTACGTCAATCCTAAGAAGATTGTGCAACGCTTGGAGGATATCAACTGTATGATGAGTGAGTGGCAGCAAGAAGATTCTCACGAGTACTTTATGAGCTTGATGTCTCGTTTGCAGGAGGATTCAACTCCCAAGGGCAGAAAGTTGAATGAGTCCATACTCTATGATATATTTGGTGGGGTGTTGGACCAAGAAGTGATCTGTCAGAGCTGCCACACTGTGAGCAGAACAAAGCAGGAATTGTACGATCTTTCGCTAGGTCTTAACAAGAAGAAGAAGGCAGACAGCGAAAATGCTCCTGCCAGCAGATATACCATGGAGAAGAGCATCCGTGACTTCTTTGGAACCGAGACCATAAAAATTGACAAGAGCGATGCTTCCAGTGGCTACTATTGCGAGAAGTGTAAGAAGCGTACGGTAGCTACCAAGAAGTCCACCATCGAGAAGAGTCCCGAGACGCTCATGGTGCACTTGAAACGATTCAAGTTCAACGGCAACTCGCTGTCTAAGGTCAAACAGCCCATTGTGTACCTGAAATATCTTGACTTGGGTCCCTACACTTCGCACAACGAGGCTTCCAAGTACCAACTCATGTCGGTGATTGTGCACGAGGGCCGTTCAATTCTGTCTGGCCATTACGTTGCCCATTGTCTCCAGCCTGATGGCACATGGTCCACCTACGACGATGAGTACATTAACAAGATCGATGAGAGGGCAGCCTTAAGCGATCCTTCAGCATACTGTTTGGTATATACCAAGCTCACGCCCAAGAACAAGAGGCGGAGAACCGAAACGAAGGGTACGAAGAGAGCCAGGTTAGAATAGAGCCGGGTTAGAATAGCATTACATTAATACAAGCATAGAACAAGGTTACGCATCTAAATAACATCAAGGTGATAGAGGAGCTAGAGATTATAACGTGAAGATTATTAAATAAAAAATCGGGTTCATACTACATTGAACAGTGTATTATAATTATATTAGAGGAAAGAACATAAATAGAAACCAACCAACCAGAGAGCCACGACCTTGGCGAATACGCCATTCCATATATAGAGTGAGAGAAGAGAGTGAGAGATAGAAATAGAGGTATGTGTAAGAGAAATAGAAGTATAGCTGAGATAAAGTTGGGGAATCTTCGAATCTAAGCATCGACGAAGATATCCTCATCATGCTCATCAAATTCATCCACTTCTTTGCGGAGTCGCTGCCTGCTCAAAGCCTGAGCAGTTCCTTCACGGAAACTGGAAACAGAGCACCGCTTGGTGATGGCTTCATAGTCTCGAAGATAATTGGAGAATATCATCTCATCCAGATGCTTTCGACGTAAGATGTCAAGAAAAGCATCGTCATCCAATGAACTGGTAGATACGGTGCTAGCTGACGAGCGTCTGCGGCGCAGTAGTTGGGCCTGTTGCAAAAGCGCAGCTGTGTTGGTGTGGTTAGGCACTTGGGAAATGTACTTCTTCTCAATGACGTACTTACCCTCCTTGTACGACTCCAGATGCTTGAACAGCTTCTTATATAACCAGCCCAAGCTGGTGAAACATTGCAGGCAGCGGATCTTATTGATCAAATACACCCCCGTTTTCATGGCAGTTTCCTGGTCGATAGAATCAGGCAGCACATTAATGAGCTTCTCTACCAAGTATGCATCACCCAGCAGGCCCCAGAACTTGTCAGAAAGGACAAAAGTTGACAAGCACAAATGGGACAGACATTCATTGCAGACGATAATCTGGGTATTGGAAGGCTCGTACGAGTTGTTCTCAAAGAAATCCGTGTGCTTCAATCCCATGGTTGCAACTAGGGACAAAGTGGAGGCAGGAAAGTAGGGTGAGGCCAGTGAGGCAAGTGGAACTAATTAAAAAGAGCAAGAGCACACTTTGGCCGGAAAGGGCAAAAAAAGTCAAAATGTAGTAATTCAATGAGTCGCAACGTCGACAGTTTAGACAGTCGGATTTGGACAGGCAGAATTAATAGGTTGGATTCAGGGGATGGGACACTTAATGAAGTGGATTGCTGGGCTGAAACGGAGTCCCAAGTGAGTCAGCAGCGCACAGATTCAGATAAGAATCCACAGTCGATAAGGTTCAGGAGGCTCGCAAAGTCACAGGTGAACAAGGTGGGAATATCGAAATCACAACTTGCTTAATGAAATCACAAAATGCTAATCGAAATTATCAGGTCACAGAGCAGAAAGAAAAGTAAAGTGGACCAATGGACAGCCACACCGCA
Source organism: Sungouiella intermedia (assembly GCA_900106115.1). Classification (NCBI taxonomy): domain Eukaryota; kingdom Fungi; phylum Ascomycota; class Pichiomycetes; order Serinales; family Metschnikowiaceae; genus Sungouiella; species Sungouiella intermedia. The sequence goes on along the minus strand of LT635757.1, from coordinate 394,923 downwards.
TATTATATAGGAGCATCCGTAAAAGTCGTAGGCGGAAGGGAAGCACGGATAAAGGATGAAAGTCTGCAAGAATGTATGGAGTGCTAGGTGCCCTTAACTATGGCGACATTTCCCACATTGCGGAGAAGAGGCAAAATGTAGTGGGTAGAGAACGGGCAGTTAGTGCAACAGGTGGTGTTAGAGGAGTTGTGGAGTGAACCAACTAGGCGGGTTATTGTTGGTTTTTTTTTTTGGGGGATCAGAGCAATATGTATACCTTTGTCTCCGTAGGGCAGGAGTTTCACTACCAGGCAGCTTATCATCGGGGGACATTCCGGCAGTATGGGCCACTGTATGACACTGCCACGTGATCCATGCATGGCTGCCCCCGACCTCCTGTCTGACTGGCTCAACAACCTCCATTACTATGTACAGATGAGGTCATTGCAGGTAGATGGTACCTAGACCGAGATGGTAGAAGTGCAAGAGTAATGCACCAATACAACGTTGTTAGTAGATGGGAAGAAGGTGGTCAGCACTTGGTGCCTGCACTTACTTCCCAGATAGTAGCAGCACTTTCTAAATCAGAAACGTAATTAGCACCTGAGCCGTAAGTGGTACAGACAGGAATTCCCAATGGCGACTACGAAATCGTCTGCCTAGCATCTACCATTTGTAGAAAGGCTGCACCTTGAAATTCAATGGCTCATTGTTCAAATACAGTCTGGGCTTGGCTAATGCGCGGGCCTGCTGCTTCTCCCATGCCAACCGTTGCTTAGTCTGGTCCGTCTTCAAAATTGCCTTAACGTGGATGTATGGGTGTTCGATAATTCCCGTTCTTCCACGGCCCTTGATATCGGCTCTCTTAACCCACTGGCCGTCGGACCCTGTCCACAACGCCTGGATGTAGAGCTTATCCTCATTGTACCCAGCGGCACGAGCCTGCTCCAACCCACGCTTCAACAACTTCTCCACTTCGGTGGCCATTTTCTTTGGGTTGAAATGCAATTGGTTGATGGCGCTCTTGACGTCGCTGCCGCGCACAAACCGGTTGACTAATGTAGCCTTCTTCATTGACGATTTGAGACGGTACGACTGCAAATAAATGGTGGGTTCCAACATGTCGATCTCGTCATTGGTCAAACTGACTTTGTAAGATTTGCCACTTTCTGGATCAGCGACAATGTGGTTGTTTTTGAAGAATCCATGCTGAGACACGTTCAAGTCAAAGAGCTTTCTCTTCAAGGGGCTCACGTACTTGTCGCTGGCGATCTGGGACTTCTTACCTTCTTCTGTGTAATACTGCTGCAATTTTGCATCGCTTTCAGGAGTGACATCGGTAGCAGCCACAGGTGCTTGTTGTTGAGGCTCTTCTTGTTTGGCTTCGGTAACTTCACCAAAGAGACTGCCGGAGGCGGAGTTTATGCTGGAAATGGAGAAATATTGGGCAAGGGTATTAGATCCGGCGATTCTTGGGGATCGAAGAGCATTGCTGCCCGTTAAACGCCAGAGTGTGTTTCTGAACATTGGTGGTGGAGGTCGTAAGAAAAACGATGATTTTTTCTCCAGTAGGTGTGTGCGGTGCACGACTAGGTTGGAAATGGAGTTGGACAGGAATGGAATTATCTGGAGAAGATAAAACGGAATACTTTCTATGGAAATGATTTATGAAGCTTTATGTTGAATTGTGTCGTTAGGCTTATTGACAAGATATTGAGTTGGGGATGATACACTAAGAGAACTTAATCAACTTTCACGTCTGCTGGAACTACTTTACTCAATCGAAACACCTTGCTACTCGATATTTTCCTTGATTCTAATTTTCCAATCGATTTTCTATCCTCTTCTCCACTTTCTAATCTCTTCTTTGCTTCCTCTACAACTCCTTCTATTCTTTTTGTATATTCAGTATGCAAAACCTAGTTGTCCTCGAATCCAGTCAACGAGGCGTCTCTCTCTCTCGTGGGCAAGGGGTAGACATGGGGAATGGGAGCGTGTGTCTTGTAAAGATACTTGTCTCTCAATGGGGTGGCAAGCAAGAACAAAGGTGCAGCGAGGCCCATGACGATGGAAAACACAAAGTGTGGTTTCGTGTGGGCATGGTAGCGGAACCACTGGTCATGTTAGTAAACTTTCATTGTTGAGATACTCTGAGTGTGCTATTGCGACTCATTTCTATACGTTTTGGGCTGTTTATCAGACATGTTCATCGATGTCTGGTTGGTGAGTTGACATCTTGTAAAACACGCATTCTTGGTCATTTTCGCTTCAGAAAAAAAGACAATCAACATACTCTTACTGGTTGCTTGTAGTAAACAGGGTAATCACCCCAAACTTTGTCGGCAACACCCATTTTGTAGAATCAGTAGTGCTTACTTAGTTTTTTTTCTCAAAGTGCTGTTTCTAATTGGTTGGTGCAGTACTCTTGTGCACAGGAAGAGAGTTGGGGAGTCCACTTTATTGATTGTAGATTGTTTGAAAAAAATGTAGAGAAACTTGTGATCGAGTGGTATGATGAAAATGAAGTAGAAGCTGTTTTGAGTTTATATTATGTAACTAGAAGATGGTGTGTGCTACATTACAGACAAAATGGAATTAATTGGGAGACAAGAGGTCGAACACTGAGTGAAAGAATTGAGAATTAATGAAGAGAGAATTGAGTGCAATTTTATGATATCAGATATAATCTTGTGTAATTTATGGGCTTGATTGTCTCAACTTAGTTGGACTTAATGATTTGTAAGAATTCGACCTTTTGAAGAAGTATGTTGAGGCAAGTGAACATATTGAGAATCCTAAGAATGTTGAGAACCATGACACAATAATTACAAATAGTATTTTCGTTAGAAACGAGCTTCTTTGTTTACTTTTTCTTTTCTGATCGGAATGAAAATAAACGTTCCAGTACGTCTCATTGTCTTAGACTGTTTGCTCTAGATCACTATATTTGGCTTGTTTTGATGCACATACAGTGTGTTAAGTACAATAGAATATAGAGAGTGGTAGTTGCATGTCAAAACTCTAAAGAACGTGACGTTGACCTAGAATAACAACAGTCTCAACTCTGATGTGCTTTGAGCCGAAAGATATGAAGGATAGATCAAGCGGTTTTACTGGACATAATGAGAAGATGGATGTAACTCACTTATCAATTCCCAAATTCCTATTGACTGCTATTGAAGTCCTATCGACTACCCCTAAAGACTAATTACCCAGTATTCCACTTATTATGAAGCTTTGCTATTGCAGTAGACTATTGGCTTGATTAGCCCTCGGCTTTCTAGGCTAAAACAATCATTGACTTCCCAAAAGTGCAAAGGTGTTATTCTAAGTAATTACGCATCGATCACTACACCAAATAGTCACATCTTACTCCAACATTGTACATAATTAACTAATGCATAGAAAAATGTCCATGGACGACTCCTTTACGCTCTCTTCTTAGCCTTGGTTTTCTTGGCCTGAGCACCAGAAGCCTCAGCAGAAGCCTCAGCTACGACAGGAGTAGCAGCAGCAGCAGCAGCAGCAGCCTTCTCTTTAGCAAAGAAATCCTCACGCAACTTACGCTCAGTGTACTCAGCATAGTACAAACCACCCTGCAAGAACAAAACTCCACCCAAGGCAATGACCATCATGAACTGCGAAGCAGCAACAACATTAATACCTGTTTTCATGTCCACGTCACCCCAGTTGCCAGCCAAAGCACTGTTGATTCCAATTCTCAAGTTGGTCAAGTAGATCACCACACCCACCATCATCAATGCCAAGGTAGCGTACTCAAAGTACTTGACATCAGGGTGAGGTTTATACAACTTGATGAAGCACCCAAGTAAACCAAGGAAAATTACAAAATGCAAAATGTAGTGCACTCTCATTGGGGCGTTGGCCCAAGCAATGTAGTGAGCCAACGAGTTTTGGAATCCATTTTCGTCGTAACTCCACAAGGTGTAGAAATCATAAGGCAAGTTGCCGTAGATGGCACCCAAAGCAAAGGATGTTGCGGAGATGATGAGCACGGTGCCAACAGGTACCAAGTCAGAATAAGCCATTTTGATAATTTCAATTGGTATTGGCTAAAATTTTTTAATTTTATCAGCTTGCTGAGGCTACGGTGATTTTTGATAATCGCCGTTGATGGAGTTTTTTGGTGGATGCACGCTGAATGTTATCTGGGGGGATGGTTTACCTTTGGTTTTGAACAGGAACATTATTGGACGATTAAGATTATTAGAAATCATTAAAAGACACAAATAAATCAAAAATATGAAAAATAAAAAATCGAAAATAAAAAATAATCTTTTGCTCCCTGTTTTAATACAATCGTGCCTCAAATACTTTCAGTACATCCAAAATCTTTAATTAATCAAATGCCTTTTATCCTTCATTTTATCTTCTCCTACTTACAGATTGGCACACTTTCGCACTTTTGATGTTTCTTACACAATTTCTACCCTATCAAGTTATCACGTGATCCAAGACCCAAACTGACGCCGTACGGCTTTCCTTTTAGAAGTCTCGCAGGTATCGTCTCGACTGTACGTACAATCCACTGTTCCACCGGTACGGTCTGGACCGTCGTAAATCTGTACTCACGTGCAAATCCATCTGCCATAGAAGAACCAGCCATTCCATCCATAAACACTCAGCCTGTACCACTGTCCCACCTGTCCATAGTACTGTCTATAGCACCTGTGCTTAGTCTACATTGCACCATTGCAACAAACAATAACATCCAAGGTAACAATGTCTGGATTAATGCTATCATATCTAAAATTCTTCAACTTACCTATATTGTCTCCATTACTTCATACATGAATTTCCTAATTTCTACTCGCCCACCCCTACCTCTCGTATCGTTTACCTCCACCTCACGTTGCTGGTTACCACCAGATTCCTGCCAGACGCACTTTACGCACTTCACGCACTTCACGCATTTCACGCACTTTTTCCGTCAAACTTAGCTACATCTACAAAAACACTCTACTCACCTTCTCTTGCAGCTGCACCATGAGAAGTATAAAAGCCGTTGTTGTCGGTGACGGAGGCGTCGGAAAAACCTGCCTCTTGATCTCTTACACCACAAACACCTTCCCCAATGACTATATCCCCACTGTTTTTGACAACTACTCGGCGTCGGTGATGATCGATGGTGAGCCCATAAAATTGGGTCTCTGGGATACCGCAGGCCAGTCCGAATACGATCGTTTGAGACCGTTGTCATACCCGCAAACTGAAGTGTTTTTGTGCTGTTTCTCGGTGGTCAGCCCGGAATCCTTTCAGAACGTCAAGGACAAGTGGATTCCAGAGATTTTACATCACTCGCCCAAGGGGATCTTGATTATCTTGGTAGGCACTAAGGCAGACTTGAGAGATGACTACCACGTGTTGGATGAGTTGCTGGAACGTGGCCAGAAACCCACCACCCTCGCTCAGGGCCAGAAATTGGCCAAAGACGTAGGTGCCATTCGCTACATCGAATGCTCGGCTGCTACCCTGTCGGGCATCCAGGAACTCTTTGACTTTGCCATCCGGTCCGTATTGGAACCTCCCACCTCCAAGCAGGAGACCAAGGAGACGTTTAGTGCACCTCTGCAACAGCAGAACTCCAAACCCAATGCCGGCTCCACAACAATTAATGACAGAAGGAGGAAGATCCGCAAGGCCAAGAAGTGTACTATTTTGTAGACGTGGTCTGCTGGACGGTTCCCTCTATTAATCTCTGCCTGTGCCAATGTCCTTTTTTGCTGACGATTGTGTATTGTGACTGCTATATTCCATCTTTTTGGTATGCCACCTTTTTTATCTATTCGGCATTCCTCTTTAATTGATTGGCGGACTAAATATCTGCCCGGATATGTGATTGCCCTGTCTTCACTGCCTACTGTCCGACTCCAGGACCTAATATTCCGTTGCTGCCATGGCTGTTGCCATTACATTCACAATCACTCCAAATCATCTCGGACTTAATGCTATCTAATCTGCTGGTGCCTTCGGGCAAGGCTACTATGGCAGCATCTTCGTGTCTCTCTCGTTTCTTGTAATACATATACTCCTATTTTTTTAGCAACGCTGCTCGTGCTGGATGCATACCTCCTACCGGAGCTTCTTCCTTCTTGTTTCCCTCCTCCTTCTTTTTCTTCGTCTTACGCTCCTCCTCCAACTTATCGTTCTTCTCCTTCAACTTTTTCTGTCTGTTGTCCAGGTTTCCTCCTCCACCGACCGTGAGCTCAACATTGATTTTTCGTTTTCTAATCGTCGAGTGGTGCATTCCAAGGGCATGGTCCATCTTGCTGCGCACTTCCTGTCCTTCATTGTCAAACTCCAAAAATGCAATTCCTTTCTCCTTACGGATTCTAATTCTGTCGGGGTTGGCATTTTTGAAATGAGACACCAACTCAGCCTGCTGGATATCGTAGGGAAGATTTCCAACGAAAAGAATGAACCGCGGGCCTTGGCCGCCATTGACTCCTTTTCCTTTCTTTCCCCTTCTCGTCTTTCTCTTTTTCTTCACGGGCTCATCCCCGTTAGCAGCTGGAGATTCGTCGTCCGCCAGTCTTTTCTTTTCATTCGATGCACTAACCTCTGTTTTAGCCTCAGCTTTGGCCTCGGCCTTCTCTGCCTTGTCCTTTTCCCTCTCTTCCTTGGACTTTCTAAAAGCCAAAGCTTTCTGCTTCTTTTTATTGACTTTTTCCTCCGCCATTCTTCCTAGAAAGTAATCAACTCTGGTTAACTTTTCCACGTGAGGGCATCGACTCCATCACCTATGTGCAGAAGGCCATCATCTCCGATGACTGACCCTTGATATCGGATCTTTCTGAGCTTTCTTTTTTAAAGTCGTTCTTTTTTTTGTTTTCAATTCTCCGTTCAATTTCTAACAGATCTATTTTCTGCCTTGTGCCATAACCTCCGCATCTGACATCTCGGGATTCTTATTAGTGTCCTGGTATTCTCGATGCAGAGTCTTATCTCAGATACAAGGTGTGATACTCCGGAGACAATCACCAGCGCAGCTCTGGTACAAACAACCGATCTGACTCTCACCATCACCCCCAGTAGATTGGAACGTCTGGATGGGAATGACAGGGGTGGAGACAGATCGGAGCTGGACCACACGGGTCAATTAGGTGCTGACGAGCAGGACTCGCGGGGTCGATCCATGGAGAGGAAAGTAGGCGACGACAAGAACGATGAAGTAGCTAATATTTCGTTGATGGGATTTGGGGCCATCCTTCCAAGGCGAGTGGAGACTAAGAGGAAGATTGCACGGTTGGCTGGCAAGATGCATTGATCTGGAATCAGGGTGTCTGCATGTTTATTAATTAATGTTTCTTACTATTGTTACCATGATAATATATTCATAATATTTTATGAGAATGCACTTGTTTTATTTTGCCAGTTTGAATGTAATTGCTTTTCTACTAGATAATATAATTTTTATCTGTGTATCTAATATTGGACCTTATCTATTAAGTAATCTTATCTTAGAGAAGGATGTTTATCCAGTAAGGAATCTCATCCCTGAGGAGAACTCTATTTGGTACTGATGATTACATTATGACAGACTCTCCAATCTAGGGAGCATCTAATTTTCTGTAGTTATACCTATTTTCTCTCCTTACCGGCTTCTTCCTCGAACTTTCCAGTCATTCATTTGTTGTGCTCAGCGTACAAATCTTCATACATGGTCTTCAACGAGTTGTATGCGTTCGACACCTTTTGTAGCTTTTCCTCGAGCTCTGCCTCTTTTCCTCCACTGGAAACCGTGACTTCGTCGCCCAGTTTGAACTCAAACTCCTCATGTGCTTTTTGCTGAAGCCATTTTTGAAACTCCACGTCAGTTTCCTCCACTCCGGGAATTTGCATGGTCACTGCATGTTCAAGTGGATCCGGCGAAACAAGCACTCTCTTCAATCCAGGTAATAGACGGTGCTTCTTATCAAACTCAGCCTCTCCGTTGAGTGTTTTGGTGCCATGGACACCTACCTCGAGGTATGCAATGCCAGACTTACATGGTGTAAATGCCTTGACAACTTGTTTGGTTACCACGTCACTCACAAACACTCGGCCAGTGTTGTCACCCGAAACAAGGAACATTCCATCGAGGGAAACTGCCATGAGCGTTGGTGTGGAGTTGCCATCCTGGTGGTGAACGAAGGTCTGGTGCAAGTTGGGGTCGCTTTCCACTGTCACAATCTTCCCGTGGCCTCCTATGGCCTCCAAGACATGGGTGAATTGGTTGACCACATACATTGGTACCTGTCTGAGGGTACCATTGTTAAGACCAGTGTAAAGGGCTCTTCCAGCGGGGTCTCGTGCTACACATTCCACTGGAACAGAAAACACAAACGTCGTCAATAATGATTTGGTGGAAACGTCGTATACTCGGAGGGTTCCGTCTTTAGACGTTGTATAGAGACGTAAGTCGGTGACTAGAGACGACTCCGACACCAAGAGGTCCGTAATGGCCAACGAATGGTCTGTGAACGATGCGTATGGTTTGGTGGCAGTGGAGTCCTCGCCAACCAAATCTAGCGTTCTCCACACCATCACTCTGGAATCAAGACCTCCTGTGAAGACAAAGGTACCGCATTTGGAGAATTTGATCACAGAAATCTCCTGGTAATGGGCATCTTTCACACATAGCAAGTTTCCCGAGCTGATTTCCCACACATACAACTTACCAGATTTCGATCCCGCAGCAAGAAGCCATGGTACGGAGTACTGAGGTTTATACTGGTTGGAACCCGTCAATGGGTGGTGGGCCACGCTGAGACATGCCATGTTCTCCGGTACGGGAAATCTCTGTTCGGCACTCTCTTTTCCCCATGAGTAGCTGGTGATGAGCGCCTTGTTTCTGCCAGCAATGAAGAGTCTTTCACCTGGACCCATACCAGTGAGAGCAGCACCATATCTGGGACAGTCTGCGTTTCTAAATGAGGTGAAATGTTGGGAAGTTTGGATAGATGATATGGCCCCGAGCGACTCCTGAGAGTGCTTGTCTGCGGGATCACCCTCGGTGATGTAGAACACAGCTTCGTCCATGGATTTTGATGAAAAGTAGTACGTCTGTGCAGATACTCATCGCTGCGAAACATGGAGATGAGTTGTGCGAGGGAAATTCTGGAAAATGGTGAGGATTTCTGGGAACTGAGAGAAAAAAAAAACTATAATAACGGAATTCTGAGTTCATTTAGGCTGATTAAGGTTACTTGGTTCATTGATGATTTTCTTGATGTAGGGTTTCCATGGAACGGTGTTGTCAAAGGTTAGTATGATGGATTCTACTGCCACAAAAGTTGACGACATATGCTCAGTTAGGAAACCAAAAAAGATTTGTACTCCGATACGGGGAATCGAACCCCGATCTGCTCGGTGAGAGCGAACCGTGATAGCCATTACACTATATCGGAAATTGATGAAGGTTCTAGTATGGAGCTGGAGTGGTTGTTCTCACTTAGCTTGAAAAAAGTAGGTTAGAAGTATGAAATTGGGATCTTCGTGTGATTTTAAATCAGAAATCGTACAAATTATTGTCATAAAACAACTTTTGGGTTTTCTTCTCTTCCTTTTTACAAGCCTAACATTTGGTTTATTCGCGATAATAATAAAGATTTGAGTATTCGTAGCCAAACCTCATAACAGGGACTTTACAAACTTGAACTTATATTCAGAAATAAATTACCAGTAAAGTAAAGAATCACAATAAAGTATCATAACATTAAACATTATCTCATAATATCAGGTTTTTCTCTATTTGAAATCCACTCCATCCATTCCTTCTTTTACCTTCATCTCTTCACCTCTCTCCACGTCTTCATGTCCTACATATTCTCACCACCTTCATACCATACATCGATTTTCCATTTCGACACCGCCACCATGCCCATCGATATCATCTCCACAGCCTACTTCGACGGTCCTGGAGCCATCCCTGGATGGAACTTCGTTAAAAATTACGGCCCTTATATCGCCACTGCCGCCGCCGTCAAATACTACTTTGGTGGATCTTCCAACACCTGGAATAGAGACATGCACGGACGTGTTTTCATCATCACTGGTGGAACGTCCGGCGTGGGTGCCCAGGTAGCTTACGACTTGGCCATGAAAGGTGCACAGCTCATTTTGTTGTGTAGATCCACCGAGGATGCTTGGACCTCCGAATATGTGGAAGACTTGAGAGAAAAGACGAACAACTTTATGATTTACGCCGAGCTGTGTGACTTGTCGCTGCTCCATTCTATTAGACTCTTTGCCACCACTTTCTTAGATAACCAACCTCCTCGCCGCTTGGATGGAGTCATCTGTTGCGCCGCTGAATGTATACCGAGAGGAACTCCAAGACAAGTGTCCGTCGATGGCGTGGAGCTGCAGATCGCCGTCAATTACTTGGCCCACTACCATCTTCTCACGCTCTTGAAGCCTGCCATGCATGTTCAGCCACCAGACAGAGATTTCCGTGTTGTTCTCACCACTTGTTCATCGCAAGCTTTAGGAGAAATTGACAAAGAAGACCTTTTGTGGGAAACCCGCCAATATCCCGTTTATAAGCCATGGTCCGTGTACGGTACGTCCAAGCTTTTACTTGGAATGTTTGGCCGTCTGTTACAGAGAGATCTCAACGATTATCAAAGAAAAGATAAAGCCCCATGCAACATCAAGGTTTCAGTGGTAAACCCGGGTCTCATGCGGTCGCCATCCACTCGAAGATTTTTGTCGATGGGATCGATTTTGGGATTGTTCATTTACTTGTTATTCTACCCAATCTGGTTTCTCTTCCTCAAGTCTAGTGGACAAGGCGCACAATCGTTGCTTTTCGCTATAGCATCTCCCATTCTTGGAGCACAAGATGGAGGCAACTTGGTTCAAGAATGCAAACTTGTCACCAAGGGCCGCAAGGAGCTCTGGGACTACGAATTGCAGGATGTGGTTTACGCTAAGACCGCCGAACTTATTGCTGGTTTGGAGAAACTGTCTGCCATAGAAAGAAAGAAGGCCGACAAGGCTAGTGGCGCTGATAAGAAGAAGAAGGCCGAGCAGCAGAAAAAGAAAGAAGATCTTCGAGAGAAGCCACTGAATGAAGACGAGCTTGATTATAAACTTCGCATGATGAAGAAGTCTTTGGGACTTCCTATGGGCAGCGGAAGCGAGTCGTTGTTCTCCGAGGCAAAAACTCTGGCAGTGAAGAAGTCTAAAGCTCGGAAGAGATAATAAATAGAAGGAAGCACGGAGCAAGAATTGATAGAAAAAGGTTTATGAGTTTTAAGGAATCAAGCTTTGAGAATTGAGAGATGGAGAAACGATAGATGGAAACTTCAGAAATGAGAATGCCAAATCATGTGCTAATGTGCCAAATTAGAGAATGTATACGAAGGTTACATGGAACAATCGACGGGCCATCACACCTAACCGGACAGGACAGATACCGGAACAAAGAATGTTATCCGGATCATCTAATGATACGTTCGGAAAGATCGGCTATCCGGTTCATTTTGCTCATTTCAAATAGTACATGAAATGGAATCACATGATTAGACGGGCCAGATAACCTTTACATGAAAACAAAGTTCAAGTTGATATTCTGAAACAAAACTTCTTGAAGCAGACTCAAGTGAAAGTGGAAAAATCATAGATGTCACAGAAGTCACACAAGTAACACAAGTTACAGAATCCACAATCCATACAATCCATACGATTACCGTTCAACTTATTCTCATTCTGGTAGTCTTCACCTCTCATTCCTGTCTCCAGTCTCACCTGTCACCATAGAGTGCTAAAACTCATTAGCAATCCTGCAACAAGCTATCCTCCCCCCCCCCCCCCCACCCAATCACCAAAATGCCTTCCACGCCCCTCTCACTGATAATCAACAAAGAGCCTTTCCCAGCGCTTCTCCCCGCTCCTGCAGCGCTGGATGCCTCTAACCGCAAGTCCAGCCGCAAGCCCCCACCTCCACAATCCCTCATAAAGTCAACCATTCTCTACTTTTTAGCTCTTGATAGCATTTTCTTCTCTGGGTCAATGCCAGGCTTCTTTCTCCTATTTTTTTATTTAGTTCGGCGCACATAATCTTCCGAGGAGTCTTTCACACACGCCCTCTATCTCGCCAATTAAATTTGTTTCTGATACTGACTGCACCACTAGATTTCGCTTCCCGCACTGCGTCACGTGCTTATCTCGATCCACATCGTCCAGTTCATCATTTTGGTCACTTTGCTCACCCATTTATCTTTTTGTTACCAGTGGCTGTTTCCTGCGTTTGTTTGGTTTTCACTTTTTGTGTTTTGCAAGAATTCGCCTTTGTGTTGCTTATATCTCGTGCCCATTTTGCCGTGCTAGCAACGTTGACTGCAGTTTTTGTTTCTGACTCACTCAAGTTATTGAATCGGCCTTCATCGATCGCCGACATCATTTCTACCAAATACCTCTTTAGCAGGTTTCCAGCTCCCTTCTGAGGTAGCTACCCCCAGCATCACAGCCTTGCATTCACAGCTTCTGCATTGTCCGTTCGCCGGTCTCGCACTAGTTTCCCTCCATAAAAAGCCACCATACCTTTATATCCTCCATTTCACCTCAAGCTGCCGAGAAGAACAATGGAAGCTCTCTCTGCTCCACAAAATGGAGCACCCGTCCCGGTCAAACAACCTGTGAGTTCACTTACAAAGCTTTTAAGCGAGAATAACTCTGCTGCTGTCTCGCAGAATGCGCTGCTGACGTCCCTAAATAATTACTCGAGGTCCGACACCGTCACCCCGATCCCAAATGTCATTCCAGAGCATGAGGTCGTTGATAAGCTCGAGGACCTCTCGATCAACAACAATAGTGTTGGCCATAGCCCCACACTGCTCATGATTTCGCCTAGAACCCAATTGGATGAACTGGCCACGTCGATTCCAGGCGTTCTGCCTCTGCAGAGAGCCCCCGTGGTCGTTACCGGTGGCTTCGAATCATCTTCTCCAAATGAGACGGCAACTTCTCGCATGTACTTTAACCAAAGACAGCCCCTTGGCCGTGCACCATCCGGTCCAATGAGTCCCAGGATCAACAGAACAAATTCCGTTTCTCACACTTCGTTCTTTTCCACTGGTGGATACGGAGGTGAGAGTTTGTCCTCGTCTATCCCATACGGAGCTCCTGGCGGCCGCAATGGTCAAGGTTCGTCTCTTGGCAAGTCCAATGGCTTCGGAAGCTCGTCTAACCTCTCCAACGCCTTGCGCGGGTCCACTCCATCCCAGGATCACGTACCCAATTTGCCAAATGGTCAGCCTATCCTGTCTATTCACTTCCAGTCTCCTCAGGTGAATTCTGCATCCATCGAGCCTAGATTTGTGATTTCCAAGCAGAGAGTTGCACAGGCTCAAGCACAGGCTCAAGCTGCATCTTTGGGCACTTCGGGCCGTCTGGGCTCACAGTCCAGTCTTTCGTTCTTCTTCTCGAAGAAAGGTTCTAAAAGCAGTGCATCTTCCACCGATTTGGGCTCTTTCTATAATAATGCTGTCCCTGAGAATAATGTGTTTGCAACTTCTCCTTCGTCGACTTCTTCAACGGAGTCTGCAAATCCATACAGCACGTCAAGGCACAATTCGATGGCAAACTTGAAAAGATTCTTCAAGAAAGGCAATCCATCTCCCTCGCAACCCATCCCTGTGGGCAACATGTCATCATCTTTACGTTCTAGCCAGTTGAACTCTTCCAACGCCACTCCAGTGAGCAGCTCCTTTTTCAATACCACTTACTCAGCGCATTCGGTGACATCTGCTAACTCGGAAGCTTCATACTCGCATTCTCCAGGTGGCTTCGTTGTCGGATCTGCAACTGTTAGTAGAACCCCCTCGTTGGTTCGCGGACCACAGGATCGAAAGGGATCAGTCCTGGCATTGCTTAACCAGCACCACAACCAGCTTCCATTCTCCAAGAGATACAGTAAGTTCGGCGATAGCTTGGGTGCTGGTGCTGGTGGATCTGTCAAGCTTGTCACCAGACTTTCAGACAAAAAAGTATTTGCTGTGAAGGAGTTCAGGGCAAAATATCAAAATGAGAGCAAGAGAGATTACGCCAAAAAGATCACCGGTGAGTACTGTATCGGTTCCACATTAAAGCATCCCAACATTATCGAAACAGTTGAAATTTGCTATGAAAACGAGCGTATCTTGCAAGTCATGGAGTACTGCGACTATGATTTGTTCGCTATTGTCATGTCCAATCAGATGTCCAGAGAAGAAATCAACTGTTGTTTCAAGCAAATTTTGTCAGGAGTTAATTACTTTCATTCCATGGGTCTTGCTCACAGAGATTTGAAGTTGGATAACTGTGTTATTGACTCTCGTGGTATCGTTAAAATCATTGATTTCGGTTCTGCTGTTGTATTTTCTTATCCATTTACTAAAACATTGATTGAATCACTGGGAGTTGTTGGTTCTGATCCTTACCTTGCCCCAGAGGTTTGTGTGTTCAACAAGTACGACCCAAGACCTGTGGATGTGTGGTCTGTTGCAATAATATACTGCTGCATGATGCTCAAGAAGTTTCCTTGGAAGGTTCCTAAGTTGATTGATAACAGTTTCAAGTTGTTTGCTACTCGCAACGACGGCATTCCCCTTAATGAGACACTTCTTCAAACTAAAGAGCAGAGAGCCGAAGCGGCTGGAACTGATTTCAGCAATGAAATCATCAATGAGACAATCGAAGTGGAAGCTCCTGCAAATGGAACAATTGAAGGAAGCGCACACACTTCCAACGAGATCGGCGCAGGCAGATTGTTACTTGCATTGCCAGAGGACTGTCGTCCATTGATTGGGCGAATGGTTGACTTGGCCCCTGCCTGCCGTATTTCTGTCGAAGAGTGTTTCGAGGATGAGTGGTTGAAATCCGTGAACATGTGTTCAGTTGAGGAACGCATCAATTCTGACGGAAGCGTTGAATACCAGGTGTTCAAGTGTGACGACCATGAGCACACCACCGTGGACCAGTCTAAGGCTCACATCGCCGCCTTTGACAAGAAGAAAAAGTGATGTGTGTAATCGTAATCTATATCTGAATTCATATAAGTCGTGAAAATGTAAATACATTGTTACATCAACGGAAACCCCATAATATAAGTCTCGGATATCTGTCCATTCTCTATATACATGGTCTATACTACATTAATAGCTCACCTATGGCACCACCTCCACGCCCACGGCCTCAGCAGTCAGAATGACAGCTCCGCAAATGGCCTTCAAGTCGACATTCTTATGTCTATCATCTGTCTTTTTGATCTTAGCAATCTCATACACATGTTTCAAGGAAATCTTTCCCACAATATTATGGGTAGCCTTGTCACTTCCTTTAGACACGTTGGCTGCCTTCATTATAAGCCATGACGTAGGGGGAGACTTCATCTCGAATGTGAAAGATCTATCGGGCTTTACAGTCAACAAAACTGGGATAGGAGTGCCAGGTTGGAAATGGGCAGTTCTTGCGTTGAATTCTTTGCAGAAATCGATGGCTTTCACACCCTTAGAACCCAAGGCTGGACCAACAGGAGGAGCAGGTGCTGCCTGGCCAGCTCCCACGATCAACTTAACCAAGACGTTTTTGGTAGACATGGTTGGTGGTCGGTAAAACTGTGAGTTGGAATTTGTAGAAAATTTTGAGGATGTACGGGTGCAAGTGGAGAGAATGAGTGGGTGGTAATTTTGGAGAAGAAAGGTTCAGAGACTGAATTGAGTTCTGTTATTGTAGAACTTTTTTTTTGTTTCCAATTATCTTTCGTTTGGTTACATTGTTCTACTTTTATTTTTTTTTATTTTTTGTTTCTTAAACGTTCTGTTTCGTTTATCTCGACATCTTTCCACTTCATAATGATCTACTCGCAATGATAATGACAATGACAATATTAAACAGTGTATAACTAAGTAGGATGCAGATTAATGGCAACGCCATTCAATTCAAATGACAAGTTTTCAGATTAGTGCTCTTTTCTTAAGCAGATTGCAATGGAATCTCCAATTCGATATCCAAAGCTCGTCTTTTCGGGGTGTTCTCCTTGTAGGATTCCAAACCACCCTAGATTTCCTCAGTAAATCGCAGCCGCGAATTGTTACTATGATCTTCACCTTGATTTTGCCATAAATGGTTGGGTTGTCGGTTGAAGAATAGCTCGTCTTCCAGCTCGAATTCAGAAGATCGATCATGTTCGGTTTCGCTTGACAAATTGTGCAGTTGATCTTCGGGAACAATTTCGCTCGGATATTGGAAAACATTGTCCTTACTCTCTTCTGCTGCACCTTCATGCATGGTGGACATCGGGTTGTAAACGGAATTCAACCGGGACTGCTGCTTCACACTTCCAGTACTGGAGTTTTGTCCTCCGCTATTCATACCAGTGTTGGTACCACTACTACGGAATACCGAATCGAGGTTGTTACTGTTGGACACTCCACGGTATTCAAAGTCCTCATCAGTATCCTGGGGGTAGCCAGCACCAGCTGGGGCGACAGCAGGCTGGCCCTCCAAGTCTCTGTAACCAGTAAGAGGACCGGAGGTGCTCGTTGCCTTAGAGCCAAAGATCTTGCGGAAGCCACCACCGAGCTTCTCGTTCAGGTCGGCTGTCGAATCATCCGCAAAATCTGGCAGCTGGTTGGTGACCTTACTTCTCCGTTTTTTCATGAAGAGGAAGAACACCACGAGCGATCCAATCAAGATGGTTCCTCCAATGGAGCCCACCAAACCTCCAATCAACTTAGCATTTCTGTCGGATCCCCCAGAGTTGCTGCTGCTGTTACCAGACAGAGCAGCGGTGGGCACCGTAATTAATGTGGTAATGGTGGTGTCGGGCAAGACGCTGATAGTGGATACTATCTGGTCCATAGACGATGTGGACGGTTCGCTGGTGATGATGGCAGATGTGGAGGAGGTCAGCAGCCTTGAGGTAGTGGAAGTGGAGGAACTGGAGGAGGAGGTTGTGGATGATGGAATCGATGAAGACGACGACGAACTGCTTGACGAGGTCAGTGTAGATGATTCCAGCGAGGTGGTCAGTATTTCCGACAGTGTGCTGGGAGTGTCAGTAGACAGCAGAGTCTCAAAGAAGGACGACGAAGAAGTCAACGACGATGATGTCTCAGAAGAGGAGGGCACTTCTGAGGATGAAAGCAGCGAAGATGACTCTGTTGAGGATGTGCTGGAGAAGTCAGATGAGGTCAGTGAAATCAGAGACGACTCCAGCGATGATGGGGCTTCCAGTGACGATGATGAGGATGATGACGAAGATGACGGCAAAGATGACGACGAAGATTGAGGCAAAGATGACAAAGAAGGTAACGTCGATGAAGACGACGTAGTCTCTGAAGAGGTCGACGAAGGAGTCAGCAGCGACGATGATGTGGTCTCTGAAGAAGTGCTAGGCAAGGTTGATGAGGAGGTGTCGGTGGATGTCAACGAGGTCAGCAGATCAGTGGACGACGTCGGAGCAGACGCATCCAACAGCAGGGTAGTTGGCAGCGACATGACCAGCAGCAGCGAGATAGACGTTGGAGGAAAAGAGTCTGAAGTAGACGGTGAAACGGAGGGAGTCTCAAAGGACATGGAGGATGTGTGCAGGGAGGAAGTAGCCGGAGACAGAATGCTTGACGACGACAGTGACAGAGAAAACAGCAGCGATTCGGGAAAAGTCGAGGACGTGGTGACAATCAGAGACAGAGGAGATGACGAGGTAATAAATGATGTGGAGTTTTCTCCAGTAGCAGTGTCTCGTCTAAAAATAGGAAACATCATGGTGTGCATGGAACTTGAGTGATGCGAAGGGCCGAAGCCTAGTGAAATAACTGAAGAAAGCAGGTGATGAGATCAACCCACACGCAATAGTGCCACAATAGTTGAACTTATCTCGAGAAGTCTCAAGTTAACAGTGAGGTGAATTTCCCAGAGCTGGGCAATAGAAAACTTTCGGGAAACTGGCAGATATATGGAAAGGTGGGCAGGCATCAATTTGGGGCCAGGAACAGGATTTTCTCCAGATGCGCACCAGGTTTGGCCGAGAAAGAATAATGGGCAACTCTGGTAAATGAGACCAAGGGAAATCCTGACTTGGAAATGGCCAGGTGAGATAATCGAGGTTGTAGAAAAGAAGGTGGAACTGAACCTAGATGAATTTCTGTCTATCTGTGTTGGTGCCAGATGTTCCCATTAAAAGAGGCTTTCTTCTCAGGTTGCTAGGGTGATTGTCGGATCACTACGAGCAGGTCAAAGGAGGCAAATTACTTGCATGGTGCAGGAGACTGTTGCTGGGCTCGACATTCGGCGAAGGAGTTGAGATATAATTTGCAATCAAATTCGCAGTCATTGGGTTTTCATTGGGATTCGATTGTTGGGTTGGGATTCTGGGGCTGATGTGATGATTTCCATAAGTTGAATTTTTGGCTGATATGGCTGTACATTCTTGTTGTGGACGAACATTTCTGTCTATGGACCTGCCAGGGGTCGCACATTTCAGAGGGCTTGGCCTGTATGGCATCACCATTAACGTTCGGTGCAGTACAAACTTAATCAGAGGTTATTGACCCATGGTGTGGGCCGGTTGAAGTGGGGGTCGCTTTTTGGCCAATGGTGGCACCAGTCAAGATTTTAGAAATTGGCCGGTCAAGTAGGCCAACTTGTACTTGTATGCCTCTGGCCCAGATCTTATCTTTGACGCTGGTTATCCGGTAATGTATCTGGCTAAAACTGTATGTCTCACCCCCCTGGCATCATACAATATTCGCTGCATCAATGCTCGTAATTTCATCAAAACAACAAGATACTATTTGTAGAAATGCTTGTTGTTGGAGGCACCCACTGACACATGCCCCATAACAATATCCTTAGCCGCTGATATCCACGGCCCTGTCGTGCATTTCAAGACTGTTCTTCTGCTCTATGCCTTCTGACTCTCCGACCACTTATTGAAGATCGAAATCTTCATTTTCTCTGTGAAAATTTGTGAGAATTGTAATGAAATATCCTCCAAAGTCTAATATCTCCTCTTTCTCATATTCTAACTATTCTGAACGGCTTGGAACCCTTTTCCACTCACCACCCCCATCCAATCGCCAGCATTGCGCCGCCAGCAAACATGGTTGACCTCTAAATCTTCCAGGTATGCCAACACTGGAGTATCAACAACACAGGCAACCTCGCCACCACGGGTCTTGCGCCCACTACAGTCCCAAACTAACGCCTGGCAATCGTCTCCTCCAGTAAGAAGATTGTTGGAGTTGGGGTGCCATTCAATGTGGTTGATGGCTGCACTAGACATGCCGCCAAACAGCCCATCAAGTGTCATTACGGGCATTCCAGGCATGCGCATGTCGATAATGAGCACCTGATTCAGATTGACTCCAATTGTGGACAAGTAGTTCTGGTCAATGTTCGACGTCAGAAGCTTCAACAACGCTTGCAGATTATAGTGCGCTGGCGCCACTCCTGGAATAGGTACCGCAGGCAGCGTAGGCTCGTAGATGATGGTAGAATGTTCTAATGATCTCAAGTCAAACACTCGCATGCTTCCGTCATTGCTAACACTAGCAAACACGTTGGTGGACTGGTGGATAAACTTGACGTCAAACACCTCTGAGTCATGGGCAATCAATTGCGTCTTGACCTGTGCCGTATTCTCCTTGTCTCTGCCCAAAGAATGACTCCGGTTCAAGTCCCACACCGTACATGTAGTGTCTACTGACAGCGTGATTAGAATGCTGGAGTCCGTAGTATTCCAATCAAAAGAAGTCACTGGTGGGAATGTATTGATGTCGCGTGAATCCAGTGTACTGTTGGCTGTGGAATTGTTGGCCAAAAGATGTGTTTGAACGATGGTCGGTTCGGGCGAATATTCCACTTTATATAAGCGCAACACCTCAGACGATGCCGCCAACCGCTCCCCGGGGCCTCCATTAAGAATCTGTGGATCCCACTGCAAATTCGTAACCGGGTAGTCGACGGTAATTTCGGCCACTTTGTGGAAGTCGAACTCTCGAGAGAATGCCGGCAGCGACTCCTTCGGCGTGCTCAACTCATCAGAGCTGTTGCTGCTTTGCGCTGAAACGGGAGACTCCACTGAATTGGGCCTATCCTGACTCGGTATGTCGGTGTTTTCGTCGTCTTCTCGACGCCGAAAGCTCTGGCCGTGAACAACCAGAATTCGATTCTGAAATCCTTCCCGGAACGAACTGAGGGCCACCCAGTCGCTGTTACCCAGAGTCACCCAATCCGCTCCATAAAGTGGATACTGTGACGCATAGTACGAGCTCCGGTTGTCTGTCTGGTTGGGGTAATTCTCCTGCTTGTCCAGAGGATAGGCATTGTAGGGAAACCGCTGTGTCTGAGGCGACGTTTGTGGATACAATCCTTGATAGTTGTTATATGACAGGATGCCTGAAACAGACGAATGTTTTGCTCTAAGGTTATGCCAGTCCATGGCAGCCTATGTATAGTTTGGGGAAGAATGAAGTCCGATTCTATGGTTAGGTTTATGTTGCGGGTCGTGTGGGGATCAATAATTCTAGTGAATTGGCTGAATCAGGGCAATTGGCAGGGAATTTAAAAAAATTAGACTGAATTCTTCTAGTATTTATCTCATTTAAATTATATCACTATTATATGTTTCACTTTTGCTCTTTTATAGATGTGAAATTTCATCAGATTATGTTTAATTCCGCGCACGTGACATCACGAGAGGCTGACACATTCCTACAAAGACGACCAACATTCAGGTTAGAAATCAGCCATACAAACATATTCTACTTGCCAAATGTCATCTGCATATTAATATCCATTACATTTGTTCCCCTGACTACTCTAATCTTACAAGATCTTCTCCGTTATCCATTCTTTATTGTCGCAAGCCTATTGTTCACACCCATGCAGGCTTATCAATGGCTGCTAATTAGTATAATACATGGGCAAATATAGAATCACCTATTCAGCAAGATCCTCCACGGATGGACAAGTGCAAATCAAGTTCAAATCTCCGTATGTGTCGTCCAAACGGGCGACCGTTGGCCAGCACTTGGCCGTTTTCAAGTATGGAAGTGGGTATGCTGCTTGTTCTCTGGTGTATCCACGAGCATCCCATTCCTCTTGAGGTGTAGACACAATATCAGCAAGAGAGTGTGGAGCATTCTTCAAAACGAGTCCAAGGGGTTCACCCTTGGCGTATGCATCGATTTCAGCACGGATCGACAACATGGCCTGAACAAAACGGTCCAACTCATACAAGTTCTCCGATTCAGTAGGTTCGATCATCAAGGTTCCACCCACTGGGAAAGACATGGTGGGTCCATGGAATCCGTAGTCCTGCAAACGCTTGGCCACATCGATGTTCTCAATGCCGATGTTCTTGAACTCACGCAAGTCAATAATGAACTCGTGAGCGCAGTGCTTGATGCCTTCCTTGGCAGAAGCCGAGTGATCAACGAACATGATCTTATACGAGTCCTTCAAACGATCCAACATGTAGTTGGCGTTCAACATGGCAAGGGCCGAAGCATATGGCAATCCTTCGGCTCCAAGCATCTTGATATACGAGTATGACACTGGAATGACGGCAGCAGATCCAAATGGTGCCGAGTTGACGGCCTTGATGGATTCGGCAGTGGCGTGTGGAGTAGCCACGAATTGGTGGGAAGGCAAAAATGGAACCAAGTGCTCAGCAACACACACTGGTCCCTGACCTGGACCTCCTCCTCCGTGGGACAATGCAAAAGTCTTGTGGATGTTCAAGTGACAGACATCAGCACCCAAATCTCCAGGAGAAGTCAAACCAACCTGGGCATTCATGTTAGCACCATCCAAGTACACCAATCCACCGTGAGAGTGGACAGTGTCGATGGCTTGGCGCACACCTGGCTCGAACAATCCGTAAGTGGATGGGTAGGTAATCATGATGGCACAGAGGTTGTCCTTGTACTGCTCAGCCTTGGCCTGCAAGTCAACCAAGTCAATCAGACCATTCTCCAAACACTTGACGGCCACAACCTTGAGGCCACACATGGCAGCACTGGCTGGGTTTGTTCCATGGGCAGACACAGGAATTAAGCAGATGTTTCTCTGCTCGTACTCACCACGGGACTTGAAGTACTGACGAATAAGCGACAATCCAGTGTATTCACCCTGGGCACCAGAGTTAGGCATAAGCGTGGTGGCTGCGAAACCGGTGATGGTGTTTAAGTCGTGCTCGAAACCTTCGACCAACTCCTTGTAACCCAAGGCTTGGTCGGTAGGAGCAAATGGATGGATCTGAGAAAAACCTGGCATCGACAATGACTGCATTTCGACGGTAGCGTTCAACTTCATGGTACATGAACCCAATGGAATCATGGAGTTTGCCAACGATAAGTCCTTGCTCTGTAACAAGTGCAAGTATCTCAACATAGCGGTTTCGGAGTGATGAACGTTGAACACTTCGTGCGTCAAGATTTCGTCAGTTCTGGCAATTTCAGCAGGAATCTCGGGAAGGTCAGCAGGCAAAGAGGCTGGAGAACCAGTGAAGAGCTCGATCAAGTTCTCCAAGTCAGTCTGAGTCACGGTCTCATCAAAGGAAATGCTGACGGTGGACTCATCCACCTTGAACAAGTTGATGTTGTATTTTTCTAAAGCCTTGGCCAAAACTTCATCTGCAGAGGTTCCAGACAACTCCACAGTCAAGGTATCGAACCAGGCGTCGTTCGTGACCTTGTGCGAAGAGCTCTGGGAAATGCTATTGGCGAGAACAGTGGTGAAACCGTAAACACGAGAAGCAATGTTTCTCAAGCCGTGAGGACCGTGGTACACGGCATACATAGCAGCGATGTTGGCCAACAATGCCTGGGCCGTGCAAATGTTGGAGGTGGCTTTCTCACGCTTGATGTGCTGTTCACGGGTTTGCAATGCCAAACGCAATGCTGGCTTGCCCAATCTGTCCTTGGACACACCCACGATTCTGCCAGGAATCTTACGGGAAAACTTGTCGGAGGTAGCAAAGAAGGCAGCATGAGGACCACCGTAACCGAATGGAACACCAAATCTCTGAGAGCTTCCCAAAGCAATATCGGCACCAAACTCCGAAGGAGGCTTCAAGACCGTCAAGGCAAGAAGATCGGTGGCCATGGCGAAGAGACCTTTGCTCTTCTGGTGGATAATCTTTCCAACCTCGGAGAAATTGTGAAGAGATCCATCAGTGGCTGGATATTGAACCAATGCACCACAGACATCGCTGGCAATGGCCTCTAATTCGGCAACACCTTCAGCCGTAGACAATGGGAGCTTCACGATCTCTACCTTGATGTTACCAGCTCTAGAAAGAAGAACATCGATGGTCTGTGGGTGCAAGTTGGAGTCCACCACATACTTCTTCTTCTTGTTACGTGAGTGGTGGAAAGACATAGACATGGCCTCGGCAGCAGCGGTACCCTCATCCAAGAGAGAAGCATTGGCCATAGGCAATCCTGTTAATGACAGAACCATGGTCTGGTAGTTGAGTAAGGACTCCAAACGACCCTGTGAGATCTCGGGCTGGTATGGAGTGTATGATGTATACCATTCAGGCGACTCCAACAAGTTTCTCTGGATCACTGGTGGAAGCATAGTACCGTAATAGCCTTTACCGATGAAGGACTTGACAATCTTGTTCTTGCCAGCCAAATCGTGCAAGTGTTCCAACATCTGCAGCTCAGTAAAACCGTTGGAAGGTTCAACTTTCAAAGCACGTTTGACTAACACATGTGGAGGAATTGTGGCAGCAAGAAACTCGTCCATGTCGTTATATCCAACGGTCTTAAGCATGTGCTGAACCTCCTCTGGATTTGGACCAAAATGACGTCTGGAAAACGTGTCGAGACCGGCGTATGTGACTTTTTCCTTGGAAGGATTGAAAACTTTCTGGTAGTTGGCGCTCAGAGTATCGGCCTGAGTAGAAACGTTGGTTGCCAAAAGTCTCATCGATAATGGCTGCGATAACGATCTGGAGACAGAAGGAACGAATCTGGAGGCTCTAACAGCGCGAGATGCGCGAACCAAAGACCGGGCCTGGAACATAAGTGAATCGGCGAGTTATTTGGGGGGTTTAAAATCAAAGAGAAAATCCTGGGAACGTTGGATACCTGGCGATATTTAAACCGGGGAGATGGAGAACCGAGTCAGTGGGATGCACATGGCCACACGATCGCTAAATGACTCCGATTGTTGTGCAGGTTGACTCGGTTGTTTTTTTTTTTTTTTTTCTCACATGACTCTGATAGCTAATAGATTTGCTGGAGACTCCGAATAGGGGTAGAGACTACGTAGGTGAATGGATGGTTGATGAGGTTCGGATTACGTGTTGATGGAAAAAAAAAAAAACTTTGAAAGCTCTCATGAAAATTTAAAGAGTTTGGGAACTTCACTTTAATCTATGCTCTGTTATCTAGATATCTCTGGTCAGTGCACGACATCTTCCTAAGGTCTGCAACGTTCCCTAAAACGGCTCCAATTTTGAGGAACTCGCCCTACTGTCTAGATCTCTACACCGGATTCAAACCAAAAATATACGTAAAATTCAATAATAGTATATATCAGCTTACTTCTTGGCAGCCTTCTGAGCAGCCTTGGTGACCTTACCGGCCTTGTCAGACTTCTCAACAGCCTTGATGACACCGACAGCAACAGTCTGTCTCATGTCTCTGACGGCAAATCTACCCAATGGTGGGTAGTCAGTGAAAGCCTCAACACACATTGGCTTGGTTGGGACCATCTTGACGATAGCAGCGTCACCGGACTTGACGAACTTTGGAGAGTCCTCCAACTTCTTACCGGATCTTCTGTCAATCTTCTCAATCAAGGTGTCGAACTTACAAGCAATGTGGGCAGTGTGACAGTCCAAAACTGGAGAGTAACCAGAGGAGATCTGACCTGGGTGGTTCAAGACAATAACCTGGGCAGTGAAGGACTCAGCACCCTTTGGTGGGTCGTTCTTGGAGTCACCACAGACGTTACCTCTTCTGATTTCCTTAACAGAGACGTTCTTGACGTTGAAACCAACGTTGTCACCTGGGACACCCTCAGCCAACTGCTCGTGGTGCATCTCCACGGACTTGACTTCAGTGGTAACACCAGCTGGAGCGAAGGTAACGACCATACCGGCCTTGATGACACCGGTCTCGACTCTACCGACTGGCACCGTACCGATACCACCGATCTTGTAGACATCCTGCAATGGCAATCTCAATGGCTTGTCAGTTGGTCTCGATGGTGGCTCAATAGCGTCAATGGCCTCCAACAAGGTCTTACCGGTGACCTTACCAGACTTGGTCTCCTTCTCCCAACCCTTGTACCATGGGCAGTTAGAAGATGGCTCAATCATGTTGTCACCGTTCCAACCAGAGATTGGGACGAAAGGAACGTTCTTAGGGTTGTAACCAACCTTCTTGACGAAGTTAGAGGTTTCCTTGACAATCTCCTCGAATCTGGACTGGTCCCACTTGACGGAGTCCATCTTGTTGATAGCAACAATCAATTGTCTAACACCCAAGGTGAAAGCCAACAAAGCGTGCTCTCTGGTCTGACCATCCTTAGAGATACCAGCCTCGAACTCACCAACACCACCAGCGATAATCAAAATAGCACAGTCAGCCTGGGAAGTACCAGTGATCATGTTCTTGATGAAATCTCTGTGACCTGGAGCGTCAATGACGGTAACGTGGTACTTTGGAGTCTCGAACTTCCACAAAGCGATATCGATAGTGATACCTCTCTCTCTCTCAGCCTTCAACTTGTCCAAAACCCAAGCGTACTTGAAAGAACCCTTACCCAACTCGGCGGCTTCCTTCTCGAACTTCTCGATAGTTCTCTTGTCAATACCACCACACTTGTAAATCAAGTGACCGGTGGTGGTAGACTTACCGGAATCGACGTGACCGACGACGACGACGTTAACGTGAGCTTTCTCCTTACCCATTGTGAATGATTGATGAAAAAAAGATTTCCGAAGGGGCAAAAAAAATTTTTTTGGCGAGCCTGACCTTTATATGGGGAACATTTTTTTTTTTTCCTCTCTGTTGGCGCGCAACGCCGGGTAACCCCAGAGATGAGATGGCTATGCTGACATATACGCTTAAAGTGAACCCATTTACTTAGGAAACTTTGCGAAGCAACATGGGCAATTTCACTGCAGCTAGTGAGATTTTTTTCCTGCCAGATGATTGATAGGGCTACCAAAAATGAATCAAAGGAGAAAATTGGGAAGGTTGGGGTATTTGGGGAATTTGGAGAGTTTTCAAAACTTTTCAAACTTCGGGTATTAAAGTAAGTTCTGCATTTTTTAAATTTTTTTTTGTTTTTGCCGCTTAACCAATGATCAGTCCATTTTCATTTTACTCCTTTACCGTTGCTTCGGTGATATTAATTGGGGACTGTTTTGGCTGCCGTCCAAATAGGGATAAGATGATAATTTTCGATCGGTAGATTTTCTCGTCACGTGGTGTACAATCACGTGTATATTTCATTATCTGGGCCCTGCCCTTCCTTCCCTAAATTCGCTTTCTCATATCCATATTGAAGCTCAAATCTTTCTCTTCTTCTGCTTTTTCTTCGTTTCATCGCCACTTTCCTTCCTCATTTGTTAATACTTTCGCGACCTTACTAGTAGTCCGCCTGTGCCATTGTGCAGGCGATAACCACCTTAAGCGTCACTATTTATTGCTATTTAACAGTAGAACTTCCTGTTCAATTATCGCTTCAACTATTCGCTGGTAAATACATTGTCGGATTTGCCTGTCTGATAGGACTTGCGGAACATCTCTTGGTTAATCAGTGCCATGGGCGTAGATGGCGAGCTGGAGGGACCGCCGACTACTGCATGTGCAGAGGCTGCATCCAACGATGACCGGGTGGTCAGCGTAGACGATCTTCTTCTATTGTTTCTTGCAGTTTGAGGATCGATCTTGATTCCAGACTTGTGAGCAGCGAAGAGCCCAAGAATGTCGGTCAAGGTCACAACTCCTATGAGTTTGCCGGGCCGGCCACTATCCTGGGACACTGTAGTTGCTGCAGCTGCAGAGGCTGCGGCTTCAGCTGAAGAAAGCGCAGTTTCAATAGTTGATGTGTTTACTGCACCAGAAGTAGAAGATGTCGACGAAAAATGCGAAGAACCTCTTGATTCCACAATCCATAATCTATGCGATTGAGTAGCAACTAATTTAGCAATCACCCTGCCCAATGATGTTTGCTGGTTGACGTGGAAGATGGGGAATTGGTCCTGGCCCTTCTCAATGCCCTTCTGCGATAAGTTGTAGGAGATAAAAGTAGTAACCGGCTTAAACAACAAGTGCGAGTTCTTTGTAGACGAGACATTCTTGACATCGACGATGGAGATGTTTCCCACCAATTGCTTGTTTTTGTCGATGACTGCTAGTGATGAGACATTCTCATTGAACATCTTCTGCAAAGCTTCAATCAATGGTTGATCACCCTGAATTGTGATTGGGTTGGTCGAGCCGATCTTCAAGTCCTGCAAAGAAGTGTTCCAGAGAAACTCGAGGGATGGAAAGCGTCTTGCGTTTTCCCAGAAGAACTTGATGGCTCTTCTTTGGGAGAGTATACCAGTGATTTTGTTCTGATTGTCAATAATTGCCACTCTGTGTGCACCATTTCCAAATGCCTCTACGGCCTTGAGCAAAGTCTCGGACTCTTTGAATTTTAAAAATGGATTCTTTGGATGCAACTTGACAATGAAATCGACTGGTACCTCCTCACCTTTCTTAGCCTTGTTGATGAGGGATACAAGCTTGTCGTGCTTCTGTTGCATTGACAATTCTGCGCCATTGTCATCGGCAATTTCGTTGATCGACAAGGCGTTGAAGTTGATTTTGTTCATGATCAACAAAAGGTATGTGTTCAAGTCAGAATAGTCAAAAGACAAGCAATTGGACAAGTCGTAGTTTGTCTTGGACAATGCCACGGGTAACGAGGTCAAGTCATGGGAAATCAAGGTCTCGAATGCCTTCTGAACTGAGTACGACGAGTTGATCGCGATGAGTTTGTTGGACTCAGTCAAGTCTGCCAACAAAATATCGTTCCAGTCCGACGCCATCATAGATTGTTGGAACAAACTGGAGGACTTCGAAGACACTGAGGTGTTTCTAGACAAGGAAAAGTCATCGCTGGGGTTATGATGGTGGTCGGCGGGTAAAGGTGGCGGCGACGACAACATCTCGACAATTGATGGCTTTCTGGACACAGACAGGCCATGGTGCACGTGCAACTGTGCCTGATTGGCCATGGGCGAGTGTGGAGACCTCAGGAATGAAGGATTATGGGACATGGAATCAGTATGAAGATTGAAAAAGATTGGCTAGATACCTTTCTGGAGAGTCGGGTGAATGGAGCTTTATGGCTCAATGCGGTAATCGAAACGTTGCAGGGGGGTAGTTTAAAAGGCCTGCGGCAGCGGTTTGGGATTTCAAAAGTAGAATTGACGACAAAACTACCAGGAAAAAGATAAGTAAGTGTTTCCCCAAACATTGCGAGAGGAGCTCCTTTCAGTGACCGGCATGTCTGCAGGATATGGGGTGAATTCTTTAGTGAGGTGTACGGATGTAAGTATGAATTGGAAGAAACGTAGAAAGGTGCCATAAAAAAGGTGAGGAAAAGAGGTAGATAAAGTGAGTAAGAAGAGTGGGAGAAAAAAAAAAGGCGAATAGAAACTAAAGATAAATGAAGGGGTAGTTTTGTTGATACTAATAGGTTTTGGCAGGTGTATGGGTGTGAAGCCAGCCGTGATTCGCCGATCACATGATCTAACCTGGGGTACATGGACAATCCAAAAAGGACGAGAGTTCATTGGATAAGAGAGAACAAAGAAAAGGGGCGGGATTCATCTTGATAAGTAGATTAAGGGAGAAACTAGATATGGTAAAATGGAACGTGTAACAAATTTCAATGATTGCGATGTGTTGGTGATGGTGAAGTGACGTGGTAGGGAGATCTATAGGACGGTAGATGTACGACTAGTGTCGATCTTTAGCGGGGCTGTGGAATGAAAAAGTGATGAAGGATTGTATAATAGGCGAGGTGAAGTTAAGTTGAAAAGATCGTATTTCAAATTTGAGTTTGTAGAGGTTCGAGGTTTGGATGGCATAGTGCTAGTTGAATATGGCACATGGCGTTCTAATTAGGGTATCTGGCGTTCTAATTATGGGTGACTACTCGATCAAAGGTACTAACAATTGATTATGGTAAAGTCTTCTAGGTTACATTCTTGTGTCCATTGATGACTAACTATGGTATCTATGGTGGTATCTATGATATTTAGGGCATTTTTAGTTTTCATGGATAAGATTATAGCATTTGCTGGGTACTCAACTTCAGTATTCCAAGGACTGTCTCTGCCTTCTTACTCTCTGCTAAATGATAGTATGGCTGTGCTAAAATAGTAATCAGGAAGATATGAAATCCATGAAGGCTAGCAACTCGCCCCTACTTCTTTTGCAAATTGTAGATCTTTTCTGGAAAGATTTCAATGACATGAAGATTGCAGGGCAAGATAACTAAGATCAAACCTCTGAATTGGGCTCAAAGGTAGACATGGAAGAGAAGGCAATGGTATAAAGACCAGCTTTAACAAAATATAAATCTAATGGTGTCAACAGACGGTAGTTACTAACTGTTCGACTATATGGTATCAATTGTCTTAATAGCCTCCACCTTCGAAAGTGTGGATACAGCAATACAGAAATGAATGACTTTCAACATAACTAAGAATGTATCTCGACAAGGATATTGAAATACATTAACTTAGATTAGGAAGTACTTATAGTGTAACAAGATTACTATGGTGCACTATGGTGAAAGTGTACCATTTATTATGGTGGTCTAATCCCATGGTTCCATAGTGCTCCAGACCATTCTCTTCGGAATTACTATAGAGATCGGTGATACGGACAATATAACTAGAGACCTACCCGCAGCTCATAGAATGGAATTCTATGGAATTCTAGATGACTGATCCTGAATCTACTGGATAAAAATTCATGTACCCTTCCATGACTACTATGACCTACCGTAACCTCATGTACCATAACGTGACCTCTTGTGCCCGCCATTATCTTTGATACAATCCTGAATATCCACCAAAGTGCTTGCTCTATCATACTCCTTGACATACACTTAATTAATTACCAAACCTTCAGCCTCACATTATTACCCCGGTACTGTATTCATGTCCTCAAAACCTACACTAAACCTTATTGTTGGAGGAAATTATCTCCGGATTGCTCCTAGATATAATTAACTCCATATCCCATGTGCCCTACTCCGGCCGTTGCATGGCAATGATCGACATTGTGAGGATCCTTCCATGACAATTGTATTTTGTAGCCGTTTCATCTTCTCACACCTCCATAAACATTCTATCAACACTCAATCAACCCATTTTGTCCACTGAAAGAAAAATTCTGGCCGCCATTGATGAGTTTATGGTTAGAGTATCTCCTTATCTGTTCGTGTCCCGTATAGCAACGGGAGCCCAATCCTGTATGGGGCTTATCGATGAGTTCCTTTCTTCCGGCTACCACTTAAACTTTCTTTTTAAACCTCGGCTTCCGTTAATGGCAATTTTACTAGTTAGACTTAGATTCTTGACAATAAACTCAACAATTCCAGATCCCATATCAAGAAATAAGAAGTTCACAATGAATACCTTCATCGCCATAATTCATGGTAATTGAGTTAAACAAAAAATGATTAAGTAAAAAAAATCACTTCAATCCGTCCCATCAATTGTCCCATTTTTTCTTCGTCGGAGACTGTCTCCCAGGCGTAAAGATTTTTCCTGTCATTTCTTTAAATGTCTCCTAACTCGCTATTCCGCCCTGCCGGACTTCAACGTCTACACAAAAGTCCGAGCCAAAAAAAAAAAAATGAAAAATAACTCCCTTAAACAATCCAACAATTGTGAATGGTCCAATTCTAACCATCGTATCTTGCCGCCAACCGTCCAAATTGTGCCATTTTCCTCACCGTTTGCACCCAATTACTCGCATGGCCTGACAAGGTCTTGATCTCATGAGGCTAAGTATTGAATCGCAGGACCGGACCCAACAATTGTCATGCAGGACCGAGCCCAATTGCTTTTTCCCACACCTGTGATTGTCACCCTATATAAGACGCCACTGGCGCCCCCTGATTGTAACTTCAGAATTAATTGGTAATTGCATCTGACGCCTTAGTCGCCACAAAACTTTTACCGTTCAATCTCACTCACCACTTCCGCTCAGGACAATTTACTGTTTGAGCCCAACCCAATTTTTTTTTCCGGCCTGTATACCACTGGTTATATATCAAGCAGGCATTTTCCAGTCTTTTTCAATCATTAACCCAATGAGTGCCGACACTTTGGACACGGTCGATTTGACCTCGCTTAATGCGCTTGCCGCAGGTGCCAATAAGAAAAACCCCAGAATTGTGGCTGCCGGTTTGGGTGGCCGTTTGATGGGTACAAAATCTTTGGTGGACGTCACTGCTGAGCAGATGGCCAAGGACTCCGAAACCTTCTACGAGAAGGATGAGAGAGAACGTCTTAAGTATTCCAAGACTATGCACATTTCCGAGAAGCCTTGGACCCTTTCAAACTGGCACGAGCATGTGAACTGGTTGAACTTCATTCTTGTGGTTGCCATTCCAGTCTTTGGTGCCTACTGCGGCATCACCAACCCTCCACAGCTCAAAACTTTGATTCTTGGTGTGGTGATGTACGTGTTCTCCGGTGTTTCCATCACCGCCGGTTACCACAGACTTTACGCTCACAAGTCTTATGATGCGCACTGGCTTCCAAGATTGTTCTTCGCTTTCTTCGGTGCTGGTGCTGTTCAGGGTTCAATCAAGTGGTGGGGTCACTCTCACAGAGTCCACCACAGATTCACCGATACCAACAGAGACCCATACGATGCTAGACAAGGTTTCTGGTTTTCCCACATGGGATGGATGTTGACCAAGGCCAACCCAAAGAACAGAGCTAGAGCTGACATTTCTGACTTGACTGCTGACCCAATCGTGGTTTTCCAGCACCGTCACTACTTGGTTCTCATGATTTTGGCTGCTGTCGTTGTTCCAACTCTTATTGCCGGACTCGGATGGGGTGACTACTGGGGAGGTTTCGTCTACGCTGGTATTTTGAAGTACTCGTTCATCCAGCAAGCAACTTTCTGTGTCAACTCGTTGGCCCACTGGATCGGTGTCCAGCCATTTGACGACAGAAGAACTCCAAGAGACCACGTTTTGACTGCCTTTGTTACTTTCGGTGAGGGTTACCACAACTTCCACCACGAGTTCCCTTCGGACTACAGAAACGCTTTGAAGTGGTACCAATACGACCCAACCAAGGTGTGCATCTGGGCCATGTCCAAGGTTGGATTGGCTTGGAACTTGAAGACTTTCTCTCAGAATGCCATCGAGCAGGGTTTGTACCAGCAGCAACAGAAGAAATTGAACCGTATGAAGCAGCAGTTGAACTGGGGTACTCCAGTCAGCGAGTTGCCAGTCTGGGACAAGGAGCACTTCAACAAGATTGCCAAGCAAGAGGGTCTTTTGATCATCTCTGGTATTGTTCACAACGTCAAGAGCTTCATCAAGGAGCACCCTGGTGGACAAGCATTGGTGAGAGCTTCTTTGGGCAAGGATGCCACGAAGGCTTTCAACGGTCACGTGTACGCCCACTCTAATGCTGCCCACAACTTGTTGGCCACTATGAGAGTCGCAGTGATCAAGGATAGCGAGGTGAATGGAGACACTTTCAACTTGCAGGAGGAGATGTTGTCGAAGAAGGAGGCTTAAGGATACAAAAATAACATTATTGGGAGTCAGATATAGGTAGATGATAAATACACCGACGAAATTAAGAATGAAGTTGTAGCGAAGTCTATGTCGGTCCAGATTGACAAAGAATAATGTACTATAGCATCCAGATTCATCCGAGAACAACTAAAAACTTTTAAAACATTACGCAAACTTTCAGTTTCGAATAGAAGGTTGGACAAATGTAAGAAATTGCCAAAACTCATGAAAACAATAATTGATTGTTCGGTGCAAAAAATTGACGCATGGAACCATTTCGCAGAAAACCGGAATAAAAAAACATGCCACCGGAAAAAACTCTCTATGACTTTCCTGATCACTCCGATTGGGTGCTCCTGTATATAGAAACAATACTAACATCAGTCTACTAATAAGCTAAAGAAACCTTAGTTAACATAGCAAAAATGGAGATAAAATGAGGAAAGTAGCCACAAACTGAAAATCTATAAAATCTGTAAATGACAACATTGTTAGATCCCAAAAAAAAAAAAATAAACTACATCACTTCATCTCGCAAATGCAACCTTCGCTATTTTTTGGTGGTCAGTAGATCGCACCACATTTGGGTGGTGGGCCCACCTTGAGACGATTCCATGTAAAAGCATAGTATAAAAGGGCCAAAAAAGCACGAATATTCTCGACCATCAACATCATCCAACGCATATTCATCATGGCTCTTCCTAGAACTTCTTACGCTACTTTGGCTGCCCGCAGAGTGCCAGCATTGATTGGCTGGTGCAGTGGCATTGCCTTCTTCTTGGGCTGGCCCCACGTCTGGATTGGCGTTGTCAACAAGAAGAACAACGTTCCAGCCATCAACATGGCTTACCTTTGATATTTATATGGATTACGAATAAACGAATAGGATTAATGGTTTGTAGAATGGTGACGTCTGGACAACGGAATGTTGTGAAAAGAAATAGAGGATTAGTAGAGTAGAGATCCAATGTTGAGGTCAGGTGTGGACAAGGATGTGAAGGTCATGAATGTCAACAAATGAATTTAGAGTGTACTTGATTGGGAGTTCATTATGGGGTTCCTGAGTATTAAAGATTTTGAATAGTTATGAGGGTTCTTTGCATTAATTTGTCTTAGACTTATCGTTTGACAAGTTGTAGAAACTGCAGACATGGAGTTTCCCCAAGAGTTTAGTAGTTTTGTATTCGATAATCTTTTGATTCGACACTCAGAAGGTGTTTTAGTGCTCAGAGTTAAAAGGGTTGATAATCATCTCGTTCTCCGTGATGGAAATGTATTTGGTTAGAGATTTTCCTCACTGTCTGCCAAATTATTGAACTTTTTAATGGGCCAGTTCTGGTTGTTAACTCGGTACTGGGACACCTAACCCACCCACTAAATATCTGGACTACTTAAGCTCATTGAAGCTAGATGATCATGCCTGGATGGGAAAACATTTAATTCGTTAAGATACAAATATGTATTATTTTTTTTTTTTTCTTCTTCTCATTTGATGTTAATATTGCTCTCTTTAGCCATATCCTCACTGCTTATCCGTTTACTAATTTTCGCAGTTTCAGACCCTCCCTTTACAAATATACAACTTAACCTATAAATCATTGAAACATTCAAAACTCACCAAAATTACTTTTAACAACAACACAACACACCTAAAATCAATATAAGCTCACAAAAGCCTTTCTACATGCTCCCATCTGTATTCCACTCCAAAACCTCTCCTCCTTATCCAACCGTTATCTGCCTGCACTTCTTGCTCAATCTTCAACTACTCCACATGTCGAAGCCGTTTCAACCAGTGAGTGAAATCCTCACCAGCAAGCACAAACAGCAGACGTTCAACGATATTTACGGAGAGCCAGAAAATTTCCTTGAGATCGAGGTATGTATCAACGTACTTTCCTTCAACCAGCTCCACTACTAACCATAGGTGAGAAACCCTCAGACCCACCATGGTCGAGAAGTGTTCACAGACTACGAGATCGTGTGTAGGACCAACATCCCAGCATTCAAGAAGCGCACGTCCAAAGTGCGGCGTAGATATAGCGATTTTGTGACATTCCGAAAGATGTTGGAGCAAGAGTCTACACGGGTGATCATTCCGCCGCTTCCCGGCAAAATTCTCTTTAGTCTGAACAAGTTCAACGACTTAAACATCGAGAGCAGGCGTCAGGGTTTGGAGAAGTTTTTGGCGGTGGTAAGCGGGCACCCATTGCTTCAAACGGGAAGCACTACGTTGGCGGACTTCATTCAGAATGAAAAATGGGAGCCTCGTCATCTGTTCTATTGAGAGATGTTCTTGAGAGTGAGTTAGAGTACTAGGTAAGAGAGCCAGGTAGGAGCGACCAACTGGGAGCATCCAACTAAAGCGAGAATTAAGATTTGTGGATTTTTCACCTGGAGACCCACATTGGCGCCATGGTGTACCTTAAAAAACCTAATTAAGATGGACCTCTTCACGATGCTCAATTTACGGTGACCAATTTAGGGTAGACTAATGTTGCGGGCCACTTGTCTTCAGGAAATCGCTCAAGAATGCCGATTTTCCCAATGCATAACCACTGCCTTTTACCGATAACCACTTAACTTCCATAACTACTCCAGTACCTTCGTAAGGATATATATACAAAAGAAGTTGCCACCTTGTATTTTCTCCTCTTGCTCGTCATCTCTTCCCATTTTCTTTCTGTATTACTTCCTTAAACCTTTCGCAAGTCATAAGGGTAAATCTTCCCGGAACCTTTGCGCACATCCCCATGCTCGGCCATGCTAGTCGATGCCAGACTGATTTGACCAGATGCAAAACCACATATGGCAAATGGCCAAACAGTCAAATAACTGGTGATTGGCGTCAACGGCCCAATGGATCAATCTCCATTGCCAAAATCGCTTTACCCCCACCCTGGCATCTTTTTCCCAATACCTCGAGGTCCCAAAAACTATGTCTCCTCGCCCTGTCACTCCAAACTCCGACTCCTATCGTCATGTTCCAAATCTCCCAATGGAATGGTTCCACCACCTGCAGAAAATTAATGTTTTGTGGGGTCCCCCTCCCCTAAACTCCTGGCTCCGACTTCGGGACATAGCACCAGTGGGTAACTCCGAGTGGGGGCCATTGGTGGACCTAATCCTGCCAGGCCCACCAGTTCCTCCACATTGACCAACGGTTGTCAGTGACTGCGAGTTTTTTTATGATTTTTTTTCTCTTGTTGGGGAACCCCAGACTGCGGAGTTATGATGGCCTGCACTTCAAGCGAATATCGGAATTGACCATAATATGGAAACTCCAAATGAAATGGGAAAACCATTTAAATTCGAATCATATCGAACATTGACGACGATACATTTATGCTTGTTCTCAAATGATACTTTTTGTTCTTTCAAAATCTCTATCATTTTGTCAGCTTCCGGCTAATCACTCTCGCTCCGGTGTTTTGGGGCTCCGTTAGAACATACCACCGAAAGGCACAGGGCTCATGGCCTCACACATAAGTAATTTTCATGTCAGTGCTAAACTCCCCCGGCCCCTCATCCCCACAATATCGCCATATAAATAGGCCCACATTCGCCCCCAGTGGTTCCATTCTCCATTAATCAATTCACTCCAAAAAAAACAACTATCAAAAATGTCGATCCCAACTACCCAAAAGGCTGTCATCTTCGAGACCAACGGCGGTCCATTGCTTTACAAGGACATTGAGGTGCCAAAGCCAAAGCCAAACGAGTTGTTGATCAACGTTAAGTACTCCGGTGTCTGTCACACTGACTTGCACGCTTGGAAGGGTGACTGGCCATTGGCCACCAAGCTTCCATTGGTTGGAGGTCACGAGGGTGCTGGTGTCGTTGTTGCCTTGGGTGAGAACGTCAAGGGCTGGAAGGTTGGTGACTACGCTGGTGTCAAGTGGTTGAACTCCTCTTGTAACTCTTGTGAGTTCTGTCAGAACACCAACGAGCCAAACTGTGCTGAGGCTGACTTGTCCGGTTACACCCACGACGGTTCCTTCCAGCAGTACGCTACTGCCGATGCTGTGCACGCTGCCAGAATTCCTGCTGGTACCGATTTGGCCCAGGTGGCTCCAATCTTGTGTGCTGGTATCACCGTTTACAAGGCCTTGAAGACTGCTAAGTTGAAGGCTGGCCAGTGGGTTGCCATTGTTGGTGCCGCTGGTGGTTTGGGTTCCTTGGCTGTTCAGTACGCTGTGGCCATGGGTTACAGAGTTGTTGGTATTGACGGTGGTGCTGACAAGGGCGAGTTCGCCAAGTCCTTGGGTGCTGAGGCCTTTGTTGACTTCACCCAGACCAAGGACATTGTCAAGGACATCCAGGACATCACCGGCGGTGGTCCACACGGTGTTATTAACGTCTCTGTCTCTGAGGCTGCTATCTCCAAGTCTGTTGAGTACGTGAGATCTACTGGTACTGTTGTGTTGGTTGGTTTGCCAGCCGGCGCCAAGGTTGTTGCCCCAGTGTTCACCTCCGTTGTCAAGTCCGTGTCTATCTGCGGTTCTTACGTTGGTAACAGAGCTGACTCTGCTGAGGCCATTGATTTCTTCACCAGAGGCTTGGTTAAGTGTCCAATTAAGGTTGTCGGTTTGTCCGAGTTGCCAGAGGTCTACGAATTGATGGAGCAGGGTAAGATCTTGGGTAGATACGTTGTTGACACCTCCAAGTAAGCTTCTCAAAATTTGGCTGCGAAAAGGTTGCTGTGCGACCCTGACTTCAAAGTCCTATTTGACTATTTATGCGATTGATTTATGAAATAGTTATATGAAGTGAATGATAAAAATGCCATGTAGAGGCCAGAATAAACTAGCCCAATAAACCATTTCCTTCAATATTGCCATTTAATTAGGGGGCTTTCAAGATCGGCAAGACTATATACACGCCCAAGTCAATCTAATCAACACTAATGAAGGCATTCTGCACATGTCTCCAACAATTGTAGCCACGAGCAATATCATTCTTCGGGTGATAAACCTCACTAATTGATAATGGATTTAACTGTCAAAGAAAGCAATGGTCTCTCATATAGACATCTAAAAGTCAACTTCGTCAAATCATACACCTATATTACTTCTCTACTTAGAAAGCTCTGTTCAATGGAGAAACAACCTCCTTGCCCTTGTAGAACTGGACGGTCTTGGAAGCTCTCTCAGCAACACCCTCTGGAGTGAACTCGAAGAACTTGTAAAGATCCTCAGCCTTTCCGGAAGCACCGAATCTGTTCAAACCAAACTGTTCGTGAGAGTACTTGGCCCAGCCGAAGGAAGACATGACCTCAACAGACATGATTGGAACACCGTCTGGCAAGACAGACAATCTGTAGTCCTGTGGCTGCTTGTCGAAGGTCAAGAAATCTGGCAAAGACACAACGGAGGCCTGGATACCCTCGCCGGCCAACTTCTTAGCAGCATCAACGGAGATGGAAACCTCGGAACCAGAGGACACAATAATCACGTCTGGCTTGTCGGCCTTGACCAAGGTGTAACCACCCTTAGAGGCCTTCTCAAGAGAAGAGCCCTCCAAGTGAGGCAAGTTCTGTCTGGTCAAGGCAATGATGTGTGGCACGCTGGTGGACTCGAATGCGCTCTTGTAAGCAGCAGACACTTCGTTACCATCGGCAGGTCTCCAGACAGACAAGTTTGGAGTAGCTCTGAAATGAGCCAAGGTCTCAATAGGCTGATGGGTTGGACCATCCTCACCCAAACCAATGGAGTCATGAGTAGCGACCCAGGTGACTGGAAGATGAGACAAAGCAGACAATCTCACGGCACCGGCAGCGTAAGACACGAAGTTCAAGAAAGTACCACCGTAGTTCTTGTAGTTACCACCGAAACCGGCAATACCGTTCATGATGGCACCCATACCGTGCTCTCTGACACCGTATCTGATGTAACGACCAGACCAGTCACCCAACTTAGTGGAAGGAGGCTGGAAGTCCACCATGTCTGGGGCTCTGGTCAAGTTGGAACCGGTCAAGTCAGCGGAACCACCAATCACCTCAGGCAACACTGGCAAAACCTTGGTCAAAAGCATCTCCGACAACTTTCTGGT
This sequence comes from Sungouiella intermedia, assembly GCA_900106115.1. NCBI lineage: Eukaryota > Fungi > Ascomycota > Pichiomycetes > Serinales > Metschnikowiaceae > Sungouiella > Sungouiella intermedia. The sequence goes on along the minus strand of LT635757.1, from coordinate 356,097 downwards.
GGCCAATGGCTTGTCCTCTGGGGTGTAAGATGGCAAAGCAGATTCCCAACCCTCTGGCAACTTACCGTCCAATCTTCTCTTGAGCTCAGCACCCTGCTCTGGGTACTTCTTCTGGTATTCAGCCACAGTGTTGTCCCACTCAGCCTCGACCTCCTGGTTCTTCTTAGCGAGCTTCGAGTAGTAGTCGTAAACCTCCTGAGGAACGTTAAAGGTCTTAGATGGGTCGAAACCGAACTTCTCCTTCAATTGCTTGATGTCGTCAGCCTTCAATGGGGCACCGTGAACACCGTGGGTACCCTGGGCAAGAGAACCGAAACCGATGGTGGTGGTCAATCTCACCAAGGTTGGCTTGTCAGTGACGGACTTGGCCTCCTTGATGGCAGCAGCCACAGCCTCCAAGTCGGTGTCACCGTGTGGGATCTCAATGGTGTGCCAGCCGTAAGCCTTGTATCTAGCAATGACATCCTCGGTGAAAGCAACGTTGGTGTTACCGTCAATGGAAATCTGGTTGTCGTCCCAGAAAGCGATAAGGTTGTTCAACTGCAAGTGACCAGCCAAAGAGGAAGCCTCAGAGGAAACACCCTCCATAAGACATCCATCACCCAAAAATGTGTACACATACGAGTCACTGACGGTCAAGTCGTCCTTGTTGTAGGTTGCAGCAAACTGCTTCTGGGCAATTGCCAAACCCACGGCATTAGAGATACCCTGACCCAAAGGTCCGGTGGTGACTTCAACACCTGGAACGTCGGTAGCCTCTGGGTGACCTGGAGTCTTGGAGTTCAACTGTCTGAATGACTTCAAGTCATCAATGGACAAGTCGAAGCCATACAAGTGCAACAAAGCATACAAAAGGGCACAGGCGTGACCGTTGGACAAAACAAATCTGTCTCTGTTGATCCACTTAGGGTTCTTTGGGTTGAACTTCATTTCCTTCCAAACAGCGTGGGCAGCAGGAGCCAAACCCAAGGGAGCACCTGGGTGACCGGAGTTGGCGGCGGCGACGGCGTCAACAGCCAACAAACGGATGGTAGAGATAGCCAATTGGTCAATGTCAGACATTTTTTGAGATTGGTTGGTTGATATTTTTTTTGGTGGAGGATTCGCGGGATATTTATATGGGATGAAAAATGTTCCCAAAAAACCGGCGTGGGGGCTAAGGGAAAGTATTGCTCCGGCGAAAAATCCGAGGGTGAACATGGATGTGTTAATTATGCATAGCACGTGACATTTACCATCGGAAGTGCTCAATGTTTCCTTTTTCCGCTCCCCGGAGATCTAATTTATACCCTCGGATTTCGGACCTCCATCGAGGGCCGACCAAAAGGAAGGTGGTTCCTTCCCCCGGAATTCCACCCCAAATTCGCCAGGGCCAACTCATTTCTGAATATTGAAGTGTTCCCCGAGCCATATTATAAAGGGTCTTTTGCACTTTGAACTTATTATTGGTCCTCTCCCGTTTAGTTCCCCCAACATTTCTCGCCGGTTGCGGTGTTGATAACGGGCTATATACACAACGCTTACTAACCAGAACAAGCCAGAACCAGTGACGATGTGGTAGCAAAACCAGCCGAACATACCGAAACAATTGGGGTTGGCATAGATCGCATACACGTAGGACATGGGGTTCAATTCTTTAGTCATTTTTCTTGTTTAGTCATTGGTGACACATGGGTTCTACACAGTATGTCTTCATAGATTCATTAGCTGAACGATATCTTGGTGGTAATAATCATCTGCGACTGTGCACAGTACTCTCACTAATGATATCACATCTGTATGGAGTGGTCCCTGAGTTAAGGTGTATGACCACGGGCTAACGTGCTCATACTGTTCCTTTAGCAATTGCTTGTACTTACTTTGAAACACCTGCTCTGTAGTTACTTGCTTTATAGCAACTTTTTTGGAGCACCTGATCAGTTCTGCCTTGAATTATTTTTGTCTTCCTGCCGTTCCACCTTTCTTAATATGTAAAGCACGGCGCTATTCTCAATTCGCACTACGATCTCTCAGGTACTCCGATGTCCAAGATAAATGACCCCAGCTGATCATCCCGCTCGAGATTTATAAGATCCGTATGGTCCACCAAAACCTCGCGTGCCTGGCGAGTCGACGTGGCCCGTCCAATCTCCACAATGTCTGAATCCACATCTGAATCTGCCTCGCTGTCTGGTTGTTCATGCATGTTGCTGCTCAGTGTGTTCACAGTGTACAGCACAGTACCCACCGACAGATCTTTAATGTCCCAGGTATTATTATTGGCTTCTTCATGTGGTTCCCGGTTGAGATCGCGGAGGTCGTCAAGGTTCATATCTTCAAGATCGATTTCTTCATCGTCAAGATCCTCATCCCCCATATCCTCGTCATCTTCATCGATCCGCGCAACATTGATCAATTTAGGTTGGGCCCGGATGGCTGTCATGGTGCTCTTTTGGTGCGCACCAGTGCGATCTGCCACAATGGAGGCATTCTCAATGGCATTCATGTCGGAGAAAATCAGGTCTGTTTCGTACGAATAGATGGACCGCGTATTGTTTTTCGTAGGACGAATGGTCACGCCCGGAATATATGCGATAGGAAGAATGTTCGATGCGTTGGTGGTGGAAATTGTGGTAGCAATGGAGTTTCTCTTGGATAATTCCAGGTTGGCATAGTTGGCCATGCCTCCACGCACCTGGCCCCGAGCACCACTACCTGCCACACTGCCAGGTCCACTTCCACCGGGAGAACTTCCTCCGGGCCTTTTGGTGTAACGGGTCTGTGGACGCATAAACGATTCGTAGGCCAGTAGACGATGATTCTTGTTGACGGAGTTAGACAGGCCAGCACGACGAGCCTGCGGACGGTCGGACTTCTCGCCCAGATGCGAGTCATCGCCGCCAGCAACCAGAAACGACCCGTCCGCATCCATTTCGCTCATGGCCAAGTCATCTGTGAGACGTGGATGTTTCTTTCGATAGACAAACTTGTAATATGCAAACAATAACGCAAGGATCACCACTACACCTCCCAACACTCCGCCAACGATGCCTCCAACGGGGACAGACCCCTTCGACAGGTTTGATTTGGGCACACAGATGTACTTGGCGCAGCTGGTGGATGTTCGTGCCTGTTGGTAACATTCCTGGTCATCGGGACACACGGGACATGTGGCAGGGTCAGTGGGACAGATTAGATTTCCGTTGGAATCTGTTGAGTAGGACTCACTAGACGTTGCGTCTGCACGTGGCCGTAGCTCCGTAGGAGTTCCGGTTGTTCTTGAAGCCATCGATGGTTATTTAAGAGTTCTAAAGTAAGATGATAAGATGAGAAGTCCAGATTCTTCAGATGTCAAGATGAGATATTCCAAAACTAGAGAAGATCTGAGATAATCAAATGTCAAAATCTTTAATGACAATATTCAGTCGGATAGCGTCAACTTTACAAAGTCAAAGGCCGGTGATTATCACTAGAAAGCCAAGTGTCTCGATGGTGAAATATTGGACCAAGTACTTTTAAACTTGTCAACGTTTCAGACGAATCGTGTATGATTCGATGCGGAATGTGTGAAGACGCAAGGCCAAACGATCTGAAAAAAGGCGCAAGTTGCTCACTTTCGGGAGGCTGAAACCGATAGATAAACTTTGTGATAAACACAGGGGTTTTCAAAGTCGACAAGAAGAAAAAATCTAGACGAGTTTAATTTTGGGATATGAACCTTAGTCCGCCCAATCTTCTCTACAGGCACAATAATGAAGGCTAAGTGAAGGGCGTGTGCCTATCTTTTGGCGAGGGGGTCCCGCACCATTTTACTCATCAAGACTGGGGCAATGACTAACTCGGAAAAGTCGGGGTGGTTTAATGGCCGGAGAAGCTCGAATGGGCTCACAATGATAGTATTCGTATGCTGTTTGGTCGTCACCATTTTCGCCATTCTGTCATTTTTTATGTTTGATCTTTAGGATCGACATGGCTTTTTTTGGCCCCGACACTTTTTTCTTCTACGCATTCCGCACTTCAGTCTAGACACATTTTTCTGGATCGACGTTGCTTGAACCTGGCAAAGCCGAGTTCCTGAGTATTTGACCGGCAATCGCTTCTCATCGTCAATGTTTTCCATTTACTCTTTTAAATATACTTTCTATTTGCTCACTACGAAATCTCTTCGCATTTACTGTTTGCTCATTGTTCAAATGTTTACATACCTCATCTATTAATAGTACTCGTATATTCCTAGAACGTTTGACGAACCTCCTGGTTGAAGGTGAAGTTTTCCTTCCGTCTGATCAACCAACTGCTCTGGTAATCAAAATACTTGTAGCTGGCAACTGCACCTTCGCCTTCCCTCTGTACAATTGACGTTGACCGCGGCTTTTGCGTATCTTTACTGAACCATTGCTTTGTGTCCTTGTTGAACACCCATCCACGTCTGCTCAACTCGCGGGCTGCATTCCATTTGGCCAAGTTGTCCTGGCCCTCACAGTAGTAGAAACAGAAAAACAACGTGTCGATGTCGAACTTCTTCATGAGATTGGCCAGACTTAGTTCGAACATGGGCTCTTGTGGGTAGTCCACCGACGATGGATGCACGTTGATAGGGTTGTACTGTCTGGGTCTCTCCAGATCAAACGAATCAGGACAATTGAGTAGTGAAGTCTCTAACATCTGGCTGATGGCCTGGAACGGCAACGGATTGTTCAATCTGCTTATGGCAAGCTGGCTCAAGCGAGGTGCGGTTTCCCAGAATGACTTGTTTTCGTTGCTAAGAATAGGCAGTGGTGTCGCCAGTCCGACGTGTCTGGCTGTAGCGGTGGCTGAGTTTGCTCCCTGTGATGTAGTAACATGGCTAGCATTTGGTGTAGAACCTGCCGTGGATGCCCCAGTAGACCCAGTTGAAACCGGAGTTCCCGGTGCATTTACTGCAACAGTCGCTGCTGATTGCGTCAAAACACGCTTCTTAAGCTCATCTGCTACTGTTCTCACTGGCGTCTGCGGTGCTGGACTTCCCGGTTTGGACAGCGGACTGAGCCCTGGAGGTGGTGCTCTTACACTGGTAGGTTGAGGAGACTGTGCGGGCACAGGAGCCAGAATCTTGGCTGCAACCACTGAGGCTGCTGTGACTGGAGCTGTAGAAACAGCACCTGGTGTTGGAGTGGCAGAACGATCAGAGTTTGAAGTATTACCAGAACCAGTAGAAGCAGATGGTTTCTTGGGACTTGGCGATGGACTGGAATCTTCAGCTGGAGCCAGAGGGTACGAGGGCTGGATATCAAGGGTTTCGTCAAGCTCCAACACATCGTAGAACTCGTTGTACTCCACAAAATCTGCTGCATGGTTGTTCTCCACATAGTAATCCAAATCATCTTTGATGTCATCGATACGGTCTGGTTCCAAGCGGTCATTCTCCAAGTTACGGAGAATGAGCTCCAATTTTCCGATGTGGGTGTTGTTGCGTTCTATCTTTTCGGTTAAGTCATCCATGGATTGCTGCACAGCACCCAGTTTCTTCTTGTGGCCCAATTGACTCAATTCGCCTGACAACAACTCGTTCTGTCTATTGAGCTCGTCAAGAACTTCAGTAATATACTTAGAGGCGTCATTCTTCTTTGCCTCGTCTAGCCCACGCGCTCCAAGTTTCGCTTGCATCTCCAATCCTTCGTTGGAGAACTGCTTCATCTTCGACACCTTCTCCACTTCCTTGAACCGTTCCATGGCGTTTTCAATGCGCGATCGGTTGTCCTGCAAGACATTTTTGTCGAGCTTATTGCTGCTGTCGCCCAACCATTGCTTCACCTGATCTCTAGATCTCTGCAACTTCTTGATTTCCTTTCTTAAATCTCCTTCTAGTTTCTCTTTCTGATTGGAGTTTTCCGTGATAGTGACTTTTTCATATATATCCTCGAACTGCTGTAAGCCCTCAACCACTTTCTTCTGGAGTTTGTCGAACTCCTGTTGTAGTTTTCTTGAACTCATGTCTGGAGGACTAAGTAGGTATCTTTTGCTGACTTTTGATGTTGGAGTGCGTGCAGGCCGAAGTCCCATAGTTTACTCAATATGGGAAGCATGAGAGAAAATGATGAAGGAAGACAAAAAAAAGAAAATTAAATCCTTTCCGCAGCGATGTATGTTGACTTCCTTTAAATTTATGATCTTTTAGGTGTTTTTAGTGTTTGTCGTTGTGGTATACTCATTAGTGATTTTAGATTCACTTCTCAGTCATTTATGTCTACTCAATTCTAGTAACTGGAAAATGACTTTGGATTTAGTCCAATGGTCCGATCTCCTGCTTCAAAAACTCCTCACTGAAGTGCCTGATCTGCTCAAAATTCGTTTCGAACCCCAGTCTACCTCCATAGTACGGATCCAGCACCACCGTGTTGAACTTGGAGTCTGTTTTCCACTCTCCAAACATAGCCACTCTAGTCTTACTGCCTCTAGGCTTCATATGCAAGAGATCTCCCTTGTTGGAATCATCCATGCCAATCACATAGTCAAATCTTGCGAAATGTTTAGATGTGATCTGCTGGGCCTGATGGTTGACGGGAACACCATGTTTTCTGCACGTGCTGGCTGATCTATGATCAGGACTTTCTCCAATGTGCCAGCCACTGGTGCCAAAAGAGTCAATGAGGTCGAATTTGTCGGCATATCCCAATTGTTCCACCTTAAACTTGAACACGGCTTCTGCCATTGGCGAACGACAACTTATTGGTTAGTGCGACGCAATAAAATACTGAAATCTCGAGGAAAAGATTCACTTACATGTTGCCAAGGCAAACAAATGCCACAGATACTTTGCTGTCGGAAGTCATAGTAGTAGCTAGATAATCTACTTCGCTTAGGTACAGTACTCAGGTTTAACTACTTCAACAAATTAATCTTACACTAAATGAACATTAATATACACCACTGAGCCCGTGTTGCTGATTAAGTGTTAGTCTGCTGGAGTCCGTTTATCCAACCCTTCCACTCTTCGAACTCGACGGGCTCATATAGATATCTCTCAAACTCGACGTCTTCTGTCTTGACTTTCTTCTCTCCAAAGAGAAGCTCCAAGTCATTATCCTCCTCTCTTTCACGCTTGACGCTGTTCTCCTTCTTCACAATCGCCTCCTGCTCAACCATCTGTCTGCATTCATCCAAAATATCGCTAGAGGTCAACTCTCTGATGAACTCAACTTGACGGAACGCAGACGTAATTGCATACGGCTTCACGTCGCTACTCCATTCACCAGGAACTTTCGGAGAGAGAGGGGAATTGATCAATGCTTTACTGCCGTCAACAGCTGGTTTACTACCATTCTGACCATTTTCTCCATCTGGAAGATCAAGCAAGTTCGACAAGGCCGCAAAAAAGAATTTTTCGGGATTGGACGTTGATAGCTCTCTCCTCTTGATCACCTTCGAGTCAGCGCTGCTGACTCCGAATACTTCACCCAACAAAGGAACCTCCACTACAGGGTTTTTGTTGTCAAGGTGTGGAGAGTTGCCCAAAGGTGTGCCCTTGTTGCTTTGTGATTGCGGAATGTGTGGCGTGGATATGCTGTTCGGAGTCTTGATAGCATTAGCCAACGTGGCAGGAGTTGGAGCACTAGCAGATGGTGTAGAGCCAGATTTTGCAGATTTTCTTCTGGCTGCTGTAGCTGTCACAGAGGGAGCCTTAACAGGGCCCTTCTTAGCTGCAGTTTGTGCTACTGAAGGAGAAACAGCATTAGGCATGATAGGACTGGATGACATAGCACCGCCCACTCTTTGTGGGGCTAAATTATTATTAGGCTTTTGCCAATCCTGTTGCATTTGTGAATTTGTTGCATTTCTGACAAACTGCTGCTGCTGACCGGGAATCCCAGATTGCATGCCCATTTGAGGACCTCCAGCTTGAACAGGGAAGTTCTGTTGCTGAGCTGGCTGTTGCTGCATGTTCAGAGGAGTGAATTGCTGATTGACATTGAACTGCTGCGCACCAGGCACGTTTCTTCCTTGTTGAGGTGCAACTGGCTGTTGTTGGCTTTGCTGCTGTCTCTTCAAAGTAAGTTGTTCCTTCACGTAATCAAAATACTTCTGATACTGTGCCCGCATCTTCTCCACCAACTCAGGCGTGGCTAGAAAAACTCCTCTTTGCAAATTCTCCAAGATGTTCTTTGTCATACGCTTCAATTGTATTAACCTCTTCGTAGCTTCCAAACTTCTTGTCAATTGGTAGAAGTAGTTGAGTATGCTGTCAACGTTGGCGTATTGTTGGGTAATCTTGGTCATAGTTTCCCTCACTTGTGCCTTATCCTTTTCCGACAATAACAACGTCATGTCCTTAAGAGGCACAGCATTTCTAGCCACTTCCTCGAACAATGCTCTCAACTTTGCCTTCATCTCATCAGTGAGAGCAGGAATGATTGCCGTGGGAGGATTTTGTCTCATCTGATTAGCATTAATGTTATTCGCTGGTTGTTGAACTGGAACAGCTTTTTGTCCTACCATTGGCGAGAAGTGCTGTTGGTTCATTCCAGCTTGATTTGGTTGAGGCATTTGACCCATCATTGGCAGCAGCTGCGGAGGCTGACCAGACATATTTGGTTGCAACATCGATTGCGATGGCGGTTGTTGCTGCGTGAGAGACTGTTGTTGTTCTGGTTGTTGAATAGACTGGAAACTGTTAGGTGCCATATTTTGATTCTGAGCTTGACCCTGCTCTTTCTGATTCTTCTGCTTTTGATGGAGAACATATCTTCTGATGAACTTCTCCTTCTGAGCACGATCAAAATTGCCCGGCATTGTACCACTCTGTTGCAATCTTTGCAAGAAAGTCATGGCATCACCACTATACTTCGCAAGGTCTTGCGCAGTAATTTGCATATTTTGAAGATCATTCTGCTGTTGACGTGTTTGAGCCATTCCAACTGGCTGGTTAGAAATTTGCAGTTGTGGTTGTTGTGGCTGCTGCTGTGAGGCATTCATGGGCATCGCCATCGCATTCTGCGCCTGTGGAATGTTCTGAGGTTTATTGTTTCCTCGGAAAACACTTTGCTGTTTTTGCTGCTGCATCAGCAGTTGGTCCATATTCACATTATTGCCTTGTAATTGCCTGTTCATATTGTTCATGTTGCCCATATTGTTCATACTGGAATTGATGTTACCCATGTTATTCATATTGGAGTTGATATTGTTCATGTTGTTCATATTGTTCATGTTGTTCATGTTCATGTGGTTCATGTTCATGTTGGACATGTTTCCCATATTATTCATGTTAGTATTCATGTTCGATCCCATATTAGAATTCATGCCCGCGTTCATGTTTGAGTTCATGTTCACGTTATTATTATTGTTGTTTCCTGTCATGTTGAACTGAGCATTCTGTCCAGCCCTCATGGCCGCATCGTTGCCCTGGGTGTTACCATTCATACGCTGAAACTGCGCAAGTTTCTGCTGTTGATGCTGTCTTAATGCGAGCTGAAAGTGAGAATTGTGAATTTCCTTCACTAGGGGCAATGCAGACTTCGGAATGACGTTGTTATTCATACAATCGTAAATCTGGGCCCATGTGTTGGCATTGGGGGGCAAGTTGGGTATTTTGGCTAACAATGCGGATGGGATAGTGACAGTTCGAATCATGTTGCTAATCTGCTGGATTTGTTGCTGGGTAGGCTGTAGTGATGGTTGCATCTGCAGAGGCTGTTGAGGTTGCAGAGGATTTACCAGTTTCTGCTGTGCGGGTTTCACCTGTCCTTGTTGCGACATCATGTTGTTGCGCATCATCTGCTGCTGTTGCTGCTGTTGCTGCTGTTGCTGCTGCTGGCGAGCCATAAAATTGTTATTCATGTTCAGATTGGCCAGATTAGCCATATTCTGGTTCATTCCACTCATGTTCTGATTACCCATAGAGTTCATGTTCTGGTTGCCCATAGCGTTCATATTCTGATTCATGTTCTGATTCATGTTTTGATTCATGCCAGGGTTTATGCCCTGGTTCATATTCTGATTCATATTCTGGTTCATGCCTTGGTTCATATTCTGGCTCATGCCCTGGTTCATATTCTGATTCATACCCTGGTTCATTCCCGGATTCATACCCTGGCCAGCCATGTCGTTCTGGCCCATGGGTCCACCATCGGGGTTTGCACGTTTTCCAGCGTTCAATTGGGTGACTTTGTGCTTGATCAATCGCATATACTCCTCCTTGGAGGCAGCCTTCATGAATGTGTATTTTTCGAACTCCAGAGCCATGGTCGCAGCCCTCAGATCATCGGTATTACGGATGCCCTTGAGCGATGAAGCGAGCACTTGGACCACCTTTTGGCGGTCAGCGATGCCCACGGTGGCGTGCCACGTTCCGCCCATCAGGGCATTTTGCATACCATTCATTGCGGGCTAATCAAGTGGGAAAAATATGGGGGTGGGTTGCGAAATGTGGCTAGGAAATGTGGCGAGATGGACCTGCTTCCACAAACACAACGGGAGAAGTCTGGCGGGTGTGGCCGAGAATGGGAAGGTTTCAAGCCTGAAGGATGGAGCAAAACTAAGCCTGACAGACTGAGATACACGAGCGACACAAGCAAGGTCGTGGAAAGGCGAGAATTGGATGCCGTAAGCAAGAGGTCGGTGGCACAAACAAGGAAGACGAACGAAACAAAAAGTTGAACGTTTCACAAAAGAAAAAATGGCGTGTAATTCAGTAACAAAAGTGTCTTCGTCAGGGAGGAGGAGCCAGTTGAGATGAAATCAACGAGGAGAAAAAAACGCCGGCACTGTATCTACCACCAAACTCAGCCGATCGATAAAGTGCGGCGCTGGCAACTGACAGAAGAATAGACAAGGGTGGGAACTACACGGCAGTGGCGGAAACACTTAAAAGCAGAGATTGGTGGATGTGGGACTGCCGGTGCGGCAAGCGAAGTTTCTTTTCATCGTGAAATGGTTGGTTTTTACTGGCGGCCGGGTCGGATGGAACCAACACTGGACTGTAAGGCCAGACAGGATAGGCAGGAAGTGAGGCAGGAAAGGCAGAAAGCTAGGCAGAAGAGACAGGATAGGCAGGAGAATTTTGGCCGGAGACAGGAAGGTCTGGCAGAAAGTCGGCCAGAAAGTCCGCCAGTTCTGGCAGACAGGGTCGAGCGAGCGCGGGGTCCCAAGCGAAACAAGAGACGTAGAAGATGATTCTAAGTGATTGCTCAAGTTTATGGAGATGTGGCTCGGGGTGAGATAATAAATGGGCCAATCGGATGTGTTGACAGATTTTAGGCCTTTTCGGAGAAGTTGAAGCGATTTTGGTAAGGGGATTCTGCTCCGGTGGTGGGTCCGAAAAGTCTGGTGGGCGATAGGCCGCGTGCGTGTGCACAAATCTCCACTTCTCTCCACACTACCAAGGTGAAGCGACATAAAGAACAGTCAGACATTGGTGGCGAAGAGAACAAATAAAGAGTTCAAGTGGCATACACAAGAAGAAAGGAATACACAGGAGATACACGAGGGCCGAGTAGAAGAAAAAATGCTACACACAATTCGGAACGCATGAAGAAGTTGCAGTGAGAATATTCGGAGTAAACGTGTAGTTCTTGTGGAGATTTGCTTTGATGTGCGAATATAACCTCATCGGTGATTGTAACGATCTACTGTCCGTGCAAGTTTTTGTATGCCATAAAAGAGACAAATTTTTACTATTTTTTTTCTTTTCTTCTGAATCCCACATCCTTGTCTAGACGTTTGGTATCCGATTTCATTTGAAAGGGTCGCTTATCCATTGATTGTTGATTATTTTTTCGACACTGTCATTACGCATACATGCTCCAAATGACTATCTGCCTTACATCTCTGCCAAAGGTACATGAACAAAACACTTCCATGATCGGTGGTTACATGTCCAAGTGGTACCTATATCAATAATGCTACATACTAACTGCAAGAGGTCGAATCGCCTTAGTGCTTAACCGATCTCACCGATAGTTTGGCAGACCGAACTTTCGGCCGAATTCGCTTATCTTTTTCCATTGGCTCTTGTCTCTAGGAACATAATAGCGAATCAAGAGCTGTCATTGTTATGTCAGGAGTAATTGCAATTTGACTTGAGATCTGATCAATGATGTTAGGGAAGAACCAGCTTGTGAAAGACCTGAATCTCAAATGATAAAAACTGACTTCAAACGTTATTTTTCCGATTCTTCCAATTGCTTCATTTTTGTTAATTAGTCCATCTGTTGGAATTTCCCAATGATTTCATCCCACCAACTTCTCATCTTACAATCATCCTACTCCTACGCTTAGTTATTTTGCCTCTATGCTCATACTCTATTGCCTATATCGTTGCAAACGTTCTCTTCGATGCCTTCTTCTCCTCATACTGCCTCTGCTCAGCCTCATCAATAAACTCAGTCTCGTGGTTCATCTTCCACTGAGTTTTCTTGAACTTCAAACCCTGTGTGTTATATCCTAATTGCTTCGAAGCTCCTGACAACTCCTCACGAAGCTGAGACTTCACCTCAATCAAATAGTTGCGCAATTTGTCGTCCTTCTGGCTCACTAACTCCTTAGCATTCACCTTGATTATAAAGAACAATACCTTGCAGATGAGTGCAATGTGTACGATGTTTCCCTTGATGTTCTGCTTGGATGTCCAGATGCTAATGAATCTCAATAACTTCACTGTGTATGAGAACGGAAGAACAAGCAATGCATCCTCAAGCTGCGCGGCCCGGATCTTGAGCATGGTATTCAATACATACTCTTGTCCAGTCACACTGTAGGCCAACAAGATAGCGTTGGCAGTAGGTTTCACTGGCATAGATGCTCCAGACTGTTTGGTTTGATATTGGTGCAATTGCAACTCATACTGCTCAGAAGCATCGACGTCTTCAATTCCAACGTCAATAGCCTCCATTAACTTTTCACCTGCCTTCAATGATTCCATGGTCTGTTTGCTGACTTTAACAGCATCATCTGCTCCTTCTTCGTCGTCATCATCCACGTTTCTGGTAGGTTCCTCAGCTTCGAGTGAATCCAATAACTCGTTCTCATAGAGCTCGTCCATCTCCTTTTCTCTTTCTTCCTCCAAGAAAACCTGATCGTTGGTGGCCGACCACACTCTGATGGAGTGATCATGAGAGGTGGATACAACGAAAGTACCATCCTTACTCACACAAAGCGCCCACACTTCGCTTTGGTGGGCAGGAAGCTTCTGGATGCATTGAAACTTATCTCCGTCCCAATACTTAATCATACCGTCTTTACCGGAAGAGAAGAAGTTGTGGCTGTCAGGAAGAAAGCGGACGTTCATGATGGAATCTTGGTGGCCAAAGATAGACTTATGGCAGTCTCCAAAGTCAAGACCCCAGATTTTGATGTTTTTGTCAGCAGATGATGTGATGATGAGCTTGCTGTCAGATGACATGTCGATGGACAAAACAGGTAACTTGTGACCGTACAAAGTCAAGAACAACTTGAGAGTGTCGTAGAAAACAACTTGGACGTTATTATTCAACAATGAGATGGCCAAGAACTTAGCGTCCGATGAGACCTTGACACACAACACCTCATCGCTCAACTCCAAGGTTCTATTATGTGACAACTTGATGGTAGACATAACCGAAGACGTACCGGCGACAAGCTCCTGACTAACCTTGAAATTCCAGAATTTCACCTTCTTATCGTTTCCTCCCGTGACCAAAGTTCTGCCATCTGGAGTAAGGTCCATGGACCAAATGGCCGAGCCATTGTCATCTTTGGTGCTGGTGAACAGGGCATTCTCGTGAGCCTTCTCCACTCTATCGATCAAAGCGGAAGATGCAAGGTCATAAAGCTCTAAGTCTCCGTTCTTGTAGCCAACTACCACTAATGTTCCTCCTGGCAAGAACTTACAACACAAGGCGTAGCCACCTTCCAAAGTAAAAGTACGCAAGACATTAAGTGTTCTGATATTCCAGATCTTCAACTCTCCGTTCGATGCAGTTGCTAAGAGCTTGTTGTCATCAGAAATATCCATGGCTCGGATGTCTGTTCTGTGACCCGCAAGGTCGATGGAGTGGGCTTTGACAGAGTGAACTTCACCCACTTGAGCTTTTCTGATGTTCTCCGGGAGCGGAACGTTATGGTATTCAATGGAGTTGTTGGTGAGCGCAAGAAGCAAGTTGAGCTTCAGTTTGCCTGACCTGACCCACGTACAAGACTTAATCTTGGCTATGGCTCTAATGGTTGTCAATGGGGTAATAAGCATGCTGATCTCCGACTCACGAAGAGACTGCAAAATTTCGTCGTCTTCAAAGCCCTTTTCTTTCAATCTCTTTGTTCGTTTGGCAATTCCTTTCTTGATTTCATCGCTGGAACGCACACGGAACAACTCCGTGGTTCTGTCGGCATTCTGCAATGCAAATACCTCATATGTGCTGGTGAGATCTCTGACAGATGTGAAGAGAATGTCAGTACAACGAGCTTTGCTCGTTTTCTCAAATTCGCCCTTTTCTGTAATCTTAGATCCATCTTCTTTGGAGAAGTCGATCTCCCACACCTTTACCTGGTCTTTGCTACCGCAAGTGACGAGCATGTCTTTGGAGGTATTCACACCCAACGACCAACACTCGCCAGAATGAGCCAAATGAGTCTCTATGCATTGTTTGGACTTCAACTCCCACATCTTGATAAGTCCATCCTTGGACACCGTGATTAAGTAATCTTCAAACTCATCTTCGTCCTTCTCATTTTCACTGAGGAGGTACATGCCTGTGATTTGACTTTTGTGTCCCTTGAGCTTGAAAAGACCTTCCTCTCCAACCAAGTCCCACATGATCACTGTGGAGTCTGCTGAGCCGGAAACAATTCTCGTTCCGTTACGATCGAATTTTAACACACTGATGGACGACTTGTGACCCGCAAATGTCACCATTACCGAGCCAGAAGTCAAATCCCATACCTTAATAGTTCCATCTTCATGGCCTGCTGCAAGAATATTGGTGGCCTCGTGATATTCCAACGCCACCACAGGACTAGGAGCCAGCGATGTCTTTGCGTTGGAGGCTCCTGGTGTAAGTCCATCGCTCAAGCGAGTCATGAGCTCTCCGGTTTTGATGTCCCAAATCAAGATGTCTTCTAGACCTCCCAGTGCTGCTCGTCCCAAGGACTTAGAGGACTGCGTGGGAGCTGGGGGAAGCCAGACAATATTTGACTGGCCGCCAATGACTCCAAAGGAGCTTTCCTGCTCGTAACGGTCGTAGGATTTGACCATTTTTTGAGTATGTGGAGATGGAAATTGCGATGGGCTTTTTTCTGAGAGTTAGCGATGAGAGAAGATGGGCTTGTGTGCAGTGCGTTGCAACCAGTTTTGCAACAAGAAGTGAAAGACAAGAGAAATAAAACGGTAAAATGATGAAAGAAAAGAAAAAGAAACAAGAAAAGAAATGCTTTAATAACTTTATGGAAAGATTAATTTTCACAACTGTCATAGATTGGCATAATTTATTAGATTTTTAAAAGAGTGAAATCACACTCAACAACAAAAGAAGTCCACTCCAGGTGGTTTTAGTGCCTAGCCCATTAGCAGAGTATGTTGTAGTAGCAGATAAACTTCTTGATTCAATGACTCCAGTGGATGATGTGAAAAGTGAAGTTGGGCTAAATTGAGTAGACTCTGCTGCCACAGTGTTAGCATTAGATCCATTGGTGGACTCTGAAGTGGATGTGGGGGAAGTTTCAGCTGACAGTCTAGAAGTTGAGTCAGACTCTGACAATGACCGAGAAGCTGAACCTGACAGTGATTTAGAGCCTGAAACTGAGCTCGACTTTGATCTGCTTGCTTGACTGGATGAGTAGCTGCTCATCAGAGCTGTGAGTCCATCCGTGTTGTAGGGACCAAACGATTCCTGAGGCGTATCCTCAATGCCTCCAGTCCAACAATAGTTCTGGAAACACTTCTTGCATTCGTCAGACTGCTCCTGCCCAAGTCTCTCCTGCTGTCTTCTGATGATAGCACATCCAACACATGTAGGCCATTGACTGTCGTCAGAGTAGTTTCCACGTGAGGACACTGCAAATCCATTCTCAATGATGCCATGGATCTCTTTTTCATCATAACTCATCTTGTACGTCGACTGGTTGCCTTCATACAGATACACCTGGTTGGGCATGTATATGATCAAAGGAACGTCAGTTTCGTTCAAGTCCGAATTGTGGTACTTGACCAAGTCAGTTAGGTTGGAAGCATCGCAGCCAAAGAATACGGGCCCATCGGTGAGACCCTCGTGAAGAAACTCGCTAACAGGAGGAACATATGGGAATGGTGTTCCACGGCCCTGCTCTGAGAATTGTCTTTGGAAAGTGTATACCAAGGATGTTCCATTAGGTAAGTTGCTGTCGAGATCTGCTGAGTTGTCGTAAGCGAAAATTACATCCATTCCACGCTTTGTTTGGATCAATGGGTATAATGGAATATTCTGTGAGTCTTCTCCTCCATCTACCAAGTGCAAGGCACCATCCCCTTTGAGATTTTTATCATCACCATACTCCACATTGTAAAACGGGTTAGGTTCGTAGGTAGCAATATCCTCGTCTTCATCAGAGTACTTGGATAAGGCAAGGTTGAGTACTCGCTTAATCGCAAAGTTGATCTCTGAATTAGTTTCCAACTTGACAAACACCTGGTTGAATAGAGAAGACAGCGTGCCGAGAATGAACCCAGCATTGTCGAAATTAGTTACACACTGGCTGGCATTGGGTTTGCCTCCATCAAGACTGGTACCCATGTAGTTCAAATCAACAAAACTTCTGAGACTAGGATCCCAGGATCCGAGTTCATAGGGAGTTATTTCAAAGACAGTAGAGTTTTCATTCACAATGATTGTACCAGGATTACGGCTGCCTGCGACCACAATGGGGTATGGCATGGAATGGTTGACAAAGTTGGACAACTCTCTGATACTGGACCATGTGACATTCTCTCCTCTTTGGTAGGTGGATTCATCATTAAAAAACAGCCATGAAAGTGCTCTTCCCCAAACATCGGTGATGGAGGTTTCAAAGCCAGAATCTTCTTTGGTGTCTACAGACTCTCCAACACTGTAGAAATACTTGACAAGATCAGTGATGTTGTTTCCAACGGGATTGCTGAAAATCAGATTATCCAACTCCCAGATCCCACTCTTGCCCAGAATTGCCTCGGAAACAGTGATCCAGTCGTTCAAAACCAAAGACCCTACCAACCAACTGCCTCCTGAGAGCCCCGAAAGATAAGAAGCGCTCTGCAACAAACCTCCAAGTCCTTTCAGTGACAGCCCATCATATCTATCATCCAATGCAAGCATCTGGCCAGCCCCATTGAGCATGGCTCGGAATCCACCACCACTGTAAGCTAAACCAATGGTAATGTTATGGGTTTCCTTATTGTCGTCGATGAAACTTTGGGCATCGAAGTCGGAGAGCTGGGCCACATCTTTGAGAAACTTGGCCAATTTCTCGTTGGTGATCTCTTGTCTCTTTTGAATATATTCCTTCTCCTTCTCATGAAGCTCCTTGGCCTCGCGAACAACATCACCGTCGGGACATTCTGTTGCTTTTGGAGCGTACGCCTGACCGTCATCAAGCTCCGAAGTGACTGAATCCGGAGATCCAGATGTTGTCGCACTTTGTAGTGAGGTGGTGGTAGATTTGTCTTCCCATGGCCAATGAAAGTTAAGACCGGAGTCAGATGTGCTCAGCAGAGAAGAGGAAGAAGGGATGGATGAAGAAGATAAAGATGTCGAGGAAGAGTCTTGTTCCCAGGGCCACTTGAATCCTCCTGTAGTTGTACTTGAAGCACTAAGTGATGTTGACGAGGATGAATCATTTTCCCAGGGCCACTGGAACGCTGAAACCTCCAAAGCAAATGCCAATATAAGTAAGGCGTTAACTTTCATATTATTTTTACAAAGAGGTTCAATGTTGGGTAAATCTATGTCTTAATACTGACATCTCCGTGCTCGTAGAAATTGTCTGGTGAATCATTAGCAATCAAGAAAATTTCCTAATTGGGTCATTGAAGAGCGTTATTAGCAACGTCCAGACTTCGATGGTACGGGCTCCAAGTCCGCGTAATGGAGGCTACATTTTAATCCCTAATAGGAATAGTCAGATCCTCGGCATATAGGATTAGAAGCATGATGCTACCGAATATATTGAGGTCAGCAATAAATTCGGCTATCCTATCCCTTCCACTATGCAATCATCCTACTTAAACTTTTTATGCGAACATTTAATTTGAACTAAATGATATAAACAAGCGACCTAATTGTCAACAATTTTTTTTTTAATTTGTGAGTTTTCTTCATTTTTTTCTCCTTTTCTCTTTTCTCTTTTTCATTTACAATGCCCGATTCGTTCCGTCCTCGCCCTTTGAGCTGGGAAACTGGATACTAATGCTCGGCATATGAACATTGAGAGTCAAATGGTCATCATGGCTCTTAGAGCCACTCTATTAATATATATCAGCCTATACTGATGAAAACTCTAATGTAAACGGATCTAAAGATCCTCTATGCATAATATCCCTGAATTGAAGTGTCATAATCCCATGATGTCGTATTTGGAAACTCAAATTAGTTCTCCATCTCCACGTCTTCAGCAACAAACTCGACGACGGGAGTCAATTCATCATCATCACCCTCAACCACTGGCTTGGTCTCTGGGATTGCAACATCTTCAATGACGCCCTGAACAACATCCTCCGCATCCTCAATGGCAATGGAGTAGGTGTTGGCGTTCTTGTCCAAGTCGGTACCCTCGTTAGGAATGATCAACTCCAACTCACCATTAGCCAAGAAGGTGGCCTTGATTTCGTCAAACTTGATGACCTTGTCGAACTGGAAGTGCTTCTCAAATTGGATCTCCTGCTTCTGGAAGTCCTTGATCAACTGCTGAGCATCTTCGACGATCTCCTCCTCAGACTCAGAATCAGAATCAGACTCGGAGTCGGAAGAAGAGGAAGAGCTAGACTCGGACTCAGACTCGGACTCAGAAGAGGAAGAAGACTCAGACTCAGACTCAGAAGAAGATTCAGACTCGGAGTCAGACTCAGAAGCCTCAGCACCCTCTTTAGTCTCAGATGGGTCCTCCTCAGCACTCTCGTAAACTTCCTCGTCCTGTTCGGCAATGTCCTCATCATCTGACTCCTCGGCGGTGAAGTCGAACTTGCCGCTGATGACAAGCTCGTTCTGGTGCTTCAAAAAGTTGACTTTCAAGTCCTCCTTGATCATGGATGGCAATCTGAGGTTCAACTTGTAGGTGTTCTCGTCGAGTTCAACCAACTCGCAGTCCTTGGAGTCCTTCAAGTCTTTGCTCAAGTCAACAATCTCGAACTCGTCATCAGAGTCGTTGGCCCTCAACATTTCCTCGTCGGAGTAGTCCAACTCGTCATCAGTGGAGTCGTTTTCAGAGTCGTAACGGTCTGGCAAGTCGAATCTGTGCTTGTAGATAGTGACACCCTCGTCATCAGAAGAGTCAGAATCGGAGTCGGAATCCATGTAGTATTCGTAGTAAACTGGGTCACCAGCATCAACTTCAACTGGGATGTCCTCGTCGGAGGAAGAGTAGTCAGAGTCAACCTCGAAGAAGACATCGTCGTCAGACTCAGCTTCAGTGGAAACATCAGAGGCCTCATCGCCGGATTCAAGTTCGTCTGCGTAAGCACGTCTAATGTTCTCCAATTGGAGGACTTCGTCGTTGGAGTCAACATCAAGGTCGGTGACAGACTCGCTGTCCTCGTCCTCGCACTCGCAGTCACACTCACACAGAGAGTCACATTCGGACTCAATATCTGGTTCACAGTCGGATCCACATTCGCATTCGCTCTCGCTCTCGCTGGAGGTAGAGTCAGAGTCAGAGTCGGACTCAGAGTCGGAATCAGATTCGGACTCAGAATCGCTGGATTCACTGTCAGAAGAGTCACTCTCGACCTCAATGTCACTGAGGTTCTCCAAGTCGGAATCAAGTAGAAGAATAACCTCTTCGTCGGTGTCCATTTCAGCATCAGAGTCCAGGTCAAGTTCAGACTCAGAGTCACTTTCAGAATCACTTTCAGAATCAGTCTCAGAGTCATTGTTTGCAAACACAAGCTGCTGTTCGTCTTCAGAGTCCGAGTCATAGTATCTAACCAAGTCGTCGTTAACGTCTCTGAGTTTTCCCTCTGCCTCCATGGAGTCCAAAGCGGCAAGCTCCAAAGCGTCGTTCATGTCGATAATGTCGTCGGAATCATCGATGATGAAAACCTGCTCGTAAGCATCTTCGTCCGAGTCGAACTGAGATTCAGACTCAGATTCAGACTCAGATTGGTTTCTTTCCAAGTCAAAGTCATAAACCTCCTCGTCGGAGTCAGACTGAGCGTAACCGTCATATTCGCTTTCCGAGCTCTCCTCGTCAGTCTCTGGCTCCTCAACATAAACATGTTTCGAGGATGGCTGTGGGTAGTGGTACTTTGAGTATTTCTGGTTTCTGGCAAACTTTCTATGTCCATGAGATCTTCCATGCGACGGTCTCTCGTAAGCGGCACTATGAGATTTATGAGCCGGTCTGTAAGATTTTCTATTGTATCTAGATCTGGAGTAAGACATTATTAAAATAGTCAGAAAAGAAACTGATGGTGAGATAAAACCAGGAGGGGTGGAGATGCTTTATAATGAAAAAAGTTTCGCAGATGGCAATGCGATGAGAGGTGCGGCGCGTAGCATTTACCTAAACGGGCCAAACCACCCTTCAGTTTCTGCAGACCGCCGCATGAACCTGTACACCACGCGTCCCAGCGCGCCACCATAGATTTCCTCAGACTACCATAGAATTCTGTAGAATATGTGAAAAAATTAGGCCGTGCATAAAATCGGTGATATCCAATAGATTTTTGGGTAGGAAAAAAAAAGTTCGAAAAAGTGGAAATATGTCTATTAATATACGTTGAGGGCTTTTGTGGCAATGCATGGCCAACTTCCATGGCATTCTAGGTTTTTCTTAAGGTCCAAAGTTCTTTTGGGAATAGGTACTCCATATTCCCCTGCGATGAGGACAAAAATCCTGAACTTTCTGCAGGAACGCAAGAAAAAAAAGTATAAAAGGAGGCGATCCCCTTCAAACAACCAGTTTTTGGAATCCGAATCTCTTTGCCATTTGGCTTAGATCAAGTGTAGTATCTGTTCTTTTCAGTGTAACAGCTGAAACGTCATCAATGATGACTTTACATGTTACCACTATTTTTGGATTTCCCGTGGTCGGGCTTGATGGGCATGCCCACACCTGACCACACAGTGTCGTTACCATTGCACCTTCGGTTTCTGACGCAACTGTTTTAATTTCACTCTGTGAGGCCATAGAGTGAGAGTAAGACGAAGCATTGTAGAGGTGCTACATTGAAATAGATGAGAATGGAGCAAGCAGGGTCTGTGTACTTAATGCTGTAAAGTCGGCTGAATTATGAATCTATGAGTCAAGAATGCCGGATAAAAGGTTCAATTCAATCAAATAACCACGTAAGCTGAGTAAGAAGCTGAATTTACGGATTCATTTTATGCACCAAAAGCATATAGTAAGTGGATAGGGAACGAACCCGTGAGCCAAGTAGTTCTGAACGTTGTCTGGATAAATGTCACCTAACTTCCAACCTACAGCCGCGAACCCTGATCCAAAGAAAAAATCCCCACACTCTAGAATGAAGACCAACCTATGAAAGTTCATGAGATATCGTTATAATAAATCCCCCTTCATCTTAGACATGGCTATTTAACCCCATCTTTCAATCCTCTTCATTTTTCTCCCTCATGGCCGGGCAAATAGTCAAGACTTTTTGGGCCTAGATACAAGAGGGGACTTATGGTCTTCTTCACTATATACATACCTGAGAATCCACTAATTGATTATTAAGCTATTTCTTTCAAAACCTCAACCATGTCGCCGCGAGACCTGACATCGTCCTCGGTGTCTTCGTTTTCGGCAGACCACTATCCGTTATTTCCCCGGATGGGAAATGCTCGAAGACCACTGAACGTCCAACCTCCTCGAACAAGTCGAAGGCTGATGGATTCCACTGAGCACTTGGGCCATATTTTCAAGGGCGATTTCGGTATCAAACAGAGACTGGAAGACTCAAACCTCTCAGCGAAGGGCTCTTGTTCACAAGAGAGCTCCTCTCGGGTCGGGCCATGCGACAGACAAGCATCGGGCATCCGCTACGACGAAGATAGCGAGTTGGACCTTGGGGACTGGCACACGGTATCCACTGACGGAGACCAGTCATTCGATTCGAGCATCTTACGCAATATTGGAAATCGTATGGGCCCAGCAGATACTGCTCCGGCTGATAAGCAAAATGACAAGTTCAAGTATTTGTCACTCTATGAAAGCATGGCAGGCAAGAACCCCAACGGCAGCAACCACTCGGTATTCAATCTTTCTGGACTTGACGACTTCACGCGGTTCATGCGTAAAAGTGAACTCAACGATGCCATCCAGAAGCACGCACAGGAGAGTCTGGTCAGAGAAGACAACCTTTTACCAGTTATGGAAAATGACATGCTTGGACAGAACTTTACCACTGACTATAACTCTGAAGCCGCGGGCGGCACTCACAAGGAGTCCCATAAGTCGAAACGTCCATGGCAGAACAGAAGCATTGATAAAGACAAGTATGCCACTAAGAGTGATATTAACGAGCTCAGGCTAGCAGGCGACACTTTGGGAAGCTCCGATTCCAGCACCAGAGACTCCATATTTCTTTCACGGAAGTTGAAAGTTAGACACTTGCAGATGATATCTTTTGGAGGTACTCTCGGTGTTGGCTTGTACTTGAATAGTGGAAAGGCTTTCACCATCGCCGGAGGCTTCGGCACGGTTTTGGCATTTGCTATAGTTGGTATCATTGTTCTTGCAACTATTGTGTCTTTCTGCGAGATGGTGACCTTTGTTTCTGTTGTTGATGGTGTGTCAGGGCTCAGTGCCAGATTCGTGGACGATTCCTTTGGCTTTGCCACGGGTTGGCTATATTTCATCAGTTTCTCTGTGGGCTTGGCCGGCGAAATCGTGGCTTCTGTAATCATTCTCAGCTACTTCCAACAGTCTAAGATTTTGGAGAACCAAGGCGCCACCGTGGGCTTCGTGAGTTTATTCTGGACTTTCTGCTTGGTCAGTAATTTGATAGATGTGAGGGTTTTCGGAGAGATCGAATACTTCTCCAGTTTGATCAAGGTCATTATGACATTGATCATGATCGTTGTAATGATCGTTATTAATCGTGGTGGTCTAGGTAAGATGGGCGCAATTGGCTTCAAATATTGGACATACAGCAAATCCGATTTTGACCATAATGTCATCTTTGGCCTTTTCAGACCTACTTTTGATTTGCGAAGTAACGGAATGGACTCAGAGCTCCATGGCATTCCCGGTAACTTAGGCCGTTTCCTTTCTGTATTGAGTGCAGTTTTAATTGTGTCTTACGCTTACAGCGGAACCGAGATTGTTTGCATTGCTGCTTGCGAAGCCAAGGACCCTCGTAAAGCGCTCCCGTCAGCCACGAAGAGAGTCTTCTGGAGAATCCTTATTTTCTATTGCCTTGCCTCATTTGTTGTTTCTTTGAACATATACGCTGGTGACCCTAGGTTGTTGCGTTACTACACTGGAAATTCTGGTGTTTCACCAGATACTTACGACACAAACTATGCCATTCATTATGTTGGAGGAAACAACTGTCATTCGGCAACTCGTGTGTATGCTGGATTTGCTAACGGGTCACAAAGTCCTTGGGCAGTGGCATTCCAAAGTGTGGGGCTCTGCGATTGGAGTTCCGTCGCCAACGCCTTTCTCGTGTTCTTTGCTCTATCGTGCGGTAACTCGCAACTTTACGTTTCATCTAGAACTATCTACTCGTTGTCTTTACAAAACAAGGCGCCTGCGTTCTTGAAGAAATGCAACCGGTTTGGCATTCCCTACTACTCTGTTCTTGTTGCATCAGCTCCTGCCCTCTCATCTTTTATCTGTGTTTCAGAACTGGCTACCGTCGTGTTCCAGAACTTGACGAGTATCATCTCGTCTTCTGGAGTTTTTGTGTGGTTTGCCATGTGCCTCTCTTATATCCGGTTCTTCTATGGATTGAAGAAAAGACCGGATATCATGAGTCGTGAGGATAAGTCATATCCTTACAGATCACCATTCCAACCATACAGTGCCATTGTGGGGCTCACCGGTTCATCAGTGATCTTGCTTGGCATGGGATATGTGGTGTTCATGAAAGACCACTGGGATACTATGTTCTTCTTTTCGAGTTACGGCTCACTTATTCTCTTCGCTGCGTTGTACCTTGGCTACAAAGTGACCAAAGGCACCAGAATCTTGAGTCTTGAGGCGCTCGACTTTGACAGTGGGCGTCGTGAAATGGATATTTACATTTGGGATGGTGGAAAGGAGTATAATACTCGAAACATCAAACATCTTGCCTACAAGATGGTTGACTTCTTAGCATAAGACTATAGAATAATAATAGATATAGTTAACGTAATATATGGTGGCTCCGCAGACCAAATGAGGTCACAGGCTGATTGCAGGTTCTCAATTTCCACATCGTCAATTCTTCTGCACAGTAGGCTATTTTACGCTGCATGAGTCCTCCCTTGACTCCTTCCAAAGGCTTTCCAATCATCATTTTTTCCAATTATATGATAAACTAATTGTTTCGTTGCCTTCAATTAACTGGTAGATTCAACTATTGATTAACTTTGAAAATTCCCAAATACCCTAGGATATCCGGCTAATCGAAAAGTGAATTCTGCCGATCTCAAAGACCATACTGCCGATCCGAAAGATGATTTCCTTCTCGCTCACTCCAGTAGCTCTAGCTTTTTGAACCCTCTCATATGTAAAGAACCGCCTCTACGAACCATCACCGACCCGATATTATAGGCAAAAAGAAAAAAAAGACACCCTCCATTTCCCCAATCAGACAGATTGCCATGCATGGCCGCCTCGTGCAACTGATATGAGCACTGGATACATTCCAGCCGACTAAGCGAGTGAAAAGTCCACGATTTGGCACTAGATTGTTTCTTTACACTGAAAAAGTAGAACAATTCAGCAATAAAAACCCCAAAAAATCAAAAACTGAAAAAAAATCAATTTCAATGGCTTGGATTCCCACTCAGCACTTCCTCCACGGAAGAATCATCAAGCCATTCTTACCTTTCGACAAGCATCCGAGCTTGAAGAACGATAACTTCAAGAACTTGTATCCTGGTGATGAAGTGTATGTTTTTGAGACTAAGGACAACAGATGGGCGCGTGGTTATTCGCTCACCAGACCATTTCCTTATGATTTCACCATTACTTCCGTCAACTTGGACGACTTGCCTGGGCTTAACATCAAGGTGGTGGTTTTCCCCTTGAAGTACGTGGAAGTGGTTGAGACGCTTCCTCTTAACTTGATGGAGGTGTCCAATTCCATCAACAACGTGAATGACATCGAAGGTATTGCTCCCACTTTGAAGGAGCTGGAGTTCACATTCCAGAATGCCGTCAACGGTGTGGTGGATGTCCCAGA
Source organism: Sungouiella intermedia (assembly GCA_900106115.1). Taxonomy (NCBI): domain Eukaryota; kingdom Fungi; phylum Ascomycota; class Pichiomycetes; order Serinales; family Metschnikowiaceae; genus Sungouiella; species Sungouiella intermedia. The sequence goes on along the minus strand of LT635757.1, from coordinate 330,608 downwards.
TGAAAGAGAGCATAATAGCGACAAAGCGGTAATCCCTCCTTTGCCATTCAACTCCTTCACTTTCACGAAGGACTTGGTCAGTGAGATCACCTACGCTATGAATTTGTTGACCTCTCACATCTTTGCGTTGTACTCGATTGGAGAATTCCGGTTGTTCAACAGGCTCTCGCAAATCTACACCGATTTGGACGAGATTAGAATCACCTTGACCCACACTCGGTTGACCAGAAACGAGGTTCAGGTATCCAAGGAAACTGCAACATACTTGTTATCTCAAATTCCAAAGAAGTTGGCCTCCAGAGCTGCTAGATTGAACGACCAATCCTACGATTTGGATCACAAGAACACTGATATCTCGGCTTATAAGGCCATTTTGGCTCGTGATACCTTCGATGGCTCCTTATTGAACTTTGAGAATGCTCTGCCTTCTCAGTTGGCTTTCAATCAGCAATTGTGTGCCTTATCTCCCAAATTTCCGATCAATGCTCACTACCATGCTGAAGACTACATTTTGAAGCCTTCGTTGAACAAACGTCTTAAGCACGATCCTCCATCCCACATTTTGGTGGACTTCAAGTCTGTAAGTGGCTCCTCCAACTACCAACCTCCGGGCTTCGCAGGAATGATTGCTTATTTGTATATCAGAAACAGCAAGAAGAGATTGACAGAGGCGTTCGCTGTGCATACCGATACTGTGGATGAGCTTGTCTTTGTTGAGAAGATTTCTGCCGCCTTGTTTAGAAATATCCCAGCCAGTGAGGTTGAGAACAACAGGGTGTACTTGGTTGCAGTTTTAACCGAGGAAATCGACTTGTCTGCCAAGGAGGGCAACATGCCTCAAACTAAAAGAGTCAAGAAAGGTGTTGCAGCTGGTGTGGCTGACATCACCAGAATTTTCTCTAGAAACCAAGGCTCTTTGGCCACTGGCGAACCTCACCAATTCTCGATCAAATTGTTTGGCTCTTACACCAGCCTGCTGAAGAAAGGACCTATTGACCCCAACCAAATCGAGAATAATGGATGGGGTGAAGTTGTTGACAGAATCATTGTTGGTTCTAACCACGGCATTGCTATCAATCCAAGAGCCGAAAAGTTGGTTATCACAGTCAAGGAGTTTAAGCACCAGCTTACTAGTACCGAAGATGACAATATTACTGAGGCTTCTAACGACGCTAATGCTACCCAGAAGTCAGCTCCAATTGCCAAGATCAAGCCTATCTTTTTCGATCCTTTGGCAGAGAATTATGAGCGTATTTACTTGAAGATGGGTAAAGTCAATTTGCTCAACAGTGTCAACAAGGAAGATTTATTGACATTTGAGGTAAGTGCACCGAACAATCCATTGATCACTTTCGCCAAAGCATCGAACCAGATCGAGAAGCTGACTTGGTTTTTCGTGTCGGTATTCCCAGATGAAGTCATTGGTGAAATCGTCAAGGTCAATGGTGTCTCCAACAAGAGCACCACCAAGAAGATTCCAAAGCAGGATTCCCTTTTGTTGACTTTGTACATCAATGGTGTGATGGCCGGTCAAGGTGAGGTCATGTACAAGTCCGGCAACAGATTGGTGGAATTCAACAATAAACCTTTCTACAAGACTGACATCTTGTCCACTACATTGAACACTCCAATTGCCCAAGTTGATATCCACACCGAATACATTGGTAAAGTGTTCAATACCGAGGTCTGCATCGACAATATTTTCCAATATGACAGATTCTTCAAGAGTGGCCAGCAAGGAATGGATGAGCTTAGCAAGTCTTTGATTGATTTCTGTAAGTTGGACATTTCGCAGTTGGTGAGGTTCTTCCCAGAGTTGTTAAGCTCTATCTTTGCTATTGCTGATGTTTGCTTGCAAAACCCTAGTGTTCCAAGTTATGAAATGATCTTGGACAATACATTCAAAGCTGTGGTTCATTTGCTTGATACTGTGTTCGGAAAACAAGACCAGTACTTGTATATGTTTGACACTTTCCTCGAGGAGTACAACAAGTCTCCAGCAGTGGGAGTGTTATTATTGAATAAGATCTCGGAGATATTCGCCCAAGCACAGTCAAACTGGAACTCCATGTCGAGGTCCGTCTGTCGTGTCATTGTCTTGCTTATCAAGCTTGCTCTTGATCCAGCAAAAGTGGCATCCAACTTGGACGCATATGTGAGAGCATTGACGTCCTTATTCAAGTCAGCATCCTTGTTGATCTCCATTGAATCGCCCGCACTCATCAATGACCAAATTTTGGTTATGGAGATCGTGGACTTTGTTCTTGACTTCGAAGATTACTTGAACGAACAACAATTGATTTCTTTGGTTCTCTCTTTCATCGACTCCATCGGAAATAGGGGATTGGGAGTGAACGAGGAGCAGTACCAATTGAAGAAATTAGGCCCAGTTGCAAAAGATCACAAGATCATCATTACCAAATTGTTGTTGGTGTACAGATTGTTCGGTACCAAATTGGCCCAAAAGCCCGAAAACATGCATTTGGTTGTATCTAAGAGTGTCCTCTGGTGTATGGAAATTTTCTTGGGAGAACTTGATGTTGATGCCACCAGATTAGCTTGTTCGATCATGAACTGTGTTTGCGATTTGATGTGGAGGAACAGAGATGTCGAATCAGTTAGACCGATTTCCTTTTCCTTAACCAAATTTATTATGGCCATGTCCAGAACTTTCATCAAGTACAACAAGTTCACCAGAGGAAATGACTACTTCAAACCTAGAAAGTCGTTCACAAAATTGTTTCAGAAGGAGTACCCATTCAATGAAATCGTGGTGGATTCTGTTGTTGGTGAAGAAGTTGTTGTAGAGGTTCTTGTTGAGTTGGCTACGATTTTCGTCTACATTGCCAAGATCGGCCAGTATGTGACCGGAGTCAATGGACTCTATTTGATCAATGAGACAAGAATTGAGAATGATTTCTTTGATCCTGTGAAGTGTACCTCGAACAATGGTCTCAATGAGGATATTCTCACTGTTTTGTCCGGAATTCAGATCATGAGACTCGGCAAGTATTTCCCAGAAGACAAATGGCTTTCGCTTTACGCCATGATTGCGGAAGGTTGCTTGCTGGCTTTGGAGTTGGTGAGACCCTTGATGATCGCTCACTTCATTCCAACCATTGAACTGCCAGAGATGTTTGACAGATCTATTTGGGGCAATTTCTTCAAGGCCCTAATGAAACTTAGTGCTATTGCCCCAGTGTCTGTGGAGCACCTATCTACCATTCCAAGAAAGGCTTGTCATCAGATTACTGGAACAATGAGAGGAAGAATTGCATCAATGGTGAATGAGGCTTGGGATGGCTTGGCTTGGAATGCCACTGAAGAAGATATTGTTCGTTTCAATTTGACAAAATTTGGTGGATTCCAAGTGGAGTTTATTAGTTCTGACTTTGCTATTTTGCAGGACTTGATGCTTTTTGCTTTGCAAAGAGATGTGGATTGTCAAGCCGTGTCTGTCAAAATGCTTTGGTCAATTTTGGTGTCTGAATTTATTTTGAGTGATTCTATAATCGACGTTGAACGTGAATGTCTTGTGGGTTTGCATGAAATCTATTACAGAACGGCCTACAAGCCAGGCATCAACGAGCAGAACAGTTTGCTAGAAAGAATGAAGGCAACAATTAGATTGGACAGAGAAGATGTGGCTTACAGTACTGTGGTGAGATTCATCTCCAATTTGGCCGGTTTCTTAGAAGTTTTGAATGACTTGAATAATGTTCCCGTTGGACCTGAGTTCGAAGACGACAGAACTTTCCACAAGTTGAACATCAAGGCATACTTGAAGAATGCCAACAAGCCCGAATTGTTCCATTCTTTTATTAACCAGATGTATGAAGAGAACATCAGAAAGAATGACTTCATTCAGGCTGCCTTGAGTTTGGAGTTGTTGGCCTCAACTTACACTTGGGACCATCACACTGTCTTGCCTCAGTCTTACAGACCAAAGTTTCCAGCACAATCATCCTTCGAGCGTAAGGAAACATTGGTGAAAATGATTGCTCAGAACTATATTAAGGGTAATAGCTTGGAGAGAGCTACTGATACTTACAACGAATTACTTGAAGCTTACAATGAGCACACTTACGACTTGAAGAGTTTTGCTTATGTTCATCAGAAATTGGCCAAGCTTTACTTGGACTTGGAGTCATCAGACAAGTTGAGTCCTTCGTTCTTTAGAGTGTCGTACATTGGTGCTGGATTCCCTGCCAATATCAGAGGAAAAGAGCAGATTTTTGAAGGTCTTCCATTTGAGCATATTACCTCTATCCATGAGCGTTTGTTGAAATTGTACCCGGGTGCAAGAATCATTACCGATGATGAGCAAGCTCGTGAGATTAGAGAAAAGATCCATACTGGAAGATACTTGCATGTAAATTCTGTTGAGCCACTCAATGAATACAGTGACAAGTTGTTGAACACATCTATTGGTGTGAGACAATATGCTAGAAACAAGAACTTGAGATTTTTCTCATCAATCAAGAAGATCCCGGGTTCGACGTCTGTGTTTGACTTGTGGACTGAGGAAGTTACCTATGAAACACAACTTTCTTTCCCTACTTTGATGAACAGAAGTGACATTAAGAGTAGTTCCATGGTGCGTTTATCTCCTCTTGACAATGCCATTAGAACTATTCTTAACAAAAACAATGATTTGGTGCAATTAGAGAGCATGATCAATATTGCTTACAAGGAGAAGTCTGATTACACTTCATTGATGAACGATTTGAGTAGACACCTCGCTGGAACAGTGGACGCTCCAGTAAACGGAGGTGTTGGACAGTACCGAACTTTTTTCTTGGATCCAAGATACGACGGAAAGGCCGACTATGCCTACAACATCCGGTTGCTCAGAAATGCCTTCCACGATTTAACTTGTGTTTTGAGCAGATGTTTGCACTTACATGGCAAATTGGTACCATCCAGTATGAAGATGTCGCACGAGGCATTGGTTGAGTTGTTCAAGCAGAACTTTAAAGACGAAATTCTGACATTGAGAATCAACACAGATTACGATCACATTCCTTACAACCACAACATGTCACAGACGAGCGTGCCTAAGGAAAGGAAGGTAAGCAGTGTTCTTAATGGACTTTCTTCTACTTCCGGATCTAACCAGATCGGCATTGCAGACTTGAGCACTCCATCAATTTCTGGTTCCAGCTTGCAGAGAACATTGAGTCGGAATTCTAAGGTCTCCAACAACTCCGGATCTACCAACCTTTCCGAGCCTAGTGGACCTATTGTGGCTAGTATCACCAGTATGGCAAGCAGCAATGGCAGCAATGTGAAAAACAAGCGGACTGCTTTGAACTGGAGAAAGGCCATCCGTTAGAGTAGAGTGACTACAGGTTTAGACGAGTTAGATAGAATTAACTTGATTTCGTTGCAATTTGAATCTGGTAATATTTTTATTCTTTTACGATCTTGACCTTTTATCACAATTCTAAGAAAGTTAAATGTCAGTAAGTTCTCTATGATCGACAATTTCATTCGGAATCTCCTTGGGCTACTCCAACCAAGTACACCCAGACACCACGACGTCGCACAAGTCAAAGAAAAAATACTCGGATTTCTCTCCACCCTTCTCTCACACATCAATCCCCACAAAATGTTCAGATTTGCTGCTCGTGCTATCCGTGCTCCTGTTGTTAGAGCTCCAGTGACCAAGTTTGTCCAGCCTATTCGTTTCTACGCCGCTGCCCCTCTCTCCAAGGAGGAGGTTACCTCTAGAGCTATTGAGGCCTTGAAGACTGTTGCTGCTTTGCAAGAGTCCAAGATCACCTTGGAGGCCAACTTCCAGAAGGACTTGGGCTTGGACTCCTTGGATACCGTCGAGGCATTGGTTGCCTTGGAGGAGGAGTTCGACTTGGAGATTCCAGACAAGATTTCCGACGAGATCAAGACCGTTGGCCAGGCTGTTGACTACATTTACGAGGAGGAGCAAAAGTTGTAGAGAAGGAGCTTCTGCTGACGCAGTTTGACTCGACGATATTCTGTACATACAATGCAATGGTTACTTAAGTGTTAGTGTAGAGGTTTGTAGATTAGCTTGGATATGAATTTTGGACTACGCGTGATGTTATTTTGATATTCTGAATGGCATCTCATGTGTGAGGAAGGTCAGAATGATTTTCCGATGGCTGTTGCTGTTGGAGCTTCGATGCTTTGTCAGTAATAACTGTGTAGATTCGATTGGTTGGCTGAATATGGGTGCAGGAGAGTTAAGTAAATCATTTGAATTCTAATGCTACAATTCCTATCGGGTTGTGAATTTGAAAGAGTTGAGGAAATGGATGGAGTTGTTGGGTTTGACATTCAAGACTTTCACTCGTAATAGCTTTTACCTTCAAGATGTTTTGTGGTCGTGGTGGTTAATGCTCATGCGAGAGGTTCTGAAGTAGATGAGTTAGTTATGCAAGATTCAAACTATTTAAATCAAATTGAAAGAAGAGCAAACATATGAAGAATAAAGATTGTTGAATCGCCATGGAAGTATGTTTCTGGCTTCCCAACGCTGATAGTTGAGGTTGACTCCACTAAAAGTTTTATTTTGCAACTTCAAGCAGCCTTTCACTAGCTCGACAATCAGGTGGATAGTGACATATATCATTTCTAAAGCACATCCTGAGCATTTCAATGTATTGAAAATGTCTTTTTTTTTTACATCGTTATCTTCTCTAAATATTTACTTCCATTGGTATATCCTTCGTCCCTCACATTTTTATAATCTCCAGCTCATACAAAAACCTTCGAATCTCAACTCACCATCAATTTATCCACTTACTCAACACAATTCACATCTCTCTATGACGAAAAGGGCCTAATATATCAATCAGATTTAGCAAGCCTCCAGGAACCGCCACTCCACATATTGTCCTTTACAAAAGCTCTACACCGGAGTGATCTCTAACTATTAGTCACTACACCATGACCGAAGAAAAAGACCAATTGGAGGAAACTCAAAGAATGTTAGAGGACACCGTATTATCTCACACCGAAGATGAGGATGAGGGCGTGGATGTTGACGAGGAAGAAGATAACGGTGCCGTGGAATACCCAGGTACAGTGATGCCAGATCCACATCCAGACCAAATCGATGCAGACATAGACTTAACCCGCGAGTACGACGACGATGTCGACTACCTTGAGCTCATCCACTTGAAGATCGGAAGTTTGGAGGATCTCAATCTCGGTAGGTTCAAGAAGCTTGAGTCTCTCTGCTTGAGACAGAATCTCCTCACATCCATGACAGCAGTGGCGGATTTGCCTACCGATACGTTGGAAGAACTTGATCTCTATGATAATCGCATCAATCACATTAGCAGTGCGTTAAACAAGTTCGAGAAGTTGAAGAACTTGGACCTCTCGTTCAACAAGATCAAAAACATTAAGAACATAGACAAGTTGGTCAACCTTGAGAACTTGTACTTTGTGCAAAATAAGATTAAGGAAATTAAGAACTTAGAAACATTGAAGAAGTTAAAGAATTTGGAGCTCGGTGGTAACAAGATCGAAGAGATTAGCGATACCATGAACCAGCTTCCGCTGGTTGAGCAATTGTGGTTGGGAAAGAATAAGATTCCCAGATTAGAGAATTTGTCTAATTTGCTAAACTTGAGAGTTCTTTCTATTCAGTCGAATCGAATCACCAAGATCGAGGGCTTGGACAAGTTGGTGAATCTTGAAGAGTTGTATCTTTCTCACAATGGAATCTCCAAGATCGAAGGCTTGGAGAACAATACAAAGCTCCAAGTGCTTGACATCACCTCCAATCGCATCAGTAAGCTCGAGAATCTCTCCCACCTAGTGCATCTTACCGATTTCTGGTGCTCGTACAACCAGGTGTCGTCCTTTGACGAGATTGCTAAAGAATTGGGCAAATTGCCAGAATTGGATACGGTATATTTTGAGGGCAATCCTGTTCAGACCAGCAATGCCACGGGGTATCGCAGAAAGCTTCGTCTTAATTTGGGCCCAAGTTTGGCGAAGATCGATGCCACTTACGTGAAGAGTTAGGTATATAGTCAAAAGGAAGTTTACTGGTGTGAATTACTTCATCAGGAGTTGAGTATTCTATCAGACTTGAATGTTCCAATTTGTCTACTATGCTCTGGTAATCTTGATCATCGGAGTAGTATTTTAGTATTGAATAACTCTATAATAGTTCAGATTTGTTTTGGTTTGTTGCTCATGTAAGACAACCGAGGTACTGAAGTAGTTCGCAGCCACTTTAGACGAACTCCAACTTCTGAAGATAAACTTGACCTCCCAAAAAACTTCAGGCTGTGAGTGATGATCGACATCTGAAAATAGCATGACCATTGTTGGTGGTTTCGTCGTAAGGTATTGTGAAGGTTAGAGCTACCAAGATCATTACCCATTTAGGCAGATAGACATTAGCAAAATTATGACCGAGTCATATGACATGGGCCCATACTCTACAACCACACTGGATAGAAATCAAAAATCAAAATAGCCAAAAATAATGTCGAGTTCTCTTGAATAATTTCGTTAAAAGTGTAGCCACATTCTCTGGTAACCTAAAAATCAGAAATATCAAAAGTGTGAGTTGCAAGTCGATCAAAATCAGAAGATGTATGTTTTAAGCCCTGAATTATGGTTCTCATCAACGATCGGAGAAATTCACAGTGCTACTTTCATTGCACCTCGCGCTTTCAAAACGATGCCTCCAACCGTGGTCAAGTCCGAACCCACTAGTGGGGTAAAAGCATTGTTCTCCAAAGTGCTTGTGGATTTCTAAGGAGGGGTACTATATATCGGAACTGGTAATTATGGCCAGTTGTGGCCTATTATGGCCTGATATATACTTAAAATATTTTTATGAAAAGAAGTTCAAACTATCCAGTCGTTTCCAATGTCTTGTGAATAACCTTGCGTCGCGATCTTCATTGCTGGAACCCAACTTGACACACTCATGCAACATGCGGAGTTAGGCCATCGCATTTTCGACTTCTACGCATGCGAGTATTCAGATTTGTTTAGATTTGTTTTCCAACCGCATTCTATCTTATATCCACGGATTTTTTACATATGAAGATTGAACATGCGTAACTGATTTATCCCATCTGCGTCAGCAATTTCATCCCCATGCTGTCCTGTTCTTGCCTGTAACCAGACCGAGGTTATACCCCGTACTGCAGGTTGCCCAGTGTACCATAATGTGGGGCATCTTGCTTTCACATGGCCGCAACTGGTTAAACGTTCAATGACTTGCATAATTCACATGTAGCTCTCCATCACCATAAATAAAGACCAAATCCAGTTTTATCAACCAGTTACACTCCACTTCATAATTATGTCATACCCTTACTCTAAAGTAGAGGGAACCGTCTCCTTCGAGGAAGGACCTAAGCCGAAGAATGCCATCCAGAGGGAGAGAGAAGCAGCTACCTTTGATTTGGACGAGATGAACTACTTCTTGGAAGGCTCTAAGGAGACTGCCTTGGAGACCAGAGGATTCATGTCTCAATTCGAGAGAGATCCAATTTTGGCTGCTTCGCCAAAAGACTACGATGCTTCCAAGCCTGAGCACAGGCAGATCACCATCCAGAAGATCGACCGTCTTTCCAGATATATCGAGGTGGATACATTTGATGCTCTCGAGAGACGTATGAACCTTTTATCTGTTTTTGACCCTTCGTTCCACACTAGACTCGGAGTCCACTTGGGATTGTTCCTTGGATGTGTCAGAGGTAATGGTACTCCAGAGCAAATGCAATACTGGTTATTGACCAAAGAGGCTGCCTATGTCAAACACATTTACGGATGTTTCGGTATGACCGAATTAGCCCACGGCTCAAATGTTGCAGGTTTGCAGACTACTGCCACTTACGACGAAGAGAACGAGCAGTTCATCATCAACACTCCAAACTTGGGTGCAACCAAGTGGTGGATCGGTGGTGCTGCCCACTCAGCCACCCACTGTTCTGTCTACGCTAGATTGATCGTCAAGGGCAAGGACTACGGTGTCAAGACCTTCATTGTTCCATTGAGAGACTCGGATCACAACTTGATGCCTGGTATCGCTATTGGTGATATTGGTGCCAAGATGGGAAGAGACGGAATTGATAACGGATGGATCCAATTCTCTAACGTCAAGATCCCAAGATATTTCATGTTGCAGAAGTACTGTAAGGTGTCTGCTGACGGTGAGGTGACCGAGCCTCCTCTTAACCAGTTGTCTTACTCTGCTTTGTTGTTGGGAAGAGTCACCATGGTCAAGGATGCCTTCAGATGGGCTGCTAGAGTGGTTACCATTGCCATCAGATATGGTGTCGGAAGAACGCAGTTCAAGGCTGCTTTGGCCAAGGAGTCTGACCCAGAATCTCAGTTATTGAACTATCCATTGCACCAGCGTCGTTTGATCCCATTGTTGGCTATGACCTATGCCTTCTCCAACGGTGCCAATGTCTTGCAGGAGACTCTTACCACCACCATGGATGAGTTGGACAAAGCTGTTGCTGCTGATGACAAGTCCAAATTGGATGCCAGTGTGGAGGAGATGAAGTCTCTTTTCATTGCTTCTGGTTCCTTGAAGTCTACTTGTACCTGGTTGACCTTGAACACTATTGACCAGTGCAGACAGGCGTGTGGTGGTCATGGATACTCTGCTTATTCGGGTTTTGGAAAGGCCTTCAACGACTTTGCTGTGCAATGTACTTGGGAGGGTGACAACAACATCTTGGGTATGTCTGTTGGTAAGCAATTGCTCAAGAAGTTTGCTGCTATCAAGAAGGGTGAAGAAGCCACTGGTATCTTGGATTTCTTGGGCAACTACAAGAAGTTGGCTGGTACTACTCCAGTTTTGGAGACCAACGACTTGAAGGACCCAAGAAAGATCTTGCTTGCCATTGAAACTGCTCTTGTAAGAGCATGTATTCGTGCTGACGCTGTTTTGGAGGAGAAGAAGGGTGACACCGACTACATTGGTGCTGACCTTGTAACCTTGTCCAAGTTGTTGGCTCACTTCTTCTTGTTGAAGGCTTTCCTCGACAAGATCGACGCTAGTAAGGACAAGAAAGACTTGCTCCCACTCTTGGACTTGTTGGCTCAGTTGTATGGAGCAGTTGTTGTGTTGGAGGGTTTCTCGGGTACCTTCTTGACTTTCTCCGTCGTTTCAACTGATGCCATGGCCAAGAACTCCACGGAGCACATTGCTGACTTGTGTGCTGAGCTTAGGCCACATGTCATTCCATTGACTGACTCCTTCATGATGTCTGACATGATGATCAATGCTCCAATTGGTTACTACAATGGTGACATCTACGAGAACTACTTCAGAGTTGTCAATCAGAACAATCCACCAAAGAACACAAAAGCACCATACTCTTCAGAGTTGGAGGCTATGTTGGGCAGATCGTCTTTGGCTGAGAGACAAAGATTTGAGCGTGAGGATGAGACTGAGGAGATTTTGTCTGGTTAGATGTGCCTAGCTATACAAACGGGATTATTTAAATACATGCACTAAAACAAAAATATCATGATTATGACTGAATTTTAGTAGAAACATTCAAGGAATAGAGATTTCCGAAGTGTTGCGTCCTTCTGAGATCAAGCCTGCAACGTTGGCTCCTGCAAGTGCAGATGTTTCCATTGTGCTAATGAAGGACTCCATGGTGTTGAGGTACCAGAGGCCATTGTCAAGCTCGAAATCAGCAAATGAGAGCACTGGCTCCAAATAAGGATAAGAGTAAAACTCTTTTCTATGAACCCAACTAATCGAGGCACTTGAGGAAAACAAGAGTGCTATATCTTCGTTTGTGAAAAGCTTTGGAGAGAACACTTTAAGTACATATTCTTGTGTGTCTTCCAAGTAGTCGTGAATAGAGACAGAGAAAAACTCCAAAGGCGGGGTAGATGACAGATTAACGGTGGTAAGGATGGTCCCTGGAATCTTTGAGTCCGCATCTTGTCCGAAATACTCTGGCAGGAGAGTTTCGTTTGACGTGAAAATGGTCACATGAAGATCTACAAACTTGACGTCTGGGACACTGTACTCGAGGTCAATATTGGCCAATTTCAACGGAGAAGCGATTATGACCGTATCGAATGTGTCCAGCGTTCCATTGTAGCCCACGTACCATGTCCCATTGGGGAGCTTTTCAATTGTCGATACTTCTGTATTGAGGTTTACCAAAGCCTTTGAGGCATTGGCCATACCAGTGAATATCTGCCAGTTTCCTCCTTCGATTTGCAGAGGATTGTCAGTTGCCAAAGAAACAAGTGCACCTACAGCATGTATTTGGTCAATGTTCTGTGCATAATTGACTCTGGTGAACGATTGTATGATTTCCTTGTAGTATGACTGTTTGATACCTTGCTCATCAAAGTACTTATCAGCAGTGGTTGGAATTCCAGCGTACAAGCCAGAGATTCTGGTGATGGAGTTCAAAGTGACAAATGGAAAGTTTCTTTCGTAGAAATACGTCAAGAAAGACGAGAGAAACTTCTTGGAAAGCCTGGCTACTTGTACCGGGGCCAACCCATATCTCCAGAGTAACTTAACGTATGTAGTCCAGGAATCGTTAATTTCTAGATATATGGAAGTTCCATTGTACAATCCCACCTGAGACAATTGTGAGTCGTGTTTGATGGAGGATCGGTACTTTTTTATCTTCAAGTTGAAGTCTTGGGCTGCTTTGTTCAAGATCTTGTTGGCACTCACGAAGATGCTTGCACCAGCTTCGAATGGAAGCGAACTGTTGCCATATAGATCAATTGTGATAGTCCTACCACCAATCCGACTACTTTTTTCGAATATTGTGATGTTATAGTTATAATTGGTGTACTTTTGCAAGTAGTATGCTGCTGATGTACCTCCAGGGCCAGCACCAATGATAGCAACTCGGTGGTTAGAAAACTTGTCATTAAACGATATTAGATTCTGGTGAGAGAACACCAACAGTGCCAAAATGGCAAAAATGCCAATATAGTTCCCAAGCATTTATGAAGAAATGTTTCAAGTACCCTTATCCTTATCCTTACTATAGAGCCACAACACGTGAGTTAGGCAGATAGGCGAAAGTGGTATGGGTATCCGACTACTGAAAAATCCAACCTAATGAATTTATGGCCATTGAGGCATCTTATGTTTTTTGCTTTGTGTTGCCGGGGTCGTGATCGTATATTATGCAATGAGTCTATTCCAAATTGGTGTCTTCCGTCTTGTAGTTGTCCAACACAATTCTGTAGATGAATGACGGAGCAAAACCACCGACATTGGTGATATAGATATCAATATGTTCCGGGGGAATGTAGTCACCAAGCAGATTGGTCACCATTTCGACATTCTCCACAAGTTCATACTGACTGTAGTCGAGAACCTTGCCTGTGTTTCCCACCTCGATCAAGTCCTCTCTATTAAATGGATACAAGGGAGACAACTTGTAAAGACCTGTGACTCCAATTACGGGTGTTCTGTGCTCCTTGGCACACTCCACTACGTTAGCCACCCCCGAGTTGGACAAGCAGCCTCCGTTGGCAAAAACTGCCTTGGCTCCTAAAATCACCTTGCCCACTCGTGACATCACCGCATAAACGGTGCTATCAGGGATGAGAACAGTCTCGATCTTGTTTTCGGCCAAGGTCTTTACAAACTTTTGGGCTTCTTGGATGTCATTTGGATATCCCTCAGTAACCAACACCGTGAATCTTCTCTTTGCTCTGGCCTTTATCAAGAACTGCAATACAGTGTCAGAGGTTGGTGTGGCAGTCAACAACACCTCATTCTCGTGGATGAGGTCTGCGGCCATATTCTCGAGCTCCTCCTTGACGTTGGAGATCTCATCGATCAAGTCTCGGATTCCCTGAATGATGATGGACCTCATGTCGCTGCTCTGCTTTTTCGTATGCACTGTGAGACTCTTTTTCGTATTTTGCGTGGTGGAGAGTAAGCTGAACATGGAGCTGATCATGGGGGTGTTGTCTCCAGCATTTTCTGTCTCGATCTCGTCTCTGATCAACGCTAACACTCTTCTAACGATATTTCCCGGGATTACATCACGCGGTCTGGCTCCATTAAGAATCGTTCCGACCTTGCGAAGTAGCGCAAGAAGATCGTAAGGGTTTGTCCATCTGGCGGCAGAAATCACTCTCATCAAGAGGTGAGCCACTTCCAAGGCCATGGCCTTGTCGCCGGTAATTTGTCGACGTTTTATCTGCGACACTAGCGGGTCCACGATGGCTAGGATGTCTGGAGTTAACAACGTCGACATGATGGTGGAAATAGAATTAGTGACGACTATTTGGTGTGGATTTTTATTAGAGATTTTTATTTTTTTTTTCTGTCCTCTGCGCACTGTGAGTAATGTCTAATGTCTACTACCTTACCTCGCAAACAGTGCAATACCAACATTATCCGTCCTCCAAACTCAACATGCCGGGCTATAACGAGAGCCTAATGGAGTCGCTCGGACTACTTTATGACCATTCGCTGAACTACCACGTTTCCGTGAAATTGATCCAGAAGCTCGCGCAGTACTTGAAGTTGGACACCTTCATCGATACCGAAGTACAAACAACGATGGAATCACATATCAAAAACCTCAAGCGCTTGTCAATTGCGGGTTCGCTTCTACTAGTGGACTTGGACTTTGCTGGTGATGACGTTCCCACTAAAGTATCCCTTTCGTCTGGAAATCATTCCCCTGGAGATTCAGACGCTTCTCGCCAGCTATCAGAGCCAATTGGAGACGCTGGAAAGTGCATTGTGCTGGCAGAAGTACAGGGATTAAGTACGGTTGTGGGTATTGACTTTCGAAAGGGAGGCGGCGTGTCGTTCTTGAATGTTCGCCACGATAACAACATCTCTGTTGCTGAGTACATTCTACTTTCAAATCTCTTGCGCTCCACCTTGGGCAAGTTTCCCGTCAACCTCCAGTATTTGGCCAATCTCGACAGCTTATCGCCGCCAGATGGTGATTTAGTGGTGTATGTTGACAATATGGCACTCTTCTTAAGCTCCATCCATGCTACTGAGATCAAAGCTGATCCTGGCAATTGGCAAGTTGAAGAGGGGTGGACTAGTCGAGTTGGAAAAGTCGCTCTCAACGATATTGAAGAAGGTCGATTAGGGGTGGTTTTGCTGTTTTGGAAGGAAAACCGGTTTCTTGATCGGAAACGTTCTCCTGAGAATCTGGCGACTGGAGTCATTCATAAGGCCATTTTGAGCATTAAAGAGTCATCATTACCGTCAATCGATTACGTCAAGGAAGCTTCTAGTGGTGTTTGGCGTCTTCTGAGTCTGCTGGCAGCATTTAAGAATTACAAGTTCGTGTTCGATGGAGATCTGCACTTGCACAATGGCCAAAGTGTAACCGGTCTTACAAGCAAGAACTGGGCCCTCGTACTCGATATAAGCCGCCCTGTGTTTCTTCCCAAGTCACTTCTTGACTTTTTGGGCCTCACAGACTACAAGGTGGCGAAAGATGCACCTTACTCGGATACCTTCTCCAGACTTAGTGAAGATGGGTTGCTCGAATATGAACTTGACGCTCAAGACATCAAGGTATCGTTTGTCACTGAGGAAATATATCAATTAGTTGCCATCGAGTCTTTCCGCATCGACAGTTTAATTCAACTTTCGAAGCTCTTGCCCATCATCCGTAATTGGCTTGTATTGACTACACTCATCCGCAACGTGTCCAGAACTTCAGGCGCCGTTTTATGTGACAGTCGAATGGAGTACTCTGAAGCCAATAGAAAATTGAAGGATTCTTTGAAACTTCCCCGCGATGTGACTGATGAAGAGTTGGTGGGATTGACCACAATGTCCGATGTGGCCGATTACTTGGGTGCACCAATGCTAGGAGGAGGAGCAGACTTGAGCAGCTTTGTCAAGCAAGATTCGCGGGATGATCTCATGAGGGAAGAGTCTGTAAAGAGTGAAATTGCACCAGCTATTGCAAGTAAAGGTTTAAAATTCGTGGTGAAGGACATCATGTATGACTCTCCAGACACAGACATATTAGTCACCGTACACGGCAAAACGGACAGTGTCGAGTTCAGTATAGAACTCGAGGTGGCCAATGGAGAAATCCGGGAGCAGAGGACATTGAAGGATGTAGATATGGACGCCCAGAATGAGGTGGCCAAGCACTACAGTCAGGCCCTAGCATTGAGCGAGGACCCTCTACTTGCATTCGAAGTGTTAACCTAAGGTCATTTCTGAGTGACTATGTACAATATTATCAAAGCTTCACACCAATGTGAATACTGGCAACACCGAAAGTCAAGTTCTCGTAGCCCTTCTCGGGGACGTAGAAACCAGCTTTCTCAATCATGCCACGGAACTCCTCCTGTTTGGGGAAACGCTGAATACTCTCCACCAAGTACTGGTAAGAATCTCTGTCATCAGCAATAAGTTGACCCATCAAAGGTAGCATGCTAAACGAATAGGCCTGGTAGATGTAGTCCACGACTGGGTTCTCCACGTGAGAAAACTCAAGACAAGCAAAAATTCCTCCCGGCTTCAACACTCTGTATGCGGTATTCAAACCGGCTTGGATGTTGGTAAAGTTTCTGATGCCAAAAGCAATGGTGTACACGTCCTTGGAGTTGTCTGGGATGGATTCCATCGTCTCACCGTTCTGCACCAAGAATTTCACACGATCACTGCCATCATTCCACTTCAGCTTCTGATAACGCAACTGGCCCTCAGCCAACATGTCTGGATTGATGTCTGCAATGGTCATGGTGGATTTGTTGTCGTGGAATTGCTTTTCAGCATGGTCCAATAATCCGAAAGCAATGTCTCCGGTACCTCCAGCAACATCGAGAAAATCCAATGGACGAGACGAGCCTGGCCTCATTCCGGCGTCCAATCTGTTGATGAAATGGTGCTTCCAGAGTCTGTGGACACCCATGGACATGGCGTCGTTCATGACGTCGTAGTTAGAAGCAACCGACGAGAAAACACCTCTCACCAACTTTTCCTTGTCTTCCTTGTTGACGGTCTTGAAGCCAAAATGGGTAGTGTCATTTGTAGGAGGCGTGCTTAAGGCTCTAGTGGAGACCCTAGAGCTCAATCTGGCAGCTTTTTGAATTAAAGCACGAGAGTTCATTGGAGATGAATCTAGTTGGAGAGCGAAAAGTTGACCTGCCTGCACTGTTCATGTAACGCTACACTGCTACATATAGACCACTATATAAACGACATAAACGACGTTACCATATGAAGAACATCTATAATCGAAATTCCACATGAATCATGATGGTAACCAAATCAAAGGGTAGAGAATGAAAATTAACATTTCTATCGAAGATGAAGTTGAAATTTGCTACATTGTGTTTATCGATAATGTGGATTAAGTCGTCCCTAATTGAAGTAAAGTAGAGTGTCTATGTCTAAGCCTGGACAATTCTGACAGTGTTGGAGTGGCCAGAACCTCTGGTCCATCCCTGGACAGTAACGATAGAGTCGCCCTTCTTGATGATACCCAACTCAATGGCCTCAGAAACGGCCCATCTCAATCTGTTCTCGACATCCTCTTGCCAGTTCTCAACCTTCTCCTTCTCGTAGATGAATGGGTAGACACCTCTGTACAAGTGAGAGTATCTAGCGGCTCTGCCGTTTCTGGTGACCATCATGATTGGCACCTTAGGCTTGTACTTGGAAACCAATCTACCGGTCTTACCACTGGTGGAAAGAACGACAATAGCCTTGGCGTCCTGCTCGTAGGCAGCAGAGACAGCAGCGATGGCACAGGTCTCAGTGGTGAGAGTTGGCTTAATGGCCAAGGATCTGAGCTCATTGAACAATGGCAAGTAGGAGATGGCCTTCTCAGCAATGATGGCGGTGTTGTGCATCATAGAAACAGCCTCGAATGGGTAGTTACCCTTGGCAGTCTCACCGGACAACATGACACAGTCAGCACCGTCCAAGATGGCGTTACCAACATCAGAAACCTCAGCTCTGGTTGGTCTTGGGTTGTAAGTCATGGACTCCAACATCTGGGTAGCACAGATGACAGGCTTAGCAGCCAAGTTACACTTGGCGATCAACTGCTTCTGCACAACAAACACCTGTGGGGCTGGGATCTCGATACCCAAGTCACCTCTGGCAACCATGACACCGTCGGTCTCACGCAAAATGTCGTCGAAGTTGTTGACACCCTGCTGGTTCTCGATCTTGGCGATGATCTGGATATCCTTACCTTCCTCACCCAAAACCTTTCTGATTTCCTTGATATCGTCACCAGTTCTAATGAAAGAAGCAAAGATCATGTGCACACCGTTCTTGACACCAAACTTGATGTCGGCCTTGTCCTTCTCGGACAAAGCTGGCAAGTCAACATCAGTACCTGGCAAGTTAACACCCTTGTGCGAGCAGATCTTACCGGCGTTGACGGACTTGACCCTCAAGGTCTTCTGGTCAACAACCTCCTGGACCTCGAAGGACAACACACCGTCATCGACGTAGATGATCTTACCGTTGCTGATCACCTTGGTAATGTTTGGGTAGTCCACGAACATGACTTTGTCGTCACACTTCTTGGCGTACTCCTCATCAGTGGTGATGATCATCTCGTGGTTTGGAGCAATTGGGTATTCCAAGTCGTCAATGGTGGTACCAGTTCTGATTTCTGGACCCTTGGTGTCCAAGGCAATAGCCAAAGGACGGCCCTTGTACAACTCCTCGGACTTCTTGGCGTTGTCAATGACCGACTGGTGGTACTCGTAAGAGCCGTGAGAGAAGTTCATACGAACAATGTTCAAACCGGCCTTTCTCAACTTGACCATCACCTCAGCATTGTTGGTCTTAGGACCAATGGTACCGATGATGGAAGAACGACGCAACACGTGGTCGGGGGTTTCGGTGGTGTCTAATTGGGTCAACCAGTGCAAAGAGGCTTGAGACATTATGAAATTTGAGTGAGGGAGAAAAAAAAAAATCTCTTCCAAATAAGGTGCATCCTCGCAGTATTATATATGGCTACCTCACCCGGTTGATTGTCGGCCGGAGTTGATTTTGTGCCATGTCCGAGCGCACAGGGAACCTTTGATGAATTGACATAAAAATGGGTTATTTGAGATGTAGAATTCAATCAAACAGACTTTCGGGGTGGATTGGAGTCGTTTACATGGATTTTTAATGGATTTCCCTCCATTTTTCTCGATCTCCATCCCATTTTTACCAAGTGGTGGTCTTACATTCTGACAGACCATGCGGTATGGGTGCAGTCCCGCTCCCCCGGAATATGTCAGTGCAACACCTGATGCTCTCATGTCAGATGATAGCAATGCCTAAGTGCATACCGTTGGTCCATGCCCTTATAGGGAACTTGGCCTGGCAAGGTTTTGTGATTGGAGAATCTACGTCTGGCGATGATCTCGGCGATTCTAATAATAATCTCCGACTTAAGTGAGTTTTGTAACGCTCAAGTCCATGTGTCCGTGTAGCTTTGTCTCCTGTATGAGTGTGTGATTTTACTGTTGAAGAATGGCACGGTCTACGATGAGGAGATGTGGGAAATATAATAGAACGATTAGAGAATGCATTGTGAAAGAATTTAGATATCATTGGTTAAATCTAGAATTATTTCACATCTCTTTACTTATTCCGTGAATCCTTCCTCCAACTTCCGTTCTCCTACTACTGCGATCATCATGCACTCTACTAGACACTCCTAATGGTCTTTCCTATAATCGTTGGAGTCGGCGTCACAGTGGCTGCTCTTACCGCTAAGGCCGTCACCCGGACCGTCGGTCGGTACAGGAGACTCAGTCCTCAGATGATCGCAACGTTGAATAAACTCCGGATTGAAAATCACGAGACCGACTCGTTAGCGAAGCATGAAGGCAACGCTTCCCATCTCCGATACTTGAAGTCTCGCTTCGATGCCACAGGTTTCGCCCACACCATGACGGAGAGAGAGGCATTGCTAGTGTTGGGAATCGAGGCTAACGACATATCCAGCTTGACCAAGGACAACCTACGGCAACGGTACCGCAAGTTGATGGTGATGAACCATCCTGATCATAATGGCAGCGTATACTTGTCGCAGAAGATCAACCAAGCCAAGGAGGTATTGGAGAAAAGCTACTTATTTAGAAAATAGAACTATACATTGCATCTAATTATCGTCTATCATGATATGCGGTCCGTTTGGGCCATCGTCGCCAACTTCCTCGAGGTAGCCATTTTCGTGGTGCCCGTTGGCGTCATGTCCATTTTGGTGGGTGTTGCCCTCGGTCTGGGCTTTTTTCTTGCCTCCCTCAAAGTTCTCCTTCACTCTCAAGTAGTGTGCCAACTCATCAGCACTCACCGATGGCAGCAACTCGTTCAGCGCCTTTTGGAAGTCTTGCATTGAAACTTCGACAGTAATATCCTCTGGTGTAGCAACATTGTCGAACCACCATCGGCTCGACACCTCCTCTTCGCCGTTGGCGATTCTCTTCTCATTAAATGCCTTGAGTTTGATGTCCACCTCTCCAGCTGCTCTTGTCATGGCATTCAACATTGAATCACTACATAACGCGTAGAAATCGGCACCAGTAAAAGTAAACGAGCACTTCTCAGCTATCTTGGCCAAATCAACATCATCACTCAACTTGAACTTTCTGGTCAATGCTTCCAAGATCTTGGTCTGCTTCTCATCGGTGTCAGATATACCCAAGTACAACATCTTGTCAAATCTTCCGGGTCTGAGCAACGCTTCATCCAACAAATCGGGTCTGTTGGTTGCTCCAACAACGAACACTCCATCACCGTTGCTGTCTCCTCCACTCATACCATCAAGCTCAGCCAAAAGCTGCGACACAATTCTGTCCATAACTCCTCCGGAGTCTCCTTGGTTACCTCTCTTCGGCGCTACGGAATCCAACTCATCGAAGAAAATTACACATGGTTTTGCATCTCTTGCTTTCTGGAACACTCGTCTAACGTTGGCTTCTGACTCACCGATGTACATGTTCAAAAGTTCGGGGCCCTTAACACTGAAGAAATTCAACGAAAAGTTTGTTGCAATTGCTTTGGCAAGTAATGTCTTTCCTGTTCCTGGGGGACCATAGAACAAGATACCACTTCTCTTTTTCAATCCGTTACTGAACAATTCTGGGTGCTTCAAAGGCATGTCGATGGTATCCAAGATTTCATCCTTAACAAGGTCCAAGCCTCCAATGTCCTCCCATTTCACATTTGGAATTCTAGGAGCACCAATCGAGTCACTAAACTGGTTTCTGGCATCATTAATCGCCATATCAAAATCCTCAGGAATTAATTGGATGACGCCTCCATTTCCAACTTGCATTAGTTCCATCAATGGAATACTGAGTGACTTAGAAAGACCACGTAGTCTCTTAATTCCTAGTTGCTTCGCTTTTCTGATGATGGCAATCAAATCTCTAGGTGTCAAACCGGCAGACTGCAATGCAAGTGTTTGGGCACTTATGTCAGCACGGGTATCAACCCTATACTTGGACAAGTCTAGGCGTCCAGTAAACTCTACCTTGTCTTCGTATGCTTCAGGGATGGATTCATTATTGGATGGCTTGGTTTCGAGCTTAAGCAAGAATTTGAACACTTGAAGTCTCTCTTGCTCAGTAGGAACTGTAACATCGATTTGGAATTTGATAACTTGTCTGAGACTGTCACTCAACTTGTCAATATCATTACAACTAGCAATGAAGGCAGTATTTTTGTACTTGTTCAAAAATCCCATTATAGTGTCAATCACTTTTAATGACAAGGAGGTTGAAGTATTGGCGCCTTGCTCATTTGGGTCTGCCTGGACACACAAATTTTCAATGTGCTTGATATAGAGAAGGTTGTAATTTGTGACAGTGTTAGCATCTAGTTGACCATTTAGCTGTTTTTCGATCTTTCCTGACAAGAGACCGATTGTCTTCAATTCTGCACCAGGCTTGATGAAATCAAAAGCGTCAAGTTCAATAAGATTAAGTCCAAGCTCCAAAGCCAAACTTCTCACAACATTTGTCTTACCCAAACCTCTCGACATAGAATTGAGAAGAACTGTGGTCTTTAAGTCAACTTTAGAGCTTGTCTCCATACCTGTTGTGATGACTCTCTTAAATTCCTTTGCATACTTGAACAAATCTGGAGAATCCTCAACGGATGAATAGTCAAATGTGGACGGAAGTCCAAGATATTCTGACCAGTTGGTCCCTTGGTTTTTAGGTGTACGGACAAACTCAATTCCCGAAGAGGTCAATGCTGTTTGAGAAGGGTCGATTCTGTACTGGTTGAACCTACTAGAGTCACCATCCGACCCCGAGATTTCGAGGATCTTAAACCAAGCAACGGAGTCTGGGTTTCCTGTCGGGGTGATTGACATTTCGTTGGAAGACTCTTCTTCATTTTGACCATTCTGATGTTGCAATGAAATTTCAAACAAGGTTTTGGCCAAAATGGAGTCGATACAAACAGGAAACATGTCACCCTGCTTAAAGCACTTGGAACGCAAATGAAAGGTAGACTTCAACTCGGCAAAAAAACTTTGCTGATAAGTCTTATCCATAGTGATAGGAGAAACAACTCTTGATATGGTTGCAGCCTTGGCGATCGGGAAAGCGTCAGCGAAATGTTGACTGGCAGAAGAGTATTGTTTGAAGCTCACTCTGGAATTCTCCTTGAAATTTAAGTTGATCAATAATAATGGTGACAAGTATGCTGTCTTCGGGGAGAATGAGTTGTGAGGCTCTAGGAATGTAAACACCTTCACCACCAAGTTGGAGTCCCCAACAGTCAAAATTGCCAAATCACCATTAAAAATAGGAAATCCCAATCTCGAGATATCATCAGTGCTCATAAAAGCATACAACTCGGAATCCTCGGTTGCAAAATGTGCACCATCAAGAGACATCGGGTGAGGTAAGGCTCCAACATCCATCAAGTAGTTTTCTTCCTCGGACTCTTCTGAGTCCTCTAGAACAGACTTGTACAAGTATTGCGAAATATCAATCTCTTGGTCGTCGAAATCATCAGATTGGAATTCAAGATCTTTTGTGATTGACTTCTTAACAAATGTAAGGTTTGTAGATGAATTGACAATACCTTGATACATTGGTTCACAAAGTACAACCTCGCCATTGATAAGACTGATGCTATCGCCCTGAGACACCACGCCCCCATTGCCAGCAATGTACTTGGACACGAACTGCTCTTTGACTGCTTCCGCTGGAGATACACTCAATACGTCATAGATGCTGACGGGAACCTCCACAATAACATTCAGAAGAGCAGGAATAAGATCTGTGCTTATGCTTTGGATGGCACAGCCTCTAACTGTCAAGTTTCTGCCGAACTTGGCCAAATTGGCATGGTTGATGAATGTCACCGAAGAGGCAGTTGGAGGCAGATCGTCGATAGAGGTGACTTTGTAAATCTTGAACTTATCGAAGTAATCGGGCACTCCGATCAATTTGATCAACACGAACTTGTTATTGTCAATGGGTACATCCTTCTGAGTGTTTGGAAATAATCTCACGAATAGTTCAAACGACAAAGATACATTATCTGAAGCAAGAATGGTGGGGTCATTGACAATGTGCAAATTCGCACTGGTCAGCACCGATACCTCTTTTGATTCGGATGTTGCCACGGGCATTCTGAGTCGGTTTCAACTTTCAAGAAACTCAGGTGGAGGTGGAAGATCGATTGACCTCGGCAACGAATGTCTGGGGTAGGGTGATTTTATGCAGTACGGTATTACCTGTGACAGAGGAAGTGGGGCAAGTGCCATGAATGGGCCTGAGTTTGATTTTTTGACAAAGAAGATTTAGAGGTTTAATCATGATAAAAGGTTTTGGGTTGATATTTTTAATTTGAAATCGAAATGCCTATTTGTTTTTATCGGCATCTTTTCTATCAATTTGGAGATTGAGGTGAATTTACATGAGAAAGTGCGAATAACTTGTAACTCTCATGGTGTGAAAAGCTTCAAGAAGTTATTAAAGATTTTATGACAAGTGTAAACCAAGAAAATAAACAAGCAATGAAAGGTGAATAAAATACAACAATGCAATTTTTAATTCTAGCGTTTGCTTCTACTCGAATAAGCATATTCTCTTTTCTAATCAAACTAGCCCCACCACTGTGAAGAGCCTTTGGTTACCCGCACTTTACACCAAACTTCATCGGTCTCAAAATTTTGTATGAGAACTACAACACAAACGGTATGTTTCTACGAAACTACGGTTCAGATGATGAAGACTTTTTTTTTTTCTTACCAACTTTGAGCCTGTCTGAGGCGTCACCGTTTTGGCGACACATTCCTCTCTGGCAATGACCTGGTAATTTGTCATAGTTACACTGATTGAACCTGTCTTGAGGAACATGTACTAACCCTTCAGGATTGCTTGAATTAAGCAGTGAAAGTGTAGACGTAGGTCCCATCGAGGGCTCAGTAAAACTGAATATCTGCTCAAGATCTGAAACAGCAAGAGATTCAATAGAATTCTTAAGTTATAGAAGATCTGAGATAGTCCAGTTCAGAACAGTTTAGAGTTATGACCTAGCAAACGAGCTAACAGTGGACTAGTTATGGTCCAATTACTCGTTTGAATGGTAAGAAAGGTAAGAATGGTATCTCTACTTGGTAATTCTAATTGGTAAAGTTCACAACCTGGGCTTTTTGTGGGCTTATTCGCCTGTCATTTCTTCTACGTCCTTCTTCACAGGATTGCCTTGAATTCGTTATTATACACCAAAAACACCAAAAACTCAGACAAGTTTTATGTATTATGAGAGGTTAAGATGTTAATTACAGAATCTAAGCTTCATCTTCGTCAACAACAACGGTCTGCAAACCCTTGTTAGATGGGACGACGATTGGCTCAACGTAAGCGAACATGGATTCCTTAGCATCCTCCTCATCGTTTCTCTTTCTAGAGATTCTCAATCTCATCTTGTACTGGACACCCTGGATACCTCTCTTCCACAACTGAGTGTTCAACTTTGGGTCCAATCTGACGTCAGTGGTACCCATGTGCAAAGAGGCAAACTTTCTGATCTCCTTGACAGCCTTTGGAGCTCTCTTCTTGAAGTGAACACCGTGCAACTAGTTGGTTAGTATAAAAGTCTTTAAAATGATGATTCTGTAATGCTTGGTGTAATCTGTGCCATATAACTGAAATAATTGGACATGACGGTGGGATAGAAACGGCGGAGACGGACTCAAACCATCGAGTTTGATAGTCGAGTTCAAATAGTGTACTCAAGTGCATCTTTCGTAACATGGATATTCTCGAGGGAGGGATCTTGAGTAAGGATGGAAGGTCATGTCAGACACGAAATAAGGACGGAAGACAAAGCATTTTCAGATAGGAGGAAGTTGGCTAACATACTCTCTTGTGCAAGTTGATGGTGTATTCACGGGTAACAACGTCGGTTAAAGCCATTTTGTCGATGAAGTCTAGGTGTGGGAAAATTTTAGCAGACAGGTAAGTTTTTCATCAAAAATTTTCGCACCGAGACGTGTGAGACTCAAAACTGTACGGGTGCACTAGGCAGGCCCAGATTGTTGTTCGAATAGGTGGGACAATGCGAGTTAACATGTGCTGCGTATAAGGTCGCCTCTTCTGCACGTGAGAAAAGGTGTTCTCTAGGGCTTGTGCCCTGAGAACTCAATCTACTCGATTCCATACACCTTATTGATGTATTTCCCCCAGCGGGGCATGATGACAGCGTAGACTTGTTCGAGCTTGGAATCCAGCAGTGGAACAACCTCAACCACCAACCGCAATTGACCCTCCTCTTCCACCAACTCGGTTCGAAATACATTGGAGAGCTCCCAGGTCGCTAGTGTGCAGCATATCGTACGGGCCAGGATCTTCTTGTTCCACACCAAATCGGCAATCTCTGCTAGCGTTGGCATTGCACCGGTTTCTAGATTGTCATGTAGGTCGGCACCTCCCACCACTGGTGGAACACACAGTAGGACATGTTTCAACAGCACAAGCGAGGTATCTTCCACCAATGTAAAGGTGTCAACGACATCTTGGGGCAATTGGTCGAACTCCTCCTTGGACTTCTCTTTACTCCATACCATCAACGTAGTAAGTACCTGTAAGAGACACACGTTGGAATAGAACATCTTATCGTGGGAAGCTCTGTCTTCAAATTCGGACTTGATCCCGATATCATGTCTGAGCGAGGCGAGAAAGGAAAGAAGCGTGAAATAGTTTCTCGTGATGGTCAATACCATGATCACCTCGTAACTAAGATTGGTCAACTTGGCTTGGACTTTTACGGCCTCGGAGCTAGCGCCCTTCAATCTCATCTGGTAGCACATCTTGTAGAGTTCATTGACTAAGATTAAGTTAGGCACCGACTTCAACCTCAAGATCATGAGGAGCAAGCGGTATCCAATTAAGCCATTGTTGTTCTTTGGCAATGGGAAGACAAACGTCAGCGGAGGAGCCCTTGTCTGCGAGGAAGTATCACTGAGTGACGAGTTGGAGTGGATTCGTGATGGTGGAGGAGGTTGAGCATTTGGATTTTCCCGCATGTAGAGTGCATTGTTCAAGGCAATAGCTTCCCGCTTGGCTAAGTGGAGCTGATCGTTGAAGAGCGTGAGCGTGAGTCGGAGTTCCCAGACCTTTAATGTTTCCTCCACTGTTAGTTGGTCATTCTTGAGCACATCGTAGGTGCAATCGATAAGTTGCTGGTTGGACGCCGACGTCGTATATTCGGGGTCATAAAAGTGTTCAATTGTAGCGTCTGAATCCTGTGGGATCTGCGCAAACAATGCATCTTTGGTTAGATAATCTGTATCTGCCATGATAAGCAATGTGATATAATCGTAGTTCGCATCACATACACACCCGTCTGGGGTAGATTGAGTAGATATCGAGGACAGTGCATTAACTTTGATACAACCCACTAAGATTATTAGTTTGGATAATAGTTTAGTATTGACTGGAAGTATAGAAGTTGGGGCTTGCTCTTTTTTTTTCTTTCTGTTTTTTTTAGTATTTACTATTTAGTTTATCCATTTGATGTGAACATGGGATTATTATGGAAAGTCATAAACAGAAATTGAATCTTGGTTTTTTGCTTTGAATATTATTATTTATTAGACTAGGAGACCTTTGTGAGTGTATTAACGGGGCTCTTTGTCAATGGTTTTTTACTGTCATCTTAAAGAGTTGGTCTTTTCAATTTTGAACATCGGTCCTGAACAGATGGCTGCCTCAACTTTGATAGCTATACCTGATAACTATTCCAAATCCAACCACTAAATTTGGACTGAAACTTACTAAGACCAAGCAGAATTTTCCTAACTGATAAAAATCATAGAGAAACTTCATAGAATCCATACAACGATCAAACATCAGAAGTGATCCAAATGACCTCCAACACTGATGACCACCGCCAGCTCCTACTACAGGCAAAGCAGAGACAGAAAACCGATCTCAGCGAGTCTGCAGCCTTATCCGATCAGATAGCAAAGAGCGTCCATGCAATCATCAAGTCAAACTCTCTGAATTCCAGCCTGAACTGTGCCCCAGTACTCGATAAGATCACAACTATCCACGAGCTCGACAGCGAGATTGATCGCCAGCTCAATGTGGATATTGCAGGAAATTACGAGAACCTTCTTCTGGCGAAGAAGAAGCTTGCCAGCTATATCAAGAGAACCCAACATGGAATGGTTGTCAACACTGATACTCATGACTCTTACGTGGATCTTCTCCAACGACGGGTAGAGCTTGTGGACCAAGACCTACGCATTCTAGAACATACTCTAAAGTTGGTTAAAGAACATAGAGACTAGATAGAGCACAGTTGTTAGAAACAGCATAGAGACTAGAAACGGCAAAAAGACCACAAAGAGAAGCAAGACTTGAAAGAGCACAAAGACAAGTAACAGCTAGTGAAATACAAAATAAATTACGTCAGTCATTCAATATTAACTTAGGTCAGGCCAACCCCTTGGCAGCCCGTTCCCATTTCTCATCACTAATCCAGCCCGCGTTGATGATATTAATCAAATCCTCCAAATTGATGCGTTTGTCGGCCTTCAACGGCTTCGACTTCTCCACAAAATTACTGTAGATGCGAGGATACAACTCCTTCGGTATATGCTTGATGGACAGCCGAGCTGCCCGCTCCTCCAACTTCGTGCCAGCATCCACACCATCGTCAGTCGCAAGCCATTGTGCCCGGCGATACTCCCATAATGTCTCGCCAATATTCTGTTTAGGCACTTCCGGAGCCAGACCACGCCCGGACGAGTCTGTCAGAGTATCGGACATGATTTGCGCTGTCTTCACTCGAGTCTCCAACTCATCTCTGAGTTTTACCATGTCCAAGTCCTGGTACTTGAGGTTCTTGGATGCAAGGTCATCTACGCTCACCACGTCCATGGTTTGCGGCGTATCTGTGTTGAAGTTTTTGCTTGTTTTAGAGCTCTTTGCCTCGTATAATTTGTCAAGAGACTTGTAGACCTTAAAGTCGTTGAGGAACTGTTCGTCAGCCTTGTTGGTCGTTCTGAAGTTGCTTCTCAGAAACCTATCGAATGCGTCTCCGTCGTCCTCAAAAAGCTCGTCCACTACCTCGTCTTCTGAAAATGTCGCCTCCGATAACGCCTTGATCTTTGTGACGAAGGTGCTCCACTCGGCTGTGATACGTTTGAATAACGATGGTTTCTTTTTATGTTTCTTGGATGGTAGTGATGTTCGTAGTGGTGACAGGATGCTGGTGGGGGTAGATTCTTTATATGATGAAGGAGCTTCCATGACGTGAACCTGGCCCATACAAAGATGCTAAGGAAGGCGATTTATCCTAGATCTGTGAAATCTGGTTGGTGGGTCCAAATGTAGTAACGGCTGGGTAGGAATGGATAGTGGGGGAGCTGGGTGCCGGTCCACTTTTTTTTTTTATTTTTTACCTCCCATCTCCAGATGTTAATGTGTCACCAAAAGTTTAATTGAATTATCGCTTATTTTGATGTTTGTTAACACACCACCACTGGGCTACTTTTGTATCAAGTCTCATTTTTTATTTTTTTTGGGGTTCAGCTGTCAATGTTTTATCCCGACCCTCAATTTCATTACTCTCAAGTCCAACTCTTCTAGGTTTCTTTGTACTGTATTTGTGCATCATATGAAGGTCGCATGACAAGGCAGTGTACTATCATACCAGTGATAGCAACCTTCTATTCTCCGTTCGGGCGACTGCTAGAACTAGAAGCCTCGTTATTGTCATACTTCGTTTTGAGTTTTTGGTAATACTTGTAATCAAAATGCCACCCACGTCCACGTTGTAGAATCTCTTGTTCAGCTAGCCTGTCCAGCAAGTTTTCTTTCTGAGCTCGTTTACTAAGGCTCCTCTCGCTGGCCGACGTCTCGTACGTTTCCCACTTGACATTCAAAACTGAGTATGAAAGCCCATCGTGTGTAGAATCACCGGTCCATGTTCGCGAGTTCAACCCATTCCGATAGAACCCTATGTACTCTTTGAGCGTGGGGAGCAAGAGTAACGTGACGGAGAGATCGAGCAATTCAACACCATCACTGTCATGATCAACTTTTAGCGGACGAACTAAATCTGCTTTGGTCCACGAGCTATTTGATTCGGTCAAATCCAAGTTATCATCGAACAAGCCAAGATGGCAAAGCACACTGAGAATATCCGAATCGTCTGTATAAATACCTCCAACACCACCCCAGAGCTCCCGCTTTCTCTGAATTCGACCCAACGTGAACTCTTCCACGAACTCTTTGATAAACCGGTACGGTATTTTGACTTCGAGAAAGCAATTGATATAACCTTCTCCCAAGGGTGGAATCAGTGGAATGTACGAAACCACATCGGCCGAGTACTTCTCCTGTCGTCTCTCTCGATAGTCTTTCTGGATATCAAGAAGTCTCTGCTTGTCGTGAGGTCGCAACCCGTGCAACTGTTCGATCTGAAGCGTGTCCCAAGTGGTAGTTGGATTGTAAATGAGTGATCCCAAATGATGTCTTTCGGTATAGACTTCTTCTAGTAAATTTCTTAATCCCTCTTTGTTCGCAACCACTGTTCTTTCCCTTTTGCTGGTGACATTGGCGTGAGTCTCGGACTCAGTTTCGATGCCTTTCTTTTCACCAGTACTCGAGTGCAGATGCAGATGGTGATGATGGTGATGGTGATGATGGTGACGATGTTTGCTAGGACCGTGATGATGGTGATGGTGGTGGTGATGATGATGTTGCAGCTGCTGACCATCTTCTTCAACCTCGGTTTTCTGGTCATTATCTTGCAATTGAGTACCATTTTCACCTTCTTGCGAAGCTTGAACTGGCTCCGAAGTTCCTGAAACCTCTGGCTCGGCCGAATTTGGCGTTCCAAGAGAAGTTTGACCAGGATAAATACCTAACACATGAGGGGTAGGCAACTTCAATTTTTTAGATGTGTTCTTGTCACTAGAAAAGACATCAGAACCTATCGACCTCTTCAAATTCGGTATTTCAGGTTGCTGAGGGCCATGTTGTTGCAAATTTTCGAACGATTGATGTGCAATTGACAGCACCATTGGAGGAATTCCGTTCTCCTTTTCGTTGTTGCGAGACAAAAATGAAATTGGTGGAAGCCGTATGCTTGACGTGGAATTCTTCGATGGGCTGGCGCCAGGGTTGGCACTGGAATCGCTTTTAGACATTAATTGGATGGAATACAGTATTTCACTGCCACAATTAACAATGTGTTTTGGTTACAGTATGAGGTCAGAAAAGTTCATCGATTGGTTTGCCTGTGTGCACCACCATACACTGTGGGGACAAACCTGGTCTGTCCGTCTCAGAATATTTCGCAGCAACTCTCAGCACACTATCTGTCAATAAGCAAGAGACCATAAATCATGGCAAATTCTTCTCCTGGCATCCATAGTGCACTACTCTGTTTTTCTTATCAACACTCAAAACACTGTAACCCAATTTCTCTCCGCAAATATTGCATCGTTGATTTCCACTGTTGATGGTGTATGAAGCAGACTGAGCAACAAGTAAGTTGTGGCGGACTTTAGCTGACCCGATCTTGTACAATTGACTAGCCATCCGTGTTGTGTAAAGCTGGTCCTCATTAGTCCGGACTTGCTCCTCAAGATATATCAGAAGCTTATGCAAAGGAAAGGTGTCCGGCAACACAGTCAATATCTGAAGAATGGACATCTTGCTTCCCTGAAACTTGAGTAACTTGGCAACAAGATCCTCGTTCTCTTCGTAGTGCATTACAAGATCTTCAAGAAGCTTGTGAAGCAATGAGGTACCGGTCTCCTTCATATTTGGCTGTTTGTAGATGTCTGAGCAGTACAACATGGCTCCATCAAGATCGGATAATTGGTTGAACAATATATCCACCGATTTTTGGTGCTCGCCCAACTTTTTGTAAATGAAAATTGTCAATCGAAGGTAGCTGTCTTCACTCGTTGGGATTTCACGAAGAACAGTCCATGGTTCATAGGAGGTAGTACTTTCGAGCAAGCGGTAAAGTTTGGCGTATGTTGGATTCTTACGAAGCACTTCATCAGTATAATGAGAGGACTTCAATTCTTTCAAATAAAGGAGACAAAGTTTCGTCTCGAACTTTCCAACGTTTTCGTGACGATCACCAGACTCGAGGACATCACTTTCAAACATTACCCACTCAAGATACTTAATCCCTAATTTCTCCAGGATGCCTGTCAAAAAGTCAGACACTTTGAAATTATCATAGCTTTCGCATTCGTAAGAGTCATTCATAAAGATAAGACGAGATCTTTCGAGCTGTTTCGAACCGTCATGGGTCAAGATCCAACCGGAAAATTCAAAAACAAGACCAAGATCTTCGTTTGTGAGTTTCTGCAAGTAATTGATCATTAGTGTGGGCCCTCTCAAGTATTCGTCAAATTCATCTTGCTTGCTCTCGCTTTCTCGAGCAAGGTCCTTCAACATGGACAATGCGTCCCTATGCAACCCACGGCCATAATAGAAATCCAAAAGCTCTCGCATGAAATTCTGCAGCTGTTGGGTATGGTTATGTAAATTCTTGAGAAGACAATCGTTGACGATCTTTGCATCACATCTATTGTTAGGCAACCGCAAGAGTGGCCCCAACAACATCGGCTTTGTATAAAAGTAGCACAAGAACAAAGAAGTATCTATAACGGCACCCAAATTTCCCAACTGAGACTCCAAGACGCTCTTGGAAATGCCGGGATAGATATCAAGAACATTGAGTTGGACACCCTTCCACCCAATGCTAGGAACCTCCTCAGAGCTTGTCATGAAACTGGAGTGGATTCTCCTCTGGTCTGTCAAGTATACAATCAAGTTGTTCACTGCTTTAATGAACTTTTTGACCCTTTGTAGTGCTTTAGGGTCCATTTCAAGTTCCTTTGGGTCAGATTTAGATTTCTCACCAGATTTCAACTCAGAACCAGCTGACGAATCAGAAACTTCCTCACGCTTCAAGACGGAATAAACTTCCTCAATGGTCACTCTTTTTATTGCTGCTTTCGATTTATTCGTGTTAGTCTCCATGTCTTTGTTCAACATGTAGTCAGCATTCAAAAAGTCAGGAAAAAGAGGCAAGATGTCTTTGAAAGAGAGAACCCATTCTGAAGCAATATCTACCAATGCTTCATGGTACTTTGAATATGACTCGAAAAAAACCAACGCCTTATTTCTGTAGAGATCTCGAAGAAAAAGTTGCTTCATCTTTTTGTTGGACATTCCTGCGTCACTGTTGTCTGAAAAGAACTCGTCAGACTCATTCAAATTTGTAACGAGCCCCAATGCCCGATCAAGACCAAGTAATCGGAGGTCATTATTTGGATCCTTCACACTTTTCGACAGGGCACCAGCTCCACGAATTGACAAGAATTGATCCAATTGTTTCTGATACGAGAGGATGTTGAACTGGAAAACGTAACCACCGGATCCAATCATTATGAGGTCATTCTCCACACTGAGATAGATGCCATTGTTGTTGAATTGATGATGAAATTCCTGAATGACCTCTCCACTTTCAATGTCGACGACCTCCAATTTTTTTGGGTATAGGAATAACGCATAGCAAGGATTCAAGAAAGCCACATCTATGGGTATGTTTGTGAGTTTGATATTTGACTCATGTAATACAGCATGATTTTCACCGAATTGTAAGATTCCCACCTGCGTGTCACGCACCACCAACGAATTGTCGTCGTCACAAGGAATTATTTTGACCTCTGGCCCCACGTTGGAAAAGCCAAAGTAGCTGAAAGATGTGCTTGGAGTCTGAGAATAAATGCTGGAATCGCTAGTCGGAAGCTCCCGCACCTCGAAGGATGTATTGTCGAGAATTAAAAAAGAATGGTTCAATCCTAAGAGGACAGAGCTGTTTTCCGCATAGCAAGCGATTGCTTTAATTCGCTCTTTAAGTGCTATTTCCTTGTGAAAGTTGAAGTCAAATACATTTCTGGATTTCTGTACGACCTTGAATATGAGAAGCTTCTTGCGGACTCCAATGAGAATTAGGCGCAGATTTCCAGTCTCCATAAAGCTGAACATGGAATAGTTTCTGGCCTCGTCAAATGACTTGATCATGTTCAAATGAGACCCAACCCACTCAAAAACCAGCAACAACTCAGAATTACCGAGAATTATCACCTCTCGGCTGCTTTCTTTGTAAAGTGGAAGGCTATCAAGAACGGTGATTGCAGATTGATTAGTGGTTACGTTCTTGAAAGTCTTCTCGATGACTAGCAATTGCGACTGTTCATTGTCACTGAACAATCGCTTAATGTCAGTGAAGGACCGGAAGCTTCGAACTGACTTAGGTGCCGTTTTGCTTGGAACTATCTGAGTGCTGACTCTCATTATAGTGAGATCACCGTTGGAGAATCCTAGAAAAAGACGGTCATGGGAGAATTTCAAAGCGGATATTTTCACACCCCCGGCAAGATGGAGCCGATTGAATGGCTCTATTATGTCGACATTCATTTGCCGGATAGTATGGTGGGTAGCCAGCAGAGATAATATGGGTGCGAAATATGTAGGACTTCAGTAGAAGATTACAAGGTTGTAGGTACAAGATGCTTAATTTATATTAGAGAATGCTAGACTGTAGAAAGGAAGGTGGCCACACCCGAACAGTATTTTACAAGTTCGTCGAGCTTTTGTCCTTGCTTTTCGTTGACCTGGCCCCACTTGTCCAACGCATCCACCAACTCTGTTTCATTAGGGTGCGCATAGACCACATCGCCATGCTGCTTCAAAAACAAGCCGAAAATTGCCTGGTAGATATCATAGTTAGTGTTAGATTCCAAGCCGCGTGTCATAGCCTCCACAAACGACGTCATTTCGCTCAAAGGAGGGAACGAATTCAACGAGCGGATCTCCAAGTCGATGGTGGCTGGCGAGGCAGTAAGCAAGTAACTCAAGAATCCTGAGTAGTCATGTGAAGTGTTTCCCTCACGAAGTAAGCGAGTAAAGTCTGACTCAAAATTGTGCTGGCTACCATCACCCTTCAATTTGAGAAGCTTGGAATCCTCGTTGTCTCCATTTCCATTGGCCTTGTTTTCCACCAGACCGTTCTCAGCCACTACCGCACGGTCTCCGACAACCTCACCAGCAAGTGATAAGAAGAATGGAGCCTGTTCAGGCTTTTTGGGAGCTTCCTTAGGTTTGTTTCTCTGTTTGATGATGTCCACGTGAAGGATGCTTTGGTATCTGGAACGAGGGCCAACATTCAAAGTTAAGAGATCCTTGCTGATCTGGTCAACGGACTTGTAGACTTGGTCAGCTTCCAACTGCACTTGCTCAGGTTTGTCCAAAGCACCGTCGATGATTGAAGCACCTCCCTCTCCAGAAACATTAGGCAAGAGTGTATTGCAGAATTCACTTTCCTCCACATGTCTGGTGGAAACTGGGTGAAACTGAGCACGGTTGGTCCACAAGGAAATCCCGTTTCCGCTCACATGGGTCGTGGCAAGGAAATCTCCAAGGGGTGAGAACTTCACGTTTGTGGCCACATTAGGAAGACGAATTCCGTCAATACATCCTCCGGTAGGCAAGTCCCAGGTTCTCAACGTACTGTCAAGAGCAGTGCTAACCACCCAGCGTCCATCAGGAGAAAAGTCCATACCTGTGATTCTGTTGGTGTGTCCGTATAAGATTCTCACCACCTGTTGGGTGACAACATCAATGACAACAATGCTAAGGTCGTCCAAGGAACATGCCACCAAGTCCGAGCCCCTGTGGTAGATCATGGATGTGATCGGAGCCTCAAGTTGCAACTTTCCGAGATATTTCAGGTCATGGAAATTGTAGAAGCCCACAATTCCATCTAGGCCACAACTCACCATTTTTCTATTCATACCGTCGATGGCCACACCGGTGACAGTCTTTTTGTGCAACATGTACTTACGTCTCAACAAACCCGATTGTAAGTTGTAAACAGCAATTCCACCTTCCGAGGAGCCTACCAATCCGAAGTTTCCACAGTGAGACACACATGAAGTTTTAGCGATACCTCCATCAACTGTATGCAACTGATGTCTTCCCAAGCGCTTGTTCTTAGAGTCCCAAGTTCTGGCGAATTTCTCACCTTTGTGGGTTGTAAGCATGTTCTCCCATTCTCCCTCACGCGCAACAGACATGGACAAGGAGGTGATTTCAGCAACACGCTCACGCATCAGGGCGACAATACCAGCCTGCCTGTCTTTAGAATTGCTTTTGGGTGGTCTCTGAGAGACTTCCTGTGCCTGTGCATCCTTACGGAGAGAGAAACACCACAAGGACTGATCCTTCGAAGCCGAGTAGACAAAGTGAGACTTATCTTCGTTGGGGAACACAATAGCTACTGGAGGAGCAGAGTGACCACCACGGGAACGCAAGTGACGTGGAGGAGTGACAACTGTTGTGTTAGAGGTGGATAAGGGAGGGTCAAACACCAATTCCTTCAACTGGTTGTCTCCACCGTTGGTAACCACAATAGGCTGACCATTAAGGAACTTTGCGTTGGCCACTCCTCCAGTACTTTGAGCGTGGCACTCTCTGGAGACATGTACACGGGCCTTACGTGACAAATCATAAAAGAAGAGGTCACCGGAATTCAAGCCAGCCACAAGGTGGTGAGAACCATCGGTTCTGAACGAGATGGAAACCACTTTCGCTGCAACATCGGCAGGCGACGCCACAATTTTATCACCCAAGAGTTTGCCACTTCTTAAGTTGTAGAGGAATACACTACCAGTGGTGGATCCCACGGCAACAATATCAAGCGCAGGTGCCGTTTCAATGCTGGAGAGGTTCTCACCGAAGGTATCATCAGCGGTCTTGAACACGGTTTTTGCGGTACGGATATTGAAGATGTAGAGTCGACTGGACGTGGCCACGACGATTTTATTGAGATAGGTTGGAGGGTGCACCATGCCCACAATATGGCCATCAAATTGTGGATTGATGGATCTGAGCGTGGTGTAGTGTTCGCTAGCAATGACACCGCCAGAGGGTTTTTTGAACACATTGA
The DNA here is from genome assembly GCA_900106115.1 of Sungouiella intermedia. Lineage (NCBI taxonomy): Eukaryota > Fungi > Ascomycota > Pichiomycetes > Serinales > Metschnikowiaceae > Sungouiella > Sungouiella intermedia. The sequence goes on along the minus strand of LT635757.1, from coordinate 294,151 downwards.
CATCACCATCCGATGAAGCAGCTACCAAGTAATCACCAAATACCAAAAGATGCGAGATGACAGCGCCCGGGCTGATGGTAACCTCGACCTCTTTCTCCAATCTACCTCTTTTGAAGATACCGATTTTGTTGGCGTAACCAACGTAAACATAATGGAAATGAGCAGCAAGAGCAGTAATTCTTGCCGACGTCTGTGTCAGCGATACAAAGAGTAAATGCAAGGTGGCAGCATCGTAAATCTGGAACGATCTACCCACCGAGGTGACAATGTAGAAACTAGTACCCAAAGTTCCGATGGCAAGGGGTGTCTCATTGGAGACACTGCCCAAGGCTCTGAAGGGTCGGAAGATTGCAGACTCCTTGGGTTTCTGCGGCGGCGGTAACCTCCTCTTTTTCTCCATTTGGTGGTTCATTATGAAGAAGAGTAGCGATGGTGCAAAATTTCGATGAGGTGTGTGTACAGTTGTGCTTAGTAGGAGATGGAGATGGGCCATCAAGTGAAAGATTACTGAAATTGGACTAGAACGGATAGAAGTAAATTTTGAAAAAAGTTAATAATATTAGAGAGAATTTACATAATTTTGAAGTTTTTTTTTTGGGAGAATGTATTATTAAACTGTCACTTTCCTCTCATCAGAATAAATTTAAGGTACTATACAAGCACTATACACTATTCTCACAGATTAGTCTTTTCCGTTCTCTATATTCTCAAGTCATAAAGATGGTGGAGGCAGAAAAAAGACCAAATGTGTCCTTAGAGACTCCCGAGGCAAAGAGAGCTCATGCCGATAAAGGATTTGCTCCTATCAAGCCAGAATACATCGTGGAAAACGAGAGAGCAGAAGAAAACTACAATGATGAGGAAGCAGAGGGCGGAGATAGAAGCTCCAACGACCAGGGATCTAAGAGAAGCAAGAAAAACAGAGGCCAGAACAAGAAAAGAGATTTAAAGCAGCTGCGTGAAGAAACCAGATTGTGTTCCAGCTTGCTCGATCCAGATGGAGGCAGAGAATGTCCTGTCGGCGTTGACCGGTGCAAGAATACCCACGATGTGGAGTTCTATCTTTCCACCAAGCCCACAGATATCGATGGCCAGTGCCCGGTGTTTGCCACTATCGGCTATTGTCCTGCGGGATTGAAGTGCAGATGGCTTAGCAGCCACTACAATAAGGAAACCAAGAAGCTCTTGAAGGATTTGGAGAGAATGGAGACTGCGAAGACCAGTAACTACGAGGTCAACAAGATTGAAAACGACCACAGAATCCAGTTACAGAAAAACAAATACGACTTCAACAAGGCTGATGCTTACAGTAAGTACTTGGACAAGTTTGTACAGAATGATCAGAACATCGCTCAAAGACAGGAGGACGTCAAGAACAATGTCTCTACGTACGTGGAGCCTCCTTTCACTCCAGCTGAAAAGAAAAGAATCAATTTGCACAGAGCAAAGATCGTGTCGCCTTTGACCACTGTGGGAAACTTGCCTTACCGTCGACTCATGAAGACATTAGGTGCTGACGTTACTTACAGTGAAATGGCACTTGCGCTTCCTTTACTTCAGGGCCACAAGCCTGAATGGGCATTGCCAAAGGCACATGCCTCAGAATATCCAGGCTTTGGTGTTCAGATTGCTTCCAACCACCATCATCAGGCTAGTAAGGCAGCTGAAGCCATTGCTCGCGAGACCACCAACGTTTCCGAGCTCAACTTGAATTGTGGCTGTCCAATCGACTTGCTCTACCGTCAGGGCCAGGGTTCAGCCCTCTTGGATCAGCCTTCGAAGTTGGTAAGAATCTTGAAAGGTATGAATGCTGCCTCGGATGACATCCCTGTCACCTTCAAGATCAGAACAGGAACCAAGGACTACAAAAACACTGCCGCCACATTGGTCAGCCGTGTCTTGTCTGAAACTAGTGTGGCAGCCGTCACCTTGCATGGACGTTCCAGACAACAGAGATACACCAGAGAAGCAGACTGGAAGTACATTGCAGAGGTCGGAAAGACTGTTCAAGAATGGAACCATAAGAACGAAGAAAACAAGGACACCCAGGAAACCAGACCCACCTGGTTCGTTGGTAACGGTGATTGTTTCACTTATGAGCAGTGGCATGAGGCTGTCAACACCGACGGCATTGACTCGGTCATGGTGGCTAGAGGTGCATTGATCAAGCCATGGATTTTTGAGGAAATCGAAGCTGAGCAGTACTTGGACAAGTCTGCAACTGAAAGACTCGAGTACTTACGTCTGTTTGCCAACTTTGCAATTGAGCACTGGGGCTCAGATGAGTACGGTGTAGAGGTTGCCAGAAGATATTTGTGTGAGTTTATGAGTTTTACCCACAGATACATTCCAGTGGGTATTCTCGAAAGGTTGCCTCCTAAGTTGAATCAAAGACCTCCAAAGTGGAAGGGAAGAAACGAGTTGGAGACACTCTTGGGTTCTACTGACTACAAGGATTGGATTAAAATCACAGAGATGTTCCTCGGCAAAGCGTCGGAGAACTTCCTGTTCATTCCTAAGCACAAAAGCAACGCTTACGAGAAGAAGTAGCCAAAGTACTGAAGTATATAGAGAAGTAAACAAGTTAGAAGCATCAGAGTATATATCGTAAGACTAAGACAATTTTAGACTAATGCAATTACACTAGTAGGCCTTTCTACCAGAGGCAGTGGCTGTGTCATAATCCTTAGACAAGCTGGAAGCCTGCTCCTTCAACAACTCCAAGTCTGAGTCTTTGGAAGCCAAGGTGGTTCTCAATTGAGCAACCTCAGGCGAGTCAGCACTGGTCTTTCCAACCAGGGCGGAATTGACGGTAAGATCATCCAACTTGTCCTTGGTGGTAATCAACTCTGCCACCAAAGAGTATGTTCTGGTCAAAATGAGCGTCAAGAATAAGGTGAAGCCACAGAGATACATGTTTCTTTGGGCGTAGAATCTTCTGGCCTGGACCTCAGATCTATCATTGAGTACTCCGGTCAGTGGAGCATTGGTGTTTGGAGCAGCAGCATGCAATTCGGATGTGACGGAGTAGACTCTGTTGACAGAGTCAATGAAAAGGACTAGCACAAAGCCAAAAATACACTTTAGCGCTATTTGAACTTGTTCAGATTTGAAAGGAGCAGAGGCGGTAGCCAACACCTTTCTTCTCACTGCCCTAGGGAAGGGCAATGATAAGATGGTGAAGAAGGCCATCTCGATGACGAGCAAGCCAAAGACTAAATTGTAATACAAAGCCATTTTGAAAGTAGTGAATGTAGGAAAAAGATACTTTATTAGCTATTCTTTTATAAGAAGAAAAGTCAATGCAAATCCTAGCAATTTCATCAGGCACCAAATGCCATGTAGCAATGTTGCCGCTGTCATTGTGCAGGACGGGTGTTTGAGAGTAGCAGCCAGGGGAATTATTCTATTAAGTTTGCTGTCTCAGAAGCCGAGCGAAACCTTCAATGTAAAGGTCACGAGAAAGGGGAGGGTGATGAATAAAATGGAGTACTGCGCGATTAAGCAGAGTGCCAAGCAGTCCATTTGTAGATGGTCCGGAGACGTTGGATCGGTGTAGAATGCAGTGAAGTACACTAAAGCAGTAGCATTAGGGAGGCCATACTCCAAAACACTGACAAATCGGATTAACTTGTCGTCGCCAAACCACCCAGCCTTGTAAATTCCTGTAGTGAGCCCCACACCAAAAACGGGCATGAGAATCAATCTGCATGCGGAGATTGCAACCACTGTCTTCCAGAAGCCCGGAACAATAGACTGGACCTTCAATCTGGCAATGGTGGCTCCTAATAAGAGTAATCCTAGAGGCACCGACGCAGCACCCACATATGCCGTGAAGTCAATAACAAATGAAAGTGGAGGTTGTTTATCTGGAGCCGTGGGCATGTAGAATGATGTTTTCACGAATAATGCTTTAAGAGGTGGAGCCATAGCGATGATGATGGAGATGATTAATGATAGCGAGTTGGGGGTTTTGAAATTGCTGATGGTGCTCAAGAATCGGCGCATGATCTTGCGGGACATCGTTTCGTTGTCTTCAATCTCCTCTTCTCCGCCAGTTTCTTCCACGGTGACCTCACTGGTGATTGAACGTGCTTGTCTAACCTCGTTACTCTTCAATCTGTCGAACTCCGAGTATTCGTTGATGACGTCTTGGATATCCTGGGATTTCATGTGTCTAAGATCCACCGTCCTGGAAGTAACAGGATTTAAAGAGTAGTAGTTCGTGTTCGCAGATGCCAGTGTGTTTCTGCGACGTGCGTAATTATTTGTACTAGAGCCGTACAGAGACGAGATGGATACTGAAGATCTTGGATTTGACGTGACGGGGTCAATTCCATGAAGCATGAGAAATTCATCGTGCTGACGGACCTCAGATACCGGCTCATGGTCCGGCTTGGCTACATTCTCACCCAGTTTGGACTCAACACTGATGGAATCGCTGAGCAGCGCAGTGATCTGAGACTGCTGAGCAGATGCATTATCCGGGACATCCGTTGGAAGAATTTCATCGGTATGGTCGTTTCCAGCATCTGTCTGAGAGTGTGGCTGACTTCCCAGATGAGCCAGTTTCTCTAAATGGTTGTCCAGATTCGTTCCCAGATTCGTTCCCAGATTTGATTCCAGTTGAGCATGGGACTCAGTAGCACTATGAGCCTCAGTATCGGTGTTCTCCACAAGTTGGTCACGGAAATCGTATTCTATGAGTCTGAAGAGGCCCATACTGAACTGATAAAACACTTGGGAAGCAAGGAAGATACAAACGTAAGCCACACCTTTTGCACCTTCTTCTTCTGTGAAGAGACCTCCAGAATTTGAAAGCGTCTGCAAATACGCAATAGGGAGATCAGAAATGTTAGGAAACAAGCCCACCGATAGAAGACCGCCAAACCATGCTTTCGGAGACTTACAAAGGTAGTAGATGGCCAACGCAAACAGAATACCCACACCATAGAGAAGCGTGCCCTCAAAAAAGATGATGCCGATGTTCTTGATGTCAGAACTGACAATGTTAGTGACGATCTTGTCGAAAATCAAACAGGGCATGATGATGGTGACAATTGCATCGGAGATGTCACGGCATGTAGTGACAGTCAAGATATTCCGCCTGGCTAGATAGAACCCGATGCCGATGATGATGTAGATCTTGAAGATGGGCTTGACTGCGGCATAGATAATGAGGCCGAGCGAAGCAGCCATTTTGAAGGTTCTTGCGCCGTTAGAGTAGCAGAGAGGTGTGTAAAGGTAGATCTTTGGAAAAAGATTGAATAGTAGGTTCTATGTGTTAGTGTACACGACTGACAGGAGACCCCCACTTTTTCTTTTTTTTATTCCCCCACGAGAACATTGGTCCTGAGTTGGGGGTGCGAAGATTTAATGGTATAACTAAAAACGTGATGTTCGATAAACGTGATGTCCGTCGAGCAGCGCTTGGTAATTGGAAATCATCGTTGATCGAAAATAATGTCGTTGGGAGGCCGACTAACGAAGTAAAATCCCAGACGCAAAAGTATGCACTTAAGAATGAGGCGCATTCCATAAGTACAGATTAGATTGCCTCTTGGGATATTCGTCTGCTTGTTGACAAGTGAACATGGTGCTATTTTTAGTGACTCCGAGTGGTTGTAAGGTCGTATTTCGGATCGTATGAAGATTACAGTTTATATGGACTGGGCGGACTTGTGGTAGTGTGGAGAGGTAATGTCATACAGAATGTTGTATGGTGCTGCGCATTTACTCACGTTTATCTCCATTAATATCTGTATATTGTGTAAACCGAGTATCCATTCGAAATTATGGGAAGATAAGCTTCCGAGTAACTAAAAACTAGTAGAATAAATTTAAAATATGATCCAGTGCATGATGGTGTGATGGTGGGAGGAGCAATGATTTAGGGTGTAAAGTGTCATCGGATAAGGTGTTATGGTGTGATGGTATGATGGTGTGATGATGAATAGTAAAGGGTATGCTGGGTCATGAGTCGTTAGTGGGGTCGAGTTTAGGTCGAGACAAGATGCACCGGAGTCTTGTAGCTGGTGTACTTGTATGCCACCACGTCGGTGATGGTACATATTTCGGCATTGACAAACTCATCCAGAGTCATCTCCTCTAAAAGATCGTCCAAGTCAATGGTATCTGCCTCGTCCTTGGGTAGAATTGACGAGCTGTTGGAGAAAATAGACTCTCTGGGTGAGTCGGGCCCACTCAACTTGTACTCTGCAGAGGATACGTCGTCCTCAGCGTCTGGCAATGAGCCTTTGAAGGACGAAAAGCTCAGTTCAAGTTCTCCCAAGTCCATAAGAATTGCTCTTGGTCTTCTGGGTGATCTGGTGGGAACTTCGATGGCGTCCTTGCACTCAAGAGACAGGTATCCGTCCGAGTACATGTAATTCATGATGAAACTGTGGTAGTGAAAGGAAGCAAGATTGACAAGTTTGCTTTCGGGTGACTGAGACGTGTATGGGCGACCGAAACCACAAAAAGCAAGGTTTTTTTCGGAACTTGGGCCGTTGAAACTGATATGAATAGATTCGAAACGTAAAACGGTTGAATCCTGATGATTTTGAAAGAACAAAAAATCAATATCCGAGTACGAAAACTTCCCACCACGGGTCTATTTAAAATGCTGGCTATCGTCCTGCCACATGCAGAAGCTTCTAATTGATATTGTGGAGTGCTACTGGTAGGTATGCCCTAATAGGTGAAGGGACAGGAATCTATGCATACTCATGCACTGAACATAGTTAATATACAGGAAATATGCCAGGGGTTCGGCCAGCCACCTAGCCAGCATCTCGCTTCCTTCACTGTCAAGGCTAATTATCGCTTAATGACATACTGCAAATTGACACAACGGTAACTTAGTGCATATTAGCTATTTTTTCCCCTTCCTCTCTTGCTAATAATTGGTTCTTCTCTTATCTTAGTTATACATGGCAACGTGAGTTCTAAATGCTGTAAATGTCTGCAGGAAAAGGGGGCGGTCCTTCGTGACTACTGGGATGTTTTGACGTACCGAAGGCTATACAAATATTACTTGATCTGGTAAAGTAAAACTTTACTCGCAGATCTAAATCACAAATGCATTCTTGATTGACCCCTTGTGGCTGAGGACCCCTATTACTGTCCACTTGAATTATTCGTTGGGCAATTGACATGCATTTTCGCTAATATACATTTATCTTCTTAATTTAAGTTTTGGCCTTCTTCTTTGGTGGTTCACCTTTCTCGTCGCCCGATGCCATCTCCTCGTCACTGTCAGATCCTGAGGCATCCGAGTCAAATTCCTCTGCAACGTCTGAATCGGATCCAGAGCCAAAATCTCCGTCCTCGCTCTCTTCCCCACTCATATTGACATCAGCATCTTCATCGTCGTCGTCATCATCGTCTCCAGTCATAGCTTTGGCCAACATGGCCTTGGCCAATTTTTCTTCATTTTTGATTCTTAAGCCCTTCTCCTGACAGTATCTCTCAATAGTCTCTTGCTCTTCCTTGTCGATGTTAGCAAAAATGTGCGATTGGTTTGTTCCTCTCAAGTTCACTTCCAAGTCAAATGTTCTGGAAGCAGAAACTCCGGTGGATGTACGCGACATAGTCACGCTGCTGACTTCTGTGTAGGGAATGTAAACTGTGGGTTTGGTGACGAACAAGAAGCATCTGTCTAATGGATACAAGTAACCCTCCGAAGCTTTTAGGGAACAAGACACACCTGCTTGCAAAAATCTGGATTGGAAAGAGCTAGGAACGATAAGTCTGCGCTCGGTCAAACCCTTCAAGCAATGGGATACCACCAATTGTGTTTGAGAGTCGTAGGTTTTCTTCAAGCGATCCTTGTACTTTTCCTCGTACACATCATCTGCCAAGTTCAACTCCAACTCAGTCTCTTCTTCTCTAGAGAACTGCAACACCAAGAATGGATACTTTGTTTGACCCTGTCTCAAAGGAGGATCAATCTGCAAAACGATCAAGTGGTGGACATCATCTGGCTTGGGCAACGAGAATATTCTCTCAATCTGCTTGTACTGGATCTTGTAGTCGTATGTCTTACCACGCAATCTCAAAGATGTGGGATACATGTCTATATCGTAACGGCCTCTTGGTGTCAAGAACAACACATCAGCAAACGAAACGATGGCCTCGCCTGCTACCTGGCCAATGTCTGCCTTGTCTTTAAGCTGATCGTAGAATACAGCTGCAGCACTGACCTCCTCGGTGTTTTCCTCCTCTTTCTCTTCGCCTTCGTCCGTCTTGACAATGGTTTTCGTCTCGTTCTCGATGGTTCCTGGGATGTACAATCTCATCTCTACGAGCTCGTCGCCCACCTTGTCGTCAGTGCCCACATTAAGTTCAAGTGCCACTTCATTCTTTCCGGTCAAGTTAGAATTGGAGATTTCTGCGTAGGGGATTTCGAACGTTGGCTTGTTGTTGATGTGGAACACCAATTCATTCCTCGCCAAGTCGGTGGCGCCCCAGTTCCAACCTCTCAATGAATGTTCCTTATGTTCCAAGGACAAGTGGAAGTTTCTCTGTAACTCCTGCTTCATTTTGGAGAAGTCTTCCGCGTCAAAACCATCAAGCATTACAACGCCTCTGTTCTTAGTCTGCACCCTCAACTCATAGCCACGCGAGCCTCTGGACCACTGGGCGGCCAAAATTTCTTCAGAGGGCAACAAAAATGGAGCGTTGGCAGCAGAGTCGCTGGAAGCTGCAGCTTTCCAACCCAAACCAGAGTCGGCGATACGCATACGCCCATTGAGCCTTGACTGATTCAAGTAAATCTTGTCGAAATCTGTGTTGACCATGATGACTTGAAGAATGTAGGTGAAGTAAGTTTCTTGTGATTAGCTCGCGTCGTATTGTGTGTAGGAGGACGAGTAACCAAGTAATATAAATGGGGGAATTGGGAGCAAAAAATTGAAGGGAGAAGAGGTAAAAATAAAATGGGAGTAAGTGAGGAGAGCGTACATTGAGTGTGACATTGTGGACGGCAAGTGATGACAAGATTTATTGGAATATCGAATTTAAAGGTATTGTACATGCTACATTGAAAGTTCCAATAGGAATAGGTAAGTGACATATCTGGAAAATGCCAATCGGGAAATAGTACTTCCATTACTTCCAGGCAGGATCAAACGAACAAGTTTAAAATGAATCAATTGAAAATCAATATCAAACATATGGTCAATAAAATTTCAATGTAATCATCACCAGTACTTGAATCAGTATAATACAGCCATACAGTACAAAAAGTCGATCTACTAGCATATATATTTCATCTGATTATTAAGCAAAGAGTTCCAAAACTGTAAGCCAATCTAATAGCTAAATCAGCCATTCACCCACTGATCTAAACATATGGTTTCACAAATTCTAGGATCCAATTAATATTTCATCCGTCTTGGCCCAACAGGATTACGCAACTCCACTTGCAGGATTAACACCAGTGGGTTAACCTTTACCCTCACTCAATTAACTATCAAAAATCCATCGCAAAGAATGATAGATAACTCCTTGAAATTCCCAAATTATTCTCAAATTTCAATAAATGGTAAAAAATTCCCCAATAAAATCCAAAAATAATTTTTCCCACGAAATCATGCTGATTATGCTGTACCTCTCCAGTCAGGTGAGCCCTGGGCAGACTATGAGTCAAGCAGTGAGATTTTTTCCAGCCTGGACATAAAACCGGAGCGGATTCGCTTCGTCATCTACTACCAAATTTATTCATTATGGCATTGAAAAAAGCAGGTGTTTTGGGCGCCACCGGCTCTGTCGGTCAGCGTTTCATCTTATTGTTGGCTGAACATCCAGAATTCGAAATTCACGCCTTGGGTGCTTCCTCCCGTTCGGCTGGTAAGGCTTATAAAGATGCCGTGACCTGGAAACAGACGTCGCTTTTGCCAGAATACGCTAAGAATATTGTCGTGGAGGAGTGTAAGCCAGAGGGCAACTTCGCCGACTGTGATGTGGTGTTCTCCGGTTTGGACGCCGATGTTGCTGGTGACATCGAGGCCGCCTTTGTCAAAGCTGGCAAGGCCGTCATCTCCAATGCTAAGAACTACAGAAGAGCACCTGATGTGCCTTTGATAGTGCCTATTGTGAACCCAGAACACTTATCTGTTGTTGAGAAGAAGGTTGCTGACGCCAAGGCTGCCGGCAAGCCTGCTCCTGGTTTCGTTGTGTGCATCTCCAACTGTTCCACTGCTGGTTTAGTTGCACCTTTGAAGCCTTTGGTTGATGCGTTCGGTCCTATCGACGCCTTGACTGCTACCACCTTGCAGGCCATCTCTGGTGCTGGTTTCTCTCCTGGTGTCTCTGGAATCGATGTGTTGGACAACATTGTGCCATACATTAGTGGTGAAGAAGACAAGATGGAATGGGAGACCAGAAAGATTTTGGGAGGAACCAACGCCGAGGGTACCGAATTCGTTCCATTACCTTACGATGAAATGAAGGTCAGTGCTCAGTGTAACAGAGTGGCTGTCAGCGATGGTCACACCGAGTGTATCTCATTCAGATTCGCCAAGCAGCCCGCCCCATCTTTGGAACAGGTGAAGGACGCCATGAGAAACTACCAGTGTACTGCCTCCAAATTGGGATGTCCTTCTGCTCCTAAGCAAACCATCCACGTGTTGGAGGAGAGTGACAGACCTCAACCAAGATTGGACAGGGACAGAGATGCTGGTTACGGAGTGTCCGTGGGTAGAGTGAGAGAGGACCCAGTTTTGGACTTCAAGATGGTTGTTTTGTCGCACAACACCATCATCGGTGCTGCTGGTGCCGGTATCTTGATTGCTGAGATCTTGAAGGCTAAGAATGTGATTTAGGTGTATATAGAAAATAATGTTAAACACTGATGAAGGTTGAGAAGATCTGACGTATAAGTCGCATTTTGACATATAAGTCGCATTCTCTTGTCATTTATAATAGTTAATACTATGGACTTGGATGTGTCCAACTTGCAAAAAGTGGTCTACGATGATCTTTATGAACATCTTTTCCATATCTATGTGGAGCACAAACCATCTGAGAAACAGCATCTAGGCTATGTTGACAAATCCACTGATCTTTTGGAGATCTCATTGCCTAAGTCAAAAGTCGACTTGACTATCCAACAGTCTTTAGCTTCTCTTTCATCTGCCACCGAATCGTCGTCTACGGGCTTTATATGCTGGCAAGGAGCAGTGAACTTTGCCGATTGGGTATTGGCAAACCCGAATTGTCCTTTTGGTGATCTTTTTAAAGCAGGAAGTAGCATCTCGGTTCTAGAACTCGGAGCTGGGGTTGGAGCAGTGCTAGCGTCAGTTTTCGGACCCAACGTCTCATCATATGTTGCCACGGACCAGAAGCATGTGCTTAAGTTGATGAAGTCAAATTTCGCCAATAACGTAGTGTCGCAAAGGTATAGCAGTTCTACATCTGTGAGAGCACACGATAGTGGGCCCAAGAAGAGGGAAGGCGAGTCCTGGGGCACTATTGAGTTCCTTGAATTTGACTGGGAGCACCTAGAAGCTGGAACATCCAGATACCATCAGATTACAGGTCAAGAATGTCCTGATGTCATCTTGGCCAGCGACACCATCTACAATGGTCATCTCATTTCATTCTTCGTGAGAGCCTTGAAAAAAATGATGGGCCCACATACGTTAGCATTGGTCACGATTCAACTAAGAGACGAAGATGTCACCGAGGAGTTTTTCTTGGAGATTTTCAGCCAGCATTTAGAGTTACTCGCAGTTCCAGACGAGTTACTAGATGACAAACTTATAGAGGGATTTATGGTTTATTGTATCAGGAAAGCAGGATAGGTTACAAGAGCTTTCATATAATTAATTTCATTCACTTAGGCTTCGACCATATAATTCCACTGTATTGATCTCCATATTGATTGTAGTGCACATTGTCCAAAACCATATTCAGCTAACCTATACTACGTTGAAGCTTTCGACATTTGCACTGTTTAGACTCCCAGGAAACCGTTTTCCCTCAGATTGACCCGTTTGCCACAAAACTTACGTTTGGCATTTTTTCTTGATGGCAATGTCAGCCACTGGCAATCCAGTGAACAGAGCTACTCACCAACAGAATGCTGGTCAGCTAGATCCACGCCGTAAAAGGAACGGTAATAACAAGGGTCGTAACCAGCAGAATGCGAACGGAAACAAAACTAGAACTTCATCCAACGATATGAGCCTTCTGAACGGTCCAGGAGGTTCCGCAGGCTCCAATCAAAGGCCCAAGAACTCTTCGCAGAAAACTGGAGACCCAAAGGGAAGAAGAAAGCCTCGGGAAGATACGAAGTTTAAGAAAGAAGTCACCAAGGAGATCGAACTACCCGCGGAGGATGTCTCTATGGTGCCTACGCGAGTTCTACCCAAATTACAGGCAGATCCAATACAAGAGTTTACGCTGGCAGAAATCAGCCAGACTGGAACATTGTTTGAATCTCCAGAAGCACTAGGGTTTCTGCGCAATCATTCACATCGTTCTAAACGTCATGTTCCAAGGTATATGTTGACCCAACCCAGACTTCTAACGACCCCTGCATTCACGAGAGATCCATGGGACATTGCTAACCAGGACAAAATGCTTCAGATGGAAGCAGAAAACAATGGTTCTGATTATCAGGGGATCTATGAGGCTTTTCAGAAAATGAGAGAGACGGAAAGAAAGCAAATGGAGAACTTGGGACTTGTGGATGCCGAAAATATCACCAAGGACTTGAATGATGCCATCTTTTTCCAAGGAACATGCTTGGACATGTGTCCGACGTTCGAGAGAGTTAGAAGAGCGTTAGAAAACAACGTGAAATCCTTGGAGAAGGATCCAATCACGAATAAGATTTCAAGAGAACGTGCTGTTAAAGCGTTTTCCAGACCAGCTGCTGGTCAACCTCCTCCAATGCCTTCGGATGTGCGACCTCCTCATGTATTGAACCAGACACTAGACTATATTGTGGATAATATGTTGATGAAACTCCCAGATGCGCATTCATTTATTTGGGATAGGACCCGGTCGATCCGTCAAGATTTCATATACCAGAACTTCTATGGTCCTGAAGCCATTGACTGTAACGAGAGAATAGTCAGAATCCATTTGCTTTCCTTGCATATTATGGCGGGGAGTGATGTGGAGTATTCTCAACAGCAAGAATTGGAGCAGTTCAATAAGGCATTACAAACACTTACAGAAATATATCAAGATGTACGAAATCATGGAGGTACATGCCCCAATGAAGCAGAATTTCGAGCATATCATCTCATTAGTCATTTCAGGGATCCAGAATTGGACAGAGAAATTCAAACATTACCTGGCAATATTGTCAAGCATCCACTTGTGAGGTTGGCACTAAGATTCAGATTTCTTATGTCACAAAATAACGTTGTGGAAAGAGGCTTCACGAATTCCGTCGGAGCGATGAATCAGTTTGTTGAATTCTTCCGCCAGGTTTACAGTCCAGAAACTCCGATTTTGATGGCATTCTTGCTCGAATCACATTTCAATGAGATCAGATTCTATGCTTTGAAAGCAATGTCCAGATCTTACCACACAAAGAGCAAGGCTTTGCTGGCCACTTTGGTTCAGAATATGTTTGGATTTGACAACACGGAGCAACTAATCAGCTACATTACCTACTACGAAATTGATACCATGGAAGAAGATGGAGTTATTTTGGTGGATTTGTTCAACAAAGAAAAGTTGGAGACAAAATACATGTTGAATTCCTTGCAAAGTAAAGCGGCACTACCGCAAGCTTTCTCACTCCAGTTGGACACTCGGTTAAAGCTGGTTCTGTTGATTAATATTGTCAACTCTGGTGCCTCGAATGCTAATCTCAATTTGAGGCCATCTTCTACAAATTTTATTGTGCAGCAAGTCCAGAGGAAGTTTCCCCAAGCCAAGAGTACCAGTGGTGGTTTTAAAGATGCTAGGTCGCTGTATGCCTCTTCAACACAAGAAGAGCCAAGAGCATTTGGTGGAGTACAGCAAAGTCAGCAACAACCTCAATCGGCTTTCAGTCAACCACCGGCTACATTCGGACTACCACAGAGTTTACTGCAGCCCCAAGGATTTCCGCAACCACTGCAATCTGCCTTTGGTCAAGGATCAACTTCGCAAGTTCATCAAACAACAACCAACAGCGAAGGCTCTTTTAATATTCAGGACTTCCTCAATTCCCAAAAGGGCAGAGGAGACCAACCTTCTAATCAGCAATTTGGATCTACTACTTTACTGAAACTAGAGGTGAGTGCCCCCGCATTTAACTTCACTTCAGGTATAAAGCCTGCTGCACAGCCCAAGAAAAGTGTCCATTTTGCAAGTCCCGAGAAGGAACCAAAGACCGCAGAAGCAAAGGAAGAATTAAATTCAAAAACTTCGATGATTGGCCTTCTCAATACGAGGCCTTTAGTTGAGGAAAAGAAGTTTCTACTACCAGATTCTAAGCCATCCGTGAGTGCCCCGTTTGCAATCAAGCCTGCAATACTGTTCAACCTGCCTGCTAAGAAAGAAATAGTGCAGCCTGAGTCTCACGTCCCAAAGCAGACATTGTTGAAGGAGCAACCGAGATTCGATGATGCCATGAACGCCATTTACACTTCGATATTGAATGACGTTGTTGACAACGAGCTCCGAAAACTACTTCCTCGTATCATCAAGTACGAAAACAGGAAAAATGAGAGAGCAAAGGTGATCAGAACCTTGACGCAAGAGCTTTTCCTGGCTTTCGTTTCTGAGTTATCGTATGGAAGATTACAGGCCGCTTATGCTGACCAAACATATGAAAAAAAAATAAAAAAAAAAAGTGTGGGAAAGATGGAAAAGAGAATTGAAAGAGAAAAAAAAAATAAATGAAATAAAAACACACAAATTGGCCGAATTGAATTCCGCAAGTTTCAAAGTCCCCACTTTGAAGAGAAGACACATTTCAATGTCTCACAATGATTCATTCTCGAAGAGAAGATCAGTTCAGTCCCAAAACACGAGTTTTGACAATATTCATGAAAGGCAAGAAGAGATCCACAAATTGTGGATGCCATTGAACTTATCAGCATTTGTGGAGAAGTGTGCCAGTAACGTTAAAGTCCTTCCTGAGTCAGAGAAGACTGAATTGAAGTGTTTACTCATAGTGGAAGATTGGTCTTCTCCGTACTCTAAATGGCTCAACACCAAATTCTCGCTCAAATCCAGCAAGGACAAAACACATTATGAGAATCGAGTTGAGAATGCTAAATTGGCAATTTCTTTTGAAAGTCTTCCTAAAAGCAACTCTTTGCAGGAAGAGATGTTCAAGAGCACCGGATTCATCGTTTTCGAGTGCGGTCTCTTGAATGAGAATCAAGTTCAATCACACAAGACGCTCAAAGCCAAATTAGCAAGGGACGGTTCGATTCTCCAGAAACTCGTCCAAATTTGCGATCGATATTGCCTCTACCGAACTCAAATCATGGTGATAGTTTGGGATATCGGAGGAGGTCAGATTGATGTGAAGGAAGTGGCCTCGCTAATGAAGGCTTCCCAGCTTGTGGAGGCATCCAGTTGTGTTCAAGGTATTTCCTTCTATGATATGACTTCGGAGGCATCAGTTCTTCAAAGGTTGGACCAAGGACTCAAACAAATGAGCACTCAGTTCACTGGCACTTTAACTCCCCGGGGTCTCAAGAAGAAAGTCAAATTGCAACAGAAGCTTGCAGAAATACTTAGACAAGAAGAAAGATCTATTATTGAAGCGCAACCACTGAAAGAAGCTGAGGATCTGTTGAAGGAAAAAGAAGAACAAGTTTTGCGCAGGGCCCAGGAGCTCCAGAAACACAAATACTTATCTAGACATATTGTTTCGGGCGCAAACAATAGCGTGGATTTGTCCAATACCTCGGTGACCTACCGTACTCCTAATGCGTCATTTGCCAATAACACATTGGTCAATCTCAACAACTCGTTTCTTGCAAACAATACCACCGTCCACGCACGGAACGGGTCATTTCTTGGTTCGTTCAACAATGCTAGCATATTAGAGGAAAGCACTCCATTTGGCTCGCCTAGGCCACGTTCTACAAGTATAGTTAGTGGAGGTAGTCGAGACGAGTTCACCAAGCCAGCCGCCCCCAAAAAAGTCCAAGAGCTACGGGACCTTACAGCAGCCATTCGGGCACGCTACAAAAAATAATTAGCATAATTTCAGTTTCATATAACGAAAAGCAAAAATACTCTGACATATCGAAAGTTCGGTTAATTATCAACCTCAAAGGTGGTGGAGACCTGCACAGTAATCAGCACCCCAGCGACAAGTTGCCAGGTCTACCGGCAACTTCAACACCTGTTTACCTTCCAACTGAATTGGAATCAACGCCATGGAGTACCTCAAGGAAGTGTCGAAGAACGTCAACTTGTATGACGTCAAGGCGTATGTGCGTAAGGCACAGAATGGTATGTTGACTTTGTGATCGTGAGTAGTTTTGGAATTGACTAAGTTCACTTGATCAGTGTGGATCACTCGGAAAGGGGTGTGATTTACATAGATTGCGTGGTTGGGTGTATCTCCGTTGAATCCTTTTGGTCCGGCTCTTTTATCTATCGAAGGTGTTACTAACTCGTCTAGTTGCTATGAACTTATCAGAAATGGAATCCAAGGTCAGAGAAGCTACCAACAACGAGCCTTGGGGCGCCTCAACCTCGTTGATGTCGCAGATTGCCGCCGGAACTTACAATTACAGAGAAAGAGAAGAGATTCTCAGCTTTATTTTCAGAAGATTCACCGAGAAGGCAGCTAATGAGTGGAGACAAATCTACAAGTCGTTGCAGTTGTTGGACTACTTGATTAAGAACGGATCAGAGCGTATCATCGACGATGTGCGTTCTAACGCCTCGCTAATTCAGATGTTGAAGTCGTTTCATTACATCGACTCTAAGGGTAGGGACCAGGGTATTAACGTGAGAAACAGATCCAAGAACTTGCTTGCCTTGTTGAATGACGATGCTTTGATCAGACTGGAACGTAAGAAGGCCAGAGGCAACGCCAAGAAGTTTGGGGGTGTCTCCTCGGCTGCTTTCGGTGGTGCCTCTTCTATTGCTGTCGGAGACGGTTTTGGAGGTGATGATGACTTCACTAACAGAGTCTACGGAGATGGTGGAGTTTACGGTGCGCGTTACGACGATCCTGCGAGTGCCTATGCTAACGGAGCCACCGGAACCGATAACAACTTCGAAGAGTATGATGTGGAGGCAACTAGCAGCTCACATGCATCCAAGCCTACCACAGGTTCATCTAAAGTGCATGCCACTTCATCTAAGAATAAGGCGCAGCCTCAAGCTCCACAGCAGGATTTGTTGGGCGACTTGGTGAGTTTTGATGGCCCGGCTTCGGGATCCAGCGCATCTGCTCAACCAGCTGCTGCGGACGACGACGATGATGACGACTTTGACGATTTCCAGACTGCACCATCTCTGTCAACTAACACAGGCAACCTCTCAAGCAACTTGGCTAACCTCTATGTATCTCAGCCTGCTGCACAAAGATACCAGCAGCCCACTCAGACAAGCCAGTTCCCACAAGTGCAGCAACAAAGCTATGCTCCATCTGCAGTGAATACCGCTGGACCCACGCTTGCGTCAACAGGACCAGCCAAGCCCTCAAACGATGCATTCTCGTCTTTGTTCTCGACTGCTAAGACCAAGTCTTCAACCTCAAGCAAGCCAGCACCCACGCAGACCTCGTCGGTTGCAGCCACCAAGTCTAGCAACGATGATGATTTCTTTGGTGGATTTTCCTCCAACACTCCATCTGCACCTGCTCAGAACAACACCAGTAACAATAACAACAACTCTGGAGAAATTGACTTGTTGAGTTTTTAAAAGGTGAAGATGCAGTTACTTGAAGGAGATGAAATAATTGGAAAAGAAGATGACTAGCACTGAGTTACAAGCTATTTAGTTAAGACAATGTATTCTATGGTATTCAGTGTAGAACGCGAACGTTAGCACGGGCATACCTTAGAGAGCTGATGCCATTGAAAAGTAAAAAGAACTGACTATCAACTAATTTTTTCAATTATTCCTTCACCATGTACCCATTACAGATTCCTCTACACAAGTAATAGTAATTCTTGGGAGGTAATAACATCTAGAACATCTATACCCTAGGACTGCATGCCTCCACATACCCACTCATAGGAACACCCGAAAATTGTGCACTTTCCCTCCATATTTCTTCACCATGTTCAGAAACACCGCCAGATCTTTCTCCAACTCCGCTAGAGCCTTGGGTACCAAGGTGTTCATCACGCCATCCATTAACGGTGTCAAGCAGAACCCAATCAAGTTCGAGTTGTACGACGAGGTTGTGCCAAAGACCGCTGAGAACTTCAGAGCATTGTGCACTGGTGAGAAGGGTTTTGGCTACGCCAAGTCCATTTTCCACAGAGTCATCCCTAACTTCATGTTGCAAGGTGGAGACTTTGAGACCGGAATGGGGTACGGAGGTAAGTCCATTTACGGAGGAAAGTTCAATGATGAGAACTTTGACAAGAAGCACACCAAGCCAGGTTTGTTGTCCATGGCAAATGCTGGTCCAAACACCAATGGCTCGCAGTTCTTCATCACCACTGTGCCATGCCCTTGGTTGGACGGTGCCCACGTTGTTTTTGGTGAGGTTATTGAGGGGCTTGACGTTGTTAAGGCTATCGAGGCTCAGGGATCCAACAGCGGCCAGACCAAGAGCGCCATTGTGATTGAGGAGTGCGGAGAGGTTAAGGATTAAGTGAAATCCATTCACGCTCTAGTTACCATTTCTAGTGTCCTTTTGAGGAACCAAGATTAATAGTTTGAAATGATCGATCTATAGTCTCCATGTAAATATACCGCTACCAAATCTAGTTTCATGTATGCATTGTTTAACAAAGAGTGAGGCTACTTAGCAAAGAGTGAGGCTGTTTAGCATCTAGATGTTGAGCTTGTCGTTGACCTCGACCTTTGGCACCAAGTCCTTTGGCAACTTCTTCTTCAACTGAGCCAACTTGTCGTAATCACCAGCCAAAATTCTGGCCACCACCAAGTCATCTCTGTCTCTAATCTCTCTGTCGGACTTGCCCTCGTTGGACAAGAATTCCTTGGCCTTCTCTGTGTCTCCGTGGAAGTACTCTTCCATGGCTCTCAATCTCAACTCCTTCTCAGCCCACTCTGGGCCATCGGTTTCTCTCTTCTTCATCTGTGCGGTGTATTTCGAGTAGAGCACGTATATGAACACTGGCAACACAATGTAGTAGTATGGCAACTCCCAGCCCTCAGCCTTTTCAGTCTCACGAACTACTCTCCATTTTAGCTCACCGGTGGTTTCGTCCTTGTATGGGATTTTATCGATGATCTTACCGGCATCCTTGCTCACAAATTGGAAGTTGTTCAAGTCCTGCGAGTTGTCTCTAAACAACTCTAACTGCTCTTTTGGAATGCCTGGGAGAATGAACTTCCACTCCGAGTGGTTTCTCTTGTAGTACAAATTTTGCAACTCGGCAATAGTCTTGAACTCGCTATCGGAAGGCACACGAGGAGTGCCATCTGGGTTGCTGTAGATCTTAGTCACTGAAGGTAAAGAGTCCAACTTGGCTCTGATGTCTTGTTCGAGCTGGATGTTAAATTTGCCCGCCTTGAACTTGAACAAGCTGCTGAGGGGCAAGTTGAAGTTGAATTTCACCATGATGGTCGGATTAAACTGGCTGAATGGTGTGGGGGCCCTTGCAACTGGTTGACGAGATTGATTACTCTTCGTTGATATAAAGCGCTTTTCTATTATTTTCATTGGTTAGCGTGCGACTTGCAAACAGTGCCGGAGTGCAGGTTGCCAGGCCCTTCCCTCCTACTGGCGGATGTCTGTGTGTAGGATATTAGATACCCATTCTTAGGGATTAGTAGATATGATAGGTAATAATGAAAGGCGAAGGTGAATAAACATGTCAGATGTAATCGATCTATAAATTTTGGGATTTGCTTTTGCTCATATTTTATTTTTTTTTATTTATGTGTTGTAAAATGTACTGGTTAATGCTTCCTGAGTATTCATAGTCTTTGGAAGAAATAGCTGCGATATCAAAGAATTGACTTCCGATAATTTATAAAAACATTCCAACTCTATGAAACTTGAAAACAAAATCTAATTAAATAAATTGGCAATTCCCAAACACCTCATATTCTCTACAAATCAAACTCTCTCCAATTACATCTCTTATTATTATTAATCCATACCTAAGCTTTAGTGCTTCCAAACCCATGGAATCCCATCATCGCTGCCATCTCACTATTCACCTCGTCCTCCGCATTCTCCCTCACATTCTTTTTGGTTTTCTGCCTCTTTCTACGTTCCTTCCGTGCAGCCAGCTTTTTGGCCTCGAACTCCTGTCTTTTGACAATTCTAACCTGGAGTGAATCTGCTCCTTTCACAGCCTGAGCTCGTAGCAGCTGCTGCACCAAATTCTCTATAGTCTTCGCCACCTCCTCTGCACTAGCTCTCTTAACCTCACCAACATCTTCTCCCAAGTCGGACGTTCCCAGTTGCTGTGCAATTTTCCGGGCATTTTTTACATGCTGTGCAGAGTTAAAATGATCCACCAATGCCAATGTATCTCGGAACGAGAGGTCACAAATAGGACAGAAAAATCCAAACCGCTTGTTCTTACCAAATGTACTGGAGGTGTTGGAATCTGCACTGATCAACGTATGTTTCCCCACAGCCAGCACAGACTCATCTAGAAGATTTGCTCGGTGATCAAGGTAGTTCTGGCCATTCAACTTCTTCACCAGTTCAACGGCTTTATCCGAGGGAGCGTCTTTCTTCGACTTTCCTCGTCTCGCTTCCTCGGCATATGCCTCCACGTCCCATGTTTTCCGTCCGTATTGGTCTGTGGATACTTTATCGGACATAAAGAGGTGTAGTCGATGGTAAAGCGAACGTGCAGTCTACATTATCTTACATCAAACAATGACTGGCGACATCACCAAGCTCCTAGGGGGTAAGGTGACGAAGAGGTCATCCACCACTTCTAAGATCAATGCTGACAAGATAAACGAAGCTGATTTTCCCTTTTGCTGGAGGATTAAGGGCTCTCATCTCGTGACTAATACTCCACCTTCACACGAATTCAAGAAATACTACAAGTCCCGAAATGGCCTGAATGGACCTAAAAAGGTGAAAATCGCCGCATTTGACATGGATAGCACGCTTATAGATACCAAATCGGGAGTCAAGTTCGGTAGAGGCCCCAATGATTGGAAATGGTGGAATGACCAGGTGACTCTGGTGTTGAAGAAGTATGCAGACGAGAATTACACCTTGGTGATTTTCACCAACCAAGGCACGGTGGTGGTGACGGAGGAAATACGAAACAAGTCGAAATCGTTTGCAAATCTCTGCTCGAAAGTCAACCAGATGATGGCTTCGCTAAAGAGCACTGTCGACGCTAGAGTGTTGGTGTATGCTGCTTCTGCGAGACCAAGGCCCAAACGAGCCAAAAACGTGAGTTCAGAAGAATTGCATGCCACAACCAGAAAACCAGGTACAGGGATGTGGGAAGAATTGGAGAATTACATTCGAAGGTCACTAGGCGACGAGTACGAGATCGATAAAGACAAGAGTTTCTTTGTAGGTGATGCTGCGGGACGAGATGGAGACCATCTGGATAGCGACAAGGTATTCGCCGAGGGGTTTGGAATTCAGTTTGATATTCCAGAAAATATCTTCAAAATGCCAACCGACGACGACTCCAACACTACGGATAATTCAGATTAATGCTAGTATTTACAGGTCTTTATATATACATGTTACTCAATTGTCTTCACCTTCGAGTTGACAGGGGTCACCTTGTGCACGGTATCGAAGTATCCAAACACATTGCTTATTTTCCTAAGGTCATCTCCAGACAAGTCTGACTTCAGGGATTTGGTGTAGTCGTCATCCAACTTGATACAGGTTTTAACGTCAGAAACATCATTCTCGAACTTGATAGCCTCTTCTGTTGATTGTGGATAGTTCAATATCACGATGTTCGTGTCGAATTGTCCCTTGGTGGTGTTCATAAACAACTCAATCTCTTGCTTGATGATGGCCGTGATCAATCCACGAGGCATTTGTCTACCTTGAGCCTTCAAATCCTGCAACAAGTAGGAGTATTTTCCTTCGTCTTCAATCTCCTTCTCAACCAAAGCACTAACCTCAATGACTTTCACTTGACGGTCCTTAGGCAACTTGGTTGCCAACTCCTTCTCAGTCTTTTGCACATCATGACAGTATGGCACCACGTAGAAAGCGTACTGATCATTTTTCTCGTGGCTGACCAACTTGTGACGTCTCCTCAATCCTGTTTCCTTTTCATATTGCTGAAACTCACGTTCAGTAAAGGAGTTTTTGGGTACCTTCTTCTCCACTTTGGTGGTGACATAATGTAACATACCAAATGAGATCAACACCATCATGAATAGATATCTGATTCTTGGAGCATTTTCAGGACGGACAACCTTTCTCCTTTGGGTCGAGTACAAGTGCTTTGTGAAAGTGAGACCAACCGGGCTTGCCCGAAGTGGCAAAATTCTTCCCGCAAGACTGGTTCTGGTGAGTGTTCTAAACATAATTAGTTAGGTCAACTTTTAGTGGTTGGGTGAGGTTTGAATTGAGTGTGCAGATCACGTGACTCATTTTTTTCCATTCGCAGTGAAACCATAGGAAAATGCACGAGTGGAAAAAAAAAGTTGAAGATCCGAGCTAAAACTTAACGAACATCATGTCTTTGGTCCATTTGGCCAACTTGTGTGCCCATGTGAAGAATTGCACAAACGTTCACATTGCCACCACGTCCATCCCTCTCTCACGGTTGCATTTGCTGATGGCCTTGAACTTGTACAAGGAAGGGTTCATTTCTTCCGTCCAGAAAGGCTCCACGTCAGGCCCAGACCAGGTTCCAGTGGAGGTTACTCCAGATAACATTTCTACCCGTAGATTGTGGTTGGGTTTGAAGTACAGAAATAATCAACCTGTTATCAGAGACTTCTCCATGATCCTGAAACCAGGAAGAAAGGTTAACTTGACATCTACCGAAGTGAAGGCTTTGGCTTCAGGATTACCAGTGAGATTCATCAAACCATTGCAGCCAGCAGAATGTATTTTTATTAAGACCTCGAAGAAGGAGATCATCGAGGTCCAGGAGGCGGCCAAGAGGGACTTGCAGGGTATGGCGTTGTGTCGTGTGAAGTAGAAGGCATAAAATCATGTAAATAGTTGTCATACGGGTTGTGAATAGTTTCATAATAAAGGAAAGAGTAAGTTAGGGAGTAGATTTGAAGCTGTGTTCAGATTTTGAAGATTTAATAGTTCCAGACTCTATCCAGAGCTTGTGGCCAGGTCGTATATTTCAAAGTGCAACCTTGGGTGTTGTGCTTCCCCCCCACTGCGTCATATCAATTTGCCAGCCCTTCCAAACCATCAACCGCTCACGAAAATCAGAGATGCTGGATGCGGCTTGATGCTTTGTGCTAGCCTCATCTCCACTTGCTATAGTAATTGGCTCGGATGGTGAAAATAACAGATCGATAGTATTAGCGACTGATTCCTTTTCTTTAGGAGCATCTGGAAAAAGACTGTCTGCCTCCAATGCGTAACTTTTCAGCTTGGATTCAAATGGCACACTCACACCCACAGGATTGAAAGGTTTCTTGATCGCAGGTTTGGTGATATCAGAAAATAGGGCGTCGATATCAACCTCTTGCTTTGCAGCCTCTGACTTTTTTGGAGCCACCGGTTGCTTTGGAGTTGCTTGGGCTGTTGCTTGGGCTGGAGCCACTGGTGCTGGAGCTTCCTGAGATTTAGTGCTCAGAGCTGATGGTATTGGAGCAGACAGAGCGAGTGGGGACGCAATGGAAGAAGATAAGACTGCTGAACTTCGAGGCTCCATCGATCCCGACAATGGATCAGAGTCGGTGTAAACTAACAGAACGCTAGTATGGTCTTTGGAATTTTTGGCCAACTGAGCTTTCAATTCTTCGATTTCATCCTCCAAATCTGCAATCTTGTCATTGAGATCCATCCGATTCAATTTAATGTTTGTATTCTCCATTCTTTGGCGTTGAATGATGGCTTCCTGTGATTTGATAGTTTCCTCCTGCTCCTTGATAATATCCTTCAACTTCTGGATCTCATCATAAGAGGCATTCGTAATGTCTGAAACTGGAGTTGGGTTCAGTGGAACAGCCTTAGTCTCCAGTTCGTTTGAAATGGATTCAGCATTTGAAGGTATCTCCTTTACATCGGTAACAGGTTTAGATTCAAATGCTTTAGCTCCAAAAGGCTCTGTATCAACACGCTCAGAAGCATCATGCTCGGAAGCAACATGATCAGAAGTATCGGGCTCGGAAGCAACAGGCTCAGATGGGGCAGGTTTAGAGGCAACATTTTCAGTGACAGTATCTCCAAGAACGTCTTCTTTAGATTCGGTGATTGGCTCATACCCGGCAATCTCATCAGATCTCGCAACCGATTCAGCGACTGTTGTAAAATCTTCAACAGGCTCAATTTTGGTCACCGATCCAAACTCAACTTTGTTTGCCTTTCTTCCATCATTGAAAAAAGTTTCCCCAATCTCCGCTGTTTCAGTATCGATCTGCGAAGTATAAGTAATTTCGCTCGTATAATCCTGAGTTGGAGTTTCAAGAGACGCCGTTTTCTCATGAGACTGTTCATTTGCCGAGGCTAAACTAGCGGAATGAGTTGTATTGCCAAAGTCCCAAAAATTAGCAGCACCGTCGTCATTCAAGTCAACTTCGAACAAATCAGCTGCCTTATCATCGGTGACATTCGGAGTTATGGATATTTCCTCGGCAGTGAATTTGGCAGGTGTGTGAGCACTAGACTCTGTGATAAGTGGTGGTTGGTGGTCCGAGTAAGGGCCAAAAAGATGATCAGTACCAGAGTTGTCATCTGCGCCGAAAAGATCCTCTACTGTTAATTGCTTCTGGGTATGTGACTGTGAGGGCTCAGACTCCTGAGGTGGACCTTCAATATACTTGTTCACTTGCGCCTCTTCAAGATCATTATTGCGTTCTTTGATTTTATCTTCAACGAGCTCTCTTTCTTCAAACGGATCCTTTCCTTCAACGGGATCCTTTTCTGCAACGGGATCCTTTTCTGCAACGGGATCCTTTTCTGCAACGGGATCCTTTTTTGCAACGGGATCCTTCTCACTGGTCTTGAAAAAGTCAGTTGCACTCTGCTCTTCTCTCACAGGAACTGTCAGCTTGGCATGCGAATTGAACAAATCATCAAAATCAGTGTTTGCTTCATGAGGCGCTCCAAAGATATCCTCAAAGTCCGATCTAGAGGGTGGAGATATCTGGGACGATAGAGCATCAGCTTTTGGTTCACTAGCGAACTGGGTCGTGATATTGGTGGAGGAGTGACTAGCAGAGTGTGGAGGAGTCAGAGCCTTCGGTTGAGAAACAGCAAAAGGGTCAGCCAGGCCAGTCGAGTCTCCAAACAAATCCATAGGATCAACCCGTGGAACAGATGAATTCTTGGAGACACTGGTATGTCCACTCCCGTTCAATTCGGACAGCTTCTCACTTGACGATTGTTTTGGCTCTTGGGTAAGTTCAGGAGGATGCGAGAATGAAAATGCATCTTCGGAGGTAGACGAAGGTCCAAACAAATCCTCGGCAGTAAGCTGGTATCTCTTTGGTTGGGGAGATGAAACCTGTTGAATTGACTTCGAGGAGTCTTTTTCTGTTCTGCGGGCAGATTGCTCAGGAGATTTGATAGCATGTTCTTCTGGGTTTGGTTGAACTGGGTCTTGAATTGAGTCTTGAACTGAGTCTTGAACTGAGCCTTGAACTGAGTCTTGAACTGAGTCTTGAACAGATTCATGAACAGACCCATGAACAGATTCATGAGTAGGTTCATGAGCAGATTCTTGAGGCTCCAATTCTTGAGGCATTTCATCAACTTCTAGTATACTCTCGTTGAATACTTGAGGTTGTTGATCATAAGGCGAATTCACCGTGTAATCAACTACTTCAGAAACAGATGTAGGTCCAAATTCTCCAGCAATTGATCCAGAATTAGCAGGTGCTTGCGATTGAATCTCATTCTCATAATCGTGGATCAAAGTCTTTGGAGGCTCTTCAACAGCAGCAATCCCCGAGTGCGGGGGCTCTGAAATCAGGGAAGTTCTTGGACTTTTAGCATTGTGAGATGTAATTGGAGGTTTCGAGGCAGCTTCACTTAATGGTGGCCCTGGTCTTGGTAGTGGTGGAGCAGTGGCAGTGGAGGCAGATGGGGCAGTAGGTATAACTTTGGTGAAGTCAATCGAATGTGCTCTTTTCTTCTTCATCTTTTTTTTTTGCTCCTCAAACTTCCTTCTGGCCGCCTGGAGCCGTTCATCTTTGTTCAAGTCTTCAGACATGATGAAGTGGAGGTTGTCTTTAGTGCGAGGCTACGTACACAGGTCGACGAACCAGCGAATTCCAAGAAAGAACAAGATTTGGGATTAATGACAAATAATCGACTATGGAAGACATTGGAGATAACCAGAGAAGTAGGTAATAGGAATATGGGAATTAAAGCATAAAAAGCATACTGGTCAATATTGCGAAATAAAGTGCCGTTATTGAGTATTATGGTATATCGACCAGTGAGCACTACAGACTAATGTGAGCATTACAGTAAACACCGCAGTGAGACAGGCCGCACTGGACTGGATATTGTTAACGCACATAATAACCACCTCAGTAACCATACACTAAAAATAAAGTAAAGTGTTCACGAAGCATGGATAATTAGCACGTCAGATTTCGCCAAGAAATCGGGTTCATCTATTCATCTATTCTCGAACAAGCGAGATTCGAAAAAGAATGACGTCAAATTCACGTCAAATTTACTTGCATAGTTGTATCTCCTCTGGTGACTTTGTTCACAATTTCTGGCCACTAGTAACCAAATTAAATTCGCATTACTTTCCTGTAGTCGCATAAACTGACATTTAGTCACATTAAAACTTACCTCATTGACTCCACCAGTAAATTCTTTCAAATTTTTTTTTGTTTTACATTATTGACGACTCCATTTCCCTCGTGTGCCTTCTTCTTCTTCCAATCATGACACATCGTGCTAGTGCATAACATAATCTCGTAACTATATTTGACGTTTGACGTGAAAACTCTCAATTGATAACCACCAAGGTCTGGTTGATAGTAAGTTTCCGAGGGTACCACACGTGACCCAACATCGTTCAGTAACCTGTCAATTTCTACCACAATGGCTGTCAAAAATTAACTTGTAAGGTACCAATCGATTCCATACCAATGTCTTCGATGTTCCAAGCATTTTTCTTATATTTTTCTTCCTCCAAGAAATTTCTACCCGCACAATTTTCTTGTTACGGTTAGACTTCCTAACCATCATTTCCGAGGGTAACAACCATCTCCAGATGCACTTTTTCTACCCTAGTGGTCGTAATAATAGTCACATCCAGTCCCCAAAAAATTTTGTAATTTTAACAATCGTCAGCCACCTCAGATCTCCATCTTCTTGCATTTATAGTGGTTATCACATATCCTTTGAAAAACTGTCATCACTAGACATATTTAAACACCACACTTCCCACCTCATTCTGCTACTCGGTTAACACTCACTAATATTTATCGTTAATTATCCTAGCTTACCATGATGGAAACTATGGATCTTATCAAGAGAAACACTTGCAGTAATGACAATGACTACAACGGTATGATGGGGGCACGTATTTCAGCGGTTTTCGTTGTGCTTATTGCTTCGTCCTTCGGTGCTTTCTTCCCAATCTTGT
This sequence comes from Sungouiella intermedia, assembly GCA_900106115.1. Classification (NCBI taxonomy): domain Eukaryota; kingdom Fungi; phylum Ascomycota; class Pichiomycetes; order Serinales; family Metschnikowiaceae; genus Sungouiella; species Sungouiella intermedia. The sequence continues at coordinate 266,324 of LT635757.1, read as the reverse complement.
CGTCTAAATATTCTTTCATCAGAATGCCTTCATGGTGCTTTTTCATCGCCAAGTACTTTGGTTCGGGAGTTATCATCGCCACGGCATTCATCCACTTGTTACAACCAGCCAACGAGGCGTTGTCCGATGAATGTTTGGCTCCTGCTTGGCAGAACTACCCATATGCGTTTGGAATCTGCTTGGTTACTTTGTTCTTGCTTTTCTTCTTCGAGTTGATGGCCTTCAGACTCATCGATAGTAAATTGGAAGATGCCAATGGCCACTCTCACTCTCACTTTGGAGAGGAGTCGCTCTATGTCAAGAAAGGTGCTGACGATGACGAGGAGGCCATCGACAGCGACGAACAAAAGTACGTCGACCACGAACAAGGCAATGCCCCTGCCGGAACTAATCCATACCCAACGCACTTTTCCCATGCTACTGACCACCAGGACCACGAAGTGCTTGGAACTCCAGCCAATGACGACACTAAAGAACAGTACTATGGTCAGCTTCTTTCTGTGTTTGTTTTGGAATTCGGTGTGATTTTCCACTCTGTATTTGTCGGATTGACCTTGGCTGTTTCTGGAGACGAGTTCAAGACCTTGTACGTTGTCATTGTATTCCACCAGCTCTTCGAAGGTTTGGGTTTGGGCACCAGAATTGCAACCACTCAATGGCCCAAAAACAAGAGATCCACCCCTTGGCTTATGGCTCTTGCTTATGGCTTGACCACCCCCATTGCCATTGCCATTGGTCTCGGAGTGAGAGAGACCTACCCTCCAGAATCCGCCACCGCATTGATTACAAATGGTATCTTTGACTCGATTTCGTCGGGTATTTTAATCTATACTGGACTTGTGGAGTTGATGGCACACGAATTCTTGTACTCCAATGAGTTCAAGTCGAACGACGGAACCAAGCGCATGTTGTATGCTTATGGATGCATGTGTCTTGGCACGGGCCTTATGGCATTGTTGGGTAGATGGGCATGATTATAGACTATAGACCAATCAGAGAGTTCATTTAATGGCCTGTAGTTTTTATTGTCGAGTAGCTGCTGGAAGTCATAGAGTGTATTGATGAAATCACCCAGGACTTGGATGAGGATCTCGCTTCAAATAGTATTCGCTTTGAAAGGGAATTTTCTCGATGAAGTATATTCTATTTAGTCATCCATTCTTTTGCATTAATATCTTCATGATCAATAATCTTAAATACTACTACTAAGCTTTTTGTATTTCTTGAATAATATATTTTTGCCAGATCATTGGATACACATCTGGGCTTGTAGATGTTTTCATGTTGAATCTTTTAATTCGACAAGTACCTATCATTACAGAAATCTGTCAATAATATAGTGGCCAATAATTTATCTATTTCTTAAAAAATACTCTCACACTCGTCGTGATATAGTCTGTTTGAAGGAAAAACATACAATGGACTTACTTTTTCTGCTGGAGCTCTAGGTCCTACTTTCAACTACGCAAGTGGACCCATCTAGAACTCTTTGCTATGAATAACTATGGTACTACTTTTACCGTCTTACCGTCTAGCTGTCTAGTCGACCATTCCCGCCCGAAACCTATTGCCTACAATTACTACATGAAAGTCAATTGTCCGTTGTATTATTAATTAGCGTTTGTTCAATATATGTTTCTGACAAACATGCAACCACTCTCGCAGTATTTCACTCTTTCCCTGTATTGCTACTTCAATCAAGATCACCACCGAACAGATTGTATAAGAGAGCCAGTTACGGGATTCCGATTTTCCAAAACAATACAAAGCATTCAAAACTCAGAAAAAAAACAAACTTCGCTACAATAACTCATTAATTCCAGCCTCTATCACTACTTACTCCATCCAATATACTGCACACAACACAAAACCGACAACCCGCAAACGTCGGCAACTTCCTCTCCTATACTGTATTACCCTAAATCAAACCATACATGACCGACGTCGGCGTTCCAGCGCCTTCTGCGGCCACTCCAAATGAGTACATCGAAAGTTTGTCTGCCGAGCAAATCGAGCATGACCAGAGAATCGGCTTGAAAGCTATCAGACTCTTCTTACAGTCCAAAACCTCATATGACGTGTTGCCTGTCAGCTACCGATTGATTGTGTTGGATACCTCGTTGTTGGTTAAAAAGTCATTGAACATCTTGCTACAAAACAACATTGTGAGTGCTCCCTTGTGGAACAACAAGACTTCTAGATTTGCAGGCTTGTTAACGTCCAGTGATTTCATCAACGTCATCCAGTACTACTTCCAGTTCCCCGAGAAGTTTGACTTGGTAGACCAGTTGACTTTGGACGGCTTGAGAGATATCGAGAAGGCCATCGGAGTGGCACCCATCGAAACCGTCTACATCCACCCTTTCAAGTCTTTGTATGAGGCATGTGTGAAGATGTTGGAATCTAAAGCAAGAAGAATTCCCTTGATTGACGAGGATGAGAAAACACACAGAGAGATTGTGGTCAGTGTGTTGACACAATACAGAATCTTGAAGTTCGTTGCATTGAACTGTAAGGAGACCAAGATGTTGTTGAAACCCATCAAGAATATTCCTGCCTTGAGCCAGGCGAAGAACATCTCAACATGCACGATGAACACCCCAGTGATTGAAGTCATCCACCTTTTGGCACACAAGTCTGTGTCATCTATTCCTATTTTGAATGAAGAAGAGAAGTTGGTCAATGTGTACGAGGCAGTGGACGTTTTAGGGCTCGTCAAGGGTGGCATGTACACGGACTTGGACTTGAGCGTAGGAGACGCTCTTTTGAGAAGAGCTGAGGATTTTGAGGGTGTTCACACTTGCACAGTCAATGACAGATTGAGTACCATCATGGACACCATCAGAAAATCCAGACTACACAGATTATTTGTTGTGGACGAGGACGGCAAATTGGTCAGTGTGATTACGCTCAGTGATATCTTGAATTATCTTCTCAGCGGCGAGGAGTAGGCTGATTTGCTGAATCAGTGGATCTGACGGAGAGAAATGGCCAACTTCCCTGCTGGAACGCGAGAACATACCCCAGCGATAGAGCACAATAATATGTATCATGAAGAGGGAAGTAGTGCTCGACTGTTGGTGATTTCTATTATATTTCGCTCTGTTTTTTTTTTCTGCTCACTACTCTACTATTACTCTGTCTTCGTTTTATGTCTCCTTTTCTGTCTACGTTTCACTTCGTGGTGCTAATTTGACCCACAGTTGACTCATTCTGCACTTATGCCTACTACATCCCGATTTGGACAAAACTTCCGCTCATTACTAAGCCTAGTAGACAGGATGACAGATCTGGTACTTGACGAACACAGTGACTTCAACGTCTTTTCTAGCCTGCAACTTCTTTTAGAAACTATCGACACTTTCATCTTCTCGCAAATACTCCACTTTCGTGTGAGTTAGCCTCTTATTAAATTCCCATAACAGTTTTTGGTTGCTAATTGCTATTGGTGAATTCCGCACAGTTGTATTGCTGCCCAGTCTTCGATGGCCTCTTCAGATCTGCTTCGGTTGTCTGACATGGACTCCTGTGAAGTGAGAGACCTCCATTGGGCTGAAAAGGCATACTTGCCGCAAGTGACCTTGCGAGCGACTGTGGCTGGCCTTCTTATTGGCTCGGTAGTGCTCATCTCCAACTTTCAGTTTGGGCTTCAGACTGGTTGGGTGTCCATGATGTCACTCCCATCTGCTCTTCTTGGGTTCACGTTGTTCAAGCTTCTGCCATTTGCTCGGAACTTCACTGATGTTGAAAATGTCTACATCCAGAGCGTGTCGGTCGCGGTTGGCACGGGTCCTCTCGCTTATGGTTTGGTGGGCATCATTCCGGCCATCGAGAAGTTCTTAACGAAGGACGAGAGTGGAACGGGAGCCAGAATCGTCTTATCACTTTCACAATTAATGGTGTGGTCTCTTGGCTTAGCCATGTTTGGCGTTTTCTTTGCTATCCCGCTTCGGAAGCAGGTGATCATCACCGAGAAGCTTCCTTTCCCTTCAGGAAGCGCTACTGCCACGCTTATCTCTGTGCTCCACGGCACAGAAATGTACGACGAGGAAACAGTGGCTTTACAGATGGAGGCTTCAGACATGACGCGTGATTCGGACATTTCAATCGTGAGTGTTCCTCATGGTGGAGTTATATGTCCACTGGACTCAAACGACTTGAGACGCATTAGCACGGAGAAAACATATAAGTCCAACGTCAGATCTCTTGCAATCACGTTTTTGATCTCAGCAGCTTATACGCTCACAGCATATTTTCTTCCTTTCATAAGGGCCTTGCCTATTTTCGGACATAAGATGTCGAGTGTCTACCAATGGAACTTTCAGCCTTCACCAGCATACATTGGTCAGGGAATAATCATGGGACTTCCCTCGGTTTCCTATATGCTTTTCGGGGCCATTTTGGGCTGGGGAATCTTGGCTCCACTTGCAAAGTACTTGAAGTGGGCTCCAGGTCCTATTGATGATTGGGTGACTGGGGGTCAGGGCTGGATCTTGTGGTTGAGTTTGAGTGTGATGATTGCAGACTCGTTGGTTTCCTTCGTTGTTGTCACAATCAAGTCACTCAGCGGGCTCCGGTCTGTTTCAATTCGTCCATCCCAAGAAACTCAGCCATTGTTGAGCGACGAGGAAAACGCCTCTACTTCCACCAAAACCTCCTTTATTGATGTGGCTGCAGACCACTTAATTAGCAATAGAGTGACAATTGGAGGATTGGTCTTATCTTCGGCAATTTGTGTATGGGCTGTGAGAAGCGTCTTTGGATCACTTGTGCCCTTGTATGCCACATTTGTTGCCATCATCTTGGCCTTGTTTTTCTCTATTCTTGGAGTTCGTGCATTGGGGGAGACAGATTTAAATCCAGTCAGTGGTATTGGAAAGTTGTCGCAATTAATCTTTGCAGTGGTCATCCCTCGCAATCATCCATCTAAAATCCTAATCAACTTAATTGCAGGCGGAATTGCTGAAGCTGGTGCTCAGCAGGCCGGTGATCTCATGCAAGATTTGAAAACGGGACATTTACTCGGAGCTTCGCCAAAGGCCCAGTTCATCGCCCAATTAATTGGTACTCTCTACTCTGTCGGATTGAGCAGTATCATGTACAAAGTATACAATTCTGTTTACGAGATTCCGAGCCAAACATTCAGAATTCCTACTGCTGTAGTTTGGATCGACTGCTCCAGGTTGGTTACCGGTGAGGGACTTCCACCTCATGCCTTTGAGTTCTGTATGCTCTTTGGAGGAATTTTTGCTGTTATCTCCATTTTGAAGAACACATTATCAAAAGCCTCAAAATACCACAAGTATTTGATTTATTTACCCAATGGTGTGGCTGTGGGTATTGGCATTTATAACACTCCCAACTTTACCCTTGCTAGATTTTTGGGTGGGTTGTTGGCGTATTGTTGGATTCATAAAGCAAAGAAGCATCACGCTGATCAGAAAGTGAAAATGGTCATTATCAGCAGTGGATTGGTTTTAGGAGAGGGTCTTTTAAGTGGATTTACAATGCTCTTGACGAGTTTAGGAGTACGGCACTTTTAGATTGGACATTATCAACCTCATGCATTATAATAGAGTAGAATATCATTGTCTGAATTATTGTATTCCATTTCTCTCCTTATCAGCACTTATTCTCTGGTTGATGAGGAAAATAGCGTTCTGGATGGAGCTGTATGTGCCCGTCAACGTGAGCTTCCGGACATTAGTCAACCCCTTTCCTCCACCAAGCAATATAGATTGGTTTTGGTCAGGTTCAATCTTCACGTATGAGCATCCGCTACTTTCACGGATCTGCTTGATGTTATTACCACCCTTTCCAATGACAGAACCGATATTGGAGTTAGCAACGAATATGTCCTCGGTGAATTTCTCTGGAGTAGTACTTACCTGTGTTGGCATTTGAGTGATGACATCACCCACGATGGTATTTCCGTGCTCATCAGTGTACAGACTCTGAGAGCCAGCCATGTGAATTAGAGGAGGCGCCATAGTCTGCGGAGAATTGTATTGTGGTCTGATTGACGGCTGAAACATCATCAGGAAGTCATAGGGTTTGGCCACCTGTTGGTAGCCATTGTCTTTCATACCACCATCCATTCCTTGCATTGCCATGGGATTTCCTCCCATGTATGGCATGGCGTTTTGCTGTGGTGGCATGTGCATATTCATCATTGGGTTCCCAGGATTTTGTTGACGGAAGTTTGCTGGGTTGTAGAGCACGATCTTATGTTTCTTGGATACATCTCTGTGCTCTAACATAACCTGGGAGATATAATAGATGGCAATATGGATAGCGTCTCCCACTCCGGTGACTGATAGCACTCTGTCGGTCGAGTACGGGAGTGGCTGTTCGCTAGCCTTGAGTTTTGCAGCAGAATTTTCCTCAATTTCCCGGAATTTCGAGCCCGACTTCCCAATGATGTAACCAACCATTGGATGTGGAACAAGAAGCTTCAAATTGTACAGTTTACTCATGATGGACGCTGGCTCGTCCTCAGGTTCCTCCAAAATGATACGAGCAATTAACCCAAAGGCACGAGCTACATTCTCCGAGGAACCCTTGACAGAAACAACTCGTTCAGGAACGTTTTTAAGGTTCTCACTCACGTAAACTCTCACATTGGCCTTCTCACGAATATGAGAGATGGTATCACCTTTCTTACCCACGATTATTCCAGCCTCTTTCACTGGGCAGAGCATCCGGACAGATACCGTGGAAGTCTCCTCGTCAGTTCTAGGACCCACTACTGGCTTAGAGATCGGAAGAGCGTTATCATTGGCCCTGACAGGCGGCTCCAGAGAGCTGGGACGCGAGTCGCTTTCATACTTGGATGGAGTCTCGTCCAGGGAGAGATCAGCCTGGCGTTGGATATGCGGGGCGGTGTGGGCGGTTTCCTCCTGTTTTTCAGTGAGTTCCAATTGCTCACTATCTAGAGCAACTCGCTTGGTTAATTGGTCGGTGGCGGTGGACGACTCGTCGTCGTTTTTCCGCTTCAAGAGATTGGACATAGAGGGACGTACTAGGCCGGAAGAAGCACAAGAGCAGTTAGTTGAAGATGTGAGGAAATTGGAGAAATTGGAGCAGCAGAAGACAGAAGACTACTGGAAGAGTTAGATGTTTTTGGTATACTAAGACAAAGGTTCGAAAACTTTTTTTGGTTGGCAAGTCACGTGCGACTTTTGGATATCATTGACGATACTGAAGGAAGTGGAAAGTAGTTAGTTCTGAGGAATTATTAGACTTCAAAGAGTTTTGGAGATTAAATGATAAATGATTAGGTTGGATTTTATGTGAATAGGCATTCATACTGGATTTGGGTTTAATTTGTGTCTTTGTCGTTGTTCCCGTTTTATTACCTACTTGGAATATGAAGGTTGCGCTCTGCATCAGATTAGCACATAGGGCAATAATACGCTTGCAGGGTTGAGGAGTCAGTATATTTACGCAATATAATTAAATGTACAATTGATTGTATCAATTCTTTAATCTCTTGTCTATTATCCTATTTTTTCCATTAAAAAACCAATGTAATCCTGACGGCTTGATCTTGCGAGCCATCCTGAGATTTCACATAGGTTTGGTCGTGAGGATCCGTGACAGATTCTGCGATTAAGACGTCTAGACGTCCATCTCATTGAATGAATATCACAAAAAGGTGGCTCGTCTCCTGAAGAGTTTGATGATTACCCTCTTTGATTCCCTGGAGGAACCTTAACAGACCCACAGACCCACAAGGTGATTTTAAGACGTCACATATTTTAAAGCTAAAATCTTAAACACCTTCGATTGTCTGCCTCCTATTTGAGAGTAGACTAATCGATAAGAAAGTCACACAACCACAACGCTTCATCAGGTATTTTTCTGCTGCAACTGCCACTGGCGCTGTCTATCAAGTTCCTTGGCCTTTTGGTATTCAAGATCCCTCTTCGCATCCATGCGTCCGAGAAAATCTTGTTTCTCCAAGTAACCAGCCTTGTTGTGTAACGATAAGTCGTCCTTGATGCTCTTTTTGTCAACAAAACTGGCCCAGTCAAGACGGGACTTCTCCAAAGTCGTCAATTTGTTCTTCTTGTCACCCGCCAAGAACTTATCTATGAGCGATGGACGCTTGAGTTTTATCCGAAGTGGTACCTGCTCGTCACTCCCTGGCACTTTCCGTATCACCGTCACATACGACTTGTTTGAAGTTTTCTCGCCACTATCACGCATAATACCACTTGTAGAGTTTAAATATGCCTTTGCCTCGGCGGAATTGGCATCCACCATCTTAGATTCACGAACCAACTTTCCAGCGAACGTATACGTTGTTTCTATGCGAATCATCTCCGCAGCAGCCTCTGAAACAGTCATTTTGGGTTCATCCTTCTTTGGAGTGTCTTCCTTGATGTATTTCCTCCACTCATCGTTGACACTGTCGTTCTGAAGTGACTCAAAAAGTGCGTCTACGTTAAGGCCCGAAGTTTCCGCCTTGACAAGGCCACCAAGAGGTGCTCTGTCTCGTTTAGTGGATTCAGAGTCCTGGTATCGTTGCGTTCGCGTTCTTACCTGACTGACTCCAGTGTTTATGTTGGAGTAATCAGGCTCAGGCTCGTTGTCAGATTCTTCACTTTGTTCTTGTTCATCTGCCTGTTTCTTAGAAGGATCGTAGTCTTCGTCTTCATCCTCATTATAGTCGTCATTATCACTATCAACTTGACCTTCTATCTTGGCTCCTTGCGACTCAACTGCCGCTTTATAGGTGTCTAGGTCTTTAGTGTCTGATTTTGACATGTAGTTGATTTGAGATACTACCTGCAGAGGCAAAACAGAAAGGTTAGACTACGACGATTACAATGTATCTTCTGTTTACCATCACAGAGAAAGGACTTTCTAAATCAAAAATTTCACCAAAAAAACAAGAAATGATTTTCTATTGTTGTATATCATATCCTCTCCATTTTAGGGTCGCACAAATAAAATAAATCGCTGGAGCAGTGATCCTCATAAGTCTCTGTTCTAGGCCAGCATTTATCTATACAAGAGTTCTTCATTCAACTTCGCTACTTTAGTATTCTTACTTTTGTCAGATGGATTGAATTGAATCCGACAATCGTGTACATTTCTCATCAACAGATCCTAATATCATATCTCCGAATTTCTATTTATACCACCATGAATCATCTACTTCTTGCAATGTAACATCACTCCTGCAACATTGAGCCGTTCTTTACTCGGCACTTCTTATTGTTTTCCGAGTCCATTCACCCAAATGGCACACCTTTGACTCTCAACTACACTAGATGGCCAAAAAGGCCCACGGCACTCACTGAAAACGGCCATAAATCATGTCAAAACGAATCCAGCCATGTGAAGCGGCCCTTTTTCCAAACGGCACTTCCCGAAACCGGCAAGTGCAACGGCTTTTTCAAACGGCTTTTTTAAATCAACTTCATCCGGACGGCCTCACGGCTCTCTTTCCCGAATCAGGTGGATTGTCTGCATCGTGTGGCTTCGCAGCCTTCTCTCCATGTGGCCGAATCTGTCACTACGACGTCCCTGTACAGACTCCACAGTATTGCCACTACGACAATACACTACTAAAGTACAGTACTTCGAAGTATTAACCTTAATCTAGCAAAAGCTTTATCTCCTCGAACTTGTAAAAAATGTCGACGTTCCTCGCAGACTCCGAGGCTCCTATTATCTTGCTTTCTGCCAAGAAACACTTTGATCAATTGCCATCTGACGATGCCAAAGCTTACGCTCACCACTTGTCCAGAGCTTCCCACTGGGGTACTAGAGCCGTGTTGAGATCCGTGTCTCCAGAGAGTGAGCCAATCTACGACTTGATTTTGGGAGTCCACAAGGCATTGGATGAACCACAATCGGAAGAAGAATACGTGCAGAGATTACTGTCTGTCGATTCCAAAGTGGTGATTCTCTACTTGGAATATGCCTCTCAGTTCTTGTCCAACTTGGGTAACTACAAGTCTTTCGGAGATAAGAAGTTTGTGCCAAAGTTGTCCGCTGCTGAATTCGAAAAATTGGTGGCTGCTACTTCTAGCGACGAGCTTGTAAATCTTTACAAGTCAATTGAGTCTCCTTTGTATGATACTAAGTTGGCATTGTTAGGATGGCCAGAAAAGGGTCAGTTGTCCAATTACTATCCTTTCAGCACCTCCACTATCACCAAGAGCGAGATTGAGGCTGTTAACGCTGCTTTGGCTGTCAAGGGTATCATGCCTGAAAACACCAGAGTGGTTAAGAAATCTGAGAAGGAGTTCGTGGTTCTCGTGGCCAGTGCCTTGGCTTCAAACACCACCGACTACTATCCCAAGGAAGCACTCAAATTAGAGAATGATGCACTGGTCACCATCGAGTTTGGTGATCACTCCAAGGAGTTTGCTGAAATCGTGAAACACACGAGAGAAGCAGGAAAGCATGTCTCCACCGAAACCCAGAAGAAAATGATTGACTTTTATGCCGAATCTTTTGAGACCGGCTCCATGAACGCTCACAAGAACTCTCAGATCCAATGGGTTAAGGACTTGGGGCCTCTGGTTGAATCCAATATCGGTTTCATTGAGACTTACAGAGATCCTTCTGGTGTTCGTGGTGAATGGGAGGGATTGGTGGCCATGGTTAACCAGGACCGTACTGCCAAGTTCTCTACTTTGGTCAACAATGCCTCCACATTGATTCCATACCTTCCATGGGACAAATTGTACGAAAAGGATGTGTTCACGCCACCAGACTTCACTTCATTGGAAGTTTTGACTTTTGCAGGTTCAGGAGTACCTGCTGGTATCAATATTCCAAACTACGATGACGTCAGATTGAACGTAGGCTTCAAGAACGTGTCCTTGGGTAATGTGTTGAGTGCCAACCCAAAGAAGCCAAAGAAGGAAGAAGTTATCAGTTTCGTAAATGAGAATTTGCAGGAAAAATTCCGCAAGTGGAGAGATGATGCCTTCGAGGTTCAAGTCGGTTTGCATGAGTTGTTGGGACATGGAACTGGTAAATTGTTGCAGGAGACTTCCCCAGGTAAGTTTAACTTCGACAAGGATGCACACCCAGAGATCAAGACGTACTATGGTCCAAGCGAAACCTGGGGCTCGTTATTCGGTGCCACTGCTGGTTCTTTCGAGGAGTGCAGAGCTGAGTTGGTCGCTTTGTATCTCATTTTGCACAAGCCTTCCGAAGTGTTGCCAATTTTCGACATCACCGACAGCCAGGAGCAGAAGGACGTTGAATTAATTGCAACACTCTTGATGGCGCGTGCCGGTGTGATCGGTCTCGAATTCTGGGACCCAGAGTCCAAGAAATGGGGACAGCCACACATGCAAGCCAGATTTGGTATCTTCAAGTGTTTGCACAGAGCAGGAGTTGTGACGCTCAAGTACACCAAAGAAGACTACGACGACTTGGAAATTGTTGTTGATGAGCTGAAGTTGTCCACCACCGCCGTGGAAGCTTTGAGTGACTTCTTGCACAAGTTGCATGTCTTCAAGACTACTGCCAACGTCAAGGAGGGTATTGCATTCTACAATGACATCACTGAGGTCACCGAGGAATATGCTAAGTTCAGAGATGCTGTTCTCAGCAAGAAGTTGCCTCGCAAGCAACTCATCCAGGCCAACACCTTTTTGAATGAGGATGGCACTGTTGAGGTGCGCGAGTACGATGAATCTGAGGTTGGCATGATCCAGAGTTTTGCTGACAGAAAAGTTTAAGTCTATGAAGTTAATACCAAGTTTCCAATAAAACTACAACTGCATGAAATTGAAAAGTCTAATTAAAAACCTAGATTCCCGAGAATGAAATTCAATTAAAAACCCTCAGAATGATTTCGCGCATTAGCTTTACACCATCTGGTGATACCTCTAGGATTATCAGTACGTGCCACGCCACTGTGAGTCACCGGAAAAGTTCACTTATCGCCAATTCTCCTAGATCCATCCAAATATTGATCAAATCGCTGATATCAAAATTACAAACTTTTCAAACTTCGATACCAATAGGCTCATGGGACAATTCGCAACCTTTTGTTCCTTTTATGCAAATCTGATCTAAATTACTGGACTCATGACGGTCTATGCAGTAGACCAAATCCAACCTCAGTTCCTGGATATCCAGTGACTATTAACTAGAACTAGCCAACTTTCTCAACACTCTAATGTATAACGTCGGGTTGCGGCTGCTCTTGAAGCCGCAGGGGTATCGGCTATTTGCCTCCTCTCGGCTTCTTGCCCCAAGTTTGATCCGAACGTTCCATAGCCAAAGTACTATAGTTCGGAATGTCATGACAGAATCAAAGTTGCTGCTACATTCGCCTTTGATGCTTCTAAGTCGTCGAAGCTTGGCTACTCATACAGAAGAAGACCCTGACGAGAAGCTTGTCGAGAAACTCGAACATCTGCAGTCGGTGCAGCTGCATCTTAAAGTTGCTCGACTCAGAACGAATCAAATCATCGAGAAGGAGAGGCAGAACGCTTCCAAAAAGAAGATCAACTTTAGACAGAACTTCAAAACAATTGGGCGTATCTTGAAGCTTGGACGCCCTGACTTGCGTCTATTTTTGTATGCTCTAGGTTTTATTCTCTTCGCTGTTCTTTACCCTACAACGTCGGTGAAACTTGTGGGTGCTGCTATTGATGCATTCAACGATCGAATCACAGACGAAGATGGTGATTTGTTGATTTGGGGTTATAAGTACTCGACAGTATTTGCCGTGATGGTGCCATTTATGTGTGTGAGTGCAGCCTGTTTCTGGGCCCGAATCTGGGTCTTGAAACTTCTCGGTGAGCGTTTAGTGGCTCGTCTCAGACTTCGGGTGATGAAAAATTTACTCAGACACGATTCGGCTTTCTTTGATAATGAAAAACACAAGGCTGGTGACTTGATCTCGAGACTTTCAAGTGATGCGTATGTGGTGTCTAGATCCATCACAGGCAACTTGCCGGACGGATTGAAGAATGTTCTTTTCGGTTTGATTAGTTCCTATATGATGTTCTCGATCAATCCACTCTTGTTCGGAGTTATGATGTTGATCTCTCCTCCGATCACCTTTGGTTCTGTCTGGTACGGAGAGAAGATCAGATCCTTGTCCACAAGATTGCAGAATGCCACTGCTGGCTTGACAAAAGTCAGCGAGGAAACATTAAATTCTGTCAAACTCATCCAGGCATTTACTGGAGAGCAAAAGGAGCTCACTAAGTATTCCAATCAACTCAGAAACGTCATTGGAGTGGCTAAACGTGAAGCCTTGGCTCAGTCGAACTATTCGGTGTCAATTTACTCTTTATACCACTCTGGATACTTGTCATGTATTGCTTTGGGTGTTTATTTGATTCTCAAGGGCCAGATGACCACAGGTGATGTGGTTGCATTTACGATGTACTCCGAATTGTTCAATCTGGCCTTGTATAGCCTCACCACCACATATATGGAGCTTATGAAAGGTTCTGGTGCCGGAATCAAGCTTTTTGATTTGATTGACTATGAGGACAAAGTTCCTCCTGTTAAAGGACAGAAAGTTCCAGCACAGTTGGGCAACGACATAGAATTTCGCAATGTGGTCTTTAGCTACCCAACACGGCCCAACGATTTGATTTTTAATGGTTGTTCCTTCACTGTGCCAGCAGGTTCCAGTACGTGTTTTGTTGCACCATCTGGGTGTGGTAAGTCCACCATTGCAACGTTGCTTCTAAGATCGTACAATCTTAACAGTGGAGAGATCCTTATTGGAGGAAAGAATATAAACGATTTCCAGGTCCGCGAACTTAGAAGACATGTCATTGGTATTGTTCAGCAAGAGCCAGTGCTATTATCTGGTACCATTTTGGAGAACATAGTTTATGGATTGACTCCGCACCAGATCAGCAAGTTGACCATGCTGGACATCATTGCCGTAAGTCGCGAAGCAAACTGTCACGATTTCATCGAGTCATTCCCAGATGGATACGACACAATTATTGGATCTCGTGGTGCCTCGTTATCTGGAGGACAGAAACAGAGAGTTGCAATTGCAAGAGCCTTGATCAAAAAGCCATCTATTTTGATTCTCGATGAGGCCACTTCTGCACTCGACTCCAAACTGGAAAGTCTTATCAATGAAACTTTGAAGGAATTGACTTTGAGCGGTAAGATGACCATCATATCCATTGCGCATCGACTCTCCACAATCTCCAAATCAGAGAACGTGATTGTCTTGGGTAAGAAAGGTAAAGTTGTGGAGCAAGGCAGATTTGTGCAATTATTCAGTGATGCCAACTCCGAGCTTTCAAAGCTTTTAGACGAAAGCACCTTCAAGGAGGTTGAAGAGCATATTTCCGAAGACGAAGTAGAAAAGCAGGACCAGCTTGATCACGAGGCTGAGGAGATTGAGAAACGACAGAAGGAGGGAGGCAGTGAGTTGGAGATCATCCGGTCATTGATTGATGACTTGCCTTACGAGGTCAGAGCCGAACTTATTGGGCAGTTCTCTAAGGAATTGGAAGACGAAAAACGAACAATAATGGAGGAGACCAACGCGCCAGACTCCAACAAGGTTTCTTGAATACGATGTACATAGATTATTTATTACAAGCAACAGAATAATGGAGATGAATATGAGCATGTAAATGTGGATGATCTTTTATTCGTACTCCTGGGTCTTGATCCACATTCAGATCCATTCTCCATAGAAATTCAATTGCACTTTAATTCTACAAACGGACAACTGTCCAATTGACGATGTTCATGCATTAACTCATTTTGTAGACGTATTTCACGGTTAAATTCTAGCATTTAGTTGCCCAAGGTCTTTGGCTCAGAAGCAACACCGTTCTCGAACTTGACAGCCTTAGCCTCGGTGAAACCTCTCTTCTCAGCGGCAACCTTGAATTCAGCCTTTAAGGAGTTTCTGAGGGTTTGAGCGGCAATGGACAATGCCTTGTTCAAGGAGATACCAGCTTGTTTGTAAGAAGACATTGTTGATGAGTTGTAAAGATTAACAGATTGAATTTTCGAGTTCGGTGTATGGTGGTCGCGACCTGTTATTGGTGACCATAATTACGCTGTTAAGATGTGGGTGCGCGTAAATGACGGGCCATAGGTTGTGAAATCGGATATACAGATGAGACAAATGAATTAATAAATGAACTACGAAAAACAATACTAACAAAATAAAAAGGTTCTCGACTGTAATGTTAATCGGTCATCCTCCATGCTTATAATTTATTCTATATCTCCTATCATACACCCCAAGTTAACCTTCTATCGTAGTCGCTTGTTTATGCGTTGAGACTTCTTTTTGCATTGAGCCAATTAATGAAGTCAAAGAACATTGATGCTTGTATGCGGTTCTTTGGCTCTGTGGCCCACTTCGTAAGTGCTCCAGAATACACGGAGATGATCGAGGGCAATGCAGTGGAGTCCAACAACACAATCGTCTTGGACACAATAATACATGACTGGCTGCATGCCAATGAATGGGCCTGATTAGAGGAATAAGTGCCTGCCTGCTGTTGGAGCCATTCCACTATCTCAAGTAAACTGGCAATGTATGCCTTCTTCTCCTCTTGCGTTGGAGCAAATCCCTCGAAGTCTTCGGACGATGCCTTGACCTTACTGATACGAGTCTTGAGTAGCTTGTGTGCCTTGGTGCCCAAGTTTTTGTCTGTGGTGGTATTGATGAGTGTTATGATGGGACGAATGAATTGGATATTGTAGAGAGAGTTTGGCTGCGTTTTCGAAAAGGATTCGAGCAAGTCGAGAATTCTGTTCTTGAACAAAAGAATCTGCTCTTTGGCTTGTACCATCTCGGCCTTCTTTTTGTTAGCGTTGTTGGCAGTGAGAATGTCATGTCTCTCTTTGAAGATTCTCGAAAGTTCATCGTCCATGGCCATCATCTGTTCATCGTCCATGGAGTCCGACTCGAAGTCGTCGTCGTCTTCTCCAAAGTCATCGATTTCATCAAACTTAACCTCGCCGTTATATTCGGTAGGAATTCCAAGTGCTTTTGCCAATTTGATGCTGGTCTCTTTATCCACGTTGGTCAGAACGTCCATTTCGTCATCACTATCAATTTCCCCATCTGCGTCGCTATCGTTGCCACTATCCATGTCACTGGGCGTGTTTTTGTTTGTTTCGTCGGTCTCTTCTTCCTCAACTTCCTCATCGTCGCTTTCTTCATCCACACCGTACTCTTCCTCACCTTCGAACAATGCTTTCTGGCCCTCTTCGTTTTCTTTCGTCTTCAAGATATCGAATAGAAGCTTGAAACATTTGTCGTTCAAGTTGATATGGCTGTCTGTGCCCTTGGCACACAAGAAGGATTCCCACACAATGGTTGAAAGCTTTTTCAAAAGTGTAGATTTTCTGGAGATGAAAGAGAGAATGATTTCCGTGAGAATCACAGACGTCTCGACTTCCTCCTCCTCATCAGATTTACTGAAGGAATCAGCATAACATGTCTTAATTTCTTCAAGTACTCCAACAGTCTCGGACTCACCCATATACAACTGGATCAACACCATGGAAAAGAGCAATTCAAAACAATACTGCTGGTCAATGCTGGACTCATCTCTCTTCATCATATCCTTGATGGTTTCAAGCATTTGCAAGGTCTCGTCTTTAATGGCAGCTAAATCACCGTCTAACTCAAGAACGAGTTCATAGTCATCTTTTTTCTCGAACTTTTCAATCTGTTTGACGCAGTATAGCGACCAAGAATGGTCCTTTCTCTTCTGGGAGATGACTTCCGATAAATACGAGTTGAGTCTATCCTGCGCAAGTTTCACCACATTAGTGGAGACCTGTTGACCTTTCTCCGACTTGAAAAATGAGTATCGGATCAAAAACTTGAAAATATCGTCCAACATCTTCGTCTTGTTAGTCTTGAATCTCTTGGTGCTCCTCAACAACAAGAGCAACTTGTCCATAACCCATTTGAGGATGTTATCGTTAGACTTCTTGTGAACAATCTCTTCTGTAGTTTCCTTCTGCCCTTCTAAGGCTTTGTTGAACTCGGTAATCAAAATATCTTCGATAGTGGTGACAGTGCGATCAACGTCGCTATCGGAAATATCACTCACGTTATCCACGTAACTGAGTACACTGATGAGAGAGTCAGTTACCTTAGACTTGGTCAAGGAGTCAAAGTTCCAGCATCCTCCATTATCCTCGTTGAGAATTGATGTGAGCATTGGAGGAACCTTCGAGAGATCTCTTTGAGAAATCTGAATTATTAAATTGAGCAACTTGGTAGAAACCTTATTAAGAAGTCTGTCAGACTTTGCTGATTGGTTGATCAAGCATCTCATTAAGTTTGGAGTGAACAAGTCCAGCACCAAGGAAGCGGGCAATTTCTCGATGAAAAGATTAAAAATATCGAAACCCCAAAACTTGCGCTCAACGGACGATTTATCTGAAAACATGGTTTCGTCCACCACAACCTTCCAGAATTCTTTCAATAACAATCTTTCCGACTTGTCTGCCTTAGCTTTCTTTTTTGGTGTGGAAGAAGCTGATTTCTTTCTCTTCTTTGATGCAACTTGGATTTCCGCATCAATATCGTCCTCATTGTCTTCCTGGAAATATTTCAAAATGAGTTCCCATACGAAGGGAATTTTGGGTGACCATGTGCTCTTCTGCTTGGAGTTCTTGGATTTCTTGTCTTCCTCGCTCTTCTCACCATCGTTCACGGCATCCACGTCCTTCAACACTTTCGCCAACGTTGGAACATTTCCCTTGGACATTGGGTCGAAGTTTTTCCAGTTGTTGGTGGCTGTCACCTGCGAGGACACTCTAGATCTCAAGGGTTGAGGAATCGTCAAATGAACTGCAAGGCCCTCAACGGTGAAGGTCAAGCCTTCGTCGCTGACACTCTGCAAGAACATCACAAGCGTCGATTCATCGAAAAAAGAGGACTTCATGAAAAGAGTGAGGAACTGACAGAGGGTGAACATGGCAGTTTCTCTCAACCAAGACTTGGTGGCAGACAACTGTACGATCTGTTGCACGAACAGCACCAAAAGCTCCTGGTTCGAAACTTCGGAATTGAGCAAGATTTCAGAGTTGACCAAAGCCTGTAATCCAAAGAGTCTACCGAAAAGCACTGATCTGGTCTCTTTTCCCTTCATGGCGGATGTCACCTGAGTAGCCTTTACCAATTTGTCCAAATAGCTCTGGACAGTCAACTCGTAGGAATCTTTCAAAATAAGCTCCCTAATGAGCTCAGTCAAGGCCATGGAAAAGCCAAATCTAGCCGATTGTCTAGAGGTCGTCAAACCAGTGATGAGACGTTGAAGAGCATAATCATAGTCGTCAGTTTTGTCGACCTTAACAAGCTCCGATAACAACGCTGAGGCTGCTTCAATACGCTCTCCGGCAACTTCCGAGCCCAACTTATAGTAGTGGTCTTTCAGCACCGACATGAGTAGAGATTATGTGGAGAAGTGAGAGATGAGCTACATAAATTTTTGTTCGCGGTCTCAATCTGGCAACAATGTTGAATTAGTGCGTGTATACACGAGGAGCCAACCATGGCATGCCAACCCGGCATCAAAGATGGTAAATATGGAGAAAAATAGTAAAGTCATGCATGTTGAAATGAAGCTGAATCTGCTTGCTGTTGGGATGGAGGTGACATGGATCTAACATGCTGTCATATTCACATCTTACTTGTACCGCTCAAAGGTGGGTCAAGAAATTCTCCCGAACGACGAGCTTAATTGTAGGTCTGCTTTGGGAATGGGAAGGTTGGTCCAACCTCCTGGATGGACAAGGAAGCAGCCCATTGACCCACGTCAACGGCCTGAGGCAAAGTCTTCTCCTGGACCAAAGAAGCCAAGAAACCAGCAGCGAAGGCATCTCCAGCACCGTTGGTGTCGACAACAGCTTCAGCAGACAATTCTCTGACTTTGTACTCGTTGACATCAAAAGAGTCAGAAGCAGCGTCGTAGACAACCGTCACAGTAGGCTCAGTACCCTGAGTGAAAACGACGGTTCTAGGCTTGGAGGTGTTAGCCTTTGGCAACTTGGCAACGTGCTTGGCGATGGTCACCACATCGGTGGTGTCCAAACCGTGAGACTCAGCATAGGCAGCAGCCTCAGACTCGTTGGCGATAATGTAGTCACAGTATGGAAGAGACTTGTCCAATGGGTCCTTGAAGAACTGAGCAATAAAAGGAGCACTGAAGTTCAACACAAAAGTCTTGTTGTTGTCTGCAGCGTGCTTGCCCAACAACTCAATAGCTTCTGGGGAAACGGTCAAGTGGAAACCTCCAATGTAGAAGTACTTGGCGTTCTCAACGAGAGCCCAGTTCTCTGGCTTCTGCAAGTGCGAAGCGGTGAAGAGGTTAGCGGCAGCCAAATCGGTCACCAAGGATCTGTGCTTGCCACTGATCAAAGCAGCACACTTACCAGTAGCAGTAGATTCCTGGATCTGGTATTCAGTTCTCAAACCGTATTGAGCGTTGGCAGCCACCAACTTCTCGTAGTAGACGTCCTTTCCAGTTGAGCCAAAGTAGACAACAGACTCAGCAGGCAAGATGTACTGGGCACCTCTTGCAGCGTTCTGAGCAGCACCACCGGCGACCAACTTCAAGCCGTCCATCTTGAGGACTTCGTCGTAGATTGGCATGTGCTTTTCTTCAGCCAAAATGGCATCGTCAGCCTTCAAGTCGTACTTGGCCAAGTAGGCGGCGTCGACATCGACTTGCAAATCCAACAAGGGGTTTCCCAAACAAACCAAGGGGTAAGACATGTTAATAGAGTAGTTGAAGATTGAAAAGTTGAGCAGAGGTGCGAAAAATTAGTGTGGTGCGTGGGCTCGTATAGGTAGGTACGGGAAAAGTCGTGGGTTGGGATAGAGTAGATATAGGATAAAACAATGGTATTTGGAAATAGAATCAAATTATTGAAATGGATTCTTAAATTGAATTAATGAATCGGGATCTAAAATTGGATTAAAGAATTGGGATTTAAAAATTCGTAGACATTGAATATTATTCTGTTGTTATCTTTGTAGGTCTGAACGTAATGGACGACATTGGTTTTCAACACTATAGGCTGACAAATAAGTGAAATGTTGAAAAATGTTTACTGAAATTTCTTTAAACTGGTGGAAATTAACCAGTCCATTGAAGATCAAAAATAAGTAGTTTCCATATAAGATTATGTAAGCTTGTTACCTCTGGGTGACAGCTGATCTGCGCTCGTATATTAGCAACCAGTAATACCTGAAAGTTGACAGAATACTGGAGTTGGTCAAGATGTGGAAAACTGAAGGCACTCAAGCTGAGAGGTTGCTAGTCGTGCGGCTTGTTATCTCCTAAGATTGTCTTGAAGAATCTAATATGACTCAGATGATGTTATTTATACTGGTATTCACATTGTTTGGTGATCATGCAGCTGTGAAGTTGGCATCGTGATTGTTAAGCGGTGTTGTGAATTATTTGGTCGTGGAAGAGATTTAAGTAGGATTATTCTTGATTGATTTTACTTTTCTGATAATGACTAGATTCATATAATACGTAGAACTTGTTTTCACTATGGTAATCTCATTTGATAGATTGAGAAACGAACAAAACGCGTAGTTCACTGGAGAGTATTCTGGTTTAAAGATCAACGAAAAGTTATTTATTGGATTTACCAAGTAATGGCTAAAGCTTGTGCTATTCTATAACGTGGTGACTTCATTGGTAGTAAATTGCACATTCTAGGCAACCATATGACTGTCGAGAGTCTACTTCTATTCCAGTATAATATAAATTGTCTCCCTAATTCACCATGGTCTTCATCTGCTAAAAGGTGTGTTTCGAGTATCTAAGTACTCATCCGGCAATATTCCGAACTATTCCGGTCCAATTCCATTGGAAGCTTATGCGCTTAGGATCTCCGTGGAGTCGCGTTCCACTCTCACCAAGAAGTCAACCATATCAACGATGGATACAAATAACCAATTTGCTGACTCCAATCTCTCTCAATATCTTCTCTATATTCCATCTCCCTAAATTTTAATTCTTTCCTCGGCTCATCCGCCTCCATAACCTCGGGTAAGCTCATGTAGCCTTCATACCGTACCTACTGCCTACTAATCAAGAGTTGTGAGTGTTCCCAACATTTATCTCAACCATGTTACCAGTCTATGAAAATGATCCTTTGGCGGCATTGCGTCCGTTTCCGCAAGACCCACAGTCCTACTACGCTGCCCACTGGCATGAGATCGTTATCTCGGTGTTGTTTTACTTTGGCATCCAGGCGTTGTCCCCTATTGTCAGCACTAAACTCTTTGGCAACACCTACACCAGTCTCAATCCCAAGACGAAATTGAACTTCGACATCCATGTGGTGTCCATGGTGCAATGTTTCATTTCCATTGCCATCATAGTGCCGGCATGGTCCCATCCACATATCCAGGGCCGTGCTGATGATGCATATCTTTCTATCTTCGGCTACACTCCTTATAGTGGGTTTATCAGTGCCATCACTATCGGTTACTTTGTTTGGGACTCTGTGGTGTGTACTCTTCACTTGAAACTCTTCGGTGTGGGATTCTTGCTCCATGGATTCGCTGCGTTATTCGTTTTTGGTTGTTCACTCAAACCTTTCTGTTTACCGTGGGTGCCTGCGTTTTTGTTGTTTGAATTGAGCACTCCATTTGTCAACATCAACTGGTTTGCATCTAAATTACCTGCGGGTACCATCAGTGATCGTGTGGTTGCCATCAATGGTATCTGTTTGTTAGTGACCTTCTTCCTGGTAAGGATCTTGTGGGGTTTCTATGCGGTGGGTTTCGTCATGGTGGACATGTATAGGCTGAGAGGACATGCGCATGCTTTCTTTCCATTCATGGTTTTGTCGTTGAATGTTATGCTCAATGTATTGAATGTTTATTGGTTCTCGAGGATGCTTGCAATTGCAAAGAAGAAGATCACGGGAGGACAGTCACGCAAGGAGACAATAAAGGTCGAATAGAGGTGGAAATAATGAGTTGTATATGAAGACCTGAGAAGAAGACAGTCAACAATGCAGTTGTGCAAGAATGTGGAAACCGAATATGGCAGGCAGTCCAGGTAACAGACTTGAATTGACACTTTCTTTCTACGCCAATTTGAATGAAAGTGAATTCAATGTCTTAACTTGCTGCATATTTCAACTTATGATGTTACAGTTCTAGTATGATATTAGATTTTAAAGACTAATGTTAGAGAAGGGTACTACTGTAGTAGTGGGGTGGATTCCAGTGATTTAACTCATTCAAATTAGCTGTTCACTGTTGCAAGCAGATTAACGTTAAACTTCTGAGCTTCAAGTAAGCCACTAATATGATAAATTTTGATTTCTTGTAGGAGAATCATTAATAGTCAAATTGTCGGTTTCAAGCTACATACACAGTTGGCTGTTCCCTGTTCAGACAAAAAAATTTAGAAGATCACCAAGTGCCAACTTCCATTCGTACTTATCTTCATTTCGATACATGAACTCATTTCAAAAAATACTTCCCTTTCTTTCAATCTTTTCCAATTCATTTGGTTCCTCCTTTCGGCCCCTCAACCTGTCATTCTGTCACCATACAGTGACAATTTGCACCCGATCCATATGATCTCCAACACGAATCATGGTCATTGCAACCAAAAAAAAATCTTACTCTTCGCTGTTTCGATTTTCGAACTCCATTCTAACCTCAAATTCGTCATTGTTACAATTACTTCCCCTTCTCTCACCATTTCCTCTTCAGATTCTCCTTCCTAATCTCCCTTGCTACTGCCTGCACTCTTTATGAAGGGCGTGTGCTAACCACAACTACAGGCTCTAAGTCATGTTCGCTCAGCCAGTCAACAAGAACACCCTACGCTGAAGCGCCTCAATACATCCAGCTAAAAGCACCGCCATCCACGTCAATATCCAATTCGTGGCTCCATCCTAATCGCAAAATCTGTATCTGTCGCTCCATTCGCCCGCGAAAACTATCCTCTTTCTGTTTATACCCGCCAGCGCCCCCAAAACTGAAGCCATGAATAACGAATACGATTACTTGTTTAAGTTGTTGTTGATCGGCGATTCCGGTGTCGGAAAGTCGTGTTTGTTGTTGCGTTTCGCCGACAACACCTACACCCAGGACTACATCTCCACCATTGGTGTGGACTTCAAGATCAGAACCATTGAACTCGATGGTAAGACGATCAAATTGCAAATTTGGGATACCGCCGGCCAGGAGAGATTCAGAACCATCACGTCCTCCTACTATCGTGGTGCCCATGGTATCATCGTTGTGTACGACGTTACCGAGCAGGAATCTTTCAACAACGTCAAGCAGTGGTTACAGGAGATTGACCGTTATGCCACCGGTGGCGTCATGAAGTTGTTGGTTGGTAACAAGGCTGACTTGTCTGACAAGAAGGTAGTGGAGTACACCGCCGCCAAGGAGTTTGCCGAGGCTTTGGACATTCCTTTCTTGGAGACTTCGGCTTTGTCGTCGTCTAACGTGGAGCAGGCGTTCTACACTATGGCTAGACAGATCAAGGCTCAGATGACCAGCAACGCAGGTGCTGGCAATGCATCGGCAACCAATGCGAAGACCAACGTGAATTTGCGTGGCCAGTCCTTGACTTCTAAGCAGAACAACTCGTGTTGTTAAGGCCACGAGAGTCTCGTTTTTGTTTGCCCAGGTATTTTTGTTCCCAAGGTGAGTCTTTTTCTGCATTTCAGTCGTGGCTAGAGGCTGATGGATGTCTTCCCAGTATTTTTCGTTAATATGATATGAGCTTGTGTCTACAGTGCTTGTGTCGAGTGCGGACCTTGCCTCGAAATGTCTTATTTTAATCAATTCAGCGAACAACGTAAACATAATATTGCACGTACAACACACCGTTGCTGTCACGCACAAATCTGCCTTTTCCGTACAAGTTTTCCTGGATCGCCCACTTATACTTGTCTGGAACCAGTCCGTCAAAGTGCACTCTAGGGTTACAGGTCACATAAGTATCTTCGAAGGCCGAGGTGTCACTCTTTCCCGTGACGACAGCCACCGTAGTCTCTGTCAACTTGACTACACCGTAGTAGGTGATGTAGACTCCGGCACCTTCAGGGGTCTTTCCGTACAACTTACAGTCCAATTCGTTATAACCATCCTTAAGGTTGGTGGTGATATCGTCAAAGCCGGTGACGCCCTCAACCTCCAATTCAAGTCCGTATTTGTTTTCCACGGTCGAGATCTTACCTTCGACGACCGAAGCTAACGATAATGTCTTGTTTCTGTCGGTATTTGTGAACACTGGGGCTGGATCACCTCCGAGTTTTAAATTGATAAGGAACACAGGCTCCAATTCGGGTGTCTTGGGCACGGAGGGAGTTACTGAGGAGGCCATGGAGAAATTTGTGGTATCTATACTGATTCAATGTTAGTGTGAATGTATATGGGTTCAAAAAGTTCCGAGTGGGAATTGCCGTTTATATAGTGCTAAGAGTGGAGTGGTGCATAAGTCCGTATGCCATTAATAATCCTGCGACATGTAATGTCAGATCATGGAGATAGAAACGGTTAAAATGCGATGATAAAGATAGTTGATGGGAAGAGTTGATATGAAAACAGTGGGAGTACAAAGAGTTTGAGTTGAGAATTGTGAGAGTAAGTATGGTTTTTTTTTCCAATTATTATTATTCTATTTCTTCTTGTTTCGAGGGATATTTCATCATTTGGAGGTTTTGATTGGTTGTTAAATGCTAAAGGCTCATGCGATTGTAAAAAGGCATCCATAGTCGAAAAGCTGGATAGTATGGTGTAAACTTTCTTTTTTCATTTGAGTAGAAGATAGTTGTATTTGAGCTGTTGATGCTCCGAATAATATGAATTTGAATTGATTAACTTTTAATTGAGTGCTTTAAGCATTTTCGGATGCATGCCCTTACGGTTCGAGCATGTTAGCTAATATTCATGTGTCACGACAAACTCCAACATTTGAGTCGTGAGGTTCAGAGCAGTAGTCGACAGTAACTTACAAATGATGAACATGCCACCATCTTGCTGACAAGATGGTGGTATGGAGAATATTGTGATTTTTCATTGATGACCCACTTTGGTGCCTTTATTCCTTGTCGTGAACTCAGTGGTAAAAGTTGCCACTTGAAGCTCTGTTCGTCCTATTTCAGCCACTCTATCAACCATTCGATCAGCTATTCTGTCAGCCACTTTAGAATTTCAAGTCAACTTGTTTGTAGCCAACAACGACTTTATCGAACATTGCTAACCTTGATATCGTCTTTGTCTTTCTGATTAGTAGACAGTAAACAAATGCTTTCAGCTCCTTGCCAGAGTCATGAATCTCATTTAAAGAAGCTTCTCCCAACTCGTCTCCCAACTCAAGACGATGTCTTCTCATCAAAATCGAATGTTCTCCTCGTAAAATAAATCAATGCTCATGACGGTCTTTAGGAACTTTCAAAATCATGCTCCGTTCATTCTGTGGGAAGAAATCAAGTTAAAGCGCATATCAAGCATTTAGTCAATTTGGTTGCAACATTTATGCCTATTGAATTGTCAAACGATGGAATGACGGCTTGATCGAAATGGGAGGGGGGCCAATAGTGTTACTGGCCCTCGCTTCGAAGACATCCGTTGTGAGCGATACATCGACTGCTCGAACAACTTATGGCCCTTCAAAAAAATTCCTCCCAAGCTTGTTGTCACTCAAAAACCGCATTACTAAAATTCACCATTACGGTGTTTTCAGTTGATATTATCAGTGTCAATCACCACTAAAACCAACCGTGGAAACTCTCCACCTTTTTTTTAATACTTGAAAAGCATCATTTCCTGGTTGAAAAAGATGATTTCCAAGAATAAGCATGTTACTTTCGAGAATAAGCAATGCTCCTTCAGAAGAAGAAGTCTATCCAAGAACTATTGTTTCCATTCCAAGTGTGGACTTCCATCTTTTAAAGGCATAATGTCAAAATAAAACCACAAACAAGGTCACAATATACTAAGATTGGAAAACAAAACAAAATTAAAGTATCTAACAGCAGCCTCATTTTCAGTCTCCAAAATTTGATAGGTACTTGATATTGTGCTGGTCTCAGCTTCCTTCTGTACTCTAGCCAAGTACATGATCAAATCCAGCTCTTTTACCAACGCCTATTTTGGTTGAAATATTTATTCTGAACTGAGCTATTCCAATTCCCAGCATGAGAATCCCGTTCTCTTTATCCTGGAACATTTTTTTGTTTCCGGAATAATATGTCTTATAATCAGACAAGTTCCTCAGAATGACTAGAGGTAAACAATATCCATCCAAACTGCTTGTTTATTTTGCAATCAAGTTGGTAAATAATCCTAAGGAGCAAGAAGTTACCATTAAATCATCTGGAAAGGAAATTTAATCTGGACAGTTCTTGATTACGTGAAGGGGACTTCTCAGACAATGCCTTTGATAGGAGAGACCCCACCAAGAAAGCATATTCTTGGGGGATTTATTTGAACTGTCTTGTTTCTAGAATTTAACATCAGTCAATCTAATGCTACTTTCTCTTATTAAAAATGTGCTTTAGATCATAGGGTGACTCACCTCTATTACCTTCTTTGCTGAAATGAGTAATCACCATCAAGAATTCCATCGAAATCTTTAGAAATATTAACGACCATCCAGATAATATTCTAAAATTAATTTCGAATGATAAACCTTCAAAAGAAAAAACTTTTGAGTCAATAGTTTGTTCGGAGAGGAGTGGAAGTTGGGTTTTATAATAGCAGAGAGGATTATTACTGAAAGCTCACGAATCGGAACATCTTCGTGAAAACCTTACTACAAGATGACAACTTAACATTACATGCATGAGCATGACAGACTTTTACCCATTCTGCGTCTAACATCTCCGTGACACGGATACATCGTCACGACCTCTTGAAGCTTGATGTTTCTGATGGATTGGCCACCAGAAGAGAAGAAATTGATATCTTTCCCAATTGTGGCCAATGCATTGTCATGGAATAATAAGACCTTTTAGGGTATGTCGCGTAGATCATTTCAGTCACAAAACACACACATGCATAGTTTTGGCAGGTGCCAATTACAGACTCATAACTTCTTGACGGCAAGCTTCGAATGGCTCCAAATGGTACGCGGTCGGTTGACTTACAGGACTGCAATGACTTGTGGTCAACCTTAGACGCTAATTTAAATTCATCCAGTTTACTCACGAACTCAACTCTGAAATTAAACCTCGGGTAATTCAATAGGGGCTTACAATTTCTAGAGGCTTAGGTTACACACGTACTGTTAATCATCCTCAGCTCTGAAACGCCTCTTACAGACTGAAACGGGCCAGTTATCTACCTGTGTGCCACGGTACATTTCTATGCTCAATAGCCAATGCCTCAGAGAATCCTCATTAGTGCTTGCGGTAATCATGGCATAGATAACTAACCCATGATCATCACGAGGGAAAATTTCTCACCACAACAGTCACCAATTGGGGCGAATCGGGCTTAGAATGGAAACGCCTCACCAGTATGTATGCCGTCGTGCATGATTCTGCGTCGACACCAGTTTTTCGATCGTAAATTATTGCCATTTCTCCGGAATAAGATACCAAGTCACGGGCAAAAAAGAGAAGGATTTCAAGGAAGACAAATGTCTTGCTACTTACTTGATGATTTCATTATACGACTATCTCGTAATTGTAAGCTTTTTTCTTCGTCTCGGAGTTATTCTGCTCACTATGATATTATCTGGTTAGTGACAAGTTTTTTTTCTTGGCACAGCGTAAAGTAAATACACCGCGGTCGCACGAGTCACCAATATGCCGACGAGCTTCTGCAGCTCATGCATGAGCTTCGCGGTATGGCTTCCACGACTAAGCCCATACCGCAAGAACAATTGCAACTATCTAGTCATTTATTCACTAAACTGACTTCACGACTTCATTTCACGATCTGGATCAGCCATTGGACTCGGCCCAAAAGAGTCGTCACCTTTATGGATGGAACGTCCTGTCAAATGCACAACATCACCCGCATTTCGCATTGAGATTTGCTCATATGCCGTATTTATGTTTATGTTGCAATTCCAATGCACAATTCACGATCGTACTTAAATTGGAGACGATTGCACAGATTTTTTTGTTCTTCAAGCAGATTTTCTTCTTCAACTCACTCAGTCTTTCGTTAACCTGACCTATACTTTCGTTAAAAACTGTTGAAAATCTAAAATGATTGCCTCTAAGCTTCTCGTCGTGGCTGGTTTCGTCGCCAACCAGGTGTTGGCCCTCTCCAACAAAAACGTCGCTCTTTACTGGGGCCAGAACTCTTACGGTGACCAGGACAAGTTGAGCACCTACTGTGAGAGTGACGACTTCGATGTCGTCATTGTTTCTTTTGTCAATGACTTCCCTAAGTTGGGCTTGAACCTCGCTAACCAGTGTGGTAACACTTTCTCTGACGGCTTGCTCCACTGTTCTGCTGTCGGTGAGGACATTAAGACTTGTCAGGCCAAGGGTAAAAAGGTTCTCCTCTCTCTTGGTGGTGCCGCTGGTAACTACGGCTTCTCTTCCGATGCTGAGGGTGCTGCTTTCGCTACCACCTTGTGGAACAAGTTCGGTGGTGGATCCGACGATGAGAGACCTTTCGATGACGCTGTTGTCGATGGTTTCGACCTTGACTTGGAGAAGCAGAACCAGGTCGGTACTGTTGCTTTCGCTAACGCTTTGAGAGCCCACTTCTCCGCTGACTCTTCTAAGTCCTACTACTTGTCTGCTTCTCCACAGTGCCCATACCCAGATGCTTCCGTTGGTGATGTTTTGGCTAACGTCCCATTGGACTACGCTTTCGTCCAGTTCTACAACAACCAGTGTGGTCTTGATGCTACCTTCAACTGGAACACTTGGGCTTCTTTCGCTGCTTCTGCTCCAAACCCAGACATCCAATTGTTCGTTGGCTTGCCAGGTGGCCCAGGCTCTGCCGTTTCCGGTTTCGTTGGCTTGGACACTGTCAAGAAGCAGATCACCCAGGATGTCTTGTGCAGCAAGAACTTCGGTGGTTTCAGCTTGTGGGATGCCTCTTCTGCCACCAACAACGTTAACCTGAACGGTGACAACTTCTACGTCCAGCTCAACGACTTCCTTGCCGGTGCCACTTGCCCAACCAGCTCTTCTTCTTCTTCTACTTCTGCTGCTACCTCCTCCTCTTCTTCCACTTCTGTTGCTGCTACCGTCGCTACTTCCGTGGCTACTTCTGCTGCTCCTCTGGCCTTGTACTCTAACTCAACCTCTTCGAGTGTTGACCAGGCTACTGTGGTCAAGACCACTGTGATCGAGGAGATCTACACCACCGTTTGCCCAGATGACAACGGTGTTTTGACCACCATTGTTGCTACTAACATTAAGACCGTGACCTTCACTGGCGAATGTGAGTGCACCAAGGGTGGCAACAAGAACGGTGTTGCTCCAGCTACTGAGACCACCAAGGCTACTGGTGCTGCTACTGGTGCTACTGGTGCTTCCGCTGCTACCGCTGTCACCACCAAGGCTGCTGTGACCGGCTCTGCTGAGCAGGACACCACCATCACCGTCCTCTACACCCAGACTGCTGCCGGTAACGGTACTAAGCCAGCTCAGATCTCCTCTTACGAGTACAGCGGTTCTTCTTCTAAGGCTGGTGTATCTTTGTTTGTTGTCTTGATGCTCTCTTTGCTCCAGCTCTTCTAGATTTTTTAGCTAATCTCTAGACATGAATGAATACCTCTAGATTATGAATCAATATTAGCACTAGTTCCAAGTGTAGTATGATGAACAAAATGTGAAATTGGTATGTTCCGATCACAACGAATAAAATGCTACAATACATCTGTATAGGAGAACGACTACATATTTCTCTGAACGTGTTTTGCCATCACCTCTGAATGTCCATCAGAGTTCTATACCATGTAAGAACTGTGGACAACTCGATAGGCTCTGGCGCTTGCATTTGCCAAGCATAACGTCGTCTTTCACTCGTACCCACTGGTAGTTCATTTGGCAATTAATTGGTCAGGTTGCCAACTTATAGCATACAATGTTTACTGTCCTATACCATAACTAACTCTGCATACTCCATCTAAGTAGACATTTGTATTTGCTCTATCTCGAATTCATAAACTATACGAGATCCGATTTGACAGCTTGCTTTACTATAAATAACATTAACTATTCTTTCAGTCTAAATACTTCTCTCAATGATTTGTCCTATAGAATATTTCTCATCCATCTATGTTACTTGGTAGTGATTTCAGTGCGCACGCCCTATTGAGTACCACATCCACCAGTAATTCTCAGCAACTCCACCCACTCAAACTGATATTGAACTTGAGAAAATATTCACGTTCTAAAAATCGTCTATATATCCTCAAATTTCCCCTTCTATCTCTTTCTTTTTCTATATTTCCTCACGTAAACAAATCCCCAACTCCATCCAAACCTCCACCATCCACTCGCAATCCTGCTTGTAAGTCTCCAGTCCAAGTGGCGATCAACTACTACAACCAACAATGTCGTCTGGAGATACCGAAATGAAAGACGCCGTGGCCCCCCACGACCAGAAAACTGAAGCGACTCCATCTACTGAGATCTCATTGGTTGATGAAATTCTGCTGGGCTTTGGCTCCTTGCACAAATCTGCTGCCAACTTCGACAACCGGTATGTTTCGAAGGTGTTCCGTGATTTGGGCTCCTTGAGACGTAAGATTGCCAAAGATCCCCAAGCGTTGGTTTCTGTCATTGTGAAGACATACCCAGCAGACCTGCCCAGCAGAGCCACCTTGTTGGCGCAATTGCCTCTGGTGGCCGAAACAATGGACGTCGAGACCCCATCCGAATTGCTTCCGGACGTCAACGTCTATGTGCACTTGCTAGTGCAGCTCTACCTCTTGGACACCCACAACTTGGATCAGTTGGACAAGTTCAATCAGTCGTTGCTTGTGTTGTTGCTGTCGTACAATAGAAGGTCGTTGGACTTTATCGTGGCCAAAGTGTGGTTTTACATTGCCAGAACCTACGAGTTACGCAATGACTGGTTGGCCATCCGTCCAGCGCTCTTGTCTGCATTGAGATCAGCTACCTTGAGACACGATGACGAGACCACCGCATCCATCGTCACCTTATTGTTGCGTAACTACTTGTCTACACATGATATCATCCAGGCTGCCAACTTGTGTGAGAAAATCGTTTTTCCAGCAAACGCAGGCAACGCCTTGACGGCCCGGTACTATTACTACTTGTCGCGGATCCACACCATCCAATTAGACTATTCTTCGGCCCACGAATGTGTAGTGGCCGCCATTAGAAAGGCTCCACAGACAAAGTTGGCCAAAGGTTTCTTGCAGGAGGCTACTAAGTTGAACATTATTATCGAGTTGTTAATGGGTGACATCCCAGAATTGCGCACGTTCAAGTCTGCTTCTGGCAACTTGGAGCCTTACTTCTATGTGACAAAGGCAGTGCGTTCCGGTGACTTGAAGTTCTTCCGTGATGTGTTAAACAAGTACGAGTCGGTGTTCGTTAAAGATAACAACTTCACCTTGGTGTCCAGATTGCGCCAAAACGTCATCAAAACAGGTATCCGTATGATCTCTTTATCGTACTCTAAGATTTCCTTGAAGGACATCTGTATAAAGTTGCACCTTGATTCAGAGGAGGCCACTGAGTATATCGTATCAAAGGCCATCAGAGATGGCGTTATCGAAGCAAGCGTCAACCACGAGTACGGTTACATGCAATCTAAAGAGTTGTTGGATGTGTACTCGACGAAGTTGCCCCAGGAGGTGTTTGACCACAGAATCCGCTTCTGTTTATCGTTACACACCGACTCAGTCAAATCTATGAGATATCCTTCTGACGATAACAAGGCTGATATGAGTCGCAATAATCTAGACATACTTGATGACGAGATGGGGTTGTTGCAGGCCATTGAAGATGGTGACTTGGACGACTTCATGGAGTAATTTACTCGCACAAATAAAATATAATTACGACGCCATTGTAGGTGAAAATCAAGTCAGGTTTGGTTAAGTACCTTATAAATTCCTCTTTTGTCTTTTCAAATGTTGTCAATAACTCAATAACTCAATACCTACATAGTATGCACACTTTCATATTCAAGATTCATCAACTCAATCTTCATAGTCACTATGTCAGAGACCGACAAAGTCCGATTTCACTTGGACAGAAACCTTAGTGGTGTGACTCAGGATCCTTTTCTCCAGGATGAAGAGAGCATTCCCATTGCAGACTTAATTCCTCAAATTCTTCACGAAAGACAATCATTTCTCAACATTACTGAAGAACAGCTTCAAGATGAAATCAACCAGGGAGACATTGATAGAGAGGAGGAAGATGATGAATCACAACTTCACAATGCTAAAGAAGCTGATGAAGATACTGAATCGGCTTATCAGGCATTTCAGAAACGTAAATTCGAGCTTTTGGGCAACATCAACTCGGCTATGAATGAAACCTCGCTTTCCCTCGACTTTGTGTCGTTGCTCATGTCTGCTGTCAAGCCCAACGTGGCCAAGACTACTATCTCCCCTCACTTGACTAAGAATGTTCCTCTTGGGTCACTCAGTTCCGATAGACTTACCATGGATGAGGACTCTCAAGACAAGGCTAAAGGTGCTAAGCGAGACAACCCAGAAAGCATAGGATTGGGATGGAAATACCAGTCGCTCACGCACATAACAGGACTATTCAAGAATGCGGGAGCCCAATTGAGGGAGCAAGTTCATATTGAGCATCGATATTGGAATATGATTAACAAGGTGTTGGGACATGGAGAAGTGCTTTTTAAGGTTCGTGATCCAAAGACTGGCGCCAGAGCGATCGGTGTGAAATATGGATACGGAGACTCGGGATCAAATTATTATGATAAAGGTCTTGCAGTGCTACGAAAGGATGAGCAGACTGGAGATGTCACCTTTAGTCCCATCATGACTGGCAACCACAAGATCAGTCAAAAGTCCAATAAGTACACGCGAATCAAGGTTTTGAGCAAGATTGATGACGATTTCATGTTGACTGGTCAATCTTTGTTCGATAAGGATGCTATAGCAGACAAGAGCGAATTCAAGGTGATTAATGATATTGAGAAAGCACGGTACTTTTTGTTCGAGGATGACCTATTCTACCATTTGATTCGTGAGGCAAAAAACTTGATCAATTATAATGTGTCCATCATTTCTAACAGAATCATCATTGAGATATTCGACCAGATCATTGAGATTGAATCTGTGGTGTATGACGAAGACAACGAGGAGGAGTTAAACAACACCTATCAGAATATCAACAAGGAGTCATCCAAAAACAATGATAAGGCACAGGCTATCTACATCTTTCTCAAGTTGATGTTGTGCTGCTATTATGATTACAATCTTGAGCTCAAACAGAAGATCCCCACTTCTTTTACCAAGTGGAAACAGTCAAATTCCCATCCATTGATGCTACGGCCAC
Organism: Sungouiella intermedia; assembly: GCA_900106115.1. Taxonomy (NCBI): domain Eukaryota; kingdom Fungi; phylum Ascomycota; class Pichiomycetes; order Serinales; family Metschnikowiaceae; genus Sungouiella; species Sungouiella intermedia. The sequence continues at coordinate 232,883 of LT635757.1, read as the reverse complement.
TTATTGGGCACATGAGACACGAGATTAATGTACATCGCATGAACATCATTCTCAATAACGTGTGCAAGGCATTGGATGCTACTAAGTTAAGCTACGAGATAGCAGAGGAGAAGTATGTGAATTTACATACGGAGAAGCTCACAAATCCGTTCAGAAAGGCCGTCACCAAGCCTTTGTCTAAGTTCAAAGTGATTCTACAGAAGTTGTCAACCAAAGAGTACTTGAACGTGGAGGTTGAAGTGACCTCCTCAGATATATTTGTGAACTTAGTGGTTGTGTTGACTATCTCGAAGTACAACAATATTGAAGACCTTAAGCAGAACCAGCAGGGTAGCAACGTGCTACTGCTCAAGTTTACGGATTTGATGGACATCGAGGAGAGTTTGAATTGGAGTATTTTGAATTTCTTGCAGAAATAGATCAACCAGAAAATAAAACATCTTCTCAAAATAAGCATTTTGCTCCTAGCTTTAGTTGATCTTAAGTAGTAAGTTCCTTTGAATTACCATAGACTTTTGAAGTACGTTGTCCCTTTGAAATAGCATATTCTTCCTAAAAGTTTACTCAACGGGAACAACCTGTGAAGCAACATGGTCTCTCAACTCTTCGCCATGCTCTTCAAGATAATGCTTTGCTCTGTAGTATTTTTCGTCACGCAAGTTGTTGAAAATCAAAAAATGGATCCAGATCTCCAAAAATGAATACGTAAACACCAAGTTGTTTGCTATCAATGAGTAGTCACTGATCATGCAGAAACCTCCCAACGCGAAGAAAGCAAAGAGTCTCGAAGGAATGAGAGTCTCGAAGTAAGCTATGTTATCCGCAATAGCCGGGATCAAGTCACTGATGGCGAACATGGAGATGAACAACGATAAAACTCCGAAGAGTGGATTGTTAGGAGAAACGTCAACGATAGGTAATCTCATTGCTTGCCCCAAGAGGATGCTGAAGTTAACAGAGGTGATAGCAACAGGATTCTTCAACAAGTAGAACGCTAACCATAGCAAGAATGCCACGCGGGCGTATAGGAGGGTTTTGGATGTGAGAAATTGCATGGTTGAGATGTAAAGAATATGAAGAATCTGGAGATGGCAAGAATGTCAATGCCGCGATTTGGTAGCCAAACGTCCAAGTGGACATGAAGGCTGACAAATGGTGGGTACTTGATACTCGTATGAGAAAAGGAGTAATTATTTCGATATTACCTGAATGTTATTTTAATGCTTGAAATTATTTCAATTGATACTCTGATTCGATTAGTGGAGTTTAGTGAATCGGGACTAAGTGGATTCAGTAGAATTAGACACCACCAGTCAGTGTATAGATTATTACCATGAATATTATCGCTGGAGCCGTGGCAGTGTTTGTTTTCGATGTATATTAGTACACGTCGAGTCAAACTATCTGAATTAAACTGTGATGGAATGTTCATTTAGGTTTCTCAATCTTTGGCTGCGAAAAGTGTTTGTGCTAGTTAACTTTCAGCTTCAACAATTGAAATTCGAAAACTTTGGGCCACTTCACTGATTACAATTACCGAACTCTAATTTCTCTTCTGTTTTCTCCCTCCGAGAAATGAGAATCCAGCACTTAGCTTCAGCATTCACTCCCAGACTCACTTCCAGAAAGCTTCTTCGTCGAATGCTAAGAAAACTAGCCTATTGCTCTCGATGTGAAAAAATGAAGGCTGAGCCCACATTAAAAACTTCGTCTGGCTATCAGGTTGTAGATGACATGAATACCCTGCTGTTTGCGTATCTTTCAGTTGCACTTGGAAACTCCAATGTCATCACACCCAAAGTCACCGTAGAAGGCTAACCAAGAAATCTTTCACAAAATTTCATAAAGTTATATATTCCATTCCAGTTTTCAATCAATTTTCCAATACAGTTATCCGATATCCGTTTTCAAATAATTTAACCAATTCTATCAGAATCTCTAACTAACTAATAATTCTAAGCATACCACACCTTGGTGTGCAGATTGTACAGGTGCGACCACGTCAACTCCATTTTCACTTTTCAAGCATTTAAACATACCAACATGAGGTTTCTTGCATCGTTTGTGTTTCCTGTGTTAACCTTGGTATCGGGCTCAATGGCCTACTCCATTACGGCTCGTGCTCTCTATATTGATGACACCCCAATCTCGGAGTATGAGGGTCCTTCTGATAACGTGGACCACCTCACGGTGGATTCTCCAAAATCCCATATTACATTGGGTGTGAAGTTCGACAGTCATACCCAGCCACACCAATTGTCCTTTTTATACACCAATGGTAATGGTTTGGACCACGCCGTCTATCCTGGTTGGTTTGACGACGAGGCTGGGCCAATGGGAAGAACTGTCACTCCAATTGCCAAGTTACCTCCATCATTGTTGGCTGCCGACAAGGTCCAGTTGTACGTGGTTGCTGCTAATGATGACGATGAAGTGCCTAATCTTGTGCAACTTATTGCTGACATTGAGTTTTCTGACGCTTTTAGAGATGCAACAAGAGGGTACACTGCACCTACTAGATTGGGTGCCAAACCTGAGATTCACCATGTTTTCAGATCTGACCAGGCCACTGTCAACCCCGTCATTCCCGTGGCTTTCAGTGCTGTTGCTGCAGGTCTTTTGATTGTGTTGTTGGGCGCCTGGGGTACTACTTTGGGTAGCTCGTTGTTTAGATCTACAGGTGAAAGCACCATGAAAACTTCCTTGTTGGTTATCCTTGCCAGTTTCGAGTATACCTTCATCAGGTACTACTTGGGTGCTACCATCTTCACCACTATTTTCCATGTTGCTGTTCTTACGGTTCCTGCGCTCATTGTGGGTTCAAAGGCGTTGGGTCTGTTGGCAAAGGTTCGTTCTACTACTGCTGCTCACGCATGATCCGGTCATTATCTGTATTAAAAGAAAATTCTAGGGTTCATCCACAAATGTATTCTCAATCCATCTGAAGTTGTAGAACCAAAACTTCCCATTCTCGTCCCGCAAGCCTTTATCCATCGAATTCACTGCAACTACCTTTCCCTTGATCAACGCCATTGGAAGCCACGAATATGACCGTGAATCAAGTGAATGACTGAGATTATCGCCAGTAACCCATACATGGCCTTCAGGAACCTGAACAAACTTGTTAAATCCATCATTCTGTATACACATTGCGGGACTGTTGGTGATGGATGATGAGCTGGATGGATCCACTAGAATAACGTCTCCAGGCATGCCCGAAATACGCTTACAAATTCTGTGGTCTGGGTCTGAAGGCTTGGTTGCAACCACAAGATCTCCAATGTCTAGGTTTCTTCCTAGACGGTAGGATTTCAATGCATGAACAAAGTCGTGGTTGGCCTGCAATGTAGTGAGCATGGACTCACCTTTTGTCTCTGTGAATTCGTAAACATATTCATTAAATAGGTGAGCAGCACACCCTGCCCGGAGTGTCCAAGAGAGGATACTTCCTATAAATTGTAGGCTTTCGGGAACCATATGGCACTTGTAATAGGTGAGATGGTGAAATTGATTTAGTTCCACTGAGGTGCACTCCACACTTTTTGAAATGAGAATTCTATTCGTGAAAACCTCACCTTCAGGTTTCTAAACTATAGTTTTACACTTGACTAATTCGGTTGCAGTGAAACGAACTCAAATTACACCTTTTATTATCCCAGTATATATGTCGCTTAGTAGACGAAACCCAAGATCTTACCAGAAACGTGCTTTCTTCTGGCCTCCTCGTGGTCCATGATACCAGCAGAAGTGGTCAAGATGACGTAACCGAACTGTCTGGCTGGCAACAAGTTGTCAGTCCATCTCTCAATGTCACCGATCTTGACGTTGAATCTTGGAGAAATGACACCACACTTGTTCAATCTACCGTTCAACTGAACAACAATCTTACCAGATCTGTGGTCATCAATGTACTCAAACTCGCCGATGTAACCTGAATCGTTAGTAATATGTTAAAATGGACACAAAAGTCCACACTCGAAGGGATGTCGAGGAAAAGTAAACGGCTAAGAAAACTAGGTATTTCAGAACCGTGTAAGAAGCATTTCCTCTTTGATATTCCGAAAACTTAAAAGACAGAAAGGGACTGAACACCGATCAATCCATCCAGTTATCATTTCGGGGTAACGAGTGGGAGGTGTGACATGTGTAGAATATTAAAACATACCGTGCTTCTGCATAACCTGCAAGAACTTAATAATAACCTTAGAAGAAGGTCTGATTAAAACCTGTCTCTTTCCGGTCTTCTCGGCGTTGTTGATAGCGTTCAAGGCGTCAGCCAAAACAGAGGTTCTAGTCATGTCTGGAATGTTAGTAGAAATCACACAAAACAAAAGCAGCATGAGTATCCCTTGAGGGAGTCATGAGCAAAGAATCGCAGAGCGATCCCAATGGTACGAGGTATTTGTTATCTCGAATCCTATAGAAATAATAGAATCCATAGAGTGAGTCTTCATAAGTGGGTAGGTTTCGTGGGAAAAAATGAAAACGCCACCACATCTGTGAAAATCCACCCAAGATACCAAATTCTAGTACCAATGTTTTGCTGATTGTAGTAGAGCAATCACCCAGCTGTCTGACGAAAATCGTACATACTGGTTAAGGTAAAGAGTAAGTAGTTGAAGAGAGGAAAAAGCGAAAATTTTTCGGCTTCATACTTGGGTGCGTGCAGGATAACATGTGCAGGTTTCACGACTTAGGGTAGAAATATCGAAACGATACCATAGCGAATTGAATTATATGTTCAGTGAATTCATTTCTTGTTAATATGCGTACTTTTGATTTCTGTTTGTAGGGGAGCACCTTCTGGTGGTGGAACAAAAAGAAACAGGGTGTAGGTAATGCGATCAAGCTCAATTGGTTCCAGCCAAAGCTACTTTCATTAAGCATCGGAGTAAGAATTATAAAAAGAGAATTGCCAAGTGATAAATTTGAAAATCAACTCACCATCTGCTTATCATATTTCGTCATTATTATGGATTTTTTACTTCCATTCCCATTCCATATCCACGTCAATCTAAACTTATACCCTACACCCGTACACCCACTTAATATCATTTCAACGCTAACTTGACTTATTATCCACAATGCTTCACTGTGCAAGGTATGGGACCTTGCGGCCCTTTCGGGGAATAAAGCGGCAAAATTTCATTACAGCGTCTATTCAGAAAGTCCCTCTCCTTCATTTTTCCACCAGTATCGTGACAAAGTCCAAGAAATCGGACAAAGAAGAGAAGCGAAGCGACAAGAATGAAGGTGTCTCCAAAAAAGAAAATAGAGATGCTTTGTTCAAGGTGAAGTCGAAAACTTCGCTGTCTGCTCCAGCCCCAATGAGCCCCGATTTAGGTCTCGAAGCTCTCATGAAGAAAGACAACAAGCCATACATTCCAAAGCTCAAGCATGAGCGTTTATCGTACGAGTATCCAGGGCTACCGAACGAAGATGATTTCACGAAGCATAGCAGCAAGGTTAAGAAACCGAAGACTGTCAACCGATGGAGTCGCCATGTTCCGAAATTGCTCACCGCATTGGCTGTTCTTTGGGGAGCATACACCGTGAAGGTGTGGTACTTTCCACTGGAGAAAGGCGCCGACAGCAAGGAGCTTTTGGATCCAGACACTTTTCACAAGTTTATCATCACTCACAAGCACAGAATTGATGACGAACACTATCTTATCGAAGTCAAGCCCAAGTTCAAAAATTGGCAGTACAGTTACTATGCTCATTATGATAACAAGTCCATTTGGAATGGAGACAAGATTTGGTCTGTTGAAGTTAAGCAGCCACAGATTATGGTCGTCAGATCGTATACTCCCTTGCCTCTTTACTTCATGAAATCGGAGAGAACTAGATCTGGAGAAAAAGACCCACTTTTGAGAGTCATCGACAACGACGCTGGAGACTACGATAAAGGCGGTGTTATGACGTTCTATTTGAAGAGATATGGCGAGGGTGAAGTTTCCAGATACATTGTGGACAAAGATGTTGGCGATGAGATCGACATTAGAGGTCCACATATTGAGTATACTCTTCCCCATCATCCATTGAAACAGCTACACGAACGACCAATGTTCAGAGACCTACCTTCTAAAGTTGAGGCTGAGTCACTTGTTGAGACTATCAAGAAGGACAACAAGATTCCTGATTTTGACAACTTGACCTTCTACGCAGCTGGTACTGGCATTGCTCCCGCCTTGCAACTTTTGTTTTCAAGAAATCCATTCAGAGGATTTGTCCGTCTCCACTACTCCTCACGTACAGGGGAGGAATTAGGGCCACTCGAACGTTTCCTTTTCTTCTTGGAGAAGTTAGATAGGATCGAGGTCATCAGACACATTGACGAACAGCCCAAGACTATGTTGAACGCTAAGGATGTGGTGAAGCCGCACGCAAGAAACTATGTTAGTCCGATGCGTCAAGAGTTAGAGGGGAAGAACGAAGCCACCACTGGTTTGTCTCCAGAAGAGGCACTTAAGCTTCGTATGGCCATTATGGACGAGCAAGAATCTGCAAAGCAAAAAGCCGAGGACATGGCAAGAGAGAGAGCTCCACGTTTTGAAAATGCTCTTCAGCAAGCATTGGTCACCTCCAAACAGCCGAAAGCACCGTCAGCTATGGCCATAGTGTGCGGTCCCGATGGCTACATCGACTATGTCGCTGGAGGCAAACTTTTGAACACTAACGAACAGGGAAATGTTCTGGGGCTTCTTGGAAGTAAGTCATGGGACAACACCAATGTATATAAATTGTAGACATCCTTGTAAATATACATCTGAAAGCATACATATATGACTTGATCTAGTAGTAAGTGTGCAGGCACTTTCCAACTTTCAAGAACATCCATTTTTATCAATCCCAAAGAGGTACACGGTTATCTACCGAAAATGGACTCTCCAGAGGTTCGTCAGTTATCGCTGACGTTGTTTGCGCAAATCAAACCTACTTGCGTTCGAATTTCAGAGCTTGCTCTACAAGGAGGGGAACTATCCCAGTCAGATACCACTGCCTTGATCTACAATCTACGAGAGCTCACTCAGCTAACGAAAAAACACCAACAAGAACACAATACAGAACATTATTTGCTATCAACCAAGTTGGCGGACTATGTGTTCTTCCCTTTGTCGAATCTTTTGAAGCACTCCAATCTACATCAGCAAGTGGTTCGATACGTGCTTGATGTTATGTCGTTTCTTCTCCAGTGGTCTTGGAGTAACAATTTAGACGAGAAACTTCTTGACCAATTGTGTCCATTGGTGATATTTCTCTGTGGCGGTCCGTCAATCCTGGTGGCCAGAACATCGCAAATTGGAGACAAGGACTTTTCCTTCAAGTTGTCTTCAGTGACATGCCTAATCCAGTTAATTAAATGCTTCCCTCGTCTGTACTTAACAGATGAAAAAAGCGGCCCTAAAAGATTGTCGATGTTAGGTGACATCACAACTTTGCTCTTGGACGTAATGGGCAGCCTCAACTCTCCACTAAATCAAGAGGAAAATGAAATGGTTATCGACACATTAGACATATTAACATGGCTATATTCCACGCGGGTCACTGCAGAGCAAACTTCATACGTTTTTCCTGGTATGGTGTCGAAGATTGTCAATTTCTCAATTTCGACAAGAAACCTCCATGCTGCAACGATCACAAAAGTTATTAAGACTCTTCAAGAGCTCATTGTGAAGGTTTTTGAGGATGAGGGTTTGAGCATATCCATTTCCGACGCCTCAGTCACTTCAGAGAATCTTCAGTCATTCCAAGACCTCATGGACGAAGACAAAACTATTGATCAAAGATCAATACCAATAAAGATTGAGATGAAAGAGACAAAACACGAACATAGAACAGAACTGTGGGTTCGAGCCACTTCCAAACAGCTAAAGCTTTCAATCCTCACCTTGTTCAAGTATTTGTTTTTCAATTCCACAATGAGGACAAAGGTGGCAGTTAACTTTAAGGTGTCCGAAGCTATTTTTGAATTTGTTGCTATTATCACAAGCAAATGTTTACAATCGTTATTTACGGAGGTCGTACAATCAGGTTTGGATATCTTTTCCGCCTTAATATTCGTGATAACGTCCCATTCCTCTCATTTTCTGGAACAGGACTTTTTGAGGAAAGCTACTGACGTGTATCTCCAATTTGAATACGGAAAATTAGAGCTCTTGTCTAAGCAGCTTCTTATCAAGACTAATTATCTTGTTTTCATTCAATTTCCTTCAGTTTTGGCACTATTGAATGAAGAGAAGATCGGTGTCTGTGTGGCAGCCATCAAAGTTCATTTGTTCATCTTGCAGGCCCTCCTGGATTATACCAAATCAGACAAAGAGTCAATACTTTTAATGAAGAAGAGCATATTGCAAACTCTAGTTTCCCAGATGTCGAGTAAAGACTACTCTGGAAAGAGTAAGAGCAATGCTAGCAATGATGAGTTGCTAAGACTACTCAACGGTGGCTCTTCCAAAAGTAACACTTTGGATGACGTTGAGCTTCCTCTGCATATCAATGCAAACGCACTCACTAAGATGAAGAAAGAAGGCAAGAGCATGAGCTCTGCGCAAGGATCTTCTGATTTGAGAAGGCTCGCAACAGATTGGACGGATGATTATCAGGATAAGGATGTAATTGTTTTCAAATCCGTATTATCTGATAGTGCAGAGGAATGTCTTAAGGGCCTCTTGACCTTTGTCGGACTTCAGAGCCAGGCAGACATGGAAATTTTGATCAATTCGATCAACGAAATAGAACCAGTTTCAAATTTTGTTGATGATGATTTATTAATCAAGTCGGTGTCACTCTGGACTTCCAATCAGTTGTTAAGGACGTCTGCAATAACCTCTGGATCAGCCAAAGTATTCGATATAAACGATTTCTTAGACATTGATGTCGAAGAACAAACAGATGATGAAACTGGCTACATTATCTTGGAACATGCACTTGACCTCATTGGCGAAGCGAAGGATAAATTCATTAAAGGCGGCCTTACAACCAAACAAGCAACAATTTGTCAAATGGCTTATGTTACTGCATTAGAATCCATCGAGGTTCTCTCATTCGAGTTGGCAAAAGAGGATTTCCAGACAGATATCTTGATGAACCATTTATTCCTGTTGCTTGAAGCATTGACATACCCTTCACAGTCAGAGGTTTATTTACAGGCAAGAAAATCCTTGAATTCCGTTGTTCAAAATTACTACGATGGCTCTCTTGGAAACCTCATCATGGACAACGCAGATTATTTAGTAGACTCACTTAGTATGAGTCTCTCCACTGCTAGCGGACTTACTCCTTCACTTCCTGGTATTCTATTGGTGATTTTGAAAATCGCCGGCAGGCAACTTTTGCAAACGAATCAGCTCAATGATATTTTGAGCGAGATTTTCCTTGTAATTGATTCTTATCATGGATACTCCGTTCTCGTGGAGAATTTTTTCCTTGTGTTCGAAATCATTGTGGAAATAACTAGAGAGATTTATGGCTCGGTATTGTCAGATGAATCCAAGATTGAGAAGGAACAGAACGCCTCGAGATATAAGCCTTGGGGAATGACAACAAGACATCAATTACTCAGTTTAATTAGTGACAATGAGCGAATTATTGGGGAAGCAGAAGATTTTGATCCGTCAAAGGAATATTTTAACCGAAAGCCGGGTGTTCCATTTGGGGATCAGGATGGGGATTCTGATGACGAGGATGATGACGATGTACCTGTTGAAAGACCTGACGAGAATTCTTGGGACTGTCCAATTCCAAAGGGAGTGTACGTTTTAATTCAACAAATTTTCACTTATGGTTTGCAATTCCTCTCCCACTCGTCGGAGAAGTTGAAGGTTCAAGTTTTAAAAACACTACATAAAGCTTACCCTCTCATGAGCACAAACTACAGCGTGCTTATGCCACTTCTTGCCCAATACTGGCCAATGATTCTTGTATTGACTTCTGGAGTTTCAACAACCTCAGAGTATGAAGTCAGCGTGGCTCTGCAACACACGATTGAACCGTCATTGAGGTTGACTATGGAAATTTTACACGAGGATTCAAAGCACGAAGCTTTCATGAGCAAACGATTCATGGATATGTGGGACTTCTGGAAAAAGAAGTCGGCGATGTTTAATCTTTCAAAGAAGGGTATAGAGAAGGGCCTCACAGTATCAACCAATACCGTGCCACACACCACCTGTCAGCTCTATACACAAGTCCTTCTCACAGGTATGAACACATACGAAAAGATGATTCCTGCCTTGACCGCACTCGAGATGGGTGAGGCTTGCATAGCATTGGGAATTCCCAAGGGAGCCAGTATCAGTAGAAATACTAGGGCACTTCTTTGGGTGATCAAGAACCACAGAAACTAGTTTAATAGAATTAATAGATGCTTTGAAGAGCCAATTAATCAACAATCATGGCATCGTTTTCGCGAACGTCATCATCATTGGACATTAGGTCATGGATAACTGCCTTTTTTATGGTTGGTTTGGCTACAGGCTCAAAAGGTAGACTTGACTGGCCCTTGGGGAGAACGGGCGCAGGTCTCGAGCCAGGAGCAGCCTGCACCTCTTCAGCATCGCCAGCTTCATCTTCACCATACTTCTTCTTGTCTTCTTCAGTCAAGTTAATTTTTCTTTCCTTGATGGCCAGTTCCACTGTCTGCGTCTTGGGTATCGTGTCGCTGAGGAAGTAGAGTGCTTCTTGAGAGGACACGGCGTTGCTGAAGTCCTTATATTGTATTTTCTTACGCTTGTCCATCTTCGCAAGCATCGAGGCATGTTCAGTCAAGTATTGGACGAACAACTCGGTGGCAACACCGGTAGCGTATACTGCACTCGCAGAGGATCCAAAGTAGTCAGGATCCATCTTGAAAATACGTTTGATCTTTGAAAGTGGGAGACTCATCATAGTTTCGTCCACTTCGTCCATAATTTCATCCTCTGCCTCTGCAGTTCCATTGGAAGGTTGTGTGGTGGTTTCTGCATTAGTTGTGACAACAGGAGAGGTCTCTTCTGGCCCAGGTGTAGTTTCAGGTGTTTCTGAGGGACCAACTTGCGAACTGGGAAGAGAAGACATGGTTTGTATTGAGCTAGATCTGAGAGTTGAGACGCGCGATATAGTTACTAAAGGTCTGCAGGTATTTTTGAATTGGATCTGGTGAATGAAACTTTGATGTCTAAATACAATTATTTTAATTCCGTTCAGAATTCCTTATTGCATATGCCGCTTTCTACTTACATCGTGTCCTTCTCGTCTCTTCTATTCGTGAATTCGCTATGTACAATGGTATGCGTGACCCTACTCCTTGGTAATGACAGTGTTCTCCTCTTGCTCGGCTTTGATAATATCAGGATGCACGAATTCCTCCAAGTAGTTGCTCTTCTCCAAGTCCTGGTCGTTGTAGTTCTCACCGTATTCGATGAAGTCCTTGACATTGTTCCAGAGTAACTCAGGACTCTTCAGTTCATCGCTGTAGCCCTCATAACGCTGGTATATTTGTGGAACATTGCCAGAAACCAATGCTCTCAAGTCTGTGTTGTGCAAGTCAGCAGGAACGACGTAAGTTCTCACTTTTTCCCAGTTGACAATGTACTGGCCAGCCTTGTTTAACTTACCGTATCCTGACGAGCCGGTACCCTTGTAATAGTGCTTGTTACCCTGTTTGGATGTGAGTGGGTGTCTTTTAGATCCTCTGGTGGTAAGACCGTACCATATCTGGCCATCCTTGAATGTCTGCCAAGGTCTTCTCAAGTTGGCGGTCGCAGACTGTTGGAAGTGGAGAACCGCAGATGATCTCATGGTGGGCCGTTGAGATTATTTGGTGTTGTTATTTGTTTGATTATGAGCCGAAAGGCGAAGCGGAACACGTTTGAAACACGAGCGTGTGAGCGACTAAGATTCCAGTAAGGTGAGGTAGTGTTCTCAGTGAGGAAAATTTTTGTGAGTGGTAGGAGGGTGTGCAGGAGTGTAATTAGTACTATTTGAATAGAACATAGAGGTAGATAACTGAGATGAAGATGGAGAGTTTAAATAAAAACAAGAATAAAATTGGGGTTTTTTAGATCATGAAATTTAATATGCTCTTTTTTTTTTTGTTTTTGTTCGGCTCTTAATTTTTTTTCGTTCGTAGTATAGAACCTTCAGCTTCATATTTATCCAGGGATCACACAGGTTTTCGAGAAATTTATTCGAGATCCTGGCAAAACTCCAGCAAATCAAAATTTACATTCTAGAATATTTCATTCTTGAATCATACTTACACTCTTTTGTAACATGTTTTAGAATATCAAACTTCTCCCAACAATATATGCATACTGGCAATAAGTTCTCATCTCCAGCCGTTTTCCAAGCCTCTTCTAATTTACCCTTCTCACATTCAGTATCAGCAATGATAACGACCGTCCTGCACCAATATAACCTAATGGTTGCCATGGCTGCTTCCCTATTGTATACCTTTCTTTCTCCATAGAATGTCCATTCCAGAACACCCGGCTGACCCTGGCCCATTCAGTGCACAGCACGGCTACAATGATATCCAGATCAAGACCCAGAAATATCTGGACAAGCCAACTCCACTTGCTCGTAAGGAAGGTAAAGCTCAAGAGTTCATCAATTCCAAGACAGACCGGGAGCACCAGAAAAAATACGGAAAGAAGCTATTCAACTTTCTCATCAATGCTGCGTGTCGATGAGTACCAATTGAGATAAATTTTCAAATTTTATTAACATCTGCCACTTCATTCTCACAACTGTAGTGAGAACTCAACTTTCAAGCGATTGACCTGTTGCAATAGGTCTATAGATCAATTTCACATTCTAGTGCTTCGCCTTGCCATTATGGAACTTGCTACCATAATTATGGCAATCCTGTTGGTTACAACAGCATTTGTTGCCACTAGGTGGTATAGACTCATGTACTTCTGTATATTACCTAATTTTTATCAATGTATCAAAGTTTCGCCTTCGTTAACGCTACCTCCACAAGCTTCACTACCTCACTAGCAAACCCGTAGCTTCCCTGGTAGCCTCCACCACCTGCTCCATAATTGTGAATGAGCCATGGCTTCAAGTCATCGATCTCAATCCGAACATCTCCATCGCGGAATGGCCGAAGTCCGACATTGACCTTCACTATGTCAAGGAAGGCAGGATTATTCTTGAAGTTGGGATCCACCAATTCGGGGACGTACTTCAACGCTCTTTGAAGGATCCGCTGTGTCAAGCCTCGGTCCTCACTCGAGTCCCAATTGTCTGCAAAGAAACTGCCTCCGACAATACAACCACCTTCCTTTCTGGGGAAGATGTACAAAGCCTCGTTTGGCTCTTCGTGGCCGTCTACACTGATCACAGTATCCACTGTGTTACGCAAAACCACCACCTGACCCCGCACAGGGAAGTTTCTCTTGGGATCGGTGAATCCTCCGATTCTTGTTGCCAACAAACCTGTGCAATTGACCACGAACTTGGCTGATTTTCCCGAAGAGTGCAAGCTCCTGGCCTCTGAGATGTCTTTGATGGCAGGAACTCTTCGTATCAGAATGTTGAGCGCAAGACATTTCTGCACCAAATAACTCAAGTAGATGGGGACAGATATCACTACCCCGTCAAAAGATTCACCATACACGGTTCCAGGACGCAATTCATGCTTCTGCAAAACTCTAGTATTGGCCAATTCATGGAACCACTCTCTAAATTGCGAAGGATCACCATTGACGCGAGCCAAAGCGTTGGGTGTCTTGAAGGAGACATTTGGCTTTCTCCAAACTCCTGAAGCTGGGTCGTCAGCCAACCTCATAAACTCATGATAGCCCACGACGTCCAAATCTTGCAACCGTTTATTGTTTGTATCAGCAAAGGAGTGCCAGTTGGCGCCAGCATAAGGTGAAGTGTAAGAGATATGATCGTCTCCAGGCAAGTAGTTAGCCACCACAGTCACATCGAGAGATGGAATTGAACGTTTCAATTGAAGGGCAGTGGTGAGACCCACCACACCAGCACCTACTACAACCACAGGAGTCAGCATTGAGACAAAAAAAAAACGTAATGTTGAAAATGGGGAGTGAAGGTGGAATTAATTGTGGATCGATTAGCTAGTGCGGAATAACAACTAGTATTGAAACCCGCACAGGTAGACTCACCACCAGATAGGAGGGCCAGGCTTCATCACCGAGAAGTATATCATTAGATTTTGATGAGAAGACATCGGGTATAAGATGTCGAGTTTAACCCGTTGATCAATTGAAAAATTGTAGGATGTAATAACTGGATAACATGAGCTTCAAGTCCATTGTGGTGGATTGTAGATAGTGAGGAGACACTCACCAATGCAACAATCATATTCAAAGCAGCCAAAAGAAAAGGAAATCAAGATAATCAGAAATTCATCAAACCATTAATCCTTGGTCACTGTCCAAAATACTTCTCTGAAAGCAGACACATAACAGATTTGCTTCCTAGCAGTCACTAGCTAGTAGAACTACTCCAGTCACACCTGCATACCCATCCAAGTTCTTCAACCACCATGTTCTCTTTTGCAAAGAAACTAGTCGACAGGCTCGAAGGAAACATCCCCAGCCTGGCAGACGAAACATACTTCAAAGGTCTTCTCCACGCAAACAACAATGGTTATGCTCTTCGAGTATTGCACGTCCAGTCACATTCGATCGGCCGTCTGGCTGGCCTTGAAGCGTGGTTTGACTATATTGTCCGGATTAATAACCACGATTTACCAATGAAATATTCAATGGCTTCAACACCAACCTATGGAATCAATGACGACGGTTCTATCTCCTACGGAGGTCGGACTGTGGATGCTCGTGCTGGTGAAATTGACTACGATAACTTGGCTCAGGAATTGGCTGCTATAGCAACCAGTGCAAACAAAACCGTAACATTGGACGTTTGGAGTGCCAAGGGTGGCATTTTACGCCAAGTGAATTTGCCAATTGATCTGTATACTTATGTTGCCAACAAGCAACATGATCAAGTACAAGAGATATTTCACGATAAGTTCAAACAACTTGGCATAACTGTGCAATCACAACATATCAACACGGCTACGTACGTTTGGCGTGTTTTAAACACTCATCCCAACTCGCCAGCTTTCCAGGCTCAACTCATCCCGTATCTGGACTATGTGATTGGATGTGATTCTGCATTTCCAACAGACCACAATGGGAAGGGTTTGTTATTGCAAGGCGGAGAAAAACTACTCTCCAGGACTATTATGGATCACTACAACCAACATTTTGCTATACTTGGTGAGGATAACGTTCCTATTACCTTGTATGTGTATAATCATGATTACGATATCTTAAGACCAGTGACTGTGCATTTGTCCAAATCATGGGCCGTGGGCAGCAATCGTGGAATCTTGGGCTGCGATGTGGGCTATGGTCTTCTACATCGGATTCCAGAGGTAGTTGGTAAGTTTGACGCCAAAGAGACGATTGATGATGTTTTGTTTGAGAGTAAGTCTGACTACTCCTACAAATTCGATGAGAGGGCCCCTGGAACAACTAACAAATCCTTCACACCATCCGTCCCATTGTCTAATCCTGCTTCAGCCCTCGTCTCTACCACAGCATCGAAACCGGCTTCTACGTCTGGTTCATTACCTCATGTTCCAGTATCTAACCACGTCTCTGTGCCTCCTTCTCTGGCAAATCTGATGGGAATGGTAGCCTTCGAGCCTGATCTTGACCATACGAAACTTTCTGCTTCCCAGGCACATTTTCCACCATCTAGGAATGCTGAAGTCCGAACCCCACTGATTGCCGATTTCCTGGCAACACCTCCAGTTTCGACACCTCCAGTTTCGACACCTCCAGTTTCGACACCTCCAGTTTCGACTCCTCCAGTTGAAGCTTCTCCAATCGGTGCATCTAATGTACCACTTCACCAGACTCCCCTGGCCCCTATTCAGAATGCTACATTTACTAGCGCCTCCACACCTCCTCATTCGGCCGCCCCAAGGGTGGGAGTACCTCCATCCATTGCGCCACCTAAAATTCACAGAAAGAAGAAGCATTTCGCAGCAAGTGGCCTAGGTAACTTGACTGATTTCATGAATGAAGAATTGACTAAGTCGAAGAATAGTGATGTCAAATACCCTAACTCTGATACTGCGAATGTACCTCCACCACCACCTCCACCAAAATCAGCAAGATAAGTATGCATAAAATAAAAAATTAAAAAATTACAAGATAGAACGTAGAATTCAAAAAAAAAAATAAAGAACGTCGTTGCTCAAGGACCGAAATCAAAAAAAAAGAATGAACACGTGCCCACTGTCGGAATCGAACCGACGATCGCCTCATTACGAGTGAGGCGCCTTACCACTTGGCCAAGCGGGCCCGTATTGGTAGCTAGCCACGAAAATAAATATTAGACAGGATGAATGCATATCACGTGATTAATAATGTAATTTGATAAAATTTTCAAATAGAACAGATTCGTTGGCGAAATGTTTTGGAAAACTAATACATCTTTGATTTTGTAATGCGTGATATATCGTCAAAACTTCCAGGTAGTACCTACAAAAGACGAATCAGAGAATATCTCTAGTCTTTGTTGTGCACATTATGTGCGACTTTAGTTGATTCTACCCTAGTAGCATATGGGTTTTCAACAGGGTACCGGCCCACTCTTCACCACTCTTGGGCTCTTCATTATTGACGAGAATATTTACCCAAAGTCATGGGGTCGTGAGTCAGAATATAATATAATTGGCGGTGGTGCATCCTATGCTATTGTCGGGTCCAGATTTGTCACTGGACCGAAGTACTCCAAAGATATCTATGGTATTATAGATAAGGGTTCCGATTTTCCGAATGAAGTAGAAGAAGAGATTCGCTCATGGGGTACTGGAACGCTTTTTAGAGAAGACAAGTCCAGATTGACCACACGGGGTGCAAATGTATATCATGAAGATGGAGTCCGTGAGTTCGTATACAGATCTACTAAGAAAAGAATCGAAGCCGTGGATGTGATCGATACAGGGCTAGTTCACCTGAGCTGCTTTCATTTTTGCTGTTCTGTTGAAAGATGTGAGGAGTCAATCGACATCTTCAACAAGTTGAATGTGGACTCTGGGGTCAAGCCAATGTACGTTTTCGAACCGTTTCCAGAAGTATGTGTTGCACAAAACTTTGGAAGCTTGACTGGAATGCTTCACAAAGTTACTGTTTTCACGCCTAATTTGAACGAAGCTGCTGGCTTTGCTGGACTTCAAAAGTTGCCACAGACAATCGACGAAATCCGCCAATTGGCCCTTGTTTTCCTCCCTCATATGCAAGGAGGTAGTGTAGTTCTTAGGTGTGGAGAGCTTGGAAGCTTGATTTTGAATGATAGTGTTGAAATTTTTCTTCCAGCGTTCCACCAAGATCAGTCGAAGGTAGTGGATGTGACTGGAGCAGGCAATACGTTCTGTGGAGCTTACATTACAGCCTTACGACTTTCTGATGATGATATTTATGCTGGAATTTTGGCTACATTGGCTAGTGGATGCGCAATAGAGCACTTAGGAGTACCAAAGTTGGAGAATGAGAAGTGGAACGGGCTGACAGTGAAGGAACGGTTCAATCATTATGTGGAAGAAAACGGGCAATTGTTTCAAGACCTGGATTTAACAAAATGGGAAAACCTACTATCATAGTGTCATAACTCTCATTCTGAAAGTCATAATTCATTCGATTATTTCGTTTCTGGTGTAGATTGAGATTCGCCCTTGTGCTCTTCAGTTTTACCTTTTGAAGTTGAATCATCTGAAGTAGTTGTGTCAGCAGACACGAACTCGGAGCTTTCGCCTTCCTGACGACGAGTTTGATCGCCTTCCCTAGCCCGCGCTTCTTCATTGTCTTTGGCCTCCTTGGCTTCTCTGGCCTCTTTTGCCTTACTTGGATGCAGCGGCGAATTAGGAACGTAAAGAGATCTCAAAATCTCCTTTTCATCTGTCCATGCTCTTGCAAGCTTTCCATATCTATAAGTAACGACACCACCAATACTAAGAGCAATCTGAATGCAACCGTAAATGATGAAAAGTTTCTTGCTGCCAATGGACTCTAAAACATCAGTGTTGAAGAGCGAGATGATGAAACCCAAGAAATTCTTCATGAAGTTAAAGGACACCAACGACTCCGAGGCAAACATTTTATATGAGTCAACCACATAAGTAATGGCAGAAGTGCATGCCATGGAAGAGCCATAACTCAAACAACCAAAGAAGACGACTGGTGCAATCCATGGGCTGAGTTCTTGTGTAGACCATCCGTAGCCAAATAATCCAAAACAGATGAAGAACGAGGAGGGAATTAACATAAGTAACCTGAATTCAGGCTCGTACACTCCATGGTTCTTCTTGACCATAAATCTAACGAGGTTGTCGCCCAATAATCCGGTTGATAAGGAGCCTAATACTCCACCAATAAAAGGGCCCAAGTAGAACAAACCAACAGCCTGCTGCGAGTAGCCATAGCCATGGCCCTTAAAAATTTCGGAGATAGTCTCGGAAATCACAATTAACCAAACCACTCCAAACGAGTAAACGAACGAGCCGTATAAGACAGAGGGATACAAGTACAAATAGAAAGGTCTAAGGGCCACCATCCACCACTTGTCCAATGTGTGACGACCGGAGTACAAGGCTAGTCTGTTCTTAAAGGACTTAGGTTCCGAAGCCACTGACGCATGATCGTTATCTGTTGCTGGGTCGTCTCCAGTAAGTGCAACTGGATGAGTGCGTGATTGCGTAGTGCCCAACATGGACGAGTTCAAACTCTGAACATCCAACACATTGTTGGTAGACGGAAGAGCATATGCATGAGGTCTTTTTTCTGGAGGTATGTAACCCTGGACGTGGCGGGCTGCTTCGGTTTCCGCGATGGAACGCTTACTCGGAGTTGGAGATCTATCCCAGAAGGTTTCAGGAACAAACAAGAAGGTGAGCACCAAGTTCGTGCCCAAAAGAATGGCAATGATCCAGTAGAGCCAATGTCTGTCCAAGTGCTGAAACACGAGGGACGAAAGGAGAGGCACCAAATTCTTTCCTCCAAGAAGTAATAATGTATAAAGACCAGTACGATAAGCTCTTTCGTGCTGGAAATAGAGCTCACTCAAACTGGCCGACGCCAAGCTTTCCGTGGGTGATGCACCGATACCCGTTAAGAGTCTTCCAGCCATGAGGGCGCCGTAAGTCTTTGAGGCACCAGCAACTATGGCACCCACCAAAAACAACGAGATGCCACAAATATACACCAATCTTTTGCCATACAACACGGCCGTAGGACTGGCAAGTACCGAACCCACACCAAGCGATAACATAAATGCACCCACAAGGTACGAGATGGTAGAGAGCGTCTTGTGGAACTCTTCCTTCAAACCCGAAAAGCCCGCAGCCAAGATGGCAGTCTGGCCACCTCCAACGAATGTCTGGCAACCGATGATCAAGAAGCACAAGTCCTTCCGAATAACGGGCCAGTTGAGCGGATCATTAGGGTCGTCATGGGGCTGAGGATGTAGAATGATCCCTGTATCTGTTTTCTTGAGAGAATCAGTAGTGGTGGCATCGGATCGGATCTCGTCGTCCATCATGACGATGGTGCCAGTGACGTTGCGCACCGACGGCAGCACGATTCCGAGACGAGTCATGAAATGAAGAAAGTCTGGGAGTTCGAAAAAAAAAAAGGCTGTGTTTTGGGAGAAAGTCAAGAAAAGACTTGGAATGTGATGGCTCAAATTACCAGCGTGTACGTCATCGGTGCGAAATCCAAACACTGGTCATTCTGATGCGAGGGGTAGAGGAACGAACGGGAAGAAATGTGAGAAAGGGGAATTTGGCGAGTCGAAGATGGAGCTTGGAGAGGCTTGAGCTTTATCTGTGAATTTCGATTCGGAAATTCCAGATATTGGTGGGTCAAAGTGAAGGTCGGTCTAGAAGCCTCGTCTAGAAGCCTCGTTCCTCGCAGGTGGGGCACATTGTACACAGATCAAGTCCAGGACTTGGCTCCACGACTATGAGAGAGGCCTGTGAGAGAAAAGCCAAGAAGGTCAACAACAACAAAAATGAAAATGGTGGAGGACAAAAAGAAAATAGTGTTGAAAGGAGTAACAATTGGAGTTACGACGGAATTTCAAACGGAAGATAAGGGAATAACCTACCGGCGTAATTCCGTTAGAATGTTGACTCTCCAAGTTCAATCTTATCGATCAGTTATCTGGTTAGCCAAATCTGGTGGTCCCACCAGGGTCCCGGAAACTGGCATAGTGGCGCATGGCCCAAAACGGACAGGCGCACTTCGAACTAATTTTCGCCTACAGTCTAGTGTTTGCGATCACCTAATTGTTCCGAAGCTACCCAGTGCGCAGGCCCCGACGCACTCACCTGCCTATTCTAGACATTAGCCCACCTGTCAATGAGCCATTTCGCAGCCATTTACAGATGACTGACACCACTGATCCGTTTGGGACTTCCGACTCTAGGTCACCAAGATCTATCTCCAGACATACTAGAAAACTATAAAGTCAGGTCATTATGTCTTCTCAAGTTTCTCTCAATCATTCAACTATCCATTGAGATTTCAAGTCTATTGAGATTCAACTGTACTGAGATTTCAACTCCATTGACATTTAAACTCCTCATTGCAATCATCTACAAATGACTGTGCCAGAACAATCTACCTACATCTTCCAGGCCGATGTCTCCAAGCCAAACCCAAATGTTATCGAGGGTAAGGGCACCAGAATTAAGATTGAGGATCCTGAAACTGGAAAAGTCATCGAGTGTCTCGATGCCATGACCGGTGCGGCTGTCGGAGCTTTGGGTTGGGAGGACCCTGACGTGCCAGGCTACTTCGCTGACGCATTAAAGAACTCCACTTACTCCTTCACACCATTGATTGCCAACAAGAACGCCGAGGCTCTTGCCAAGTTCTTGATCGACAACTCTGCCCCAGGAGCCTTTGCTGCTGCTCTTTTTGTCACCTCAGGCTCTGAGGCCAATGACAATGCCATGAAGATCATCAGACAGTACTTTGTTGAGAAAGGTAAGCCAAAGAAGACCAAGTTCTTGGGCAGAGAGTACTCTTACCATGGCTTCACCATTGGTGCTATGTCCATCAGTTGCGGCTCCAGATCCGATGCTTTCAAGGACATCACCTTGTCTGATGAGCAGTGTCCTGCCATCTCCGTTTGCAACCCATACAGAGACCAGGGTGACTTGACCACTGAAGAATACGTCCAGAAGTTGATTGACGAGGCCGAGGAGACCATTCTCAAGAATGACCCAGAGACCGTGGCCAGTATCACCATTGAGACTTTGCCTGGCTCCACTTTGGGTACCATTCCTCCGCCACCAGGCTACTTGTTAGGTCTCAGAAAGTTGTGTGACAAGTACGACATACTCTTCCACTTGGATGAAGTCATGTGTGGCACCGGTAGATGCTCGAACGGTAAATTAAACTGCTGGGAGGAATTCTTGGAACCAGGTCAGGGTCCAGACCTTCAGTCCATTGGTAAGACGCTTGGTTCGGGTTACGTGACCATTGCAGGTGTTCTAGTTTCCCCAAAGATCAGAAACACCTTTATCGCTGGCTCAAGCAAGATTTTCGGTGGCCAGACCTATGCTTCGCATGGTATCAACACCTACGTGGCTTTGAAGATCCAGGAAAAGATCAAGAGAGAGAACTTGTCCGCTAACATGTACAAGATGGGTAACCTCATGGGAAAGTTGTTGAAGGAGGAGTTGGCAGACAGTCCCATTGTTGGAGATGTCCGTGGTACTGGAGGTTTCTGGGCCATTGAGTTCGTCAAGAACAAGGACACCAAAGAGAGTTTCCCAAAGGAGTTGGATGTTGCTCACCTCTACTCAGACATCGCACTTGTCACAGGTATCAGCACCATGGCATTTCAGGGGGCTAACAAGGGCGCTGGCGACCATGTACTCTTTGCTCCAGCATTTATTATCAATGAGGATGACGTGCACGAGATTGTTGAGAAGGCCAAGCTTGCCTGTGATACTATTTTGAAGAAGTTGACGGCTGAGGGTCATTACTAATTATAGAGGTTTAATATGTTCAATGAAAAATGTGTTTATCGAAAGAAATGAAATGCTAGTATTCCTGGAAAACTAGTTCCATGGGGTTAGAATGTACAGAAGCGCTACAGGCTGCGAAATATTATTTCCAGATTCGGACCTCGTAACAAATTGATGTTACTTTTAATGGATTTCTACCAACGCCAAATGTACAAACACAAAAGCAAAACAAGAATTTTCAAGCACTCCAAACAAACTTACGGTAGGAAATTTCACATTGCACCCAAAAATCTCGGATTGCCCCATTTCATCATCTCCGCAACCAGCACAACCAAAGGAAGCCACATGCCGAACCAGCAGAACCAGCAAATGGAGGAGAAACCTCGATAATCCCCCGTTGATTTCTTCATCGTATCAAAACATTCGGTGACTTCCTCGGAACCACGTCTATATCATCTCTCTCTTTCGTGTTCACTTTTCCCTCTTTCTCTCTTGAGTTCACTTTTATCTTTGTTCTTACTATCTCTGTTCCTTCTAGGTTCCGCGTTTTGCTCATCAAACATTCAGTCAAACGTAGAACACCCACAACTTCCGCTAGATTCCCAATACCGTAAAATTATCAACAGAACCATACTTACGTTGGGAGCTCGTTCCTTTGACTACCCATAAAATTACCATCCTAAGTTACGCGTTAGCTCCAGTTTGCTTAACCAGGGCTGTTAGGTTGCACCACACCCGTGCCTCCTGTTACGCGTGGAATTATCACCTAAATGGTTAAATTGTCCGCTGTAGACCTTTTTCTTCCTAGCCGTCAAGTTAATCCCTGCCGTTACAATGTCATACGAACATCCTTCCGTATACATTGCGACGTATTCCAACGTATGTAACCTATGTCCAACTTGTCCCTATGTCTCCAGATTTTTTTTTGGTCCCGACATTGTCTGGTTTGAAGACTGTCTTTCCATTTAGCCATTTCGTTGGTTATGTTTGGGGGAATCGTCGACATCTATTGATGGATTCCACCCGCACACAACAGAAATATATCTAATAGAACCTCATCGACCGATTGAGCACCGAAGCAAAATTTCTCCAATTTTTATAGTGACCCCTTGTACTAACTAATGAAGGTTGATGTATACGAGTGCTCGGTCGGGGACTCCCCTATCATGAGAAGGTGTAAAGATGACTGGGTGAATGCTACGCAAATATTGAAGCTATGCAATTTTCCCAAGGCGAAAAGAACAAAGATCCTTGAAAAAGGCGTTCAACAGGGCCAGCACGAAAAGGTGCAAGGAGGTTACGGAAGATTTCAGGGTACTTGGATACCATTGCCTGATGCCCGTCGATTGGCAGACGAGTATGGAATCACTGCAGAAATGGTGCCTGTGTTGTACCTCGACCTTGATGATCCCGCCTTGATTATACCCAAAAAGTCTAAGCCTCCGTCCGGGTCGTCCAATAAGGATGGAACCCCCATCAAGAGAAAGTACGCCAAGAAACCGAAGAAGGAAACCACCCCAAAGAAGTTGAAGTTCGACTCCGGGCTTCCTCCCCGTGCCATGTTCAGCCTGGATTACCCTCCGGCCTTGTCGAGGAATGGCTCGCAGTTATCTCAAGTAAACCCTTCTATGCAACTACAACAACAGATGCTGGCTCCGCACATGCCACCAACGTTCCAGCAGCTGGAATTCATGTCCAACGGCATCATGAATGGTGGCCAGCGTCTCCCGGTCAACGGCTACCAACCATACAACCAAATGCCGGTTCCAGTGCAGAATTACCTGGGGATGGTTCCTCAAGCTAAACTGTTCGGAAACTTCCACGGACACATGGACGAAGTCTCTCAGCAATTGATCTATCAGCAACATCAAAAAGGCAATCTGTCGTCCACAAATGACACGAATTGGTCACAGGAAGAACACACTAGAGATTCGGACACTTCATTATCGTCTGGTGATGGGAAAGGTGGAAAAGTTCCTTTGGAGGGTGATGGCTCATATGCTTCGCAGTTATTGAGATTTTTCAACGAAGAAAGTGCACCCATTCCTTACTTCTTATACAATCCTCCAGCTGAGTTTGACATCAACGAAGCCATCGATGACGAGGGTCACACCACTTTACACTGGGCCGCTTCCGTTGGCAATTTGAGTTTGGTCCAGCTCGTGCTCTCCAAAAACGCTAATGCTTTGACTGTCTCCAACTATGGATTGAATCCACTTTCCAAATGTATTGCATTTACCAACTGTTATGACCTCAGAAATTTCCCCATGATGATCGATGTGCTTGAAATGTGCTTGATCAACACAGACATTAACGGCCGCACACCTTTGCATTATCTTTGCCAGTATCTGAAAGTGGAGTCTAAACTTCCGGCATTGTCCTATTATCTCCAAGTCATAGTCAACAAGTTGACGGTTATGTCCAATAGCAATAAGAGCAATGCTTCCAACTTGTCTAAAATCGTCATTGACCACCAAGATGTCAGTGGTGACTCCTGTCTCCATATTGCTGCTAGAGTTGGAAGCACTCTGTTCGTTAAATTCCTTCTAAGTCAGGGAGCAAGGGATGACTTGATGAATCTGAACAATGAAACTGCTAAATCCATCATCATGCAAAACGATCTTTTAGTTTACAATTTTGATGCACAGAGTATCCAGTCAAACCATCTGTTCCAATCGCAGCCATTCCAGCGGGCGGATACTGAGTTAAAAAGAGAGTCTATCCAAGGGTTGGGTACCCCAATTCAGAACTTTGCCAGCAGACGCGCTGAGACACCCGACACACAAAGGACAACTATTCAAGACGATGATGACGAAGAAGTCAACGATCGTGTCAGCAAAGAACACTTACGAACATTATTGGAGGAACAGGCTGGTACTGTTGAAGACAACAAAGAGAACATATTCTTGGAAGAGAGTTTCAAGTCTCCGTATGATTCCGTATCTACTCCAAAGCATGTAATGGCAAGTCCACTGGCCAATACCAGACAAAACATTCTCAGAATGATTCCCGAAAAAGTGCCTGAAAGCACTCCCATTCCAAGACAGGTTGGGGGCCCCAAGTCACACCTTCCTAACCCACCAAAGCTAGACAGTGAGGGAGGCATAATTCTGGAGCCACCCAGACTTGAGAAGTTTGAAACTGCTGATGTCAAATTACCCATGAAAGATGTGAAGTCTATGATGCATGGTATGATTAATCTCCTTTCCGATTCTTACTCGCAAGAGTTAAGCGGTTTAAATATTGAGTTCAAGCGAATCAAGAGCATTCTTGTTGAAAAGACAGTCCAAAACAAGAAATGCATTGAGAGAGTCAACGTGCTCTTAGGTAAGAACGACTTGGCTGTTGCGGAACTGTTTGAAGGAGCAAAAGAGATTGTTGAGCAAGAAGTTCGCAACTTTGATCAGGAACTCAAGCAGAAAGAGACACAATTAGTTTGCTCGATCGAGAAAGGACAAGCGTTTGATCTTGCCAATCTCGTGCAAGAAAATGAAAGTGAATTGGAGCCGCAAGGGGAAATTGATGACAACATGGAAGAGAGATTAAAGAAAGGAGTGGAATTGTCGCGAGCGCAAGTACAGAGAATCGAATTGGTGAACAAGGTAGCAGAGAGCGTGAAGAACTTTGCGATCAACGATAAAATGAACAAATACAGAAAATTGATCAGTCTAAGTTGTGGCTTACGAGTTGAGGACATCGACGGGTTAATTGACGGAATCGGCGAATCATTAATGGAAGGATCAATGTGACAGGATAGTATGTATAGACAATCACAATAGGATAGGGATGAGATTATAAAGACATAAAGAACGTATTGTAAGATGGCACAAAATATAAGGGACAAAGAAAAAGAATTAAAAAATAAGATTAGTTGCAAGACCATTATGTAGTCAAAAGTATAACTCTTCCCAAAAATCTGGTGCAGGCACTCCAAGCGCGATTGTTTAATCAACCTTCAACTATTTCTTTAATCTCTTAACACCATGAATTCAACGGCCCTCAAGCAGCCTGTAAAGCCCACAGTGTACAAAGAACCAGCGGAGAGAAATGCTGGTCTCGGGTTTGCGTCTTCCATCCTCAACGGAAACACCATCGAGGGAGGACTTCGGTCATTAACATACAAATCCATCTATGCACTGAAACTCGTGGAAGAGTTGGATACAATGAGAAATGCGCTTATACAGCCCACACCAGAGCTCTTGAGGATCTCTGAGTTTGATGTGATCTCGCTGGAACGGGTGCAGCAGCTCCACTCGGAGATCGAAGAGGTTAAGAACGCCAAAACAGCTAGAAACCACGCAAATGACGAAAAGATTCTGCAGTTCAACCTCTCGTTGGACACCGAGCTTGACACAAACAAATTGGTCAGCGAACAGTACAGTAGTGAAGTCAAAAAGTACTACCTGGACATGATTCCTGATATGACTGTCAGCTTCAACAACAGCACCCATAGCGTCACCAAGATCAAGTGTCCCGTGGATATCACCAGAATGGAGGACGTGGAGGGGTTTGACAAGTCGATTTACGAAAGAGCTGCCGAACGTAGAGAGTTGGAGGAGAAAAAACGCCAGGAGGAAGAGGCGTTACGCATTTTGGAAGAAGAGAGAAAACGCCAGGAAGCCGAAGCTGCTCAAGCTGCCCAAGCTGCCCAAGCTGCTGCTGACCTTGTGGTAGCCGAAACTGCTGACACACGCATGCATCTTGACGAAGACTACCTGTCGTACTCGGCAAGTCCCAGCATGGACCAGCTTTCACCAGTAGTTCAAGACTCACCATATCTGCAAGCTCAGAGTCCCTACTAACAAGCACTACCCGTAATGTATTTTAGAATGTATACTAAGCAATACCACCGACCACCAACGACTTAACGACAGTGTAGTCGTCGACTCCGAATTTAGAGCCCTCCCTTCCAAATCCAGACTCCTTCACACCTCCAAATGGAAGCGCAGCCTCCGAGATGGCTCCAGTATTCACACCGATCATGCCCACTTCCAATTGCTCGGCCACAGAAAACACTCGTGAAACGTCCTTTGTGTAGAAGTAGCCGGCCAAGCCCACATCGGTATTATTGGCCAACTTCAACACCTCCTCATCACTAGAGAACTTGATCAATGGACACACAGGACCAAATGTCTCCTCGTGGAAGATATCCATTTCTGGAGTTACATTGCCTAAGATGGTCAAGTCGTGGAAGTAGTCGCCCAACTCGGGTCTAACTTGGCCTCCAAGAAGCAATTCTGCACCTTTAGAAGTAGCATCTTTGACATGCTCTTTAACTTTAGCCAATGAGCGCTCATGGATCACCGGACCATGTGTGGTAGCCTTATCGAGACCATGGCCCAACACGGTGGTTTCCTTGACTTTGGCAACCAACTTGCTGGCAACTTCGTCGTAAATGCTCTCATGAACAAAGATTCGGTTGGCGCAGATACATGTCTGACCACTACTACGGAATTTGGAAGCGATAATACCATCAACGGCGTTATCCACGTCGACATCCTCAAACACAATAAAGGGGGCATTTCCACCAAGCTCAAACGATAACTTCTTCAATGTGGATGCCGATTGCTTCATCAAAATCTTACCCACATTCGTAGATCCAGTAAACGACACCTTCTTGACTATTGGATGCTCACACAAGGCCTTACCCACCTCGGAGCTGTTTTCAGAGGGTATTACATTGACCACACCTTTAGGGAAGCCAGCCTCCTCGGCCAATTGCGCCAATGCAAGCGCAGTCAATGGAGTCTCGGACGCTGGCTTAATAACGGTGGTACATCCCACGGAGGTGGCTGCAGCCAATTTTCTCGTGATCATTGCAGCAGGGAAGTTCCATGGTGTCAAAATTCCACATACTCCAATAGGTTGACGAATCGATAAGATCCGATTCTGAGAGTTGGCAGAAGAAATGATATCTCCAGTGACATGCGCAGCCTCCTCACTAAACCACTGGAAGAATGACGCCGCGTAGTTGATTTCACCAAAAGCATCATTGTATGGTTTTCCATTCTCAAACACAATCATCTTGGCCAAGTCATCTTGGTTCTCTTTCATCAAGGTGTACATTTTCATAAGCAATTCCGCTCTTTGCCGGCCCGTGGTTTTCTTGAACAGCTTGAAAGCGTCATTGGCAGCTTCTACAGCATTGTCAAAATCTTCGGGCGTATACGAGCCTACTTCAGCGATTTTGGCCTCTGGCTTGGGATAAAAGCCTGGATCGTACACTGGAAAGGTTGATTTAGCATCTACCCATTGGCCATTGATATATGCGGCGGTCTTAAGTAGAGCTTGGTTGTGCAAGGACTCCTTGAGACGATTTGACACTGTCGAGTATCTTCTGATGAGAGAGGACATGACAATTGAAGAAAGAAAGACCGGGTGGTTCGGACTTCTTATTAGAGATGTAAGGTTGGTAACCCGCTAAGCCGGCACACAGAGATTATGATAGTGGGAAAGCGGAATGAGAAAAGCGAAGTCTGGGGAAAACATTAAGAGGAATTAATTGAAATGAAAGTTGGAGCATTAAAAACTTTGGGTGTATATATTTAGTTTGTGGAAGTATATAAACGAGATGGAGCCTAACATCGTAGAGGTTGAAGGGTGGGTAGATTGGAGATTGCTGTGATTCCAGGGCTCCAGATGATTGAAACACTTCAGATATAGTTGCGGGTATTGAGATCTTCAAAGAATGAGTAATTTTGGTGTGAGTTCATAGTTATGAGGGTATTTCAAATGGTTTTGGTATTTTTGGGATCTATGATTTTCTGTTTTTTTCTTTCTTTTGATTTTTTTTTACTTCTCAGGATTTTCGATATTTCAAGGAAAGTTTTGTAATTCGCCGTTATCTGGACGATAGTGATAGATCTGAGAATCAGAAAATGGGTGCGAAAAACATCCGACTTGAAAACAAGTTATACTAAGACAAGTAAATACGGGTGGCAGGGAAACTGCGGGTCAATTTTGATAGAACAGAATCACTGATCTGATTTGAGGATGATAAAGTGTAATTCATGAGAGATAAAGCCTGAATTTCGTCCAAATTGCTAACAGAACATCTTGATCTGTCTCAGGGACATCGCAAATGTTATTCGCAAGGTAAATCTGTTACAGATAAATCACTGGAGTATACGTAAACAAGACAGGTAGACGTCTTTGCCATCTATCTTGAACCATTAAAGGAATATTACTATGGCTGATTTTCCATCTACTTACCCAACTTCTACCTCTCTAAGATCCACAGAAAATATCTATCCACTTCTCATTCATGTTAGTAGCTATGACTATGTAGTGGGAGCCTGTCCCTATGCAAATCGCCTGCTCTTTGTGTAGTCGCTGTGGTCGAAAGCTGCACCGCCCATGTAACCTTCATCAGTTACTCTTGAGTATCACCGACCACTCTTCACTATAATTGACTACTCATCATCGTCATCGTCGCTCGACAAACTGCCAACATCACTCAATTCGTCGTTCTCGTCTTCATCCTCAGACTTCTCTCCATTTACTCCCAGAAGTGACTCCAGTGCATATTGCTGCACATACTTCTTGACAGTCTCTGTATAGCGGGCCTCGTCCTTAGTCATGAGGTTGGACGCCTCTGTATTGAGGGGATCGCTGGGGTTCGCATAGCGCAACAAATGGGGCAAGAAGTTCTCAAAGATGTTCAAAAGTCCGAACATCGGCGACCATGTCTGGTTGATCACATCAAGACAAACAGAACCCGAGCTCTCGTCGATGTTCGGATGATATATTTTGTTTACAAAGCCGATGGATGGCGACTTGATGGGGTATTGGTCCGGCAACTCCACCCTGACCTTCCATTCGCCGCCAGAGTATGGGGTATCTTTTGGGCCCTTGAATATCACGTGGAATTGCTGGATAGAGTCGTCGATGAGGTTAACGTCGTGGTCACTCATCATTAAGTCCATGACGTCTTTTTCCATGCGTCTTTTGGAACTCATGGTGAAGAAGTGTGGTAGTTAGATGGTAACGGAGGGGTGATAAGTGTGGGAGGAGGCGCACTATGAGTAACGTGACTGATTGATAAGTGCGATTGCGGGAATGGTGCACAAGACTCTGGAGAAAGAATAAACGTCGAATCTGAACGAAGAAAAAAAATTGACAAACATGAACGAACTTTCTTAAAGTCGGAATGAGAATATTTTGATCAAGACTATTTGAAGTGGGGTTAATTATGTTTAGATTGAGAATATCTGATGATTAATGACGAACATGGTCTCATTAAGGCACTTTCCTCCCTACACTACTCTCTACTTCTGCTCTCTACTTCTGCCCTCTATGTGGTCCGTCGTTACTCTATTAGACTTAAGCTACCCTCTCGGCTCCACTGAGCTTCACAGCCGCTCCGTACTTTTGCAACTTCGTCAATAACGCATCTCCCTGCTTCACCAACTGATGGTATTGGCTGTTCTTGTTATCTGGTCTATTGGTCTCAATGATGCCATTTACCTTGTCAATTGTGCAGTTCAACTTGTTGTTGGGAATGAAGTTGCACAAGTCCTCGTCCAAGAACTCTTCGGTCACGCTGAAGTTGCGGGCCATCGACTTCAACGACAAAGACTTGTAACTCTCCAACAACTGAGCATACGCCTTGCATCTCATCTCCCGCAAGAAGTAGTTGCTGTGCACGCGAAGGTACTTGTTGGTCAACAACAACTGGTCGTGGGTCTGCAACAAGTATTGGAAAAAGTAGTTGTACTGGCATGTGTAGAGCGAGTTGGTCAAGCTCACCAAGGGCTCCAAGTCCTTAGCCTGCGAGTAGATCGACAAGATTTCAGGCGAGTCAACAATCTTAGACTTCAAGTCAACACGCCCCAATGTGAGCACACCAGCAATGATGGAGTACTGTGCCACTTGTTCGTAGCTACACAACTCAGTGGAAGTGAATGTGGCCAACGAGTCAATCAACAACTTGGCAGCCTCGCTGAAGTTCCGCGTGGCCAAGTAGTACACTCCCTGGTAAGTCTTATAGCGATTCCGGCGCTCCCAGTCGCCCCCCTTCTCAATCAACGACTCCACCTCCGACAAATGTTTGGAAACTCCTGGATAATCTCTGAAGAAGAAATCAAGTCTTGCCAATGTCAACAACACGTCAATCTTAGTTCCTGTACTCGGAGACAACTGCAACACTTTGTTATACGTTTCTATAGCATTGTGGCGGTCGATGATTTCAGTGTAGTACTCGGCAAGCTTGATGGTGCTTGTCACCACATCCACCTCAGTTTCCTCCTCGCTTTCGGCCTCCTGGACGACTTTCTTCAACTCTGAAATCTTAGCCTCTGTCACATCGTTCATCGACTTGTACAAGTCGGCATCAAAGGCAAAATATTGCGGCAATTCAGTGGTCAAGTACTTGTAGTATGGCGCCAAGTTGTTTGTCTTGATGGTGGCGAGAATTTCCTCAGCCAACTGCAGTTTATCGATGTCCTTCGAATGCTGCAACACAAATTCCTTCTCGGACAAAGTATGGTCCGGGATGTTTGGCACGTCAGACTCAAATTCACTCATTATTAGTTTAGTGAGGTTTCAAAGGTGGCCAAAGTTGAACCTGAGTGAGAGACAGTCAATGGATTACCTGCAGTATGCTCATAATAGGGCCCCCTCCAGGACTAGTTAATAAGACCACTAAGGAAAAATTGCTGAATTTGATATTTGCACAAAATCAGACAATAGAGGGGTATTTTAGGGAGTAACAAGAGAATCGTGTTTTGTGTGGTACTGGCGGCCTTTGGTCCACTTTCCCGTTTTAGTTATTCTGACTCGAGCCAATGTTAACTTGCACGGACAATTAACGAAATTTCTAAGGAAATAGCTGAAATTGTCGGATTACAAACTTGGGACCGACACCAACATGTAGAAACCTTTCAATTTTTAACAATCCTTCCCGTAACGCACAACTCCACAACTCAACCCTCCGGAGAATCCAACGTCTTCCTGCCTTTTTCCACAAATCTGCAGGTAGCTCGGCTTGATAATGTGGGGAACATAGTACCGAAAGATATATAATGGACCCGATTCACAATCTTTCGAAGGGTAATCAAAACACCTGAAAAATGTCAGCCAAAGACGACATTCCCGCTATTTTCTTGGACAAAATCAGCCCCAGAGGCTTGGACGCTATCCAGAAGTGCAAAGACTTTGTCAATGATTACTGTATTCCAGCAGACAAGGTGTACTTCGAACAGATCTCCAAGGATCCAGAATTGAGATGGAAGTCCACGCCTGCGATTACCGAAAAGCTCAAGGCAAAGGCCCGCGAGATTGGTTTGTGGAATATGTTTTTATCCAAACACTACGAGGAAGGTGGAGGCTACACAAACTTGGAGTATGGACTCATGGCTCAGTATCTTGGAAGATCACATGTTGCACCTGAGGCTACCAATACCAATGCACCAGACACGGGAAATATGGAGATTTTGGCTAGATACGGGACTGATTATCAGAAAAAGACATGGTTGGAGCCATTGCTTGACGGCAGGATTCGGTCGGCCTTCTTGATGACTGAGAAGGGCACATCTTCATCGAATGCGTTGAACATTTCATGTTCAGCCAAATTGAATGACAAAGGCAACTACGTGATCAATGGTGTCAAATGGTTTGCATCGGGCGCAGGCGACCCACGTTGTAAGGTTTGGTTGGTGATGTGTAAGACAAACGATGACGAGTCCAACCCATACCTCAACCATTCGGTGTTGGTATTGGATGCGAAAAAGGCAATTGAGTCTGGCAAAGCACATTTGGTTAGACCCTTGCAAGTTTTTGGATATGACGACGCCCCTCATGGTCACTTCGAGATCCGTTTCGACAACTATGAGCTCAGTCCCGAGGAACAGAAAAACTCTGTGTTGGCTAAGGTCGGGATGGGGTTCGCAATTATCCAGTCCAGATTGGGTCCAGGTAGAATCCACCACTGTATGAGACTTATTGGTGTGGCAGAGTATTCTTTATTGAAGACTGTGCAGAGGGCAAACTATCGACTCATTTTCGGCAAGCCCATGAACCAGCGGGAATCGTTTTTGAATGCCTTTGCTCAGTCCAAGATAGATATCGAGAAATGCAAGTTGTTGGTGTTGAACGCCGCACATAAGATCGATATCTCTAACCCAAAGCTGGCCACACGGGAGATTGCCATGGCGAAAATTGAGACTCCACGCACCACACTTAAGGTCTTGGACTGGGGCATCCAGATGTATGGAGCTGAAGGTGTTTCTCAAGACACTGAATTGGCTTGGCTCTACGCTACCCTGAGAACCTTAAGAATCGCAGATGGACCCGACGAGGCCCATTTGGGCCAATTGGCACGTACTGAGGCAAAGAAGTTCCCATTGGTAGATGATTACTTTAGAAAGTTGGAGGAGAACCGGGCCAGAGTTGCAAAGATGTAGGTTTGGTTGTCAGTTTAAGTTGGCTATTAGGCCGAACACCGAAACTCCAACTCGCAAACCGACTGCAGTAGTTGGTCTACATGGCTCATGAAGATTTGTTCGTTAAATACATATGCAGAAATAAAACCCTAGTACAAGTCGGACTTGACAAAGTCATGAATGAGGCCCCTGTTCAAGTAGTTCTTTGCTTTGATCTTCTCGTCGGCCACTCTGGCGGCCTGGCGGCTCTTGAGTTCAGCCTCGGCTTCCTGGAACCCAACTCTTTGCATATTGACTAAGTGATCGTCTTCCCTGTCGATATCTAGTTCTCCAAGCATAACCACATTCTCACCTCTCACCATAAATACACCTTTGGGTGCTTCAGCAAAGCGTTCAGGAGCCTGCTCGTCGACTTTAGGCAAATATATTCTCTCCACGGTGTCCTGCAACACGAGGTTGGCGAATTGGTCGAATGTTCTCAAGATTCCAAACACATTTCTGCCATCTCGCAACAACACGAAGATCTTGCGGTCCACAGAACCAACAATGGCGGCGGCGGTTGTGAATGCGTACGATTCCAAGTACAAGTCTTCGGCGTTGGAGCCCAGCGACTCCTGCACGGGTGGTTGCTGTTCTTGCGGAGAAGCGGACATTGTTTGAAGAATGAAAGACTAGTGGACGAGATTTTTAGTGGATGTAATGGGTTTTGCACGACCACATGTAGTTGCAACCATTTAGTGTAGAAGGTGAATATAGAGACTAAAAAGCCTATAAATGGTATCTAGTGGATCTGGCTTTTGGGAAAATTGAATCGGTGATCTCTTGTTTTATCCTTGTCTGTGAGAGCCTTAAGAAAATAGAGGGAGCTGTCATTGCGTAAAGATCACCGTAGGTGCATTGATTAGATGACAGCTTACAGTTGAGACGAGTTCAGTTTCAATTCGATCATGAATCGTTTTTCACTTACTTAATTTGAATTGTATTGTTGTTGAGGTATAGTGCAAATTGGATGACATTTTTCAAGTTAGAAGATGTGGAGTGTACCAGTGAGATGGAGAAGTGAATAGCACAAGGAAATAATTATTACACTAGAGATTTATATTGAAAGTTTATTTGATATTACTGGAATGTGAGGTACTTATATACTATAACTAACATGTATTGAACTTATTGTACCAGAGTTAGATCGATTCAGCATGGTGGTCGTTCTACAACATTTCTTGCTTTGGCTTGTTCTGAGAAAGAGAAAGAACAATAACATATAACTACCATCAGTCACTTCAAGTACCAACAATCAATGCATGGTCCACCAATCAATGGAAAGATTAACCATTTGGCGGATCTCTTTGAAGCAAAAGGACAACGAAGTAAACACCGAAGCTGCTCCAAATACAAAAAAAAACACTATACACCAATAACGTAGAGATAAAGATACCCCAAATACGACTGCTAATGGAAGGGAAACCGATACCGTAAAGTATGAGCTCTACGTGACCCTCATAATGAAGAGCATCTTGTTCCTTGTGTGACCATTACCAAGCAGACCGACGACTTACTTTTAAGCGTGAGGTATGTTCACTAGTGCATGAGTTCAGTTAATACAACATTCAATGACAGAAACGGAGTGTATGCCACCAATAAAAGAGGCAGTAATAAAAGGAATAAGAATAAGAAGGAAATTCTAAAGAGGATTGACTCGAAACCTGAAAAGAAAATTCAATCACTTCATAGCCTCTAAAAGTGTCGTCTATTTCATGGCTGCGAAAACTCAACTATTGCGAAAACACCCTCGATTGTGTTCTAAATCACTCGCCGTGCTTTCCCAGCACCGAAACTTCACAGAAAAACATCGGAAAATTTCCGTTAAGATGTCACATCTGAATGCTCAAAGCTAATCATACCTTAAAATTCGATTATATCTATACTATATATCGCATCACCGCGTCACGACGCGACCGCGCTCCCCAAATCTCTAGTCCTACATTCTAAATAGTTTGGCTTACGATCATTCTACACCTAAATCTTTTTTTATATTTCACACCAAGTGGCTTCCGCTCTTCTTTGAGAGAACCCCATTATGGCCAAGACACCACCAAAGAAAGCCCTCAAGCCGGCCTCCGGGCTGAAGATGAAGCAACTGTCATTGATGTCATTCTTCCAACCAGCCAAACAGGCGTCTTCTCCTCTGAAAAGACACCCAGAGAGCGACAAAGAAAATGACACCAGTATGATCGATACTCCTTTAACGTCTGAGACGAATGAGGTTGTTAGTAGTTTTGCAAAGTCCGGACTTCATTCTTCGCCAGTAAAGCCAGAGAAGGAGAGGAATGTCGAGAGCAAGGAAGTGAAGAAAGAAGAGGAAATGAAGGAACAAAAGAAAGAGGACAAGGAGAAAGAAGAAAAGAAAGAGAAAAATGTCTTGGAAGGTCTGCAACGGAAAATTGAAATCGAAGACAAAGCCAATAAGGAAATCACTTACTCTGATGATATGGATATTGATCTGACTCCATCAGAGTCGCTGCTGCCCGCCAAAGCCCCTGTTAAGGCCAGAGGGAAGAAAAAGATATCTTATGCCGAGGATTCGGACTCTGACGACGGACTACGTATCCAGAGAAAAAGGAAGGTGGTGGAGTCTGAAGATGAGGATGACTTCAAACCAGAGGATGACGATGACGATGACCACATGAGTGACTTTGTGGCTGAAAGTGATGAGGAGGTTAGTACTCCTGATGAAGCCAGCGATGAAGAAGGCATAGAGGAAGAACCAAGGTCCAAGAAGAGAAGATCGTCCCCCAAAGCCGAATCGCATACTTCAAAGATGGCTTCCTCCAGTAATGGAGCCTCGACCAGCTTAGGCTCCAAATTCATGGCTAATTCGTCGTACACCTCTACTGGCGCAACTGTGAGCAAGCCTGTTGCAAAAGCCAAACCAACGAAGAAAAATTTCGAAAAAGAAAACGAAGAACGTTATCAATGGCTTGTGAATATTAGGGACGCAGAGAAACGTTCGCCAGAAGACCCACAGTACGATCCTCGTACATTGTATGTTCCTTCATCGGCCTGGACTAAATTCACTGCTTTTGAGAAGCAGTACTGGGACATAAAGGCCAAGATGTGGGATACGGTAGTCTTTTTCAAGAAGGGTAAGTTCTATGAACTCTACGAAAACGATGCAAAAATTGCAAACACAGAATTTGATCTCAAGATCGCTGGGGAGGACGAGCCAATATGATGTTGGCTGGTATCCCAGAAATGTCTTTTGAATACTGGGCTAAGGAGTTTATCAGTCATGGATACAAGGTGGCCAAAGTCGACCAGGTGGAGACTTTGCTTGCAAAAGAAATGAGAGGTGGCTCGACCAAGGAAGAGAAGATTATCCGCAGAGAGTTGACTGGAGTTTTAACAGGAGGAACTCTAACAGACTTGGATATGATCACTGATGATATGGCAACTTACTGCATGGCAATTAAAGAATCTACCACTGAGAAGGGCGAAAAGATATTTGGTGTATGTTTCGTGGATACATCCACTTCAGAGTTGAATTTCATTGAATTAGTGGACGACGATGAGTGCACAAGATTGGATACCTTGATCACGCAGATCAAGCCAAAGGAGATTTTGTGTGAGAAGAATAATTTATGTTCTACAGCAGTTAAGATTATCAAATTCAACGCTCATAATTCTCATCAGATTTGGAACCATTTGAATCCCTTCTCTGAGTTTTGGGACTACGATACTGCTTTGGAAAACTTAGTTAAGGGGAAGTATTACGATGCTGAAGACCTCGATGACTACTCAAATTTCCCAAAAGTCCTTTTGGAAGCAAAAGACAACCATCCAGTCGCATTCAATGCATTTGGAGGTCTTCTCTACTATTTGAGGACTTTGAAATTGGATACTAGCATTATGAGTCTTGGAAACATTCATGAATACAAAATTTCCAAGAAGGGTTCTACTCATATGCTCTTAGATGGTATCACCTTGAACAATCTTGAGATCTTGAACAACAATTTTGATGGTGGCGACAAGGGCACGCTCTTAAAGCTTATCAACCGTGCAATTACACCATTTGGCAAGAGAATGCTCAAAAAGTGGGTTCTTCATCCGCTTATGAAAGTGGATGAAATAAATGCTAGATATGACGCAGTCGACTTTCTCATGAATGATGAACCTGAATTGCGAGTTGATTTGGAGTCATGCCTTCAATCCTTGCCCGACTTGGAAAGACTCATTGCCAGAGTTCATAGTGGAACTTTGAGATTCAAGGACTTCTTACGTGTTGTTGAAGGATTCGAGAGAATCTCAACCATGTTCAAAAGACTCTCAAATTATGAGCTTGGGAAAGGAGGGGCACTTAAAAAGTATGCTTCTCAATTTCCTCCCCAGCTTCACAGTATCATTTCTTCGTGGGAAGACGCGTTCGACAGACAAGAAGCTTTGAACAATATTGTTGTGCCTGCTAGAGGAGTTGATGAGGAGTTTGATGACTCTACCGAAATATTGAACTCGTTGGAGTCGCAATTGAATGAACACTTGAAGACATACAAGAAGCAATTCAAATCGCATGAAATCTGCTACAAAGATTCTGGAAAGGAGCTTTTCTTGATCGAGGTTCCAATCAAGATCAAGAACATTCCTAATGACTGGCAGCAAATGGGAGCAACTTCAAAAGTGAAAAGATACTGGTCACCAGAGGTCAAGAAGCTTGTGAGAGAATTGATGGAACAGAAAGAGACACATAAGACCGTTTGTGAGAATTTAATCTCCAGAATGTATGCCCGCTTCGATGTCAATTACAAGACTTGGGTGTCGGTTCTCAAAGGTGTCAGTAATATCGATTGTCTTATTGCAATAACGAAAACATCCGAAACAATTGGTTTCCCATCTTGCCGTCCAACATTTGAAGAAAGTCCTAGTGGAAAATTGCTGTTCTCCGAGTTGAGACATCCTTGCTTTGTGGGTGCGACCGAGTTTATTCCTAATGATATCAACTTAGGTGGGGACCATGCTAACTTTGGTTTATTGACCGGAGCAAATGCAGCAGGTAAGTCCACGCTTATGCGTACCACCGCACTCGCGGTTATTCTTTCTCAGATTGGATGCTACTTGCCTGCGTCACAAGCACAGTTATCGCCAATCGATAAGATAATGACTCGTTTGGGTGCAAATGACAACATCATGCAAGGAAAGTCGACGTTCTTTGTGGAGTTGTCTGAAACAAAGAAACTCTTAAGCAACGCCACCGCAAATTCGCTTGTGATTCTCGATGAATTGGGACGAGGTGGATCTTCTAGTGATGGATTTGCTATTGCTGAAGCTGTCCTTCACCATTTGGCTTCGCATGTTCAGCCAGTTGGTTTCTTTGCTACCCACTATGGGTCCTTAGGACTCTCATTTCTGAACCATCCCCAAATAAGACCATTGAGAATGGGAATCATCGTGGACCAAGGATCTAGAAACATCACGTTCCTTTACAAGTTGGAAGACGGTAGCGCACCTGGCTCTTTCGGTATGAACGTGGCAGCCATGTGTGGTATATCAAAATCTATCGTAGACAATGCCGAGGTTGCTGCCAAAGAGTATGAACAAACTCAGAAATTGAAGCTGCATCTCGAAGAGCAGAACGCAAATAAATTGTCACTTGGTCTCCAGAGCGATTTCTCATGGTACTACGGAAAGTACACATTACTCGAAAATGACATTCTTCGCTACGATGAGCAAGTCAAGCAGAACGCATTGAATAGTGTCTTCCGCATGATTAACACGCTTTGATGATGGCAAATGTTACGCCATTTACTTGAGCAGCATAGTTGGTGACCGTGAGATGGCAATTAAGTCCGATATCACCGCATTGTCGTGCCACCATCCTGTACTATATAGTGAGATAACTTGTCCCAGTATGAGAATTCACGAGTTAACCTACCCATAAACAGAATCTATACTCAACTCAAAATGTCTGTCAAGAGTGCCGTCAACCTTCTTCTTTATTCCATCGCCTTTGGTGGTGGCATCATGCACTCATATATTGTCTCGCCAATCGCTTTCAAACACTTGCAAAGGGAAGAGTTCAGCAACTTGCAAAACAAGGTGTTCCCCTTATACTTCCTTGGGCAAACTGCTGCACCCATCTTGATTGGATTGACTTCTCCTTTGTGCCCCAAAACCGTTGGTCCAGTGTTGTTGGCTTCTGCTGTTGCAGGAGCCTTGAACTACTTCTGGGTTTTACCAGTTTGCAAGAAGATCAAGGAGGACAGAAACAAGTTGGTGGCTGACAAGAAACACGAGCAAATCGTCGATGGTGAGACCGTAAATTCCGAGGAATTCACCAATTTGAGCAAGCAATTTGGTATGTACCACGGAATTTCATCCTTGCTCAATTTGGTGAGCTTAGTCACCCTTGGAGCATACGGCTTCTTGTTATCTAAGCGTTTTTAACGGTAAACTCTAATACGTCGTTATTGGAGCAATTGAGGTTGATACTCAACGATTGTCATGTAATTAGTCATATGTTTTGTCCTTTTCGTAGTATTAAATGTTCTACATTAGTGTTGCATATTCATGATTTCGTATTCGACATAAATAAAAACCAAACCAAAAACGGTAATAAATAATCAATAAATAGAATAAATAGGGGACTATTCCTTAATTTTTCGTTTTCAGTCATGAGTCTCGCAACATCACGAGAGGACCCTGCTCTCTTCATCCACGAGGTACTTTCGAATCTGCGAGAGACTTCCACTCAACTTCTTGAAAATGCACACTTTAATGTTTGTATCGTACAAGTAGCGTAACATCAACTCTCCAATCTTCAACACATAAAGTGACTTCTCCAAGTTGTATGCAAAGTAATTTTGATTGTTGAGTAACACCTTCATCACAGAGTCATCTGCTTTCATGTCAATACTCTGATCTAGTAGCGTCTCGTCATTGTTGAAAGAAGAGAAGAGATAGAGATTAGCAAGATCAGTATCCACTTTGGAACTTTGGTACTTAGCCCTCAAAAATCCTTCGATCTTCGCCAAGAGCCTCAATACAATAATGAATCGCTGATTGAATTGTCTCAAATTACTGCTGTTGGATTCCCTTCCAAACAGAGTTTCTTGATTGTTCTTCTTTGCGATATAAATGGCAAAGATTGAAAGAATTGCAAACACATGGAACAACATCTGCGAGTGAATCGAGTTTTTGGAACAGTCAATCTCATCAAAAACCTTCCAATTAGTTAACTTCTCAAAATTTACACAAGTGTTGTATTGGTGTTGCAATGAGTCATTAACGAGATTGCCAAAATTCCCTGAACTGCCGTTGTTTGCCAAAAAGGAAAGCTCTGGGTGGAATATCTCGGCTTTCCCATCAGCGTCGGATTCAGCATCATCTGTACGGAACAACACAAGTTTAATAATCACAATACAGCAGTCGATCACTTTCAAGTATTCGAACTCATCAACTGATTCCATTGTGACCATGAACTTGTGGAAGTTATTCGTAAGCTCGTCATAATTTCGGAGCCAACTTTGTTCTTTGACTAACTTGAAATCAATGGTAGCACAAATCTTCACAAAGCAGACAATGAGTGCGTAATCTAGCTTTTCGTAGTCAGTTGAGGCCAAAGGATATCTCGTGTTGCTGTTATTCTTAGCGTTGTCAATGAATTGCGTCAAGTTATCTAGAATCGCATAGACGTCAACATATTTCATTTCCTCGTACTGTTTGATCTCAAATATACCATGGACGGCAGAAGAGAATCCAAACTTACTTAGATTAGACAAACGAGTCACAAGCGAGGGAACAAAATCGCTTCTGGAAAGCTTAATAAGAAGATCTTTGAAGACGATTGTATTAGTATCATCTCTTGCCAAGTAGAATTCAAGATCGTTTGTGCTGTTGACCGAATGCAAATAGTTCTTGAAGTCTCCATAGGAGTTAAAGTGCCATAAGAATTCATCATAGATGTTAGGACAAGACAAGTTTCCCAAATCATTGATGCTTAATGTGAGAGGCACATTATACATCATCAAAATAAAGTTAGTTAACTTGTAAATCATGAAGACAATTCTAACTTGAGACTGCATGTTTATGTTGTATCTGAACTTGATTTCCTTACTGATCTCAGAATTTCCTGTCAATGCGGAAGGCTTGGAATACAATTCCTTGTAGTTGTTCTCCTCCTCTTCGTTAATTGAGAAAAGTATTACTCTGTTACTCTTGATTGAAGTTTTAACCAAGGAGTTCAAAGCATTCAATTGACGAATCACAATGTAGACGTTGTTCTCATTGTCCGAGAAGAGACCATAGATAACCGAGAGAGTGAGTGACTGGATAAGCCAAAGAGGGTTGACTGACTGGCTGGAGGCGGCCGAGTTACCCTCTCCTACTGAGTTCTTCCGGCTTTCCAAATAAATATGGATTGTTCTCCGGGATGCCTCATATAAATTTTCGGAATCATTCTTGTTATTGGTGAGCAAAGCACCAATCGTAGCAACCAAAAGTGGCATGCAGACACGGGCACTCTCATTACTCATCTCCTCATTAGCTGTCATGTTCATGATTTCCTGTTCGTTTAACTTTGAAGGATGAATAAAAGGGAAGTGTGATAAGAACATTCTGACGAAGTGGGTCAAGTAAAACTCCAATTTCTCATTGGAAGGAATAGATGGTGTCATAATACCACTAATTGGATACTTGCTCAACGATTTGTTGATCATGTAGCGCATGTTCTTAGTGAAAAGTTTAGTGGTGCTGTAGCCAGAAGTTCCTTGAGACAATTTCTCGTTAATTGAATGGACTTCATTCAAATGACTAGGCAACATCTGCTTTTGGTTTTGACTTGTTGGTGTCTTCCCATAGGCGTTCAGTGGGGTATGGTAGCTCGGAGACAAAACATGAGGAGGTGAAGTTGAGTCAATACCTGAAGAGGAAACAGAAGGGTTGTCGCCGTAAAAGGAGTAGCCATTGGGCAAAAACTTCGAGCCACCGTCAAAATCCTGACCAAGTTCATCAATATCATTCAAGAAATTGAAGTCAAAATTGACTCCATTGGTAATTGCAGCCGGTATCATCGCATTATTATCAGTTGTATTGAAACCACCATTATCCAAGTCCATCAACTCGTCTTCCAATTCCTGCTTGATTGGCGAGAGAGGGGCATTCATCTTGATTCCATTGTAACCTTTAGACATCATGGAGTCGGGGATGTCATAGAACGAATAGCCATACTCACCGACATCACTTTTGCCGGGAGTCGAGCCATTGGTCTTATTCACGCTACCATTTCTAGACATTCCAGGAAAAGGAGGGACTCCAGCATCCGTAGTGAACGAGTTAGTTGATGCGACGCTATCTGAACGTAAAAGACCTCCGCCGAGTGCACCAAACATGGATGTGTGAGTTGGTATTTCATTATCCAAGCTCAACAGAGCCACCAGGTCTACACGTTGAGAGCTCTTGAATCCATCGGACATACCCGGAATCGTCAGAAGATTACTGAGCCAAGATTGTTCCTCACCCATAGTGGTAGGAAGCAATTGTGGGGTCAGGAACTCCACTGTATCGGTACCAGGATAGACATCAGCGTAATCAGAGCTTGCCTGGGCATAGTTTGCCCCGGACTGAGCACTAAATGACGCACCACGATTTCTTCCTAGTTTCCGACGATCAAAAAGTTGCTTGTGCAAGTTCAGATCCTTAAGAGAGTTCTGGCGGGACCTCTCTTTTGGATCTTTGCTCCTCGAGAATAAGTTCAAGTTGAAATTCACAGAGTCTATGGAGCCGCGTTGTGAAGATGACGGCGTAAGCATCGTTGGTGGAGGACCCTGACTACGCTTTGGAGTGGAGTCAGGAATCAGGCCAGGAGTACTGACAGCCAGCTCTCGAAACATGGTTTCATCGTACATGTCCTGAGAGCCTATAGAGCCTCCTTTGATCAGTTTTCGGCGCAACCGGGTAATAGCATCAGCGCAGCCAGCATGCAACTTCTGGGCATGACGCAACAACAAATCTCTACGGGAAAACTTACGTTGGCATACACCACACGTGAAAGGCTTTTCCTTTGTATGAGAACGCTCATGCCGACGTAAATGTTCGAGTCTCGCGAAGGCACGAGTACAAGTGTTGCAAACAAACACACGGGGTTTTCCCAGCGGTGTAGTGCCATGGGCGGTGAGCTCTTTGGGGATT
This sequence comes from Sungouiella intermedia, assembly GCA_900106115.1. NCBI lineage: Eukaryota > Fungi > Ascomycota > Pichiomycetes > Serinales > Metschnikowiaceae > Sungouiella > Sungouiella intermedia. The sequence continues at coordinate 189,314 of LT635757.1, read as the reverse complement.
TTTTTCTTGGACAAGTCACCAATATCAGGCGAGTCCTCGTCAAGTGGGAAGTCCATAGGTACAGTGAAGGGAAGATGGGACGTCATTAACCACGGACCAGGAGCGTAGTGACCAGCACAGGAAGGTGGGAAGTGGTCCTAATAGATAATCTGATGGGGTACCACAACACTTAATGTTGGCTAACGGCCGGAAAAAACCGAAGATTTGCAAGGAGGAACGTAAGTCTGGTGAAGATTCTCCAGAATATAGGTGTGAATTCAGTTCCTTTTTACTTGTTTGGGAGAAATCTTCCAAGTGCCGCAATTCAGTGAGTCAAGTAGCGACGGCCAGAAGATGGCAACAGGGGCAGCAACTTTTGTATAGTAGCTGGGGTCGAGCAGCAGTTTTTTAGGGCAAAATCCTGGAGTTGTTGGTGACAGATTTTGTTTGAGCAACGAAATGCGGGGGAACAGGGAGCGGAAAAAAACTTCCTGGACAAGTCCGCGAAGTTAAGAAGCCAAACAAGGTGAAGGGATAAAGCTTACCGGGGGGTTATTCGTTCGAATCAATTGAACTCCACTGAAATGAGGGAGATAGTCTGTTTTTCCGCGGTATTTGTTTCTTAGCGCAGTATAAGCCTGGTAATTATCTTTTTCTGGGGTTGGGATAAAGGGTAGTGTCACATCCACATCCGGTCGGCACTCGTTCAATACTGCATACACGTGAGCCAGATGGTCTTGCCTTCTGGGATTTGGTAATTCGCTGCACGGCCCAAAATTTATGTGTGCAGCCTAGACTTGGTATAGACTCTTTCTTTGGTCTTTGGGTCATTTTCAGTCAGCATTTTCGCCGGTCATTTGTCTTTTTTGTCCTTGGTATTCCTCTGGACGCTATTGTCTCTGAAATTTTTTATCGTTCTACAGCCAACATTTGGTCATTGTAGGCCATTTCTTGCTTCCCTTTTGCGGTTTGGCTGCTGTCTTTTTCCTACTTAGGTTGTAGTCCACTTGGTCACAGTTGATCAGTGCATTTTGTATGCCGTTTCCTGTTTAGCGGGCTCATTTTACTACATGATTCATATCGTGACCCCTGTTTCGGTCGTTTGCAGCTTACTCTTCGGTAAATCTTTGATTTGTCCTAACATTCTCGACGTCAAACAGTTGACTTTTTACACTACTTGTTAGGTTATCGGCTGCAATTGTGTATCCTGTGATCCTTTGTCTTCTGCTCGGGCTTGTCCGTTCTGCAAACGATAGCCGCTCATCAGGAAATTAGCCGCCGACTTTACCTTTAAGATTGCACTCCTAAGGCTGGTCGCTGCGCAAATACCGCCGTTTATGCCCAGACCGATGTTGGAAAGCGGCTGACAAACATGGGCTAGCCCAGAAGAGATCGTCGCTACTTGCAGAATTGGCTCAATTACTCACACTATTAAGATTTTAGGGGCAGGTGGCGCTCCCTACAATGCTTCACCGAAACTTTGCAGTCAACTTTTGGGTACTCAACGTAGATGGATACAGGGGGTCTACCCCACTTTTTGGGCGGCTATTTTTCCCTTCTCAGGTAGTCCTTACGTCCTGCCACAGCGTGTCAAACATGTGACTAATATCCACGTGATTAATGGGTCATGCCTTTCATATTTTTCTCATGTACAGGGAGGTATGACATGTGACATAATGTCACGTTCCAGATTCTCAAATGTTTTCTTTCTCGTTCTATTCTGTTGTTCATCAGGTGGTTATAGTCACGTGAATGCTTACCATATCACTTCACCACACTTAGTGATTAGCCATCGAACTCAATGTCTGTGATCGAAATCGAGTCTGACGAGCAGTTCTCGCAACTTACCAAGGCAGAGCCAACGCGTCTTATCGCACTCTACTTCCACACGCCATGGGCTGCTCCTTGTCAAACTATGAATTCAGTCATCAAGACGTTAGCCCAAGCCAATCCTGATGTGACCTTTCTTTCCATCGATGCCGATGTCCAGCTGGATATCAGTGAATTGTTTGAAGTTTCGGCTGTTCCTTACATAATTTTGATCCGCAATTCAACAATCTTGAAGGAGTTGAGTGGTGCAGATCCTAAGGAGTTCATTGCAGCTTTAAACCAATTCTCCGGCTCTAAACCCGCCACTAATGGCGTCGCCGAGCCGGCTGCATCACCCTCAGCACCATCTTCAGCACCCCCAGCTGTTTCTGAGGATCCTACTCCTGAGGAGTTGAGTGAGCGCTTAAAGAAGTTGACAACTGCAGCTCCAGTTATGCTTTTCATGAAGGGATCTCCATCGTCACCTCAGTGTGGCTTCTCGAGACAAATGGTTGCTATCTTGAGAGAACATCAAGTTAGATTCGGTTTCTTCGATATCTTGAAGGATGACACAGTCAGACTGGGGTTGAAGACTTTCTCCGATTGGCCAACTTTTCCTCAGTTGTACATGAATGGTGAGTTCCAGGGAGGTTTGGATATTATTAAGGAGCTGCTTGAAGAAGACCCAGACTTCTTCGCTAGTGCTGTGGCCGCTTAGTGTATAAATAATTTAATCTATAAATGTCTTTTAAAGTCGCCCTTGTGACACAAGCCAATCCAACTCTGGATCATCAGACAATTCGTCCTCATCATGTCTCTGAGTTAAACTGACTAGCTTGTCATCAAGGGAGTCATTGAAATCATTATCATTGTCATCGTCAGTAGTGTTATGGATTTCGTCGCTCAAGTCGTCTTCGCTTAAGCCATCATTTCTATCTTCACTTCCTCCCATTTTCGCTTCGATTTCCATCGCAAATTGGTCCTTGACACCCAGTTCGTGCTCAAATTCGCTTTCCATAACCGGAACTTCGTCATCAGCAAATATTTGCTGGAACTTTCCACCAACTCGATTGTATGAGTAGGGTTTACTCCCATTTTGTAGCTTGTACCGGAAAGAGTTGTAAATCGAGGGCACAAAATACCCATCCAATAGGTTTACATTCGCAAAGGAGACTCTGGAATCCCCAATGTACCGAGAATAGTTGTCGACTTCTCGTTTAACTTTATTGGCAGCCTTCAACATCTTGAAATGACGTGGGAATTTCATTGGTTGTGTTCTTCCACGACTTTCACCGACATTCCGGAGTTGATGTCGAACTTCTCGAATGGCATACTCATGAGACTCTTCAAGCCCTCCTAATGTGTCACTGATGCTAAGAGCATCTACCAAATCTGCAGCCACAGCGACTTCGTATTGCAGACCACTGTAAATCTGGTAGTTCTCCAAAAGTGCAAGATGTAGCAATCCAAAGTTGTTATATCCATCCAAAACAGCACGAATAGAAAAAGAGTCTGAACTTTCTTCGTCCATGCTAGCGAATTTAGCACTGGAATGGACCACCTTCCCCACGGCATGGAAAAGTGAAATCTGGTTTTCTTTGCCCGAAAGGTCTGAATCAAAACTGCCAGTTCTCGCCCAAAGTTGAAGGTTACTGAGCAGCGCACGGATATCACCCGACTCATAAAGTGAAGATAAAAACAGCACCTGCTTTTCAGGAGGAATTTTCACCCTTTCCTTCTGGATAACCTTTGAAATGCTCTTTTTCATGAAAGTTTTGGCTATGGGCAAGAATTTCACCCGTTGAACCACACCTGAACTAATTCCATGGGTCATCAAGGCTCGCCCCAACAAAGTTTCCGCTGTGAAATTGTTCTCGATATTGTAGTAGCCTCTGTGGCCACTTTCACTTTCGATTTCTATTTCAGTCAAGCATAAAACCAAGGGAGGCAATGTTCCAGGCAGATAGAGCCAATTTCTTATACAATCCCGAAAGCTCTGGAGGGTCTCATGGTGAAAGACGTTGGGATATTCTTCCACCACTATCAAGGCAAGGTTCGATCCAATTCTGTATCGACTGGCATCCAAAAATTCTGAAAAATGGCGGATATGGCTCACATCTTGCAATTCTGAGTCGAAATATTCCACTATATTCGGAAAATCTCCTTCTTGACTTTTGTTCAGCTCACTTTTCCCCAGTGATGCCTCTTTTACCTTCGCCACGAGCTCATTTCCCAAACATTTGATCAAAGTAGATTTTCCACAGCCAGCAGGTCCCGTGACAACCAACAATCTACATTCCAGGGTACCTCTGATCATTGGCTCCAACACCTCCCTCAATTCCTTCAATTTTCGTGGGTTTACACAGATTTCCAGAGAATTTAGAGGCGAGTACTTGTCTATCCAAGAATCTTGAACAGCTGTCTTAACTGACTCTGTTCGAGGTCTTTTTACCCTGATAAAATCTTCCGAAACATCTTCAACTTCTTCGCTAAGACTATCCTCGTCATCCAACGGTGTTTGTTTCCGTTTTGGGGGCATAGAAAGGCATGCAGTTACGTGAGCTCCATGTAATTCAAGCTACCTACTGTTGAGGTTTACTACTTCTATGCACGTCACAGAAAGCCCATACATTAATTTTCATCAATCATTAAAAGGCTCCTCAACGAACCGGAAACGACTCGATTGAGGAGTTTGCCCCACAGAGGCAGAGTAGTTATTGGCTTGCACCGTGGAATTCGGTCCCACCAGCCGTGGTTGGCCCATGAACATCGGGGGAACAAATGGAGGAAAATGACCCTGTACTGGAGTTTCATGTGTTGCAAGCACTGGTACTTGGTCATTGGAAACTTGAGGTAAACAACCATAAAATGGTTGACCATAGGCTACTTGATCTTGTATACCTTGTGGATAGTGAAACACTTGGGGAGAACCATGAGAAGGGAAACTCTCGCTAGCCATTTGAACACCGGCAGGATGAAAAAGCGGAGTTTGCACATTCTGAGTACTTCCTTGGTTCTGCAGCACATATCCATTATGTTGTGCAATTCGGATATCAGGAGGAAGAGGTCCTCCCATAGGAACTTGGCTTTGAAGTCCTGGAGGGTGTTGCAAAGGAAATTGAGAACCCAGTGCGATAACTTGCGGACCTTGCGCAGGAAACTGGTAAAGCAAAGGTGATGAATGTTGTAAATTTAGTGAATGTTGTGGATGTTGTGGATGTTGTGGATGTTGTGGATGTTGGTGGGGACTGTTGTGTAGATCTTGTGGCCACTTTTGGTTTTGAAGAGGCGCCAGATTGTCTTGGGTATGTTCGAGAATAGGTGTGGGAAACTTGGGTTGAAACAGTAGATCTTCCATGTTTTCCACGTAAGCTTGAACTTTGGGTCTCTTGGCTGGTGGAATAGCACCGTCTACATGCTTCTTCGCAGATAAAGGGAGGGAAGTTCCGTTTTTGATTGTTCCCGTCATTCCAAGCAATTGCGAATTGTCAAATGTTTCGGCCTTTCCCATAAGCACATTTTTATATTGGACCTCCAACTCGTCGTCCATCTTTGGGAAAACAACGACCTGTAGTGTCTCATCTTCCTTGGAGTTCTGAGTGACAAGTCCACAATAAGCGTCTCCTGAATGAGGTTTGCCTGCAATCTGTGTCAAAGTGAACTGGATCATAGAATTCGGTGGTATTGTTCCCAACTTTTTAACTAAGTCCAAAGAGTCACACGCGAGATAAAAGGGTGAAACAGAACTTCGATGCTGACGACAGAGAAAATCATCAACAAGTGCACCATTTGCCAACGAGCATGTCGCATGGAATGACCGATTACACTTTGGTACTCGGCACTGGAAGCAAGCTCCATGAAGAGGTGCTTTCGACGACTGGGTAATCCGGTTAGGAATGTGACAGACACTACATTTCACAGACCTCATAGATCTTGGAATGCTCAAGAGTCCAGACACACGCTCAGATGCGATTTTCGAGGTCCGAGATGGTCGTCTGAAACGTAAGTACTTAGGAAATGCCCTAGCACATATTCTGTGAACTTGAAGTGGTTTGCGAGTATGAGGATTCAAAGCATCTGTATCAAGAAGTTCGAATTGGTTGAACACGGTCAAGCTATCAGGTAAGTTGTTAGGACACAAAGCACACTCATACTCTCTCAACTCAACTTTTGACTTCTTCTTCGCTGGTTTTCGTGGCACCGGTTGTGAAGTGGGTGTATATATGGGTTCAATTTGTGGCGTTCGCTCTTTGTCTTCTTGAGGAGGTGCTTCTGGGACGTAGGGAAGGCCCTTCAATTTGCAATAGAGCTGTTTGTAGTTAATTCCCACAGCGTCATGAATACATTCGCATTTCTGTGTCTTTGGGGCAAATTCAAACCAATCGTCTAAAGCAAAATTCACCGACTCTGCAAGGTTAAATCCAAAATTGAAGCCCGCATGGTAGCCATAAGGGTATGTGATCATGAATTCACCCTGGTTATGTACGATATGGTTGCATTCAACACCATTCTTCGCCAAATACTGAGGCGAGGCCAAAAATGTCTTATGTCTCAAGAATTCCAGACAATTCTTGTAGTCTTCAGAGAACACGTCTTTCATCAAGTTGTAAAATTTAGCGTTATCTCTTTGTGGAATCGAATACCACTGTTTGGGAGCCCCAAAATGTAGGTAGTTGATGGAGTATAGGTCCTGATCTTCAAGGTGCCACGAGAATGACGCCTTCCATAGGCCAGCATAGAGATAGGCATCGTTGACACCAGGAATTTTCTCTTCCATGAGATCTAAGATGTTAGGAAGTTGTGCAACATTCCAGCAGCTGGTATTCTGTTGGAAAAGTGAACCTAACATATCTGCTCCGTACATCGGCTCTGCATAACCCAAAGATTTCCAATAGAGTTGCTCTAATTCTTCGCACCTTTCTGGTGTGAATTCAGAAACGTCAATGTTAAAATCGCCACATAGTAGTTTGGAAGTGTACTTATTCGAGATATCTGTGATTTCCCGAGTCTTATTCGGCTCAGGACTTTTGGAGCTCGGTGCAGACAGAGCACGTCGAGTCTTCTTTGCGGGTGGAACAAAATTCGGTTTTAGCGATAGCTCTTTCCACTGAAAAATATTATAGCTTCTTTGCTTCTCAACATTCTGCAGTGAGAAGACACCTTGATGGCCCGCTGAACTGTTCATGTTCTGGACAATTGGATTTTTGATGCGCACATTTTCTAAGTTATCACGCGTGTAAGTTCCCTCTAACAGCTGTGTCCATTCAAGCGGAGGTATAATCTTAACAATTCCAGATTGCATACCAAACTTATTAATGGCCTTATTGTACGCATAGAAATCTTGAAACTCGGTCATTGTTGGAGTAAACACGGGTACTCCGCCCGAGTAGTACGCAGGGTGTACATGAAGCTGCGCATCTGTTTTGTAGATGTGATCCATTAGGTGGCTGTTTCTGGTCTGATAATCATGGTTGGACCATGATGGTTTCCATGCAGAAGAGCGAGTCGGTAACCCAACTGCAGGAACTAGCGCACGTGAATGACACCAGTACCTATTGCAGTGAATTTGTAATTATTGTGTCTCAAATCATATCATTTGAGAATTGGTCGAGTTGTTCAAAATTTATCGTGAATCTTGAGTAATCTGAAGAAATAAAATGTAGATCACTGCCAAATCGATGAAATCTTCAAGAGCAAATATGAAGTTTGTCCTTCGTCCTCCTGCAGGATCGCGCCTTCTGTCAAATACATGCATTGAAATCTTTAAATCTGAACCATCATACAACCAATGGCCCAGCTTAAACATAAGAACAGAAAAAACGCCGACGTAATTTCCAAATCGCGTGCAGCTAAGGCGTCGCTTCTTACGGGCATGACTGTGGTCGCGTTTTTGCAATTGTTGTACCATGCGTACTGGGCCATTAGCTCCGTCTATTCCCATAGATTTGGAGGAAAATTGAACTCGTTGGCCGTTGTGATTGGTACTCTCGCATTGAATCTTTTTGTGACCATAAAGGTACTTTTATTCTTTGAGACGCGTTTGTTGAGCGACCAGATTGATGCGGATCACAAGAAGTATCTTTAGATTGATGATCACCCATAACTAGGACGGTGAGACCTCAATCACAGAACTAAATCACAGAACAGGAACGGAAGAAAGAGACGGTAAAAAGTGGGTCTAGACTTGGAGACTGGTCGTTTGGGCGAATGAATGTATCTGGAAAGTGGCAGATAGGAATAAGGAAACGTCTCAATTCATAGTTAAGACAGGAGAACACGACAGCTTGTAGAGATCAATGTGATAAGAATAAAATCCAAATGGACGTTTCATGGACTTGATGGCACCTGTAAGATCGACGTCTGTCTGTGTAAATCTGGAACTTGTCTTGATATCTCAATGATACTTACTTCTCCCTCTTCATCTTCTGAATCTGGAATGACATCATCCAGCGAAACATCTGGAACAGTAGTTAGCCGCAATCTAGATGTCTGAGTCTGAAACTCCACCTTCCCATATACTTGCATGCTAGAAGTGATGTATGATTTGCGCTTTATAGGTGATATGAGTGAGAAATCGGAGTCTTGAGTAGGCGACAGGAGACTGGTAGGTCCATGAGCCTTAACTGGAGTGGGTGTAGACAATCTTTCTGGAGATACTGGGGAGACTTCCGGAGTATGGTGGTCAACTTCTTGGTCAGAAACTTCAGCATATTTGGAGTTTTCTAGGGATTCAGGAACCACTGGAGATATTTCAGAACCAAAATGCTGATATTCAATCGAGACATCCACAGTTTCATTAGTTCGTGTAGGCGTACCAACATCAACATACCTTTCACCTGGCGATGGGGATTTGGGAGACGATGTGATCTCCACCTCCAATCCTGTAGGGGCCGTCAGGAACTCTTCAGGTGAATATTTCACAGGAGAGAGGAATTCGGAGTCAATTTGTGATTTCTGGTTCCTTGGAGACTCATTGATTGTTGCCGGAGACGAAGTAATGGCTAAGTTATTAGCCCAATTTTGAGGCGTCTTGAATTCGGCCAGTTTCGGCGGCGAGGAGAAGATCTCCGTCTCTTTGCTAGTGGCTTTCATCTCTTTTTTGCATGTTGGTGGAAAAGATATGCTAGTAAGGATATCTAGCGATTCTGGTACCTGATGAGAGGGAATTTGTGTGCCTATTTGAGTATGATCAGGCTTAGTTGGGGGAGATATCTGAGGCAGAGACAGCACCTGGACTACTCGGCCTGAGTTGTCACCATGCTGGCTCTGCGTAAGCTCAAGTCTAGAATATTCTTCAGGATCCAACTCTTCTGGTTCGGACTCGGAATCGGGAACCAGAGCCAACTGCTCTGGATAAATGTGATCATGGTCATACTCTTCGTCATATACTTCGTCTTCGTCTTCGTATTCTTTATCTCCATCTAAAACCTGGGAAAGCGTCACGAAAAACGCCTTTCCCTGGTCATCCTCATCCTCATATATCTCGCTAACATCGTTGGCAACCTGTTCTTCATCAAGATCGTATAGCCATTTCATATCTTCGGCGGATAGTTGATCACTGGGTTGCCTGGAAGCCTGAGACCACATATCCAGATCTTGTGTGCTTTGAGAGTTGGAGACAGTTTCATTCTGTCTCATTTCATGAATTCTTCGCGTAAGCATCTTCAAGGTCTTATGGTTTGTCCTAGAAAGACTGGGAAACTTCAACTTGACAGAATCTAGAAAACTGCGCCATTCTGACTCCGAAAAAAGCGGAGAGCTCCCGGATTTGGATAGGGGGTGGGGCTTGGAAGTAGCAGCTTCAATACGACCTAGAAAGTCTTCGGCTTTGTCCTTGTCACCAGAGAAGAAGTCGAGAATACTTTGAGTATTGCCTTTGTTGCGATTTCCAATTGTTTCTCGAACAAAAGCGCTCAAACTGGTGGCCCTCTTGCTGCTAGCTGCAGATTTCTTGGAGGATTTCCTGCTTCTTTTCACTTTTTTCGTGATTTTCTGTGGTGGTGGCTCAAAGGTTGAAGTGGGGTTCTTGAATCTCTGTAGAAGTGAAGTCTTTCGGTCGCATTCGATATCGTCATCGTATCTGGATTGGATCTGTGTGGAGAGAAAATGTAGTGAGGAGGAACCCTCTTGTTCTTGAGACATGTAGTAGATTATGTAATGTTAAGTTGATGGGCTTGGTGGTTTTGGTGATCAACGCGTAAGTACTTCGCATTGTGATGAGTCGCGAGGTTTGGCCTCTGTGAGGAAATTAAAGAGGCCCACAAAATGATGAAACGACCACGTTAAGTTTTGCACCCTTTCACATTATAGAAACTTAAATACGTAGTCGGAAACCAATACTCAGAGATCAAATCGTCTGCTTTATCTCCCACATGCTCTTCTTTTTGTTGTAGCTCGCAACCTCCTGGATCGTGTGCTTCAACATGCTTTTAGTATAGGATTTGAACTCTTTCTTAGCCAATTCTGAAAGGGTTCCAATTGTAAAGTCGCTGTTCTTCTCTACGAACTTTATGAGTTCGGCAACCACCTTGGCGTCCTTGATGGCAGGCTTCTGAGGAGTGAGAATATTGGGGCTGCTAGTGCCATTTGTTGTCTTCACTGGCGTGGCGGCTTCTGCGGCCTTGTCCTTGGTGGAGCGAACACTCACTGAAACCTTGGCTGTGCTCCAGTAATTGCAATATGGATCAATGGGGAATTGAATATCATAATCAAGACGCTCATATTTGATATCATCAAAGTGTGCATTGTCTTCCTCCGTGTTGTAGTTCCATTTATTCACAGACTTGAGTGTTCCCACAGGTATACGGCGCTTGGACACTTCGTTATTGTCATCGACGAAGTCTTCCATGTCGTCATCTTCATTGGCCTCGTCATCATCATCATCACCATCCTCCAAATCATCGATATCTTCACCCTCATCATCATCACCATCTTGCCAGTCAAGGTCGGAGTCGTAATTATAGTCGTAGCCTGTGAGACTTGTATCTAAGGGGTTGCTTTGTGTGATTTTAGTGCGTAGGTGCTTCTCCGAACACCATGTTCCTACGTAAGGAGGCTTGGAGTTTTCGTAAAACTGCAAGTACTTGATAGGTGGCAAGTTATCGACAAGAAGGTGGAGTTGCTTCTCTGTGGTAGAAGCAGAATTGAGTGCCTCCAGCAATATTTCAGCACTAGTGTAAGAATGTGGTGTGGGGATTCGCGCCTTTGGAAACATAGCAGAGAGTTCTGCTCTCTGAAATGTCTGCTTCATTTCTGAATCGAAGGCGGAGATGTTCTTAGAAAGTTCTTCTGCCAGAAGTACGCCGTCCGCTGCCATGACCACATTCAGCTTAATAAAAAAAGGAAGGAACTGGCGACTATACAGCATCAGTGGCTTTTCAGTATTCTCTATCTCCACGGTAGTTTCTTTGGGAGTAACTGGACGTGACACTGGCTTGATCGGTTTCACAGCAAAGAAGCTAGAAATTTTCATTTGGTTCCGATCTTTCTGTTCTTCTTTACGTTTACGATCCTCTTCCTTCTGCTTTTTCTCCTCCTCCTTCTGTTTTCTCTCCTCTTCCTTCCGTTTTCTCTCTTCCTCCACCTTTTTACGCTTTTCCTCGCGTTTAGCCCTCTCCTCTTCACGCTTCCGCTCCTTTTCCTTCTCAATTTGCTCACGTTTCAATTGTCGTTCACGATCTTTACGCTCTCTTTCTTCTTTCTTCAATTGTCTTTCCACTTCCTTAGCAGCCTCACGTTCTAGTCTTTCCAACTCGCGTTGTTTCTGTTTCTCCATTCGCTCAATTTGCTTTTTGGTAGCACCACTAGTCGTATTAGCCTGGGGAGGGAGATCAGGATTTATTTCACCAATTTCCTTAGATATTTGAATATTCGTTCCATGATTATTAGGAACCCGATTGTGATTGGCTGGAATAGCTATTGTAGCTTGAGGAACAGACTGGATTGGAGTCTGACTTGTTTGACAAGGCACCTGACCAGTTGCCAGATCAGTGACATGAACTGAAGTATGGGCCGAAGATTGAATTGTAGCTTTAGAGGGTTGAACTGTTGCTTGAAGTGCTTGAGCAGTAGCTTGAGGTGCTTGAGCAGTAGCTTGAGGTGCTTGCGTTGAAGAAAGCGGTCCGTGGATTGCAGCCATGGGTGAATGAAATGATCCATTTTGAGGCAAAATGGTCAGGTTTACAGACACCGAAGCATTCTGAAAACTCGAGGCATTAGCAGCTCCACCAGTTTCACTTGAAGGAGCAGATCCTGGCTTGGATGGACTACCAATGATGATTGGGTTGTTGAACATCCCAAACAGACCTAAGTTGCCTCCATTCAGCCCGCTGATTTCCGCAAGCAAAGGACTCATTTGAGGCCGGTCAGTAGCTCCTGGAGACAGATTATGGATAGAAGCATCTGGTGTGTTTAGCCTGAGTCTCTTTGGATCTGGAGTGTGTTCCAAGTGCCTTTTTGAGGCCGATGTTTCGACAGAAGGTACAGAAAGAACTGTATTTTCCATTTCGAGGGATGTCAATGCCCGAGCTGATGGCGTTGACTGGAAGAATTGAGACATTCAAATGATGAGTTGTGGTGAAGACGCGTAGATATTGCGTGTGATTGTCACGTGGGTATGGTCACGTGATTCTTCTTAAAAGATATATAGTCTAGAGTATTGTATTATTTTTGCTGGTCACATGAATGGCATAAATTATACACCTACGTTTCTAATTGAAGTTTGGTCTATCGATTTTGATTTATAGGAACAATCTAAGAAAAGATTTCTCATTTTAATCATGTGTTTATATGCAAGATTTCACTGGTTGTTGAAGATGAAAAACTGTCATTAAGAGGTGCTCCAGATTTGAACATGACGGAAATCTGTGAATGTTGAAGTTCATTTAACCTACGGTTTACAAAATTTTTCAGAAGAGTCAATATTGAAAACAAACCCAGAAAACTAAGCAGTCATCATGCACTGGAGATGAACTCTCTAGTTGCTTGCTTGTTTCAACTCAACGGTCCTCAACCCAACAGATTCAAAAATCTTAGGATACATTAATCTTTCTTTAGATGCACTAGTGGCCGCCAAACCCGGACTGATTGAGACCGAGCAGCGGATTACTACCGGAATACCATCCGTGCGCCTCCTTCTAAGATTGAACATCGTCGATCGAAGTAACGGTATCAAGCAACGCGAATCGTTGCAATGGAAAGAAAGAGAAATCTGTGCTGCACCTATTATATGCCGTACCTCCACATTGTTGAGCTTAGGCGATATTTTCCAGAATAAATCATATGAAGCACCCGTTATTGTTATACTGCAGGTTGTTCAAACGATACCTCGCATTACTGAATGCATGAACATATTATGTAAATTGTCAGTTACTCGGAAATATTAGACAACCCGGCTAGTTTGCGAGGGAGCATGTTCATCTCATATGGGGAGATATCAACTTAAATCAAAAGTAAATATGTGAAGAAAGTAATGCTGGTAAGATAAGTGCACCGGTAAGAGCGTTCAGCACGCGTATATATCGGAGATCTGCATTCCTGTGATTCTAACCACATGAGGTCTTACCGCATCCGCGAGTCCCATGCAGTCATCACAACAGTGTTTATTGGTGGGCTGTGGGTAACTCATTCGCACAAAAAAATAATTCAAATTCTGAGCTTACAACTGGCATTTCAAGGGGAATCCTATTGATTTTTGTTCTCCAAAACGAATAATCTTGCGGATTCGTGTAGATTTTTCTAGGGGAACTGAAAATAGTTAGTGGCAAAAAAACTCTTCTAGGTATTTGTGCACCTTAAGTCCGCTCGCACCAAAGTCCGCACCAAATGGCCCAAGATTTCTTGTGCAGGCAAACCTCATCGAGATTTACGATGTTCACCGTTGAACAAAATACATAAAGAAATTTTTCACTCCTAGAGATTCATTCGTGCAGTACCTTGGTTGCATGCTGTAGCTTCTGTTTGCTTGCGGATCTCAACGAACAGGATTTCTGTACTCTATCAAGATCGTTATACGATCCTATTGACCAATGAAATGGGTTTCACAATCAAATAAGAACGAAAAGTGTGTTCAGGTGTAGGATGTTCGAATGCACATTGATGTACCGCCGCAACCGTGCACTAAGCAATGCAAGATTGGGTAGATACGGATGGATGGGACTTCGATGTTTAGAGGAAAAAATAGTGAAAATGGCTCCGGGATGAGTGGCCCACAAGTTCCACCATCTTCCATTTACAAGTTCCAGCAACTTCTATTCTTGCTACAGCACAAGAGTCTTGCATCTTGTTTCTGGCAATTTCCATATTGTACTCTTTCGAACATTTTCATATTGTAGATATTATTGTGTAAGTCTATACATTGATTCAATACGTTCTCTCGAAATTTTCTCGTTACTTTTCACGACTTACTTCTCACTTCTCAGTCTACCCTGTTAAGCAAATACTACAACATTCTTAACTCTTTGTAACCAAATAATTTTAACTATGTAATCTATGATCTATGAATGCAAAAATGTGATGATAAATAGGGGGGCGTAATCGCCATGCAAAGACCTAGTGTCCTGTCACTAGGATTATGGATATTCTCCAATCTCCAATTATGCCTCTTCAACAATGAAGTAGGTTGGCTCACCAACCATACGTGGGAAATCATCAACCTTAGGCTCGACCTTTCTCTTGATGAGAGTAGCCACGTTAGCGGCAACAGCATTGATCACAGCGTTGGAAGACTGAACCATAGCGTTGGTAGCCTCGTCCATACCGGCCTCAACTGGGATTGCAGACACAGCAAGTGCGCACGAAAGAATGGTGTAAACAGCAGAAAGCTTCATTGTGAATATGTGATGTGAGGGTGAGACTTTTGATGATTAACAAATGGAATGGAGGAAAGTTGAGACCTTTTTATAATCAGCATCTTTAACTTGTCCGCAAGTAAAAATTGGAATGATCGGCTGCATGAAGCTTCTGCATCTTGCATACAATAGCGAGTCGCCCACCGTAATTTGGTCGGTCAGATGGTTCCATGCATGGACCGCCCCGAGGCGCTGACCGTTTTCGCTGGCGTAAAATTTGCTCCTGCGTTTGGAAGGAGAAAAAGCGTGATGCCAATTTTGAAAGCTCTTCAATCATATAATTGAAACGTTCGTCAACTATGATTGACGTATCGTCGATTTCGTTCCAGGTATTCCACTGTATGTAATTTTCACATTCTGAAACGCTGCATGTATAGGTCGTCTCCATTTTCGCCAAATGTGGTACCTGCCAATTTACGTTCAGGACGCCATGTAGAGTTTCTTTTTCGTCCTTCCCTTCTCCCGTACTCTGTCAACCGATACAGGTCAACCCTAAACTCGCAGATCAGGCTATATGAGCAAGTCAGACATGCATTCTGTATATGATCAATAAAACGATTGAGGCGTGCAATTTAAAAAGGAGAGTGGGGTAAGAAACATGTCTTTTTGGAAGTGTCAATGTGGCTGCCTATATTGGGCAAAGTTACCTGGATTAAAACTTTCACTTCAAAATTCGCTGGAGGGCGCTGATCATACACAGTGAGCTTCCATGAATTTTTTCTTCTTCTCCGCGGAAACAAGACAATGTACTGCAGGATTAAACATTGTAAAGTTTGCCATTGGATAACGTTTAACGTCAGAACCGGGGCAACCGTCGTATGTGATGGCATGAAAGAAATACGGCAGTAATGCAGGCCACATGTACAGTGTCATGAACATATGCGCGGCGTCTTGTATGGGGCGTGGAGCGTTACGCATGATTACAGCGTTTTTTCGTAGATCTTCACACCATCTGCCGGCACCATCTGTCGATCATTTGTTCCCAAAACATTCGAAACGCTGGAGAGATATGTGTCACTTTGTGGAGGTCCGAACTACACAGAGAAGTACTCAATTATATCTTAATCCTTTCAAGTACTCCAAACCACTTTAATATACGCACATTTACGCTCAATTACACACAAGCATTAAGTTAGGCGGTGATGCATACCTATTGTTTGACGTGAGGAAGGCACGTAAATTGAGTTCACCTTTCGCACCTTAGTTAAGCACCTATCGGCACCATCTGTATCACCAGTGATGCGAGCAACCTCCAACGTAACTATACCAGTAGCCCAAACCATATGGATAGGGGCGGGGTCACGACGAGACTGCAGTGCTGGCGACGCCTTATTTGACGCTTTGAGGGGTCAATCATAGCATTCTTGCATTCTGAGTCAAAGCCTCGTCGAGGTGACTAGCAGAGACTGACCAATGAAATGGCCATATCGCTTAGCCATTTATCAACACACGGGCGTTTTTCTCCGGGCAAGACCGAGACGAAACGGTCCACTTTACTAAGGTCGCTGATCATGATTACGCTTAACTGTAAAAGTACGGTGTGCAAACCGCTCTTTACGGTAACAGGATCTGTCGCAGATCGTTCTCATGGGCGTCCTGCGACAAAAATTTGTAGGCGCTGCTATGTGAGCCATTGATATGACTCAGTTGATATTGATAATACCACTGTTGGCGTGGAAGATTTAATATATCTTCCGTTCTTCGTATACTTTAAGTCTACAGTCAATTTATTACCACATCTAGTCGCTGAGAACAAATCAGTGACCCGTGTGACTATCCGGCCCGAGAGGATTTGCAAGCAGGTCATTGTTACTAGCGATATTTTGAGATCTGTTTCGAGATCCATTTCGAAATACCCGGGGAAAAAAATATTTGGTATTGAATGAGAGTAATGAAAGAAAATAAGTCGATTTGTTACAGATGTGGATGGTTGTGGAACTTGGACATTTACATGCATGCCTCAACTTATATTGGTGTTATGCGTTATAAGTATAAGGGCATATTTTCACTTGAAACGTTTTAATTTCAGAATTTTTCACTTCACACATTTTTCACTCTAAGATCTTGTCTCTGCAGCCGCATCTCCTCTTAACTGGATTTCCCCAGTTAATCTGAACAATCCAATTCCTACACTCCCGCTTTTCCAGATTAATTGTGGACTTTTCCAAGTATGGGTCGCGTTTTCTGGTCTCCTACCAGTTTTTTGGTCATTTGTACTTGTTCTTCACAACCCCCCTTTGCTATTGTTGACAATTTTCATTTTCCACTCGCTTGCGAATTCAACATCTCACTGTCATCATTACGGCCTGACTTCCAACTTCAAAAGTATGTTTGGGCGAGTGTAGCAAAGTTTGATGTTGAGATTTGCTCGCAGATTTACTCTACAGTCACAACGGTATGCGTCTATATGCTCCGCATTTGCTTACAGTCGTACTCATCATTTTGAACATAGCACTGCCGGTGTGGAGATTGAAGATTCGGAAATGATAGGACATTGAAGTTTCAATTCCCATTTATTTCATTTGTAAAAGTAAAAAAGTCAAAATGCTCAACCTTTTGAATCTGACTCTTTAAACTCGCTTCCAGATTTACGACTACCTCATTAAGTTGGCATAGATCGTCAATGCGTTGTGCAGAAATCTCATGAACACCGGACTACCTTGCGCGAACCTAAAGAGCGATCGTTCCGTTTACATTAGGTCTCTCTTGGACAGAAATGTTCATTCGTTTCAATTCCTGGCATTGCAGTGCGTGGCTTCATCTTCCTGTACTTTTGACAAACATGATTTACGTAGCAGCCAGCCTGATGGAGCACTCATGGCCGATCCAGGTCTTTGCAATGAATTTGTCCCAATTGAGGTTCGTCCCCTATTTGCATGTTTAGTTGACAACGACGATCTTGATAGGTGACGATAAGTGGTTATGATCAGTTATGCTGATCAGCCGTACTGTTAGGTCTGCATTGGATGTGGTAGTCTTTGTGCAAACGATCTATGCACATAGGAGATCTTGGATTACTCAAGTAGCTATAATGGTATCCGTATCCGTTTCGGAGATGTTACTAAATACTTGTGTTTGTGGTCTTCCGGAGGTTATTAATTCCATTGATAACGATCAACTGGATGTGCCTATAGTTTCTATTCCCAATTCGATGATTACCTTTCTCCAATGGCAATTGTCGAGCCAGATGGACGAAATATCCTCTAATTTTTGACTTGAAACCTCTCCAATCCAAGATCCAATCAACTTTCTGTTCCTATTACGGACTTCCAGAATCTTGCCTACTCATATGTCTTCGTGTCTACTGTGAAATGCATAACCCATATAAAGATGCACTACATACACCACCTCCTCTTAATGCTAATTATGGCACGAAGACAAAAAATCCATTTCCTTCTGGAATAATATGCAAGTAATCATGACAACTTACAAATAATATTGACAGGCTATAAGTAAAACTCAAAACTTAAACGTTTTAAATCAGAACACGGACGCTCTCACAACACCAGGTCACTACCTTATCTACACTACCTCCTCCCAGGTTATTATCTACACTACAATCATTCTAGCCACCAAATCATGGACTGGCCTCAGATGCCAGGATCGTTCCCTGGAACACCGCTGTCTAACCCTCGATATAATGCCGCTACTCAGTCCCAAACTCCAGTGGCTCGCGCCGACCTTCCGCCACCTATACTTTTTGAACAGAAAGAGCAAGTAGGTACCAAAACCGCCGCCCAGCGCCATCTCATTGGCCAACTCAACTCGCTAACCTACTTCGTAATTGGTTACCAGTTTGTGAAATACTGTTACTCGTCATGCTTGCCGCCTCTCTTCTTCCATTCACTCATCCAGCAACTGCTACATGTTGAGGAAATCACCGGCAACAACAGAAGCTCTCGCACGATTTTTAGCGAGGCCATAGCTCTACAGGAACGGCAAGCCGAACTGACAGGAATCCCTTTCGACCGCCGAGGCTGGGCTCGCCTCTTGGAGTCTCGTTTAACTCAGTTTATATATTGGAAATTTCTTGTCGTGGCAGTGTGGCACACCTTGTTTGTGGTGATATTCTTACAAGGGGAGGCTGCAGGCGGTAGACTAGCCAACTTGAGCTTTGGTCTGTGGTACTCATTGTCATTCATGGGCGAGAGCTATCCTTCTAGCTACCTTGTCCTGGATCCATGGTGGCTCCGGCTCTGGAAGTTGGGGCTCGTGGAGCTTTTGGTATGCGACGTGGTCATTCTCGTGCTTCAACTTTGTGTGTTCCAAAGCATATACTTGCAGCTGACAATCTCTCCCCGGGGTCTAGCATTGGGAGAGGACGAGGTGAACATAGTGCGGGCACAGCCGGGTGGATCAGGAGAGGTCAAAGTGGACCTGGAGGGACGGATGGATGTTTTGCATATCAAATTGTTTCAATTGTTTGATCGAGAGGCGTATATGTGAGGCCCGTTAATACTTGCAAGGGTCTGTCTCAATCCTTATGTAGCATGACTCAATTTTGATATCAGGTAACAAATCGCACTTCAGTAACAGGCAGAGAAAGCGCAATGCCAAGTTACGGATCGTATTTTCAAAAGAAAGTGGTAATTTAACTTGGCCCCTGCCTTGCATTTCCTTCTTTATCTCTACCCCAGTTTCTCCTGTACATGCTCATAAACTCTGATGAAAACCACTATATGCTCCTGGCAAAAAGTCTCCGAAAACTCAAGGTAGGAGGAATAATTCCCGAGCCATATTCGTTGTTCGCCCCTAAACTTAGGGAGAAAGATCCTCATGAGTTCGGTGCGGGGTCACAAATCTCTGGGGTCGACTTATTCGTGAAGGTCGCCGGATATCACTCATTAAATGCCAACCATACAGCGTGGAAATTGCTTTCTCCGGAACAGCAAAAGGAGTTTATCAGCCCACATCCACAGGTCAATGTTCACCTACAGAGGATTGCGCAAGCATATAAAGATGTAGACACTCATGTTGGGGACAATCCATATTACAATGCGTGGCTATATCCATGGGAGATCATCAAGGACAAGTTGCGAATGAGATGGATGTTTGGAGCAGACATATACGACACTCTCATCATCGAGGCATTAACTTTAACCAAATCACAGACTACCCCAAAAGCGTTGTGGAGGGGAGATGTAGAATGGAGAGAAGAGAAACAGGACCTAGGACTGGTACAGTCTGACGAGATGATCCTGGTAGACCTGTTTAGGAAACTTCCCACCAAAGTGAAGAATGAGTACATACAGCGAAGTATACGGAAGACCGAATACTGTGAGCGACTTCGACAGTTCAATTCGGCCCGGAAAGTGCCCACTACTCCATTTCAGACTTTCTTCAAGAGCGAATTTGCGCAATTGGACTCTGGTATGTCGTTACAAGAGAAGAGCAAGTTTCTCGGTGTTAAATGGAAGAGTCTAAGCGAGGATGAGAAATCAAAATTCAAAGGAACTGAAATTTCAGCCAAAGGACGAATCCATCGAGAGAAATTACTCGACGCGAAAACAGAGATGGTGATGGATTATATTTGTGGAGGATACGTGGAAGACTGGAGTGGTGACTGGCGAGAGTGGAGGAGAGAAGTCGGAGGCGGAATGTATTATCTTGACAAGATTTACTTTCCATACATAGTCCAGAAGAGGGGGTCAGGTATTGAGATGTACAAACACCGAATCTGAATAGAATCGATATAGAGCTGGAATAGAAATGGAACGAATTGGAATAGAAATGGAATGCAAATGAAAAAAAAAAATTAAAAGAAAAATAAAAAATAGGTTTAATCAACGATTTGTCAAAGTATCCATACGAATTCTTAGGGAATTTTCAACTCATGGTTCATCAATTGACATGCTCAAAATATTCTTAAACTATTACGTTGCTGCTGCTTAAAATGATTATAAATCTTGTCTTAATTACTTTACCCACACGTTCTGCTTTCATGATAACATTACGTTCCTAGTATTTCATCTTCTTATAGCTTGTATTAGAATCCTTCACCTTTCCTCCATACACCTACACATCGTTCCTACATCGACGCGTCTGACAATCATCTACCACCCACTTGATATTTTACATTATGACCGTCGAAAAAAAGCTCAAAGTCTCCGACGAACTCAAAGTCTTTCTCCGTTCTGAGAATGCCACTGTCCCCACTAAGGGCTCCGCTTTGGCTGCTGGATATGACATCTATGCCTCTGAGGATGGCATCATTCCTGCTCAAGGGCAAGGCTTGATTAGCACAGACTTGACGGTGATTGTTCCCATTGGAACCTACGGACGTGTTGCTCCACGTTCAGGACTCGCTGTCAAACACGGAATTTCCACTGGAGCCGGTGTAGTGGATGCCGATTACCGTGGAGAAGTCAAGGTGGTTCTCTTCAATCACTCCAACAAAGACTTCAAGGTGGAAAAGGGAGACAGAATTGCTCAGTTGGTGTTGGAACAGATCATTAATGCTGACATTAAGGTGATCACGGCGGAGGAATTGGATGTGACTGTGCGTGGAGAAGGTGGCTTCGGTTCATCTGGCAAGAACTAAATATAGGCAATTTATGAAGGACAATTTTAATAGTATGGATTGCTACGTGATACATTGCACTTGCGCATACAATTTTCAGGTTTAGAATAAATAGAGGTGTCGTTCATTCGTTCTTCAAGTTTTTTTTTTCTTTCATGTAGGATTCTAGCTGGACTTTGGCTTCTCCAGCTCCGACTCAGTTGACTTGGACTCAGAAGCCTTCGACTCAGATGGCTGGGACTCGGATGACTCAGATTCGGATGATTTAGACTCGGAAACCTCCGTAGGCTCGTCTTGCTCAATCTTCATTCCTCCGCTTTGGGCCTCTTCCAACTCATCCAACTTGATGTTGTCCTTAATCTGGTTAACCGTATGCTTCTCTCTCTGGTTCTCTTCGTTGATCAACTCTTCCTGCTCCTTCAAGATGTTCAACTTCAACTTGGCGTCGTGTGACAACTCCAACTTGGCCACGTTGTACACCTCATCTGGAATGGATGACAACACTGCAAGCAATGCGTCGTAGTAAGTGTCAATGCCCTGGGTGTGCTCTCCGTACGTGTATGCGGACGAGAGAATCAAAAGTGTGGAAGGAATCTTCTGTCTCAATCTCAAATCCAACCATGTCTCTAAGTCTTCTCTCAATCTGCCTGGTGACACGTCCTGGGTCTTGATACCTCTCTGGGAGCAAGCCATCTGCAATTCGGGAACAGTCAACGACTCGACGCCCTCGTAATCAATGGCCTTGTCGTCCTTGATGATGGTCAACAAACGGTGTCTAATTTGGTACCGCAAGATGGAGTCAGTACCGAATGGTCTAAGCGACATGTAATTGGCCATAGCCACCAACTGCGGACGCGACAAGTTGTCCAAAACCTGATCGTTCTTGAATAAGCGAGCCACCTGGATTAAGTGCTCACGAGTAGGAGTCTTTCCGTTGGAGATGATATCGAAAAACGACACGAACGCCTGCTTCTCCTTCTCGGAGATTTTCTTCAGCAACTTAAGTCCGCTTTGCTCCATAGTCTGCTTGATAAACTCAGATGACGCCGTTCTGGCCTTCAACAACCGTGCCTTCTTCTTTTTGGCGTCCGAAGACAGCTCGTAGGTGGAAGGCAACAAGTTGGGGAAGAGCTTCAACGCAACAGGCAACAACAACTCGGCAAATGGCACAAGCACGAACATCGAAAAAGGAATCAACCGTGCCACATCTACCAACGTTCTCTGCAACTGGTTACTTTCTCTTCTGGACAACCCGTATCCTGACATCATCTTGACCAACAACTTGGTACTCACCTTTATTTCGTATCCCAACAACTTGGTTCCACTCCAGTAATGAGCAACCTCGTGCTTGATACGGTCCCAAAGGGGTGGCTTGACCACTTCAGGTTCGGTGGCCACCTTGGCCACGGTTGTGGTGGGCATGTCTTTCTTCAAGAGAAGCTCCTTGCTTTCACCAGCCTTGTCGGCGGTTAATTCGCTCGGCTTAGATGCGGTAGCACCATTAGTAGTATTTGAGGCTGCCTCACTTGTCTTAGCAGTTTTGGTTTCAGACTTGACTGTGGTGGAAGACTGGAATCTCACTGAAGAAGTGGAAAAAACGGCAAGCACGGAATTGGCCGGAACGTGTCCCTGGACCCGTACCCTCGATGCAGCGAGCAAGTGTCGAGAAATGGTACCTCGGTATAACACTCTGGAGACCATGATACGACAAAGACTGGATTTTCCGTGGAAGAGGAAGTTGACTGAAGAAAATCTGGAGTGGTGGTGGCCACTTGTGCAGGCTGGTATTGGTCACGTGATGTGCCTCCCAGTGTAATGGCCCATCGATGGCCAGTTCTTTTGGGTATCAGAGGGGGGAAATGGACCGCTATTTATATGCTTTTGGAAAATTAAGTTTACTGTATGGTGTTATTGAGGTTCTTTTTTGCAGCTTTTGTTTGGGTTTGTAGTAGTTGACTAGATTTATAAATGGATGAACTGAGCCAGTGAGAATTCTCACGATTCTCCTCTGGGTGACGGAATGTGGTAAGCACATGTAATGTCACACCCTGAGGTATGTAGAATCTACAATACTATGTATTTGAAAGTAGGAAGAGGAAATTTCAGATGAGAAGAGTTGTGAGCCATTGTTGTCTCTGGAATGCAATTTAATTTTGACTATGTCACATCGTCATTTTTCATTCCCTCATGTAATCGAAGTCAACTATAGCCCCATATAACTAGCTTAGTTGTGGATCTTTGGCCAATTATTCGGTTGAGGTAAACCTCGAAAGCTCTTCGAGTAATAACACAACCGACAATCGCAAAAAACATGTTGTTCAATCCTATATTTTTAATTAATTCTTATTCTATTTACTCGTCGTCTCCAGCATTGATGGCTCCCTGCTCTTTGGAGTCTCCACAGACACCAACCAATACTATCTTCTCCACCAATGTATGGAAATCCTCGTCTGATCCATCTATGAAAATGTTCAAGTTTTGCACGTTCTGGAACCGCACATATTTCACCTTCACCTCGTACCAACCGTCGCCAGCATCGGTGATTTTCTCAACATGTGAGGCATCCGAGTCTCCAGCAGCATCTTCAAATGCCAAAATACCAGGCCGGTTGGTCCATAACTTCACCACACTTGGAACTTGGGTCTCGTCCGTGAGCTCATCTTCGTCCAACTCCAAGTTGTCTCCGGCTTTGGGTGTGGACAACTTAATCAACACCGAGTACAACTTACAGATGTTGTTCAATGGAATAAAGAAAAGGGCCTGGGAATCTGCATCAGTGAGTACCGTCGTATCGCCCTTGACTGACGTCTTAAACACGTTTTTCACGTCAGCTTCGTCGCTCTTGACCAAAGGAAGCGAATTCAACGCCACCATCTCTCCAAAATGGATCACGTCATTCAACACGTAGTATCCTTTGGGTAACAAAGGAGAGATTTCCTTACTGAATTCCGAGGGTGCAGATGCTCCTCTGCCAGTGATTGTCGTATCCGAATTGGCCTTCACAGCATACTTATCGAGTGTAGACTTGAACTGTACCAGAAACCCGGTCTGGCGCTCCACCTCTTTTCCGCTCTCAAAAAATACAAATGTTGGAACACTGGTAATTGAGTACTCGCTGGCAATGTCTCCGTTGGTGTCCAAGTCCACACGGATAATCTCAACCTTAGAGTACTTAGCGTCTTCATATAGCTTATCAACGATGGGCTTCAGAGCCTGACACGGACCACACCACGCGGCCGTGAAGTTGGCTACCACATATTTGTTTTGCAGCAAATACAAATTGAAGTCTGCTGAGTCCTTGACGAATTGGATCGGCATGGTGATTAGTGTGTAAAATGTAGAACTTCAATCTTGACTATGTAGGAGACTGGGTGTGGATACTGACACGTGACTCACTCAGTTTAAGACAATAAATTTAACAGAGTCAAAGAACAAGAAGAAAAGCAATTTATTGAATAATTATCTATTATCGAAATTTGATTGCCTTTGAATAGATATTCCGTTTGCCTTCTGCTTGATATGGTGCCCCTATACGTTAGGGCGAGCCTCCTGGCATTAGATAGCCTGTCTACCATGTGCACTCCACTATCAACGATTTAGTTACAGTCATATTTCTTCTGGAATGGTGGTGGCTGCCAATATGTTGATGGAGAATGTCAGCTCCGAAAGCGTAAATGTGACCTCTCCACTAACCCCGTTGCGTATGAGCTCGACCACCAGGCGGACTGAGCCTCGCAAATCTGGATCGAAATCCAAGAAGCCACCTCGTGATTCGAGAAAGAAAGAGAGGCAGGAATTCCAGAAATGTCACCAGGACCCTGGGTTCGATTTTGACTATGAACTACCAACTACTTCGCTAAGCGAAGATACGGAAGACTCTGAAAAGATACCCATCATGACGAGTCGAGTTTCAAGGTTGGCCAGTGTACTCCTAACTTCTGGAAAGGTGATTAATTCGAAGTTCAATGTGGTAGATGCCCTTGGCAATGGCGAGTCAAAAGGTAGTGGAAGCGAGCAGATCCATATTTCACGTGCTACACGTAACAGAACAGAAGCTGTCAAGGCCATGATAGCTGTCAAGTACCACTGGATGGAACGCAGCATAGAACCGGCGGATGAAAGCGAGACTAATAATCATCCAGGTGTCCAAGGAGTATACAATCCACTTCAAGTGATTCGGAACAGAGCAATCCGTGCAAAGCACCACGAGCCAGCACCCATTTCATTTCGGAGTCTTCCGTTGGCAGTGAATGTGTTCAGTGTGCGGAATAGAACCAACCACAAGCATAAGGAGGCATGGAAACTGATTTGGGGTATCGAGCTTGGTGAGCTTATGAGTGACGTGTCGTGGAGAACCTCCCACTGGCATGAACTTCGCAAACATAATGGAGAATTATGGTTTCCAGATAGCAACAGCAATTCGGTCAAAAGCGGAGGCTCTGTAGCTACGGGTTCTTCGAGTTTAACTAACACGGGAAGAATGCACGATGCACTTTTCAAGGATCCAAGCAATGAGAATAGTCTTGATGATATTAATTTAAATCTGATCCCAATCGAAAGTGCCAGACCACCGAAACTGCTTAGAAGCAATTTGAAGAGCAAGGCCAAGAGACTTTACGGGAACTCCACTGGTGGAGTTCTGACTTCTGATTCGGACGTTGCAGAGTTGGCTTATAGTGATCCACACTCCAAATCGGTTGACAACCTATCCAAGGTTCGCATTGCCAGACTCGTAAGGAGGACCTCGGACAATACCGAGAGGAAGCTATCCAATGGTGAAGAGCTAGAAATACAGATTTCTCACACCCTGACGCCATCTCGGCGTGTGTCTTTGTCGAGTCATGAAATGTTGCACCAGGCGCCACGAATCGTCATCAATAACTTTGAACAAGAAGAGGATTTGTCTAAGTTAGTAGACTTGGAGGACACAACCGCAGAAGTAGAGGAGTTTCCCAAGCATTTGCAAGACGTCGTCTTCAATCCAATGGACAAGCGGAACGATAAGGAATTGGTTGAAAACGTGTCTCAGGAGCCTATTCGACTGAGTGAAAGTAAAGAACCAGAGATTTTCGTGGATCTCGAAGGTCCACGAGTCAATTTCCTAGGTGAGAAGCAGGAGTACTTGGACAGAATGATTTTTCTCAACTATAACTATCTAACCAGTGTTTATCCCGCTTCCATGGAGATTATCACTAAAAACGCAGACAAGATTTTGCAGCAGCAATTCGGACTGATCTTCAGAGACATAATCAATGTCAATGACAGTCAGTTGCCTCGCTACGAAGATTACTACACTGGTTATGTAAACGAATCCAAATCACTCATTCAGATGGCCAACAACAACTACGCTGTTCGCATCGACAATCTACTTAGTGCCACTGACCGGTCAATCGGAGAGATCAATACTTCATTGTCGATGGACTTGCGTAAGGTGAGCGAAACCTTAGACAGGTTGAACTGGTCGATATTTGGCAATTCAGTGCTCAATGAGTTTAAGGCACAACGCAACAAGTTTGAAAATGGCTCAAACTATCGGATGTTGTATACGGTTTTGGAGAACACTATTGTGATTGTGTTACGGTTGATTTGGATTGTGGTAAACATTTACAAGGCAATATTTTTTGTGTTGAAGATTCTCTGGAGAATCGTGAGGATGTTCATTTAATAATTGGGAAACTAAAAGGAAAAATAAATCACCCCATACGAAGTGGGATTAGGAGTCATCAAACGCAGTGAGGTCTGAGCTATATTTCGCCTCTATGTAGAAATCTCATAACTCAACTCATTTAGTATCTGGAGTGCACACCAAACCATCACTTCTTAACTACCAACAACTTACTATCAAGATGCAACAACAATCAGTTACGCTTCTAAGTATGTAGTCTGATCTTCTCCTCATAGATTAATGCTAACATTTAGAAAAAATTGACAATACTGTCTATCAGATTCTCGAGAAATTCCAAGAAATGTTCGACAAATCCATCATTCAAGACAAGTCCAGAGAACTGTTGGCAGTAGAAAACCTTACTTTGGAGTCAGACGCTCTAACTATCATTAGATTGTGCAAGGACCTTCTAACTATCACGCGTGGCTTGCGGGAGACATGGTGCTTAGGAACCATGAAAGTTAATACTAATCAAGTTAACGAAAAGGCTAGCGACGAGGAGATTCAAGCAGTCTTTAAGAAATTCAACGAGCTAACTGATCGTATATCTGCTCTCGAGAGAAGTTAATGCTTATTACGTACTCAAAAGTGACCAGTTATTCGCGACTACAAAGCTTTATTGTTCATGATTCATTATATTAGCCACCTTTCTTGAGTGGACTGCCAGGTCTGGTGGTGACTCGACTTCCAACGTTGCTACCGCCAGTGATTGTGGTATCCTTATCCATTTGTTCCTCGAACAAGCTGACAAACTTCTGCACCTTTCCGACCTTGATGAATTTGAACTTCTTGTTCTCTTTAATGAACGAGGGAACTTCATCTGAGTTATTGCGGAATGCAAATTGAAGATCAGAGTTATCATCATTCGTGATGTAGGCAAATGACGACTTCTTACGCACCTGCATCTCCGGAGTCGACGCTTGCCTAAGCACCACATGGCCTGGGTGAATGGGGGAAATAAGACCACTGGGTCCGGGTCGTAATGGCGAAGTTTGAGGAGTGTTAATCCGCGAGCTTTCATTAAGGATCAGCGGAGCCGATTTTGTGGGCATGCACGGTTCCAAAGCATCGTCTTGGTAATGGTCTGGGGTGTAGTCATCAATGTTAATTTCCTCCACTTCATAGCTAAGGTCCTCATCTTCCTGAGAATAAACATCAATTTCAGCCCTGTCATTGTCTCGTAAGTTGTGTATGTCGGAAACAAAGTTCGTTTCATCTTCCACTTCTGCCTCAATATAAGCATTCCTGTTGATGCCTTGATCGGTGTCAGTAGCGGTTGATGCAACGGCACTTTCCTTTTTGTCATCGTCCAAGCTCTTGTCAGAAGTATTGTCTAGCTTAGGTGAGCCGTTTTGATTACCAACATGAATGACTTCATTAGAGTTGTCATTGAGATTTGTGTCTTTATCCTTGGGATTTTTGTGACTAGCAACATCTTGATTGGTATCTCTGTGACTGAGATTGAAGTGCCCGATTTCATTGTGACCAATTGATGAGCATGTTTGGTGGTGGTTTGTTTCATCATGTCCATAGTAGCCATTGAAATCCTCGATGTCATCTTTGAGTTCATAATCGGAAGATCCATTAAGAATCTCTTCAATGTCCTCAAGAGAAACAGAATTGATTCTTGAAGTACGACCTGGGACAGGCTCATCTTCATCTTCATTTGCCGTGCACTTCCCACTATCGTCTGAGTGAAGCACCTTGATTTCATCACCTGATGGATCGAAATCGTCCTCTTCAAATACAATCTGCTTTTCTATTAGTGAGTCTATCCCCTCGATGGTGGTATCGATAAAACTCGACGACTCCAAGGTGAAAAGGTTCCTGCTCTGCATGTTTTTGATCAGCGATGCCAGTTCGTTGAACGGCAGCTCTTGAAGAATGGTGTTGGAGTTGGCAATGTCTGTTGAAATGTCTGTGTTGTTTTTAAGCTCGGCCAAAAGACGGTGCCGGAGGTATGTGCTCACCTCTGTGATTATAGTGTCATCGCACTTCGCTAGCAGCTCGTAATACTCGTCTTGACGAAATTCCACGTTCATGTTTCTAGCTTCAGCCAAGTCTATTGTTAGGTGGTCTAACGTTAGACGAAAACTGGCCACGAACACCTCAGACGGAGATTTCTGGGCGAAGATCTCTTTCCATACTCCGGTGAATCCTGCTGAGTCGAAGACCTCTGCGGAGCCATTGCCTACCCCGCTGGCAACCTTGGTATATGGATTCTTAGCATTGGCAACGAAAACAAGGTTGCGACGCACCAATTCGAACGGCGTTAATGCACAATTTCTCAGTAGTAAAGTATTGACTTCTAGTACTACTTCGAGCTCACCTACACTCGGAGCCACATCCACAAGCCTGCTTGTTTTCCCTCCAAGAAATAGGTGCATTTCGGCCACACAGTTGGCCACACGGAGGGGGATGTTAGATGAGAAAATAACGTTCGGTTTCTGTGGATCAGTTACATGTGGCCGCTTGAGCCTGAGGCTGCGGTCCAACATTGTGGAGTTGATGGTATGTAGGTTGTTGTTTGTTGTATGTTATTACAGATTGGTACTCAAAACATTGTTACCCGTTATGTGCAGGCTGTCGGTCTCTCTTTCAAGGGTGTTGAGGTGATTAAATGTGGAACCAAAAAATTTCGTAGGGAAATTGGGGATAAGTGTGATTATTGAGATGATATAGTAGGACCTTTATTTTTTCTGGGTTAGTTTTTTATTAACCTTTACAGGTTTTGATGTAGTTGTAAGGTTTAGAGGTTGTTGAGCACATGCTAATAATGACTCGACGAAAACTCGATACAAACTTTGAATAAAACTTATCTGAATTTCGAATACGCAAAATATTCGACCAATAGCCCTCCGAACTCGATATTCATTAAGTACCCCGACAACAGGTGACTCTGTTTTCATATGGTGAAAGCATCTGCAGGTCCTCCACTCACCTACAAGTAGTGATCTTATACAGAACGTCTAATTCCAAGTAACCATGTCGTCATATTATTTTGCAATCATTGGCACGCGAGACAACCCGATCTACGAGTTGGAGCTTTCCTCTTTCAAATCGTCTGCCAAGATTGTCCCTGGCGAGTCTCAGTTCTCGCCCAAAATCAAGGAACTTCTACCGTTCATCACCAACTCGTCTCTTGATTTGATTGAAGACGCCCAATGGACCACCGGAAGCTTCCATTTGGGCAAGGTTGATGCCTTCTATGGACTCCAGGTCAGTGCATTCATAACACAAGGTAACATCAAGTTTGTACTATGCTATGACTCGGTAGGAAATGTCGACTCTGCCCTTTCAGGCAGTAAACACGATGATGGAGTTATCAAGCAATTTTTCGTCGAGACTTATGACTACTACGTGAAAGCATTGCTAAATCCTTTCTACTCAGTTAACGACTCTTTGGTGTCGCCTGACTTTGACTATCGAATTAAGTCTTTAGCTAGAAAGTACCTTTAGGTGAGCTTTCGAGAATGCAATCTATCACTACCACGGAATGAAAGAAACTCAATCGATTATATACAAGTGGCCTACTTCTCTTCGGACTTGGCCTTGGCTGCCTCAGCCTCCTTAGCCTGAGCTTCCTCCTCCATGGATTCAGAAGTCTTCAACGCAGCTTCTGTCTCAATACGGTAGTTTCCGTCTCCGTCTTCCACCAAGATTCCCTGTTCCTTCAAAACGGTGAACATATCTTGAGGAACCCAGCCGCCAGTGGCAGCAAATGGCGTGGATGCAACCTCGATTTGGTATGCCTCCAAGTCGGCCTTGTGTTCATCTAAATACTCGGGTGTGTAAGCAACAGGGAAGGCCTCCTCGGTTCCATTGCACAACTGGTTGGCCACATAAGTGTCCCACATGGTCTGTAATTGCACAATAGCGTTTTCGACAAACATGTAATCCTTATCGTTCTTGCATTCCAACAATTGCAAGTATGGAGCCTTCAACACCTTGACGTGTGGAGAGGCCACAGCAATCAAATCATGTCTCTTTGCGTTCAATGCAAGCTCCCACAATCTTTCGTTTCTAGTTTTGTAGAACATAAATAAGTACTGCTGCTTCTCGACGTCATCCATCTCATCAAACCCTGGAATGTCTTCTTGCAAATTGAAGATCTTAGCTCCTTGGTAAGCAACAAATGATGGGTAGGCAGCGAGCAAAAATGGCTTGATGGTAGAGTATTCCAAGTCAAAAAACACAGGTTTGGAGCTTTTGGAGTCCACAATCACGTTCAATGGGTCCAAATCGGGAACATAGAGCCGTGGCTTGAAAAGCTCTCCCACATTCATGATCGATGGAGAGTTTGGGTTGAACAATTTAGAGCTCATGGTCTTGAAGTTCTCGAAGGTCTGGATCTGCTTCTTCAACTCGGAGATATCCTCAACCTGGCCGCTGGCATCAGCCTGGGCCAACGCTAATCTTGCCTTCAAACTTTCCAATTCAAGGCTTGCGATGTCCTCCACCATCTTCTCGGGCTTATCCGCATCCCAAGGGCCGTTGAAACGTCTGATTGGACCCGATGACAAGTGGCTCTTGTTCTTCGAGAAGATTCTTTCCACGCTAGGTCCAATTCTCCATCTGTTCTTCAAGGTCTCGTCGGATTCATCGTAAGGAACCACGGACTGGTTTTCGACGCTCACATCGTCAAAGAAATAAAGGGAGCCAATTCTGTTGAACGTGATCTCCAACAACTTATCCTGAAACTCCACAATAGGCTCGATTACAGACTTCAACTTCTGCTCAGTCTCCTCTCCGTCTGGCATCAAAGGATCCCATTGCTTCATCAAAAGATCTCCATCTACGTATTCCATCAAAATGAAAGGAGTCTTCAACGGGTTCAATCTATTGACACCGTAAGCAAGCACCTTGGGCACACTGGCGCCCAACTTGACCGACAAAAAGTCCAAGGTTGCAACCTCACTCTTGATTTTGTTATCGATGGCAAAGTCCGACTCCAACTTGTATGGAATTCTCAAAACAAACTCCTTTCCACTCACCAAGGTAAGCTTGTAGATACGGTGGTGCTTACCTTCGTGGATACTGGCAATGGACTTGACATCAAAGCCACTGGAGCCAATGACTTCTTCCGTCCAGTTGTTAGGCAAAATCACCATTCCATTATCCAAGGCTTCCGGCTTGGCGATGGTAGCTGCCTCCTTCTGCTTCAAGCTCTTAAAGAATTCTGAAACTCCCTCGATGGAGAAACGGGTCTCTCTTTTGGCTCTCTGTGTCTTGTCATCCTTCATCCATGAACCCCAAGTGTATTGAAAGAATTGATTTCTTGCAGGGTCATTTGTGTCGTTGATCTTGGTGAACACCTCGGAAGAGGATTCGGAGATCCATCTTCTAGCGGATGAAACCGAGATTTTGGTGTTTCTTGGGATTCTCGAAACTGCTCTCAACATTGGTGTAGAAGTGGAAATTTTTCGGTCGCATTTCTGGGGTAGAAAATGGAGGAAAGTGAGATCAGTTTTATATAGGTTTTGAGGTCATATGGGCATATACAGAGATTTGCCAGACAGCTATGAGTGATCTCTTCGTCTAATAGAGCCGCAATAGCATGAAAAGAAATTGTTGTCAGTGGGAAAACGTTTAGAAGGGAGAAGATTGTACCCGAGTATGAATGCGAGTGAAGATAGTGACGAATGTAAGTGAAGATTATTCACGAATGACGGTTTGTAATTACGACCACGGAGTAGAAGAAACGAATAGATTTGCATTTGGGATGTTACACATTGGGAACTTTTGGTTGAGTTTTTGTATGTGAAGATTTCCTCAAGTTCAACACCTGTTGGCTTGGAAGTGCCAAATTGGATCCTCCAGAGGTACATTTGAAGTACACACAGAAGCTTCCTTTCGAAAAGTAATCTCTGTCCGCAACTGTTAATGTGTTCGTTATTCATTAGCTATACCTTTCGCTACACGAGCTCGCTCTTCTCATCGGGCGGTAGTTTGGGTTCTTGTTTCTGGCCCCGAGGGTCAACTGCTCCTCGCAGCGTTGCTAATGGACGTTGGTGGCTGATCATGTCAGCTATCACACTGGAAAAATACGGAGTAGGGCCATGACGATGTAACTTCTTTCCCTCGATACCATCTTTGGTGGCTGTGGTCAGAAGGCATGACGTGGTGGAGTTACGAGACACTGGGCGCGAGATTTCGTCGGCGCCTACATCTATCTGACTGGAGTCCAGCAAGTATGCATCCTGGTCAGGAATAAACGACTGCTGGTAGTCGCTACCTGATGACGCAAGCGAAATGTTGGTAGACGAACTGCGCTGGTCGTATGGTTCTGCAGAACCCTTCTGTAGAGCCATAATTCTTAGGTTCTTGGACGAAACTGAATAAGAGTCAGCGTCTCTAGGATCACGCAACGTTGGCTTTGTGTAACTGAAATCACTGGACCGCTCATACCTCTCGTCTTGCTGGCTCTCTACAGCATCCGAGTCGAAGTTACCAATATTCACTAATACTCGATCTGGATACTCTTGGTCATCCTGATACTCCTGACGAGAATCCGCATACGAATCTCTGGTGGTGGAGGCGTCATCATACTCTGTATCTGTGAGGTTGACTCGCCCGCTAAAGATGGACTTGATGCTTGCCGCGGGATGTGACATGTTGAAAAAAAAGTGGTTGCGAATATTTCTAGGATGGAGATTATGGCAGGGGTATAAGTGGGCCTGCATGACTACATTGGGGAAGAAACTGGGGTAGAAGCAATATATTAGGAATAGCCCAAGAAGTTACTTGTTTGTAGTTGTGGGTACCAAAGGTGTATTAGAGATGTTGATATAGCAACCACCATGTTTTTCCACGTTTTCTTGACTTACTTTGTGGGGGATGAAGATATGTTTATAAATATCAGTGACCAGACCAAAAGGTTGCGAAAGTCACGGAATATTTCTCCACATATGGAGGACCTGAACATCCTGAAAAACTGGATAGGGCAAACAAAAATCGGAAATACACCAAACGTTGATGATAAAAAAGACAACACTCACTCTTATTGAACTATGGTGAAGCCATAGATTATTTCTTATTTTTTGGGTAGTTCTGCAGTGTAACAATAGGCCATGATTGCTTGCCTATTGTGCACTGTCCTATTAGTGAGATATGGAGGGATCAGAATGGGGATATTACATGAAGACTGCGTGAAGTGGAGGAAATGGAATGAAATATTAATCGATTGGGTTTAACTTCTGGTTCGGAGTTTCCTTTTCTTTTCTTCTTTTTTCTTTTGCATAAGAATCCATGGTCGTTTCTGGTGACTAAATTTCATTAATTGTTGGCCAGATTATAGATGATATAGTGCATACATCGACACTGATTAGTGTCTTGCTTGTTCTATTTCTGATATGGGTTAGAGATGTCCATATTATTCACCTGTTCATTTACTTAAATTGAGGACTTGAAATTAGTTGAGATAACTACTCTCTGTCAAGCCTCATCACGAGTTTAGACTACTATGGTTGTGGCTACCCCTTCATACGAATGACATGGACTCCCATACGCCTAAATTAACTTTCTCTCCAAATAGTTTGAGTTCGAGGGATTGTGTTGTTATAAAATGCAACTTCCAAATTCCATAACTCACCAAAACTTGTTTGTATTGAACCCTGTTTGTATTAAACCCTGTATGGAGTCTTATTGCCGAGTGTGGTTGCGACGTTGCGCAGGTAATTTACTTCAAAAGCACCAAACAATGAGTGCCAAACAAATAAAAAAAAATATGCCACATTTCCGAATAGAAAATCTAAAAAATCGAGGTTAACATATATGGTGTCACCTGGAACTTTTTTCGCAATCTTCTGCTTCTTGTCCCGCTCAAATCTTTCTTATCGTTTTAGTCCAGCATATGACGTGATCCTCGGCGATAATGCACTAATCACCGACTGATGATAGTATATCGTCAATTCCGAACAAAAATTTTCAATTGCTCGCCCACAATGAGTCTTATACGTAGAGTTGCCATTATAGGAGGGGGTCCCGCAGGTCTAGCAGCTGCCAAGGCACTCATGTTGGAACCTTCCAAGTTCTCCATCGATCTATTTGAAAGAAGAGACAAACTCGGAGGCTTATGGTACTACCATGGAGACAAGGCGACAGTGTTGCCCTCAGTTCCATCAACGGACCCCAATGGAAGTGAAGTCCTCTTGGAAAACGGTTACAAGAACAGATTTTTCTCGTCTATGTATAATCATTTGGAAACCAATCTTATTGATAGGATGATGGAGTATAAGGACGTACCATTTGAGCCACGCAGCTTAGCATTTATCTCCCGCTCTGAAGTTCATGATTACCTATTGAAGTATGCCGATACAATCCCCGAAGGTGTGAATTATCGATTGAAAACAAACGTATTGGAGGTGTCTAAGAGCAAGGGCATCTGGTCCATTCAGTCGGAGAGTGTGGAGGGTGAAGCTCAACCAGAAGAGCACTACGATGCCATAATTGTTGCAAATGGTCATACAGAGTTGCCTTTCATTCCTAATACCCCCGGCCTTTCTGAATGGAACAGACAGGCTCCTGGTACCATTACTCATGCAAGGTATTACAAGGATGCAACCGAATTTAGAGATAAGACTGTCCTTATCATCGGAAACTATGCTAGTGGCGTTGACTTAGCGACTCAGATTGGCACAACTGCAAAAAGTGTTTACGTGAGCGTCAAGGACGAGAGTCTATTGATTGAAGTCGACGAACCGAACGTGGAATACATGAAGTTGGTTACCAGTTATGATTTTGCTGACAACAGATCCGCATACACTGTGGATGGCAGAAAAGTATCAGGCATCGACACCATCATCTTTTGCACGGGATACTTGTATACGTATCCCTTCTTGGAGAAGTATCTTCCTGGAGTGACTGATGGCAGTTGGGTTCCCAATGTCTACAAGCAGATCTTCAATGTCGAGGATCCTACATTGGCATTTGTGGGATTGCCCAAGTTCATTGTTCCTATGCCATTATCAGAAAGTCAAAGTGCGTTAATTGCCCGTGTGTACTCAGGAAGATTGCAATTACCACTGGCCGAGGCTCGCAGGCAAGATTACCAGAAAGAGTTGGCTGGAAGAGAGAGTGGGAAATCTTTCCACTCGTTGAAGCCTCCGCAGGACTATGACTACTGCAATGAGATTCATGACTGGATCATACGTGAAGGGCTCGATACGAGTGGGTTGGTTCCAATTTTCTGGGACTCGGAGAAGATAACTGATAGACAAAACGCGAAGGAGATCAAGGACGCGAGATACATTGATGTGGTGAAACATGCCAGGAAGTTGAGAGAAGAGGGCCAGCTGTTTAATATGCCAGCCAAAGCCAAACCTATAGAATATTGATAGACACTATCGAAATAATTTGATGGCTTATTAGCAACTAAAGAGCGCTCAGCAATTTGTAAAGTATTATAAGAGCATTAAGAACGTTAAGAGCATGTAAAGCATAGATTAAGGTATCGTATCTTCGTACATTATTATCTCACAATCCAGATACTACCACAACAATACGTCAAAAAAACATTACTTTAGTAACCTTTGATAGCAGAGAAATAAAACACAAGAGCTTCTCTGTCTAGGCATACTCAATGAAGACAATCAAAATCTAAGAAAAGAAAGTCTTCATTCCGGTCTTTCTCAGTCCACTAATCGCGTTCAGAATTACTCGAGATACAGGCAGCACACCTTTTTAGATCGATCAGTTTCCTCGATATACACAACATTAAAAAAAGAAACTATGAACTTTCTTAAAGCTTTTTTATTCTCCTTCTCGCTGTATTAAAAACTACATACCATAACGACCATCACAAACCCACTAAGATTCGCCCTCATAGTTTCACCTCTCTCTTCCACGTTCACATTCACTCAAACGTTCACGCCCACACCCGTACATCCCGAGTATCGTTTGGTGTTCAATCCTGATCCTCGCTAACTTACTTCCACTATTACACCATGTGGTTATTTGGTTGGGGTATGTGACACATCTGCCGGTCGCCATGGCGCGTTACTAACACACACAGTTCAAGACGTC
The DNA here is from genome assembly GCA_900106115.1 of Sungouiella intermedia. Taxonomy (NCBI): domain Eukaryota; kingdom Fungi; phylum Ascomycota; class Pichiomycetes; order Serinales; family Metschnikowiaceae; genus Sungouiella; species Sungouiella intermedia. The sequence continues at coordinate 152,470 of LT635757.1, read as the reverse complement.
TTGTCCAGTTTGGGCTTGTGGAACAAGCACGCTAAGTTGTTATTCTTGGGATTGGACAATGCTGGTAAAACGACCTTGCTCCATATGTTGAAGAACGATCGTTTGGCCACGTTGCAGCCTACCTTGCACCCTACATCCGAGGAGTTGGCCATTGGTAACATCAGATTCACCACCTTTGACTTGGGTGGTCACCAGCAGGCTCGTCGTTTGTGGAAGGACTACTTCCCTGAGGTGAACGGTATTGTCTTCTTGGTGGACGCCGCTGACCAGGAGAGATTGGCCGAATCCCGTGCAGAGTTGGAGGCCTTGTTCAAGATCGAGGAGTTGAACAATGTTCCATTTTTGATTTTGGGTAACAAGATCGATGCTCCAAACGCTGTCAACGAGACCGAGTTGAAGGCTGCGTTGAACTTGTATGGAACTACTGGTAAGGACGTGGGCAAGTTGCCTGAGAATGTGAGACCTATTGAGGTTTACATGGTTTCTGTTGTGATGAGAATGGGCTACGGAGATGGCTTTAAGTGGTTGTCGCAGTACATTTAAGCTAATTTGTGAATGTTTGTTAGTTACGTGTAGACATGTGAGTTAGAACTCAGAGGTAGCATTTTTGGAAGGTAGGAGGAGTATGGCAAATTGTCAACTAATCTGGTGAATTTTGCCATTGTTTTCGCTGGGTGCCCGGAATCATTTTTTTTTTTCTATTTTTCATTTTTATCTCTCCAATCCCCTTTACTACCTTATCTCTTCACTCATTTTTTCTAGCCCACTGAATTCTCACCCACACTCTCTAGGATCACACCCGTACCTCCTGACTTGGAGTACCCATCGAGCTAACCTCATCGCCTTAGTAATCTTCCAATACTGCTTAAATCCACTATGAGTGAAAACAAAATCTCGTTGCACCCGGAGCAAAAGAAGTGGAAGGCCCCAAAGGGCCCTAAACCTGTGCACCACAAGAACAAGAACCTTATTGGTTTGGGTCGTTCTATTGCCAACCAAAGAAGCAAAGAAAATGCCATCGAGTATCTTCCTGATGGAGAAATGAGATTCACCACCGACAAAAAAGAGGCTGGCTGGGTTAAATTGCGTTCTGTCACTCAAGAGAATGCCTTGGACGAGTTTTTGAACACTGCCGAGTTGGCAGATCATGATTTCACCGCTGAAAGACACCAACAAGTCAAGATCATCAAAGTAGGAAACACTCTGTTGGTCAATCAGTCCGGACTTTTGACTGAGGAGGAGACACTCGAGTTGCGTAAGAAGCACCAGTTGTTTGAAAACAAGTTGACTATTCCTAAGAGACCAAAGTGGCATAAAGAGCAACTGAAACTCCAAATCGAAAGACAAGAGAATTTGGCCTTTTTGGAGTGGAGAAGGGAGTTGGCTGCATTGACAGAGACCAACGACTTGTTGTTGACTCCTTTCGAACGTAATATTGAGGTGTGGAGACAGTTGTGGCGTGTTGTTGAGAGATGTGACTTGATTGTTCAGATTGTGGATGCTAGAAGTCCTCTTTTTTTCCGATCGGTGGACTTGGAGAACTATGTCAACTCCTTGAGTGCTCCTGAGGAGAATAAAGAGAAGAAAAATCTTCTTCTTGTCAATAAGGCCGATTTGCTCACCAGGGCCCAGAGAGTTGAATGGGCTAACTACTTCAACGAAAAGAAGATCAATTTCGTATTCTTCTCTGCCTTAAATGCCAATGAATTGTTGGAAAAGGAGCGTGAGGAGGCTGAGCAGAGGCTGAATCCATTATACAATACACCCAAGCCAAAGGTGGAGTCTGGAGATGAGTCTGAAATTGAGTCTGAAGTGGATACCGAAGATGAATCTGAAGTGGATTCCGAGTCCGAATTATCTAAAACACCTGGTAACCCTGAAGCTGCTGTTATTGCTAAGAAGACAGAAACCAGCGAAACTGTCGATGTAGATGAAGACGAAAATCTGGATCTTCGAATCCTCAGAATAGAGGAATTGGAGGAATTGTTTATGTCTGCAGCACCAAAGTTCACCTATTCCGAAGATTACCCAGACCGCAAGTTGCAGATTGGTTTGGTGGGTTATCCTAACGTCGGTAAATCCTCCACTATCAACGCCTTGGTGGGATCTAAGAAGGTGTCAGTGTCTGCCACTCCAGGAAAAACCAAGCATTTCCAGACCATTTTCTTGTCTCCAGAGGTTCTTTTGTGTGATTGTCCCGGTTTGGTTTTCCCTAACTTTGCATACTCCAACGGTGAGCTTGTTTGTAACGGTGTGTTACCTATTGATCAGTTGCGTGAACACATTCCTCCAGTTTCGCTCGTCTGTCAAAGAATCCCCAAGTTCTACCTTGAAGCTGTCTATGGTATCCACATCCCAATCCAAAGAAAAGATGACGGAGGTAATGGTATATATCCTACCGCTCGTGAGCTTCTAAATGCATACGCCAGAGCCAGAGGTTATATGACCCAGGGTTTCGGAAGTGCAGATGAGTCAAGAGCCTCCAGATACATCTTGAAGGATTATGTTAATGGTAAACTTCTTTACATCAACCCTCCCCCTAGGAAGCTTGAGGACGGTTCCTGGGACATGCCCTCCATTTTGGAGGCTAGAGAATTCAACAAAGATCTCTATACTTTGCAGACTTTGCCAGAAACTAGACAGCAGCAGATTTTGTCAGCATTGACATCGAAGAATATGAAGGTTGACGAGTTTGATTTGTCCAGAGACTTGGCCAGTCTTAACTTCTCTATGCATGTTTCCGCTGCCGAAAACCAGAAATTCACAGGAAGTGCCGACGCTGGAGCCACTACCCGTTTCTACGGTGGTAGACAGGCAGCTCTAGAGAGTGCGGCAGATGATCTCGATAAAGAGTTCTTTAAGATGAATGACGTCCAGGCAAAGATGAACTCGCCTTTCCACAAGAATCTGGTTTTGGGTAAGGGCAACAAGAAGCACAATAAGAAGAATAAGAAGGCCGACAAGAAAGTCAGGGTTGTGGGATATTGAGCTGAGTTCACCATAGCTCCTAGATTTGAAATACAAGCATATGATTCATGAACATACTTTTTCCACGTTTCATTAATACATAATTTAAACACTTATTATACATGTATCGTCACATCCGGTTGTTGATTGCTTTGATCCTCTCTTCTCTCCATTGCTGGTAATCATCTCCCATTACGGTCAAGTTTGCGAAGCTGCTGGAGCTCAAACGCTTGTTTCCGTCGTTTTCAAGATGTATTCCCCCAGATGGTACTCGAATGGGCGAAAGCGTACCGAAACTATCTCTCGTATTTTCCTTTCCGTCCATTTGAGTAGGATCAAAGCCTTTAATGGGCGAAAAGTTGGCCCTAATGGAATTATTATGATTGTCATTTCTCAACGGTGAAACTCTTGTGCACATGGAATACAACGTACTGTTTTCGCTTCTCATATCACGGTTATCAGATCCAACATCGCTGTAGATTGATCCGGGCCCTAAAGGCGAGTTGAGTGGTTGGAGGTGTGTACCTGCAAGTTTCAACATTGTTGATTGTCCGTTGGTGAGTGATTTTGGAGGACTGTCAAACATGCTGCTCGTAACTCTAGAAGTAACTCTGCTAGTTTTCTGAACCGTCTGATTTTCACCTGCTCCATCATAGGATCTCTTTATTACATTCACTGGAGATATATTTCCAGAAACTTGCCTTCGTAACATTCCAGGAGAAACCTGAGTTTTTGTATCTTTCACAACTCTGGATGGAGACCTGGACTTCAATGGTGAAGTTCTCGATGCTGGTGCAGCCCTGCTCTTTCGAGGTGAGCTAGTACTCCTCACATTTCTGGCACGGAACTTGGAGTTGTTCTGGTTAGCCTGTTCAGATTCAATTAGCAAAATTCTTTCAAAGAAATCTTGCCCATCGATAGACATCGGCCGCTGGGCTTTTGAGAGCTGGTCATTGTTGTATTTAATCGTCTCCTGTTTCAATGACTCTATCACTCTTGGTAATGACTTATTGATTTTCTTCCTGATTTTTTCTTCATTGAGGAGAATTTTGCATGAGTTCTTGCTGAGCAATCTCGATGAATCCTTGGATGATTCAACCAAAAAGTTTTGATCGTCCAATAACTCTTTCAATTGCACATAGAGCTTAAGAATTGGCTCCCTGGTCAAATATTCCGCCTTCAAGCGCTCTACTTCGTCCTCGTGTTCTTTCAATACCATTTCCTTGTCATTAATGTCGTTCATATCGAACTGGTGGTATTTGAAGTTTTGTCTTTCGCTCTCTGAATAGAGCAATGCGTCCTGGTATTCCTTTATTTCTCTTCTTGTATCAGAAATGAACGTCTCAATGAACTCAGAACGTTTAATGTACAATCGGTTAAGTTCCATCTTGAGATTTGTTAAAGACATGTCAGTCAAAGAGGAGTTGGCATCCAAGAATTGCTGAATATACTCTCTGCTTTCCCCCAATTTTTCCCAAAGAGGGACACAAGCTTTGGAGTAGAAGTCCCACTTCTTTTGCTTAGCATCCTTCAAAGACTGCAATGTGGTAGCAAGACTGGTGACAAAGTCTAGATGGTGGTCCATCAAGCCGAACTCCCGAGGGTTTTCACCAATGAATCTGAGTGTTTCCTCGTCAAAATAGTTCTCACTGGACTTCTCTTTATCGGAGAGATCTCTCATTTTTTGAATAGAGATGATGTCGTGCTTAGATAAGGAAAGCTGACGAATTAATATAAGACACCGATCAATGACTTCGCTCATGGAGATTTTACGTCGACCCATTTCGGTTTCTGTCCATTCCACCTCTTTGGCCACTCCAGCTACTACGTCACTAGAAACCTTGGTGATTTTGAGAGCACGAATGGCTCTCACGAGCTTGTAATTGACATTTCGTAGAGTTTCCATTGCGTCATGGATGCTAACGGCGTCATCGTCACTTTCAGCCTTGTTGACAGGTTCCTTACTCGCCTTTCTTGGACTGGAAATGATGAATGCGTAGTCATTCAGAATATTTCCTTTGGGTCCGAGCATGAGATCGGGTCTAGATGTTCGCTCGTTGAGTTTCAATTTCTTGGTAGTTTCACTAAACTCGTCTAGAAGATTCGATAAGGCTTCTGCCTCAGATTTGGTCGGTAGTGACTTGATCAATTCGATGTTCGAGTGAGGTGTCCAGCACTCACCGATGGTTTCGATGTTCTCCCAGAAGATAAGCGTTAGATCATTGAACTTTCGATATACACCAACAAATGACTGGAGAACTTCGAGGAAAATAGTATTGAGTCGAGCTTTCAATTGTAGAAGAGACAATTCTGGAGTATGGTCCACCATGTATTCATACTGCTGTTGCATGGATAGATCGTCACTCGGTAGAACACCCGCAACGTTGAACGGCGAGCTCGAGTAGAATCCGCTATGTGATACCAGATGATAGCGATTCATCTGTTCAAGGACATCCTCTTTGAATCCACTTTTGAACATTTCTTCGTCGTCGAACACTACTCCTCGACTTGAAAGCTTGAGGGTCTTATCTCCATTGGTATCGTTGAGCATTGCCAAAATGATGCGGATCTGCTGCCGGAGCCACTCACATTCGTTCTGGATATTGTTACTTTCCCGCTGGAGATTTGCCGCAAACTGCGAGATGGTGTCCTGAATTACATGAAAGATATCGTTCTTCTTGTCGGATATTTCTCCCTCCAGGTATCCTATCAGCCTATAAATGCGATTTAGATCCTGAATTGTTGTGTTGACCTTGGTGGCAATAATATCGAACTGCTTTTCAGTATTATCCCCTTCATCTGGCTTGCTTCGTTGATCTCGGTCATATTCGTTTCTGGTGGGTGTATGAATATCAGATGGCGGCCCCTCTTGTGTTGATATTCGGGGAGAGTTCAAGACATATTCGCGAGCAGAGTCGGTACGGGTGATGTGAGGCAACCCCATGGTGTGTTAAGAGATGAGAGAAGCGATTTAGGTTTCTACATGTTGATGATGGAGGTTAGTTTGTTTGTGTTTCCGGATTGGGGAATTTTGTAAACAAGGTAGTACACAGTGTGAGATGATCCATACTGACAATCTATAACCAAGTTCAAATATATATTCATGACGTTGAGAAGATTTTTTTTTTTTTGTACTAATACTATTCATATGGATTTCTTTGCTCACATTCATGCTTACAACCGTTACATTCATACTTGTACTGATTTCACTTTCATACATGCCAATTCTTCAAAAGTTCCAAATGCTCATATGAGACACACTCATAGTTAATTACTCGCGCTTCGTTATTTCATCATTCAAATCAATTCAGACGTTTTACTTTTGATCGTTGCCTTTTTCCCTTTTCTCCTCTTCTTCCTTCCTTACCTTCTCAACACTCACCATATGGAGAATAGACCCCAATTCCTCCAAAAAATTCAAATCAGTGTTTTCTCTGGAATCACCTACTGACGCCTCAGAAAACATCGCTAACGGATCTGTAGTTAATCTTGTCAATTCCTGCCGTGCTCTTTTGTTCTTTTTCTGTGCCGAGCTTCTATATTGCGTGCCCTTCACCGGCCAGTTAAGCTCCTTGGCCACTTCAACAAGACGGTCTGCACTGACATTCTTCGCCTTCACTCCATTGGCAACAAGCAAATCATACCACTTGCGAGCCTGTTCGTGCTCCCCCTTCGAGTAGTGATACATGATAAATGGATACAATTGGTTGAAAGAAAGTGGCATACCAGCCTCTCTCGCTTGCTTGAGTAGTTGGGCACCAAAGGCGATGTCTCGATGGTGCAACAAACTAGATGTTACCATAAGATCAAGTAAGTATACCTTTCGCTGGTGTTTCTGTAAACCTGTCACAGCGAAAAACTCTGTGCAAAGGGTCTTGGCTGCAGCGAACTTGGCTGGGTCTGAAACTAAATCCATATTATCAATAGCGAACGGGTTCACTCGAACCAACTGATCTAAAAATAAGCTCAAGATATTGTCACTGATGTTCTGAGGGTGAAAAATGGATTCAGTGATATTTCCTTTCTTGGCCATCTCAATCTGCCTCATGTATTGACCAAAAAGATCTTTAATCACGTCGATATTGCTGTCTTTCGAAGGAAGGTTACTAAGCACACCCGCATACATATCCTTGAGGATATCGTGGCTTAATTGTGCTCCCTTGAGATCATCGTGAATGTCTGCCTTCTTGATAGCGTCGAACAGATTGACTACCTGTACTCCGTAAACCATATCCAAGATGTGCAAGTCCTTAAGTAGTTGCAACGGTTCATCATTGCTAAACATCGAAGCAAAGTATCCCACAGAGACCCGGGGATGACGAGCGAATTTCAGAGTGATTACTTTCATGATCTCTCTGGTGAGTATCTTTCGCTGAGGCTTATCTAGTTTCTCTGTATGGAGGTAGTTAATGAGGAACAAGGCTTCATCCCAACATGAATCTTGGCGTAATTTCATCAACATTCGAAGCAAGGTGGCAGGTCGCACCTCGAGTTTAGAGTCCACCATATACTTGAGAAACTTGAGGCACTCCTGTGGACCCTTAAAAACCATGGAATGGCTAAGCATGGTGTTTAACACAATTTGGAGCCACTTAGTGTGATTCTCTATGCCAGAATTATTTTCGAACTTGGTGACCAAAAGATCAAGATAGAGGTTTGCGTTGACCACGTCTTTTTCTCGAATGGCATGGTCGGCGAAAAGTGCTATGTCATTGAAGGTGAGGAAGCTGACCATTTTCATCCTCTGCGTCTCATCAAAGTCGATTTCGTTCAAGTCTTGCCATTTTGCATCGATGATACCCTTACGAGCCACAAGCTTGTCGAGATTCGAACCTTGCAAAAGTGCTTTCTTTAATTTCTCAAAGTCCCCAGCGTTTTGAAACTTCATGTTCACATGAAGTAGACATGCGTATAATTGTGCCCACTGACTCCGTGGGAGGTTTTTCATGAGCACATTCACGGCTTTCTGTGGCGCAAACAAAATATTTGGATTGTGTCTTGCTGTCAAGGCGAGTTTCCTCAAATAACTCAAGGCCATCTGACATGCATCCTTTGCGAGTATTTCTGGATCACATGTGATCTTCTCAAGTGTTTCTAGCACCTCTTTCCTCGTATTTGGGGACGTGGGTGAGTCAATGAAGAGAACTAGCGACCGTCGAAGTCTGTTGGATTTATAGTACTGCTTTAGGCATCCTATGACTGTTTCTCTTATTCCTTTATCTTGAATAGCAAGCAAGTACTTGGAGGCTAAAGCTGGGTCTTCCAAGATGTTTTCATGGACGATTTCAAGCACATTGTAACAGAATTTATCGGTCTCTGTAGTGGATTTGTATGGAATCGCGAGCAAATGATCCAAGTCCTTGGGCTCAAGGCGTAGAAGATCATCTTTGCTGTAACCGAAGAGTGGATTGGGATACGTGTCCAATGGGAGATCCTGGACCTTTGTTGGGAGATTTTTGGTGGAGAAGACGTTGGTTCTAAGTTTTGGATTGGCAACTTCAACCGAGTAGCATCGACGTAGTCGGGTTGATCGTAGTAGTCGAAACATGCTATTTGAGGAAGAAAATGCCTGAAAGTTTCAGAAAAACTTATTGGGATAAGCTGTGCAGAATAACCTTGGAGTGAAATGTATTCAAAGTGAACCGAAGGTGCAGATGTGAAAAGTAGTGAGAACAGTAAATATGTATGGAGGATATGTAGTACAAGATGTTTTTCGATTTTCTGAATTAATCGGATTTTTTTTCTTTCGATATACTTTTTTTTTCTCGCTATAGCTTTCTATCCTCTTTCATTTTTTCAATTTTTTATTTCACTACTACAACGATTTTGTGTTTTCGTCATACCTTCAAGCTTTATACATCCATGATACTCTCAACTCAAGGTTCTAACTAGATGTTAAAGACATACTCTTCTACACATACAAATAGAGAATTTCTACAGTAGCAATAATAAATTGATCATGTACTTCATACGTTCTAACAATCTTACGTAGGCCAAATGCTCTGTATATCAAATGCTCATTACCAATGATCTAATCACTCCTAAAAGGCTTCTAGTCGCCATGCAAATAAATATATTAATCCCACTGCTCTCCCCGACTCTCAATGCTCTCCCAAGATTCTAACATCACCGGTCCTCCCAGCCTGTAGTCCCGATAAAGGTATCTCTGATAGAAATATGCAATGTCAAAGACGACGGTACCTGAACTTCCCAAAATGTACGGAAGCTGACGCCAAAAGAACTGTGTCTTGTTGGAATCCTCAACGAAGTCACAACTTGTGAGGATCGAGAGAGTGTAGGTGAGGTTTCCAATTAAAGCAGAACCAAAAAGGAGCGGAGAAATACCATCCACAGATTTTCTTTTATAGTTCTTATAGAGCTGAGGACACCGTGAGCTCACGTACACGGCCGTGCAGCACCATGCAAGGAATAGACCAAGAGACTCCTTAGAAAGTGTCGTGACTTCTCCATCCTTGGGAATAGCCATAGCATTGGCCACACCAGCGTTGATAAAGGTACCAACTGCAGCCATACTTGAGAAACCAGCTTTCTTGGTCCGTCCCGTGGATCCGAAACTGCTCGATTCAGATCCTTCAGACTGCGATAGGCTCAGGGTCTCGGTGTCATGATTAGTATGGCCACGAATGTGGATGTGATTTGTTGACGAGTGAACATCTGCAATCTTTGACACTCCCTCGCTTAGCACGGGTTCCTCTGGCTCTGTGCTTGATGAAATCGTCTCCAAATTCTTTCTTGGATATACACTATTATAGTAGTAGTATTGGTAACATAATGTTAAATCGTTACAAATGAAGAAAAGGCTGAGGTAGACCTGGAACTTCAAAACCACATCGTTGAGCAAACAACTGGTAAAACTGAGGAAATCTCCCATGAACCAAAGTAATAGAAACAGGGGAGATATACCTTCTGCAGATTTAGTCTTGTAGTTTGTAAAGATCTGGGGCATTTGCGCACATATCCAGCTCAAGAGAGAGACTGTACTGAAGAAACTGGACACATTGGCCACTTGAGAACAGTTATCCATCTTGAAGTTAGCAAGGAAAGATGTCGAGGGTGGTGTTTTTTCTTTGTTGGATAGCAGGTGTATGACTGTTTCAAAGATAAGATGAATCACCGCGGCAATGGCCAATGCATTACCTGAATAGGAAGGTGAAGCCACTACATGCAATAAACGGCTGCAGTTGATACAGGACCTGTTGCAACTTGGTGTCTTTGATGACTCTACATGGTGACCTCTACCAAGATTGAATTTCTTTTATGCTGTATCATTCAAAGTATCATAGTTATCACCAAAAATCCGCTTAGCTGCAGATTCGTTGGTTTAGATTTCGATTTCTTCGTAAAAGAATATTCTTAGTCGTGACTACTTTACCAAAGTCATCACACCCGTGTAGTAACCTCATGATATCAAAGCTTGTACAAGGAATTGAGGAAAGCGGCAATGATTTCGTCAGCCACGCCAGCTGTTGAAACACTGCCTGCAACACCGTACAATGCTGCTGTGTCGCTTTTTGGTTTTTCAACATTGTCCTTTTGGTCGTCAACTATTTCAATCAAATCTTCAATCATATCGTCCACAACAGGCACCGTGAGTCTTGTAAAGGCGAAGTGCAACGCAGCAGGTCTCTGCAACGTGGCCAAATGCCAGCCCCGCTTAGTCATGGCATCCCCAACTTCGTAGATATTGAGGTTACTCGATTTCCGGGTGCGGAATGCGATCACCGACGCAATAGGGTCACCAAGAATCTCTAAGTGTTTCGAAAGCAATGGATGCGTTTCGATTGCCTTTCTGGCCCTTGAAGTAGCACTAACAATATCGTAACATGACTTGCTGTAACCAGACTCTCCGAAGTTCAACAAAGTGGCCCAGCAGCCTACCATCAATGCACCAGGCCTTGAGCCTGCCAAAGTTGGCGAGCCATACATTCCACCTGTCCAATCGCTCAGAATGTAGTATTGGCATCGTCTGAGTTCGGGCTCTCTGTACATGATTATGGAGGAACCTTTAGGAGCGAAGCCATATTTATGAGTATCGCAAGAGATGGAAGTCACACCAGGCGCACGGAAATCAAACAATGGAATGTCTTTATCCCCATGAACCTTACTCTTTTCCAAAAATGACACGATGAACGATCCAAGACATGCATCCACATGCAAGGGGATCTTATATTTGACAGCCAACGCAGATAAAGCCTCGATGTCGTCAATGATTCCATGTGGATAGTTTGGAGCAGAACCCACAATAAGCACCGTGTTGCTATTGATTAATCTCTTCACTTTTTTCACATCCACTTGGAAAGTTTTGGGATCCAAGTCCACCTTATGAAGCTTCATTTTGAAATAGGTGCATGCCTTTTCAATTCCCGCATGAACTGTCATCGGGGCAATCACCTCAGGATCTGAGATTCCTCGGTACTTTCTGGCATACTCCCTGGCCGCCAATCCAGCCAACAAGAGCGACTCAGTGCCTCCGGATGTAGTGGATCCGCAACCCAGATCCGGTGCGTTGAACAATTTTAACACCATTGCTACCACTTCGGCTTCCATCTTCCGGACTCCCGGGAACACATCTGGATGGAGCTGATTGGCCACACTGTACATGTTGAAGGCCTTCAGCTGCAATTCCAAAAGCTCATCGCCACCGTGGTAGACGGCACCGCTGACTCTTCCGTTCTTCCAGTCGTTGTGCGCCAAAAGTTGTTGCAGCTTCTCAATTTCTGTCACAATGACATCGCTAGAAATACCTGAAGGTGGTAATGTGGGGAATTGGAGCAAGGCTGCGTCGTTCCTGATAATCAGATGCTCGATTTTATCAACTGTAGAATCCAATTCTTTCTTCACCTTGTTCCGAATAGGAGGAAGAGCCATGATTAACCCAAAGGTCTTCTTGACTATCCATTGCACAACTTGTTGAATACTACCAACAATTCCCACGCCGTAAAGCTGGCGGAAAAGGGTATGGATAGTCAGGAATACCGTATATGCCACGATTGCGTCCCTGACCAAGGCTAGGTAGCCCCATGGAGCATTTTGGGCTGAAATGTAGTATTCGAAAGCCCACTGCTTAAACTCCAAGAATATGCGACGAGCCTGAAGATCTAAAGCATATGCTAGTTGTGTGAGGTCTGTAGGCATATAAGGTTGCCCATATAGCTTCAGACGAAGCAATTGTTCGTGAAAACTGGCCATAATAAAGAAGTATGGATGATAATCAATCGGACTGAGGTTTAAGTATTAGCGAGATTCCGTCATGCGTATGAGCACTGGAGGTGTGACTGGTATTAGAAGGCAAATCAGACGAAGAGGAATTGGGGGACAATGATTAGAAATTTGGAAAATTAAATTCAAAGGAACTGAAAGGGAATTTTTTTTTTACTTGAAAGATTTGGTTGGCTATTTTCATAGTATGGGCTGTAGCAGTGTGGTACTGGAACCGTGGTTTGTGCGAAAATAACCCTTGAGGCTTAGACTGAGTTGGTTGTACTACTAATAATAACTCCCTACCGTGAATTCTAACGATATTTTTTGCTGTGCATTGAATATTCACGGAATTATTTCGATAAACGAAATTTGCTTTCCATTTTCTGCTCACTCAATTCAGTCTATTCATATCTGTTTAGTCGCTCTTATCATAGACTCTAGCCACCATCCATTACCCTCAACATAGAAATAAGTTAGTAATGAGTACAATCACGTAAATGGAGTAGACGCACGACTGATACGGTTGCTAGGACGGCTACTCGATCCAGAGTTTGTGGTATCCAAAATGGCACTTCTCTCCTTCACAAGCTGATCCAACCGTTTCAGGAAAAGCAGCTTGATAAATGTGTTTTCCTGTTTGATTCTCCGTTTCTCCGTCTCATAAGCCTGTAGTTCGTCCCTTCGTGTAAGCGTTGGTAGAGTGGTCATACCAGGTTTATTCAATTTGGCTTCGAATCTTGCTTGAAGGGCTTTGGCAGAGCTTAGCGCTTCAGTAGACTCAAGTGCCCGTGCTGATTTGGACTGATACTCTGTTCGGAGATTATCCGTCTCTTCTGTTACCCTCTTGTACTCTGCATCGAGCTTTGACTTTTCTTCCTCTAGCTGCTTCAAAAGTGACAGCTGCTCATCAACTAACTTGAGGAGATCTTCTTCGTCTTTGCTGGTGGTTACATCCTCGAGATGTGTCAACATATCACTAGTTTCCGATTCTAGAGCCAGAATACGAGCATGTTCATTCTCGAAACGATCAAATTTGCGGTCCACATTGCTGGCCTCTTCATTGAGTTTGCGCAATTTGCGGTACTCCTGGCCAACGAGGTCTTCATCTTGGTCAATTTCTTCTTGTCGTCTTGCTTCCGCATCTCTGAACGCTGGAAGAATACTGGTTGTCCCCTCGTGAATAAGAGTTTCAGCCTGTGCGATCCGGCTATTGAGGAACTCAGCAAATCTCTTCTTGAAGGTCTCATAGTTTAGCGAGGCATCATTGGGTATAACTGATTGGCTAGTCACATCCCAACCATTGGTTGTATCAGCAAATATCTTCCCAAGGGCCTGTAAGTGATTATCATTCAAGCGTTTCTCGAGCTTTTCAGGCGAGCAAGATCGAGAAACGTCGTTGGAATGATCTTGCACCTGCTTCACGTTCTCTAACTCTACTCTATCCCATTGGAAAAGCCAGTCATGGAGCAACGCAAAGTTGCGCCCGTAAGTGTCAAGGTAGAAGTTGGTATCTGACTCTTTGAATAGCTGGTGCCTGTTTGCGATGAACATCTTGGATACCTTCAGTTTCCATTGCTTTTCAGAATCCGATAGAGTGGAAAGACTAGGGTTGGGCTTCGGGAGAAGTGTTATGAAGTGCTCGATGGAAAAGAGAGAGATTGGGATAATCACGGGTGTTTTGATCAGAACCCCTGTCAAAGACTTGTTGTTTGCCTTATTGTTCGTCCTTAGAAGCTCTATACTAGCGCTTTCCACATCGATGTCGCTATCAAAGGACACGATCATGTCAAATGGTGTGTTGGATGAATAACTCAGGTAAAGCTGACGACACGTGACAAGATGTAAGGTGAATTGTGGAACATACTTGCCTGACTTGCTCTGGCGAGCAACAAAATGCCTTCGGCGTTTCTTGAATTCGGGATTTTGTTGGTCCTCGTCCACGCTGTCCTCTTTAACAAAACGTGACAGTTTTTCCTCTGCGTCGTAAAGTTTGCGAGCACTAAGGTTGACGTAATTCAACTTTTTACCAATAATTTGGCCCTCTATCCACTCGATCTCTCTGACATTCTCTGCAACCACCAATAGATTGTAGTTGTCATGCAACTCACCCAGTTCGTACTCTTTTGCTATGAGGTCCACCAACCGGTCGAAGAAAACCAACTTTCCTGACATGTGCAAAAGCCTATCCTTGAGCTCCAGAAGCAAAAGTTTTTTGGGAATGAAATGGTCCACCACCAATGACGGATGCCGTGATAGTTGTCGTAATTGGTCAAACATCAATGCTCCCAACTCTTCGTCGTTCATCTCTTGGTCACCCGTTCCGTTGACTACCGGCTCAGAATCCAAAAGACTATTGATGCTTGTGCGTTGGTTCCTTGCTGCCAACTGCTTGGTAAGTGCCGGCCGGAAGATTTGGACCACGGCTTCACTCATGTCTTTTTGCAATTTGGTGAAAACAGTTGGAAGGTAATAGACATTTTTCGGAACAGACTGCACCGGATACTGCTCAGTGGCCCCAAACTCCAGGTAGTTTCTAAACGACTCTCCGTTCTCCATTAGCATGTCCATCAAATTCATTTGGGAGTAAGAGAATGTAGATAGTATTGATATGCGACCTACACAGGTTGATATAGTTTATGAAGAAGAATGTACAGGATGACAGTAGGTTGAGATATCTTGAGGAGGTTAGGATAGAATAATGACATATATCTTATCAATTTCACTATCCATTGATAAGTTTTGGTTAAGTGACCAGTTGGAAATCAAATCGTTTATCCAACAAAAACATGAATTATCTCAAATTATCTGTTTCCCATTTTCTATACATCTCTCATTACTGTATCTCTTCCCATGTCTATTCTGTCCCTATCCTCTATCCTTATCTAATTCTATACCCCCTGCAAATCACCTCCGCTTCTTCTTAATCACAACTCGAACACCAATACTACCAAGGCTTGTCCACACCAGCTCAGGAATTTCCTTGGGAAGCTTCCGTCCATAGAGACATTGATCCACAAGCCACATCCCCACAATAAACTCTGCTTTATTCAAAGTTCCGTCCTTTCGGAAATCCACCAAGTCCCATATCGAAGCGAGCTCTTCTGATGATAATTTACTCCTGCTCCATAACCTCTTGACCACAACTCCATGCATCAATTCCAGGGGTTCTGCTTCGCATAAACCGTGTAGTTGTTGTATATCGTGCTCCTGGAACTCGGTATTCGCCGTAGAAGAGAGTTTGGCTGCTTTCTGTGAGATCTCTTTCTCGCTCAATTTCTTATCCTTGGGCTCCTCTTCTTGGAGTGCCTCGTCTTTCTCATATTTCACGCCTACTAGTGGTGTCACCACTTTGTTCATATAGAGTCCTCGATTGCTGACCCAAAGTCCCTCGTACCGCTTCCTCTGTGTCTCAGAAACATAGTCGAGCTCACCATGGTTCTTCCAGGGTTTGTCTTCGTTGAAAGCGGTTTTCCTTTCTCGTCTTTTGTTCACCTTTCTCATAGTGGTTTTAAACTTCACCTGCTGAGTGTTCACTACCGGCGTGGCGCTGCGGCTAGGAATAAATTCCTCGTCCTTGTCTGCAACTTCATCTTCCTCCAGAGCGTTGCTTTCGAACACTGTGTCCTTCTTGTGCTTTCTATGGAAAAACTTGTGCTTCTTGTGCTTTCCTTCAATATCAGGAAAAATTGGGAGTTTGTGCTCCTCGTCGATATCACTGGCTGGCATGCTCAGCGAATGGCCCGAAAGTGAAACATCATCTTCCGATGGGAAATCGGCGGGTGGAGGTTTTCGGTGTGCTTTCCTAGGCTCCTCAGGCAATTCGGCCACAGATCCTGTCACAGACGGCAGTAGCATCAGCACCAGTATCTGAGCGTCAGATATAGCTAATCCGCGTGCCAACGCATTTGGCGATGGTGGGATTGCTATGGGCGAAGGGGCGAGAGGAGAAGGTGCAATGTGTCCATATGGCCCTGTGGTTGGTGCAATGACTGGAGACGGAGAAACGCTGCTGCTCAGAACTTTCAGTCCAATACTGACTGTTCTTGAAAGTTTTATTATAGGTGTATCAGGACCCTCGAGGTCGTTGGAGGTTCCTGTGCCAATTGACGAGTGTGAGTGATTGCCCATTAATGCTTGATTATACAAGAGTCGTTGGCCACTGCTAACGCTGACACGATCTGAGTCTGCTGCTGCAATTTCTGCAGTGCTCTTGCTAGCAGGTGGTACGACTGGTGCTACTGCTGCGGTATCGATTGGCGTATCGGTGGCCACAGCTGGCTCGTCTCGAATTGTACGTATTCTGTGTTGATCCACATTCTGACGCACCTGATCTATAGCTAACTGAGACTTCCGATGCAGATCTTTTCCAAAGCCGACTTTGGACTTGGAGTTGATGGACTTTCTTACTTGTTCGAGCATTTCATGCGGCTTTAAGTTAACGTTGGTCCTCAGCCTATGAGGTGAAGCCACGCCTCCTTCCGAGTTTCCACTCGAGCCACCAACCCGAGATGTGCTGAAGTAGTCTGTTCCCAGCAGGACGCTTGACGAAACGTCGTCGTCAGACGTTCCAGTTGTCTGTTTGTGCTTTGCTCTCACCAGCCCTAACTGACCAATAGGAGAGTGTGCTGGTTTATTGGCTGTAGGAGCTGCCATCTTCTGAGATCGCAGTTGAGATGTCTGAGCTGCTACCAATGATGTTTTCGATCCATCAACATCTGTATTGATAGCTAAATATAGTGGTGGTTTTGTTTTTCGTTTCTGGTTTGGAATTTGGTAGGTACCTTTAAATGCAACAGATGCAGCCAAAGCTGCCGAGGCGGCAGGATTGGAGCTCATTACTAGGTGTTATTAAGGATTCTCCCTGAATTTCAATGAGCGTTTCCCTTTGTTTTGGGGAGTTTTGCTAGGTTTTTAGTTGTCACTAGCAAGGTAGGCTGTGCAGGAGGCCGGTTTTAGTAGGCTTCGGTGTTGATGGTAGATAAGATGGGACCTGACAGAAAATCATAATACCACATTATGGGGAAGCAACGAAGGGTGTATTAATTTTAGTTATTCCGCATATCAATAATATAAGATGGGACTGTAATAATTTTGGAAGAGCATGACTTTTCTCGTTTCACCAAGTATTTGGTGAGCATAATAGATTTTCCTAGTATCCACCATTATTAATTACATAAACCAAGATATTCTCGTCTCATGTATTACACTCTATTCAGTCCCATTACTTCTTCTTTCCCTTAACTGCATTGGCTCCTCTTCCTCTTCCAACCTTGACTCCACTGTGTCTCTGTTGCGATCCGAATGGAGAAATAAAGTTATCAGCACTGCCTCCGCCAATCCACTCTTGAAGCATCTTCTCGTTTTTCTTTCTTTGCCATGCATCGTCCTTGAGTGCCTGTGCATACTCCTTCTGATCCTCTCTGAGAATAACCGGATCCTGCAACTTTTTGTGACGGTTTTCCTTGTTATGCTGGTAACCCTTGTTTCCCTGCTGCTTCTGCGAGTTTTTACTGAGTGGAGATGCCAACGAGTAAACCTGGCCCTTGTTGATCCACTGGAAATTTCTCTTCAAGTGTGGAGTCACCTTTCCAGTGGCAGTGTCCACGGAGACAGCACACCGAAGCAAAGTGTTACCTCCACATTTGGGACAGAAGTGCTTGGGTTGTCCCGATTTGGGCATAGGAATCATTGTGAAGCACGCATGACATCTGTACATGTAGTTTCTTACTCTGCGGATCTGCTTACCGGACATGTAGTTCATCAATTTAAGTCCGATTTGCATGGTGACATTCTGACATGCAAAGTCTCCCGTGGAAAGGGCAACGGGGATGGACTCTTGTTGTTGGATATCTTGGACACTCTCATTGTTATCTTTAATGATTTCTTCCTGCAAATTTTCGGGAGTGATCCAGTCTCCATCGTCGTCTTCCTCGTTGTACTCCTCAGTGAGATTTGACTTTTCCATATCCTCTTCACCTTCTCCACCTTCAGGCTGGATGGGTTCCTGGTTAGATTCTGGTTGTGGTTCTGCAGTTTCTTCAACCTTCGGAGACTCTTCATTCTGGATTTCCCTGTTCTGTTCGTTCTGTCTGTTCTTGTTCCTCCATTTTCTGGAAACTCTGTTTTTCTTCTTGACTGTCTGAAACCCATCGTCATCCTCCTCAGGCTCCTCCTCGACGTCCTCCTCTTCACGTCTCACGTACTCTCTTCTTGGACGTTGCTCTTCTTGGTTGTCTGAAGCGAGCTTTTCACCTGGGAACTTTCTCAAGTCCTTGTCTCCACTCTTTTCATACTCAAGCTCGTATGCGAGAGCAATGATGTGTATATCGTTCAAGGATAAGACGGAGAAGTCACCAGTCAATTTGGAAAAGTTGCTAACTTTGTCAACATACACTTGCTTAGGTTGTCTGACTATCAAATCTTCTGCCCAGAGAAGTAATTGGTTTCTGGTGTGCTCATCCTGAAGTTCACCGTAAACTCCGGGAGTGGTGAAGAACTTTGTGGCGTGTTGTTGTAAGGCCGATGCACTCTGTGTGATCAATGGTGCTGCGTCAAGCACAAGCACATCTACGGGCTTGGACTGGGCCATTATTAAGTTTAATATGTAGAGAGGTTGGATTTCGAGATGAGATGGACTTTTTTCGCACCCATCGCATCACTTTTTTCGCACCCATCGCATCTCCTACAGACAGAAGTGGAGAAATGGATTGGTTGGGAATCATTTTTCGTTTGTTCGGAGAGATACACTATAAGAAATTCATTGGCAAACTTACTGATATCAGAGTTGTGAGCTGCTCGTTGTGATTTGAGTTTTATCCCGTTGAATGTAACCGGCGTAAGTAGTTGATGTTCCGTACAGTTTAAGTTCAATCATTAGGATATACAATGGAAAAAGAACAAATTGAAAATAGTAATGAATGAATGAATAAATAATAATAATGACAATAATGATGATAAAATTGGTTACTGTTAGAGACATAAATAAAGTAACAGAGCAAAACACTTCCCTAGGCAACCTATAGTTCACCCGCTCAATATATAGAGGACACCAAACAATAAGATACGATATGCATGAGGAGGACATGGGACAGAAAGAAGAAAATTGACGCCGGATCAGAATAACCAAATTGTTTTCAAGAATTTCGGCTTCGACGACTTATTTCTTCAAATTGAACTTTGCTTTCCCAACTCCCTACGCATTACTTTCCCAACCATATCTCATCAAGACCGGTGTCCCTAATTGGCAAAGTACGATGCCTCCATGAACATTCAACCACCTTTGTTTAGCGGGTCAACGGCCCTTCCGGTATTCAATAGCCAAAAACGGATTCGGCTCTAAGAATGTATATCCTGCGTCGGATGCCATGACGGCATCTAAGTAAGTGTTGCAAAAATGACATTATGCCTGATCAATCGAGTCATGCCAATTGGGTACGTCATTCCGATTTTAATGACTCAACGTCAACCTCAATTGTCTATCCGTCAGCAATGGCTATGTGGATTTCTAATCTTGCTGTCTTCTCCACATTCCTTCTACACACTTGTGTCCAACTTCCACACAGATTATTTTGTCATATTAGTCTGTCATTACTGATGGCAAACAATAGGCAGGCATAAATGATGAGTGCCTCAGCCGCATATACGAATTGGCCGTTCCCGATGACCAGAAGCTAAATATTAGTCAAGCAGAAATGAAATTTGCCACAATCTTATTATTTTGCATCGTTATATCCATAATCTATTTGTATAAATATGCGTTGTTTCCGTTATTTTGCTTTCGGTGATCATGGCGAGCTTCACCCTCCATTAGTAAGTCAATTGCACTAAATGTTTTCATAGATAAGTACTAACTACGTAGTGCTTCCAAATCGAAAGCAGAAAAAATTACATGGCTTTTAGAAGAATTAAATTTATCGCATACCACCAGAGTTTATTCACCTAAAGATTTGAGTACCCCATTCTTGGAGGTGCATTGTTCCGATGGACAGCCATTGACGGTCGCTGGTTATGATAATATAGTGCAGTATTTGATAGAGGAGCACGATGCGAAATTGAGACAGCCTAGTTGGTTTACATGAGTAATTGTGGGTAATAATCGCTTGGTTTTGGCTCTGTTATAGCATTGATTTCATTTCTGATTGCTGGTCTAGTCTATTCACATTATGTTATTGGCGATGCCGATGCCATTATCACGCTTGAATGAGTGAAAGATGGTGTTTCTGGATAAGAACTATGGCAATGGAATAGTTTGGTGATTTTGATTGTAATTCGTATTTATTTAATTGAATATTCATTCATATAAATGTTGCAAATCGACCCTTTCGCAACCACAACCAATGGCCTCTATCTACCAAAACCAGACAAAACAATATTAAACACGACAGCAATAAAAAGTATCTTGTTCCTATATTCGATATATTTATTTCACCATCTTCAAAGAATTGAATTACCGTTACCATCATGTCTACTTTGAAGGCTTAAATTTTAGTATGTACCCCAAATCATCTTCATTCACACACCCGTACACCATACATATTTACCTCTTCACAGGCGATGAGATGGACCAAAATTAATTGTATCTATCGTCATGGCCAAGCAAAGAGGAAGAAGAGTGCAGAAATCTTCCTTCAGAGAGAGACCTGAAGGACAGGAAGAAATAGTGGAAACATCTGTGGTTGGGGATATTTCTGACCATGAGCAATTCGAAGCGAAAGATCAAAAGACTGAAAAAGCTAATGGAGAGTTTTCAACAGTGTTTTATGGTTTGGTCGACTCTAGTGAAATTGACTACTTCAAGCAGGCCGAGTCTACACTCAATGTGAATGCTTTTGAGAGTGACGAAGATCGTTCTGGGTTCATCAGGTCCATTTTGGAAGAATCTAGAGGCAAGGAATTGAAGCTTGTCACCAACCAGATCTGCTCAAAATTGATGGAGAGGTTGGTATTATTTGCTTCCGACCGTCAACTCAAGCATATTTTCCACCTGTTTAACGGCCATTTCCCTGCGTTAGCTCACCACAAATACTCATCGCATGTACTTGAGACCTTGTTGGTTAGAAGTGCTGCATTGATCGAAAAGGAATTGCTCAATACCGAACAAGACGAACAGGAACTTGAGGAAGACAACGAGGAAGACAACTTCGTTGCCACCACTAGTATGGAGTCCATGTTCATCCAAATGTTGACTCAGTTTCAGCCATATTGGTACGAGATGATTCAACACCAATATGCCTCTCATGTTATGAGAATCATTATCTTAATTACCTCAGCAAAGGAGTTACCTTCCTCTACCAAAGCCAACTCTGTATTGAGATCAAAAAAGTCTAAAGTAGCGAGAAAGATGATTGAAATCAAGGACAATGATGACTTCAACAGAGCTTTCCAGGTTCCTCCTTCGTTTAAGGAACAATTGCACACTATTGTGACTTCTGTCAGCTCTAGACTTGATACAAAGTCTGCTAGGGAGCTTGCTATTCACAAGGTGGCTTCTCCTGTTCTTCAGCTCATCATTAGAATTGAAGGTATCTTTGATAGAGACCGTGCTGTTTGGCACTTGCTATTTTTGTCTGACAAGGAAGGCAAAGACCCCAAGGAAGAGGCATTCGTGGAGTACCTTTTGTCTGATTCTGTCGGGTCTCACTTTCTCGAGGCTACCATCAAGAATGATGGTGCTAGAATGAAATATATCGAGAGACTCTATAAACTCTACATGAAAGACAGAGTATCGAAGTTAGCCAAGAGGGCCACCACCGGTGTTTATATCGTTCAAGCGTTGCTCTTCAAGTTGAAGCCTGGAGAAGTGGAGTACATTTTGGATGAACTCATTCCTCAGTTGTCCAATTTGATTTCTATCTCCGAGAATCAAAACATTGATTTGGGTAAATCTGTGATTGATGCGTCGATTGCAAGAAAGAATTACAGAAGAGATGAGCTCATTGATCAACTTTTCCTTAAATTTGCTCCAAACTTCAACCGTCAAGACCCCAGTGATGACACAACCACTGAATTGTTCGAGAATGTTCTCCAATTGACTGGATCTACGTTGGGAAACACCAGAGACGACTGGCCAACTGCTGAAGAACGTAGAAGATCGCTCTTCTTGGAAAAATTGATGGAGTACGACTACTCGTTTGTCGTTTGTGCCTGGTATAACTGTATGGCCTTGCCTATTGAGAGATTCATCCAAATGTGCATGCACGGTGTGTTCTCCCATGTGATTGAGGGGGCATTGGTTGTTCTTCCAGCTTCTGAGGGTGAACCAAAGCCCGTTCTTATTTCCAGAAAGAAGTTCTTGAACTTATTTTCTGGTAAAATTTTTGAGTTGGTGTGCAAGTCATACGGATCTCACATTGTAGACAAATTGTGGAACTTCACCATTTTCTTGCCCATGTATAAGGACAGGATTGCATCAGAAATGGTGGCAGAATCTCACAGAGTCAAGGAGAGTTCGTATGGTAGATTAGTGTGGAAAAACTGGTCTATGGAGATGTTTGTCAGAAAAAAGTTTGACTGGAAGTCGCTGGTCAAGCAACAGGAAGAGGCATATTATGGTCAACCCGAGGAAGGAGTTGAAAGTGACAAAAAGAAAAAGCCAATCGAATTGAAAATGGAGCAGCTTTACAAGAAGAAACAGGTCCAGGAAGAAAAAGCCAAGAGAAGCGCAGATGACTTAGGAAATGTCAACCAAGAGAGACTCAAAAGAATTAAGGTGAGAGGGCGTAACCGTTAATTGGCATTAAAAAAGCATTAGAAGATAAAATATATACAAGGACATGGATTAATCTATTTACAGCGAGCACTTCGCGATGTAGTACTCGTTCAATGTCTTGTCGGGTACATCAGTGGGACTTTCCACCACTGGATCAGTACCAGACTGGTTCTTGGGGAATGCAATGACATCTCTAATACTTGGGCTTCCAATTAGCATAGCACAAAGTCTATCAAATCCAAGCGCTATACCGGCATGTGGAGGGCATCCCAAGCTTAAGGCCTTAAGTAAGTGGCCAAATAACTCCTGGTAGTGTCCGATCTTGAGAATGGACTCAAAAACATATTTTTGCAACTCAGGGTCATGGATTCTTCTAGATCCTCCGCCAACTTCAACACCATTCATGACCAAATCATAGTGTTCTCCGTGGACCTTTAATGGATCAGTTTCCAAAAGCTCATAGTCCTCGCTTTTGGCCATAGTGAATGGATGGTGAGTCGCCAGAAGCTGGTTGTAATCATATTGGGGAAAATCGCATTGGTTGCCCTCCGTGATGTCCACTGGACTAAAAAGTGGGAAGTCGACAACCCATGAACCAACGAACGTACTATTTCTATCGTAATCTTTAGTCAATTCGCCGGTCTTAGAAACTATTGGGCGATTCCATTTCGTGGGGAATTCCTGAATGGCGATCTGTCTGAACTTGCCTAATGGCGTAGGGTTCTCATATGACAATTCTTCTCTTGTGGAAAACGCTAAAATGTCTCCAGGAGCAAGGTTGAGACTTGAAGCTAATTCAGACTCTGAAAATGTGTTGGTTGTTCTCAATACATCTTTTTCGACAAACTTCTTATACCAACTCTTCGCATCTTCTTCAGTCTTAATGCATATCACGATTGGCTTTCTTTTTGGATAGCTTGTGGCCTCGGTGAAGACGTGAGGAAGCTTATATTTTTGAGAAGGTTGGAAAGCTCCTTTCAAAACACATGCCTCCACCACATCAAACTTTGCTGGGTTCTTCGAGGGAGTGAAGTGTTGGGAAATGTTGACGAACAGTAAAGCAGAGCGCAAATCTGGTTTGTCGATGCCATACTTAGACAACGCCTCTGTGTAAGAGATTTTGTTGAAAGCAGGAGTTTTTCCATCGTGTTTCTCAAAATCCACTTCCTCTAATTGTCCTGCCGAATTGACCTTATAGGTGGGTATTCCACCGACCTTATTCCATACATTTTGAATGATATCGTCAATAACTACTGCCACCTGGTCACTGGAGTTGATGTAGCTCATTTCAAGATCTACCTGTGTGAATTCTGGTTGACGGTCAGCTCTCAAGTCCTCGTCTCTGAAACATTTGGCAATTTGAAAATACCTGGAAAACCCAGAACTCATAAGAATCTGCTTGTACTGCTGAGGAGATTGAGGCAATGCATAGAATCTGTTAGCAGATCTTGTAGGCACCAAGAACTCACGAGCACCTTCCGGAGTAGATTTGAAAAGAAGCGGGGTATCAATCTCAGTAAAGTTATGTCTATCGACCAAGATATTACGAATCATATTGACGGCCTTGCTTCTTGTACGAAGAGCCTTTTGGTAATATGGTGTTCTCAATTGTAAGTATCTGAATTTTGGGGGAATCTCTGTCGGATTTGTATGTTTCAACTTGTCCAATCTGGCTGCATCCAAGCCAGCTGGGTTGAGAGTCTGGAAGTGAGATACGACCAACTCATACTCTGGTTTCTCATCCGGCAGCCTCATTTGCTTCTGCTTAATGAATCCACTAACGCTAACGGAATCTTCAGCACCGCTTTTCTCTAAAAGCTTGAAGAATTTCTCATCGGTATGCTCTGGTGACATGAGAATCTGAATCACATCGCCGTTGGGATCTCTGAGCTCGGCAAAGCTTCGTTTGGCCATGATTCTTGGTTTACGATGCAAGTGACCATTCACCGTGACAAGTTCATCACCAGCATTAACAATCTCATTCACTGAGTGAGTGGCAGAGGGAAAGACAAACTTGGCCAATGTGGATTCACGGGGTGGAAGTGACGAGAGCCATCTTCGAGGCAAAGCGTGGAGAATCCTAGCCATAAAGTCGATGTAGCTGAAATAGGTTAGTAGCACTATACAGAATAGTTCAATACAGAATAGTGCTATGAAAGTTCGCATTTGAATGTGGACTGAGTCGATTAGCAATTTGCGAAAACTCGGGAAATGTGAGAGAAAAACTGGTGAAATTGTTGAACCTTGTCTTTCTATTTTCATTTTATCACTCTGTTTTGATTCTTCTGGTTCTGGTGGTATGTTTGATGATCCAAAGGCTCTTCTGCTGAATGTTCGTGCACATTGTTCAATTCTCTGTCTCATATCCAGCCTTTATCGGCCAACTTAGGATCATTCTACAATGTTATTGTAGTATTGTTTGTCTAAATAAAGGACGTGCAAAGGCTTCTTACTGTTGAAACCCTAGATCCTACCTGCTATTGGATACGATGACTCAACTAATGACACTATACGATGACTAGCTGTGTACGTCTAACCGGTTCCCCATTCATCGGCCGCTCGTTTTCTGGCTGACTCCTATTGTCTTCAATTTCTACTTAAAAGCCAGCTTTCCGTTGTTTCATTAATTAGGGTTTGTTCATTTTGAGTTTCTGGCTATCATCCCACTCTTACGGTATTACAGTTATCCAATGAATATTCATAGAATACCAGAAAATTGTCATAATTTATTTTCTTTTTAAAGAATTCTGTCGAAACTTCTTCTCACAATCATCTGTTGAAACATCTTTGCGAAATCAGTGCCAAAGAATTATCCAACCAAAAGGTCTTATCTTTGCACTCGTAAGGATCCCCTGCATCAACACTTTGTGTACCTGACAAAATACGTGATAAACGTTCATCGAAGAAACTCATGAATCTTCGCCAAAAGATCCAACAGAAAATAGCCCCGCTCCATTCGTCTATTTATAGAGATCTCCTCTTAGATTTTTTTGTCTTTTCCATAAATTTCCCCCATTGTTATACTCATTCTCTCCCGACCCTCCTTTCCCCCACTCAAAAATGCTGTGCACACTGTACCTATGTCGCGTCACCTTCGCAACTGTTCCAGGCTGATTTATTTCGTCAATTTCTCGTAATCTCCCTCCTAAGATACCTTGAACATCTCAGCAAATCCCACCTTTCCATTTCTAGTAATAGATCTGGCGTTTTGCGATCCGTCTTCCTTGAAATTCCATCACATTCCTCCGCCTTGTCCAAGGCTTCAACCATGTTCCTGTACCCACCATGCAAAAAGCTAGGCCGTAAAGTCTTTGATTCTGAAACGCTTTTTCATTAGCACGTTATTTCTCCAATGTTGTCACTTGTGTCGCTAAAACTACCAAAGTTCGTGCTAAAAGTCTTGTTGCCGCTTGTGGTTCTCACGGCTATTCTCACGATGGTGACGTTCCACTCAGGTGTCAACGTTTCTCACCTTAACAATCTCTATGATTCCGTTAAAGCAAATACCAACGAGATCACCAACCAATTTTTGAACCCCGATTACGTTAATACCGAGGTCATGACAGTAGGTCATCGCATTTTGCCACAGAATGTGCGCTTCCAGTTTATGGATACAAAGAATAAAGACGGAACTCCAGAAGAAGTTCTCAAGAAGAATATGGAAACATATGACAAGGTATTAAAAACTGAAATCAACGAACCAAAGGACTTCGAAGTGTCCACAATTTACGCGCCCGAGGATCCACTGACATATCAGAGAGAGAATGCCACCATCATGGCCCTAGTGAGAAACAGCGAATTCCTGGCCATCAGAGGCACCATCAGGCAGTTCGAGCAAAAGTTCAACAGCAAGTTTCTCTATCCATACACATTCTTGAACGACCAGCCGTTTACAGATAGTTTCATGCAGCGTGTGCGTGGTCTCACCAAGGCAGAGGTGAATTTTGTTCAAATTCCTCCCGATGTGTGGAAGAAGCCCAGTTGGATCGATGGAGCAAAAGAGCGGGAGAAGATGGACCGCTTGGAGAGTCTTAATGTTGCATATGCCAAGAAAGGTTCTTATCATAACATGTGCCGTTTCTACTCCAAATCCTTCTATAATTTGCCTGAGTTGCAGAAGTACAAGTACTACTGGAGAATTGAGCCAAAGGTCAAGTTCTATTCTGACATTAAGTATGATGTGTTCAAATACTTGGCCAAGACAAAAAAGATCTATGGATTTACCATCAATCTTTACGACATCGATGAAAGTATCGAGACGTTGTATCCAGAGACCCTCAAGTTTCTCAATGAAGGCGACAATTATAAATACGTTCATGAGAATGGAGCATTCCAGTGGATGACTGAGAACCAACAGAATCCTAAGAAGGCCCAAGTCGCAAAGGGCTACTCCACGTGCCATTTCTGGTCCAACTTCGAGATCGCAGACATGGATTTCTTCAGAAGCAAGCCATATAACGATTGGGTCGAGCATTTGGACAAAACGGGCAATTTCTACTACGAGCGGTGGGGAGATGCTCCTGTGCATTCGTTAGGATTGGCCCTATTTGCCGACAAACGACTGATCCACTGGTTTAGAGACATTGGATACTACCATGCCCCATACATTAACTGTCCGAACAGTCCCAACACGAAAGGATGTCAGGTAGCGAAGTTTGATGAGAGCAACCACAATTTGGACCAGAATTGTATGGCTACATGGATAGACTACGAGATTGACAATTTGGGAGCCATTTACTAAGCATGGAATCGTGTTGAGGATTGAGTCCCGGAACCACGGGGCTGGAATCTTTAAATTTTGGTTCAGAACCTCGGAACTTCAAACAGATGTTTGAGGAGTTCTGGTTCGAAAATCAGGATGACCCGAAGAATGAAGGAGTTAGGAATTGATAGTCGGAACATGGATGAAAAAAGCTGGGGGAGGTAGAGGTGAAGCCCGCCTTACTCAGCTAATTTCATCCCATATTCAGGTTGTGTGGTTCGGAATCGACTATCTGGGTTCCGTCCACAATGGAATGACGGAATATCGATATAGTCTGATCTTCGGAGATGTATCAGCAACTTCCCGTCGATGCTAGCCACACCAAACTGGGCCATGATTGATTTATCAATCTTCTGTGCATTCTGACCTCAGTGCCTGCACTACTGTGGAGCACTAGTCCTATCGCACAACCATGTTGGGTGCAAAACTGTGGATGTGTTACAACTTCTATTAGTAATTCCCCGACCCGACTATCTAGCCGTATTCGAAGTATAAATACATTCATATTTGTCGGACTAGACTTTTCATTGCATCAATAAAATGGCTCCTGCTCCTACCACCCAAGAATCCACCGAAACCGAATTCGCTGAAACCCTCCAGAAGTTGACTCAATTACAGGTCATTGGAGGTGGGGAATACAAGAAGAAGGTCAAGACTGGAACTGCTGCCTCGTGGCTCGAGAGATTGCCTGCTCCAGCAAGAAAGAGATTGGAGAAGTACAACATCGACTTGTCCAAGGGTTACCCAAAGGTGCCAGAGAGTAAAGACATTCCAAAGTTCGTTGATGAGGCTTTTGAGATCAGAAACGAGGAGTTCCCATACATTGAGAGAGGTAAGAACGCTGATCCAGAGAAGAAGGCTTTGTTTGGTGCCGCCAAGGAAGTCAGAAACTTGACCAAGCACATTGGTACTGAGATTATTGGCTTGCAATTGTCTGACTTGAATGACCAACAGAAGGACGAGTTGGCACTTTTGATTGCTGAGAGAGTGGTTGTTTTCTTTAGAAACCAGGATCTTTCTCCACAAAAACAATTGGAGCTCGGCAAGTACTGGGGACAGGTCGAGGTCCATGCTCAGGTACCAAGAGTGCCAGATGGAGCTGATGGCGAGAAGCTCGCAGGTATTTCTGTTATTTGGCAAGACTACGCTAGGGAGTTCTTCGGCCTTCCTTTGACCTTCAAGAACTCGATTGGTGGAAACTCTCAGTGGCACACTGACTTGGTGCACGAGTTCCAGCCTGCTGGTATTACTCACTTGCACAACGACACCATTCCTGAGGTTGGTGGAGACACTGTGTGGGCTTCTGGTTACGCTGCTTACGACAAGTTGTCCCCTGCTTTGCAGGAGTTCTTGGACGGTAAGACTGCTATCTACCGTTCTGCTCACCAGTACTTGGACAGAGACAGACCATTCAACGGTCTTAAGTGGATCGAGAGAGAACACCCAATCGTTAGAACTCACCCTGCCACTGGTTGGAAGTTCTTGTTTGTTAACAGAGCCATGACCGTCCGTATTGTTGGATTGCAGCCAAACGAGTCCAAGTTGATCTTGGATTACTTGTTCAGCTTGTACGAGAAGAACTTGGATATCCAGGTCAGATGGAACTGGAGATCTGAGGAGGGTCTCGGCACCTCTGCTATCTGGGATAACAGAGTGTCGCAGCACAATGCTATTTGGGACCACGAGGGCTTGGAGCCAAGACACGGTACCCGTGTGACTTCTTTGGCTGAGGTTCCGTTCTTCGACCCCGAGTCTAAGTCCCAGAGACAGGCCTTGGGTTTGTCGTTGGATTAGAGAATCTTACTTAAAAACTGTCTGTGAATACAAAATTAAAAGTGATTTCATTAAAACGCTCATGTATCATTATTAGTATTTCAACGCTTCTTCTTCAGCTTCTCAAGATAGAGTTCGTTTACCTTCTCTCTCATCACCTCGGTGATGCGTGAATAAATCGGATCATTCCGAAGACGATCACTCCATGCAGCAAGGTTTGGGTATTTCTTATGTAATTCTGTCTCCCCAGAGCATTCCTTAACACCAATCTCGTTGTCAAAGAGGTTTTCATAAATGGGAAAACTCAACATGATGTCAGCACCACTCAACTTGTTGCCAACAAAGAAGCCAGTTCCTTGCTTGCGAAGTTTCATATCCAAGTATGCCAAGTTCAAGTGGAACTCATGGATATAATACCCGTAGTTTAATCCTTTTGAAAGAAGCTTGGCAACAGTTTTCAATCCAAGTGGTGCAATTCTCTTCACAGAGGTGTTGATCAACATGGTGATCAAAATAGGCTGGAGTGTTCCCTCGGTGTAGTGAATGTACTCTTCCACCTGAAGTTGTTCCATTTCATCCTTAGGAGTGAGCTTGTAGTCCTTGTCATAGTTTCTCAAAAGATACAGAACAATCAATCCCGACTCCACAAGTTGTAGGTCTGGTCTTCCATCTGCGAAGGAAATTTCCAAGATTGGGGACTTTCCGAGTGGGTGCACATCGAAGAGCTCAGGAGGGCTTCTCCAAGTTTCAGGGTGCCGAAGGAACACTTCGATCTCGTAGTCGAGTTCTAAGAGCTCCAACAACCACATGATTCTCTGTGCTCTGGACTCATCGAGCCAGTACAAGGTGAATTTATCCGCACTAGGCATACTCGAGAATTATGGAGAAGTTAGGCTGGGCTAGAAACAATTCAAAAAGAATCCTTATATTTCTTTTAAGTCGACGACTTTAAAATTGATTTGCAAGGGCATCTCTGGTGGACTCTCATGCTTATTATAGTCCAAATAAAATCCCAGATAGGTATTCGCACCAGACAGTTAGACTCCGCACTATTACCCAATGTGGTAATTAGAGAAGGCGATAATTAGAAATGAGAAGGTGGGGGCATGCAAAAGGTGCTATTCATTTGCCTAAAAGGGACAACTTCCAGTTACACGGAATGTCAATCTTACTGGGAGGGGAGAATGGTAAGTCTCCCAGTGAAGGTGGCGTGAAGTAGTCGAGGACTGCAAGGTGCAATTTTCGAGCAACGGAAGTGATACCCTGATGCAAGTATCATGTTCCTAGAAACTCGTATTTGGTAATGGAGAGAATGGTCTCATCTATCTTAACGATCTAGAACACCAATGGTACAGACCCTGTAATTTGGTCCAAGTAATGGCCCCTGCGCAATGGATCCAACACCACCAATTTGTTCAAGTGTTCAACAATGTCGTCATCAAGCATTTGCTCTGATTTTGAGGCCTTCTTAATCAATCCTTTAATGAACACAATCGTCTTTAGACACCACACATGGTCAGAGTTTGTGGAGCTATCGTCCTTCTCTAAGTCGTTGAGCTCTTGAACATCTTTCAATTGGGTAGTTAAGAGATCCAAGTAGGCAGCCTTGTCGTCGAAGGCACCCACAAA
Source organism: Sungouiella intermedia (assembly GCA_900106115.1). Taxonomy (NCBI): domain Eukaryota; kingdom Fungi; phylum Ascomycota; class Pichiomycetes; order Serinales; family Metschnikowiaceae; genus Sungouiella; species Sungouiella intermedia. The sequence continues at coordinate 121,409 of LT635757.1, read as the reverse complement.
TATTTCGTCTGTGAGTAGCCATTGTAAGTAAAGCCACACAGAAGTGTCGTCGGAGTCCATATACATACCTGTCTTGACAAGGTCAAGTTCGTACATCAACATATCGTATGGAGACGAGAACAACAGGAGAAGCTGGGTGTTTTCCTTGCTAAGACTCAGCTTGTCGAGTGGCTTTTCCAAGATATTAAAAATTTTAGGCATGATCTTCGTCCGGTTGTGCCAAGCACTGAAGTTGGAGATGTTCTTGTTGATCTTTGACGTTGTGTAAGCGAATTCTGTCAAATTGATGGAGAGCTCAACGAGTGCCTTATCGTCCACTGTCTCCGCGCTTCCAACAGCGTTACTCTCCATGTTCTGCACGACGTAGCGTCGGTAATGCCAACCGTGGAAGTTTCTGCTGTCCATCTCCAACAACTTCAGCACGATGGCCAACTCGTACTCCCAATTGGCCTCTCCGTGAAGTTGCAACTGCTGCAAACACCATGTGCGGTGATTCCAGATCCAGTAGCACTTGGGATAAATCTTCAATTGTGTCATAGTCAAGCGTAAATCATGACTAAGAAACTGCTTTCTGTTTAAAATTCCTTGTTCGAGAAGGCTGAGCACGATGTGGCGTCTGTAATTCCATACCGCATTGAACTCAGGATTGAGCTCAAGTAGAGCGGTCGTTTTGTCTAGAAATTCCTGAGTGTAGATGTTGTTTTGTTTGCCTTCTAAGACATTGGAGGTGAGGTTTTTATAGTGCTTGATCTTGGCTTTGTCCTTGTCAATTTTGGCCCGACGTGCTGCCTCCGAGAGAACTACTCGCTTGATTCCGTGTTGCTAAAAGGTTAGTGGGCGTTACTGTGGGATAATGCTTCATGCTCAACTTACCATTTGAGATAAGAGTAGTATGTGTCGATGTGAGCAGGACTGGCTGCGTATGAGTGTGATGTGGTAAGATCAAGGAAAAATTGGAAGAGGAAGAAAAAATTGGAATCAAAAAAAATAGAGAAGATAAGATGGAGAGCAAGAATGATTCCAAAGTGAACCATCTGATATCGAAGGTGAAGTTAAGAAGACTTGGTCATGTCCAATGTGGATGCTGGTGATAGGGAAGTGTTAGACTGTGAAATCATGGCAAGAGTTTTCAGTCAGGAGTTAAGAATTTGATAGTATCCAATTAATTTTATTTGAAAGCAAATAGCCGCTCCAAGTCAAAACCATGAATGAGTAGAAATAGATTCAAAGCACGCAAAGCCAGTTTAGTGTAATCTCGTCTCATTGATCATATGATCCTATGTACATAAGTAGACTTGACCATGTCGATGTATATATCTGTTTTCCGGTACCTTCTTGGTTATTGAAGTCCTTTATCCTCTTCTTGATCTCCTCTTCTTGATCTCCTTTTCTTGATCTCCTTTTCTTGATCTCCTTTTCTTGATCTCCCTTTCTTATCTCTCATGCTACTGTTGCCTTCATTTCAACATTACCCACCGGGGATGGAACCAACTCTCCATCCTTATAAGAAGCCTTGAAAAATGCATAATTCAATACAACATCATCGATGTTTCTCATGGCTGGATCCTTGGCGAAATCAGGATCAATAAAGAAAAATACCGGCATATCCACCTCTTCTCCAGCTGCCAACCTCTGCTCTTCGAAACAAAAACATTGAATTTTGTTGAAATATTGCGCTACATGGTCAGGAGAAACAGAATATGTGGCCATACCCACAATGTCTTCCTTGGACATGTTCTTGGCTCTGTAGAAGACAAGAGCAGTTTCTCCAGGAACAACGTAAACCTCCTTCTGCAAAGGCGTGAACTTCCAAGGAAGAACACCAGAAGCTCTGCATGTGAATGAAATACGGATTCTTTTGTTTGTCTCCACAGGTACAACCTTGTCTGGTGTAAAAATACGCTGATCTGTGATGGGAACTCCTCCCCATCCAGTCCGCTTACACAAATATCTGTAGAAGGGCACAGCCACACATGAAAGGCCCAAAAACAACATTATCACAGATCCAGAGTAATATGCGGCACTCTGATTGCGTCTCTTCATCTGCTGAGCTTTCTGTCTCTGGACATGCTCTAAGTACTCCGAAGGTGAGAGTTTGGACTCATTATGGCATCTTGATCCAGTACGGAATGATCTAACAGGCTGACTTCTGATTTTTGGGAAGGAATTTCTTCCCACATGGAAAATCAGCCTCGTAGGTGGTGCCAATCTTGCAAACATTAGATTAGTTGAAATGTGAAGAAAGTTGGATACTGTTGAGTGAGGCCACTTTCGCACGTGACTATATCCAATGGAACTAAACTGGCAACTATTCTTGGACACTTAGTTTTAACTTTAGTTGTTGTTTTCTTTTTAAATATAATTCATGGAATATCATTATGCTATTGTGGTCTTATTACATTAGACTCTGCAACTTCTCGTTGGTGTACTGGTCGTTCATAGACATGAGCCTCTCAAAGTTAGTCTCACCTAATTCTTGTCTCAAGGTAACGATCTCGGCCCGGATGAAGTCCTTCAAGTTGACTCTGTTCACGGGATCTTGTGCCTCAACGAGTTTTTGGTACCTCAACTTCTCTCCATGAGGTGCAATATCTGGATCCAAGTAGGAATAGTTGTCGATGTCAGAATAGATGTAGTCTCCACTGTATGCCTGGCAATAACCACCGTTATCTTCATTGACCTCCTCCAAAAAGATGAATGAGCGTCTGAGGACTTCAGACAACATCTCGGGCAATCCATGCAAGTTGCGGGCCAGTCCATAAAATGCCAATGCAAGGAGCGCTAACAAATTCACCTTTTTGTTGCGGGGGTTTCCGTTGTTCTTATAGTAAAGCATCCAGACTTCAAGCAATCTGGAAGTATCGATCGACAAATGGTCAAAAATCTGAAGAAAAACTTCGCTTGACTTGAATGCCACTCTAGAGAGAACTAGCAAGATTTTATTTGCAAGCACAATGCTCTGGTTATCGTCGAGAACGTAGTTGACCATGGCATTGAGCAACCCACTTCCGATCAATCCATTGATGAATTGTTCGCTGTTAGACTCCTGAAGGAACAAAATGTCCATTAGTGAGATAAACACCTCGAAGGCATCATCGCGCATGTTGCTCAAGTACCCGGAGAGCACTCTGAAGTTCTCCACACCGTAGTCTGTCTCGAACACTTTTGGAATGAGCAAGGCGTAACTTCTAGCGATGGCCAAAATGGTGGGTAATATCTCAGTGGAGTCTAAAAGTGCGGGCTGGACAAGACCGAAAAAATCAATGATGTCTGAATTAGGCTCCATCTCAAAAGGATAGTACTGGAGAACAGAGAGCCACAACTCGTAGCCATCTTCAGCAAGCAAGTAATAGTACTCGCTTGACTGAGTACAGCAGCTTTTTATAAGTGGAATGGTTATGAAATGTGTTTCGGGGGAGTTTTGATTCAAGGCAATCACCAAGTTTTTCAAAACACGCAACAATGATGCTTTGAGGATGGATTCTTCGCTTCCATCAACTGTTGCCTTCTCCCAGAATGGAGGCACCACCTGCAAAATGCTGATCAAGCTCTCTTGATCGATTAAGGGATTACATCTTTCGACTAGGGCACTCAAGGAATCCAAAATGTACAACTTTGACTCAGTGTATCCCATCTCTTTCAACATGCCAATGCAAAGGACAACAAATTCCTTAAGGAAGGGCTGGAAGTCTTGCTTGTTGAAGTCCCAATCGTTGATGACAGTTCTCAATGTCTGAACAGCTGTGAGTTTCACCACCTTGTCATTGATCTTGTTATCAGGTTGCATGAAGTTAATGAGAAGCTTGTAAATATCAACACGACTCTCTCTGCTGCAATTCACAGTAACCCATGAACTGATAATGAGACACATTCTCCGCTTGATAATCTTGTTCTCGATCATATCGTTGCGTAATCCTTCTGGGATGAAAACTTGCTGCAAAAGTTGATCGAAATTGACTTTATCGGCAATTGAATCTGCCGAAAGTTGGAAAGTGCAGAAGATCGAATCCTTTATCAAGATATTGGTCACCGAGTCATTGCTCGACAATCCAGATGAGATTTTCTTCAAGATGAATTCGGAAAGATCGTCCTTAAAATATCGTATAAGGTCTTGATAAAAGTTCTCTGCACAAGGTCTCACTTGGTATTCCCAGCTTGAGCTGAGCTCTTCGTTGGTCCACTCTTCTGGCTCTAGAAGCCAGCTTTCCAAATCGGCTGGTTTCAATCGTAAATACCAGGTGATTATCAAATCACACAAGTTGAGAATAACTTGTGGAGTGAAAAACTCTGTCTTCAACTTGGCAATAGCGTTATTCACCTCTTCTTTGTCATTTCTCTGCTTGAGAGTCACAGCTCCTTGCTTGTAGACATAGGCGATCATCTTCTTCAAGATCAAGAAGCCTTTAAGCGCCAACACTTCCCAAAAGTCGTTCTCTTCAGTGCTATTATGAATAGCCTCGGCCTTGGTCTCAAGCAATGCCATGAATGACGACACTATCTCCTGAGATGAAGGTACCAAAATGAAACTAGTAGGATTGTGGTTGATCAAGTTAACATACAACTTGCTATAACTCTTCACGTATCTTTCGAGCAAATCTGACGGATATTTCTCATGCTCAGTGACTAATCCTTGAAGATGGGAGATTGAAACTTTCAAAAAGTCGTTGATGGTCTGGTTTTTGTGCGGTTGTTCAAATCCTTCGGGGATGATTCTGCGGAGATTTTTGAGACACAAGTAGCACACCTCCATGATGGTTAAGTCAAGCGAAGACGTCCACATCTGAAAAAACTTACAGTACAGCTTCACTAATACAGGCACAATTATTGGAGCCTTACTTTGGAGAGCATGGCGGGCCCTGCCGATCCTGACCATAGACACTGACTTGATCATCTGGTTGAGAATGATCAAGAGATTATTTGCTGCAACAAGATTTCCCGATATGAAAACGTACTCCTCTAATGATTTACTGGTATCGTCAAACAACGTGGGCCACTCGCTGGGAAAGTCAAACCTCACGATTCGGGCAATGGCATGAGCATTCTGAATGGTCAACTGAGAGTTCTTCTCATCGATGAGATAGAACAATCTGCTTTTGATCTGGGCCTTTTCCTCCTTGCTGATTGCATTCGTTCGAGATGCCCGCCAGTACTTCTCAATGCCATTTTTGAAGCAGATAATGGCCATCCACCGCACTCTTAATGGAAGCTCAACTTTGAGATATACATCCTGTAGAAGATAGTGGTAGCCGGGCTCAGTTTCCCACACCTTCAACTGCCTTTCTGCACTTTGCTGGGTCTCGCTACGCTCAGAACCATCTACCACGTTCAAGACGTTCAATAGGTCATCGTACGTGACTGGCATTGTCCAGGTAGGTTATAGTGTAAGGCTTTTTTTATTGAGTGATGCGGATGGTGTACAGGAAGTTGCAACATGGATGATAGTCCGGGGTTCAGACTACTACAGTTTTAGACAGGTCACCTTTCTTAAAATTACTTATTACATTCTATCATCACTTTGCCCAACGCTTGCTTTCGTCTCCGGACTCCCATTCCCTTTCTGTATACCCAAGCTCTTCCTTGACTCTGGACACAACTTCGGGGTCCCCCATATTCTTGCCAATGTTGTCACTGATCTTAATGGCAGGATATCCAGCAGCCTCAGCAATTTTGATTACAATATTAAGGGGCTGAGATTTCTCAAAGGGCTCCACATTGCTCTTGAAATCGTTAGTGAAGAATGTGCCCACTCCAAATGAGACCTTGAGTCCGACCTCTTGCGCACATTTCTTGTACTTAAGACACTTCTCAATATCCAAGGAGTCCGAGAAGCAGATTATCTTTGAGAAAGGGGCATAACCTAAAGATTTGTAGTGGTTGGCAATTTTGGCAGCATATAACTCGGGGTCACCCAGATCTTGTCTCACACCAGTGTAGTAGTCCGCGTACGGCTTGCCAAATGCTCTAAGGTAAGCGTCTGTGCCAAAGGTGTCCGTGAGAGCTAATCCTGCGTGCTCTGGTCCAAATGTTTGAAGCCAATAGTCCATGGCTGCCTTATTGGCATTGGTATAGTCTTGAGTGATGGAAGCGACACCCATGAACCACTCGTGGGCGACGGTTCCAATTGGTGCCACATTGAACTTTTTAGCCAAAAGCACATTGGACGTTCCTAAAAACAACTTTGTATTTTCGTGGCTTTTTGATACCTTGCAGAGGGTTTCCACCACTATTTCTTGCGCTCTGAACGACCTCCTTCTTCTGGTGCCAAATTCACTGAAGATACACTCGTTATCAAGCAATTGCTTTCCCTTGTGCTCTGCCAATTCCCGTTGTCCTTCATAATCCCAAGTTGTATCCACGAATTTGAAGTATGCTGCAGACACAAGAGCCAAGAGAGGTATTTCGTAAAGAATGGTCTCATACCAGGTTCCAGCCACATGCAATCCAAAGTCTTGCAAATTGTCCACATCATTGACGTACGAAACTTGAGTGGATGGATGTAATTTGAAATTGCTCAAGTCCTGCAAGTACTCGTTGGGGAAGTATGGTAAGGTCTTCTTCAAGTAGTCAATTTCCTCGCTAGAAAATCTCAATTGGCCCAATTCCGATACCTGCTCTTTCAACCATGTGATTGCCTCCTTGTTAAGAATCATCAGCGGTGTTCTATTCTTGTACTTGTACAAGACAGGTACATCCTTGAAGTGCTGGAACACAGCAGCCTGCATTGACAACTTGTACAAGTCTGTATCAAGCAAGGATGTGATTTCAAACTCTGGCATTCTGATGATTCTGCAACCGCCACACAATTATGATTTGTAGTAATTCTTATCAATTTGGCGTTATGCCATTATATGTACACCCGTACCGCAGGTGAGTCTTTTCGGCTGATACCGGAACATTTCGAGAGGAATGACTAACTAAAGTTACAGAACTATCATATATTAATTTCGTTGGAAGCAATGTGATTATAGACATAAAAAAAAGATAGAAATGAAAAAATAATGACTCCGGCGTGATTCGAACACGCGCATCTTACGATAACAGAACTTGAGTCTGCCGCCTTAGACCGCTCGGCCACAGAGCCATTTGATATGAGAGATAGGTGCATGGTTTAATATAATTTTTTGTAAACTTTAAAAGTCTGAATTTTCAGAGTTTCAAGTAATTATCCTAATTAAGGTAAGTTGAAAGGACGTTTCCAATTCTTTTTGAATCATGAGAATATTATTTGCGCAAAAATTTGTGTGTTCTCTGTATGGTTGTGAACTGCAGATGTTTTCCTGTATTTAACCCCTCACGTATTTTACGACTTTCAACGAAGGGGCTCTACTGATATAACCCAGTATAATAGAATAGGACGGAGAGGTAAGAAACATCTACTTCAATTATAGATTAAGGGCAAGGAGTTGAAATTGAGCAATTGATGCAAGGGATAAAACTGGGAATAAAATGGTCGCAAAATACAAATCAGTGAGATGAGCGCACATAATGATAGATGCTCCACGAATTTATTTAATCTGCTTTTATTAGCTAGTAAGATCAGATAGGCGATACTATAAAGCAAACCAGTAGTTGCCATATCTTACCTCATTTTGAGCTTTTGAGTGTCCCCAAACTTTTCATTAACACCTGTTCCAAAAGACCTTAAATTGTTTAATAGCCGTTGAGGAAATTTTCTGGCCTCATGAGAGTCGCTAACAAATGGTTTGACACGACAGTTGAATATTCTTTGCGTTCTAGGCACATTGAAGAAAAAAAGTGCAGAGAGGAAAGATCTGGAGTTGGAATTCGATGTAACACATGCAATTATATCATTGAGAGAAGTTACTACTAAAATAACGATAATTAATAATTGTGATCTGTGACTGGACATAATGCCATAAGTGGCATGTATTCCTGGACATTAAAAGCTAATCCAGGATGTATGGTATATATCTGATTCGAGACTAGTCTTGCAGTTAGCGTTCGAGACCTCCGTCAGAAGCCCAAAGTGCGTGAAACCAAAAGATTTATCCAAGCAAGCGTGCGCCTTGATTTCAGATGATTCAAAGGCAAAGAAGAAAGAAAGATTGAAATGAAAAAATAATGACTCCGGCGTGATTCGAACACGCGCATCTTACGATAACAGAACTTGAGTCTGCCGCCTTAGACCGCTCGGCCACAGAGCCACTTTATAAGAAAAAAAGGCATTAGGTTTTATATAGTTTATATTTCACTCAATGATTGAGACTTTCCAGTGATTTTAAAGTCTATTATGTAACCCAACCTCGGCTGTTCTACAACTACGCAGTTCAATAATCTTCTCCTCGAAATAAACCTAATTTCCGTGAAAAAAATACTATGTTCCTTTTGCTGGTCAAGGATTGAGTTGGTGATGCTGTGAATTGACTTACGTACAACGTGATAACACTGGAATGCAGGTCGAGAGTGGAGAAATTTGACAAGACTATCTTCTGGAAGGTCTACGGTACTTCGACACACAGGTTATGGTCGGGATTCTTTGGTGGAAGTCATCCAAAAAGAAATCATACGACTTTAACATTCTGGGGATGTTATGCAAAATGATGACCTCTTTCGCAAATCTCTGCTTAAAGGTAATCTTACCGCAAAATTTGGCCCCGAATCTGATTGCGAATCTGGAACAAGTCCGATTCCTAAGCAATGACTTTGAAAGCAAGAGGGTCCTGAGTAGATCAAGATCCTCCATAGCAATAAAGAAAAACAAAATACATTCAATTACAACTCAATGTTTGGTACCGACGTGTATTCGACAAGTCCATAGAAATTACAATCCAATGGATCTCGGAAAATTGGGAAAGTTATCGAAGGTTGCCGGAAAAAGCGCCCCAAAGGAGAATTCGCGGAAAGTTCCTTGGGGGGAACTTTGCGGAGAACCATTGCGATTTGATCTGTGACCAGAAGGTTGTGTGGAGGTATTCAGAAATCTGTTTTAGGGTGCTTAGATGATACGCCTCATGAAGACCAGTAGCTTTTTGGTCATACTGTTAATGAGTTAAGAAGACATTCCTGTCCTACCACACCGGATTATCTGGATTCTCAAAACCTCATTTTTCGAGCACCATTAGCCATATCTATAATTCAATAATTATCAACATCCGTTCCGTAGTTTCCCAACCTATTACTGCCTTCCATTTCACCCTCTATCTCACTCTATTGCTATAATCCCCACCAACCTTCGACCGTGAGGGGTCTTTTGGTCGACCGCAACTTCTCCTCCACAATTAACTCTCACTGCAGTCATGCCCAACACCAACCGCAGGTGGGGGTCCTGCAGAAAGATGTCACTTTAGCCGTGAAGCCACTAACTAACCTTAACCAACATACACAAATTTCGGGCAACATGACTCAAGAAGGGGGTGAGAATTAATCCACTTTAACCTTATTGCCATCCCAGAATATACCATCGCCCCTCCAACCCCAATTTGCCCCACATATTCTCCAATTAGTAAAGCCTCCCCTCAACGTGGGGTGATCGCCCTAGCCCAGGCAGAAGGGTATTTTTCTCTCATTCTCCAGGGTTATGAAGTCGGTGCACGGGTCTTCTGTCGACTCCCGCATTTCGAATGATAATGTCCGAGACCCAGTTAAATTATTTCTATCATCTGCTCCTTTTTTCTCTACCATGAAGAAACACACAAAGACCCAGTCCTCTTACGTATGTATTTTTATGTTGATCAATGCTCGAGTGTTACATTTCTTCTTATAAGCTGTCAATTGCAAGAAGTAATACCCAGTAATGCTCGTGTTTGAGGGTCACTTAACTTCTGGCTAATTCACCTACTAACACCCCCTAGGCCTTCGACAACACCGCAACCACGGTGGCTGCTTCGCAAATGCGTAATGCCTTGAACAACTTGGTCGACACCGTCGAGGATACCGAGGCCCAGAGCAAGTTCGAGTCCCAGATGGACTCCTTCTTCGCCTTGTTTAGAAGATACGTGGCCGACAAGGCATCTGGAAACACCTTGGACTGGGACAAGATCAAGTCGCCATCCCCAAGTGAGGTTGTTCAGTACTCTAAGTTGCCCGAGGCTGCTGACAAGGAGACCTCCAACTTGTCCAAGTTGGCCGTATTGAAATTGAACGGTGGTTTGGGTACCTCAATGGGATGTGTGGGTCCTAAGTCTGTGATTGAGGTCAGAGACGGTAACACTTTCTTGGACTTGGCTGTTAGACAAATCGAGCACTTAAACCGTAGATACGACACTGATGTGCCACTTTTGTTGATGAACTCGTTCAACACCGATGCCGACACTGCCAAGATCATCAAGAAGTACCAGGGCCACCGTATCAGAGTTAGAACCTTCAACCAGTCCAGATTCCCAAGAATCTTCAAGGATTCTCTCTTGCCTGTTCCTGATTCCTATGATGATGAATTGGAGTGCTGGTACCCTCCAGGACACGGTGACTTGTTTGAAAGTTTGCTTTCTTCCGGTGAATTGGACGCCTTGTTGGCCCAGGGCAGAGAGATTTTGTTCGTGTCCAATGGTGACAACTTGGGTGCCACTGTGGATACCAACATCTTGAACCATATGCTTGAGACTGGTGCCGAGTACATCATGGAATTGACTGATAAGACCAGAGCTGATGTCAAGGGTGGTACTTTGATTAACTACGATGGCCAGGTGCGTTTGTTGGAAATTGCTCAGGTGCCAAAGGAGCATGTTGAGGATTTCAAGTCCATCAAGAAGTTCAAGTACTTCAACACCAACAACTTGTGGATCAATTTGCGCGCTGTCAAGAGATTGGTGGAGTCAAACGGTATTGAGTCCGAGATCATTCCAAACTCAAAGACCATCTCCAAGGGTAACTCTGACGTTAACGTGTTACAATTGGAGACTGCTGTCGGTGCTGCTATTAGACACTTCGAGGGTGCTCATGGTGTGGTGGTTCCAAGATCCAGATTTTTGCCTGTCAAGACCTGTTCCGACTTGTTGTTAGTGAAATCCGACTTGTTCTTCCTCGAGCACGGTGCATTGAAGTTGGACCCAACCAGATACGGTTTTGCTAACCCATTGATCAAGTTGGGATCCCACTTCAAGAAGGTCAACGACTTCCAGAAGAGAATTCCTCACATGCCTAAGATTTTAGAGTTGGACCACTTGACTATCACTGGAAATGTTAACTTGGGAAGAAACGTCACCTTGAAGGGTACTGTGATCATTGTTGTCAACGAAGGCGAGTCTATTGATATTCCAAACGGTTCTATTTTGGAGAATGTGGTGGTCACCGGTACATTGCGTATCTTGGAGCACTAATGTACGTATCCGTTTATATTAAAGTGTTATTGTCCGTACAAGTGCGAATTTACTGTAGTTTGGCTTATGCCTGACGTTTGACAGTTGCGTGGGTTGTAGTTGAAATTATATGCGTGAATAATTGGGGTCGTATGTTGTGATGCTGGAAAGGCCAAATAATAAATGAACCAGGCTGATTCTGCTCAAATCCCAAGCTCAATGTTATGAACGTGATTGGAATAGGATTTTCTTGTAGACAACTTTTGGAGGAAAGGTCTCCGATTTCTCATAATTCTACGAACCTTCCACAAACTCGACAATAATAAAAATGAGCATAAAAAATCCAAAATGAGAGGAATCATAAAATCAAGCAAATGAGACACTCAAAATCAAACCGAGCAACTCATTTTAACATCTTTACTGATCATATCTGTTATACAATTTAATTTAGATGGTACAATATCAAGAGATCCTGAATAGTGGAGTCTTGCAGATAAGTACTGAATCCCATACAACCTCAAGAGAACTAATAAGGCTGCTACACTGGACCAATCATAGATAAATGAATATGGATGATTTAATGCTGTCAATAACAATCCCGTTTGTTGGCGAGTTGTCAGAGAAGAATGTAAAAAGTGGTTCTTACGATGTTGAGTTAGCCATCTGGCACGAAAAGGCGTTAATTGCAGGAAGTCTAACGTTTAAAACAACTTTTAGTACATGAATTTCATTAGAATAAAGCTTTAGCTAGATTTACCGGACAGTTAGCGTGAAAAGCCAAATGGTCAACAAAAAGAATAACATATAATATAAGGGGTATTTAAGTTTCATCAAGTGGCTCTGTGGCCGAGCGGTCTAAGGCGGCAGACTCAAGTTCTGTTATCGTAAGATGCGCGTGTTCGAATCACGCCGGAGTCATTATTTTTTTCTTTTAGATTCAAAAATTGTTCATAAAAGCGTGGTATGCTTATCTGCATTCACCGAGTTCCAGAAATGGTGGGATGTGTACTGGGACTGAACTGTTAAACCCTAGTGAATCCCAGATTAATCCACTGCATATAGTCTGATCTTAAGTAACTTCGGATAATAACGTTCGGTATACTTTGAAGCTCAATCCAAGCTCCACTATAATGATTTCTTCTTGAATGTTCAAATTAAGTCTAATATGCCCATGTAACTATTATGGACGCATTTGCATTTGAATTTTTAGGGGTATATTAGATTCTTCTTAAAGGTCAGCTATAAACATAGTCCTGACACTCTCCAGAAGCGAGAATACGGTCAATAGTGCACTGAATAGTCGAATAAGCTTACAATAGCCTCCAAATTCCCAAGTAACAGTCAATTTCTGACGTTGTATAGAAGAAAATTTGATAATTTTATGCACTCGTTACAGTGGCCGAGTGGTTAAGGCGACACCCTGCTATTATTAGCAGCTCAGGTGTTGGGCATTGCCTGCGCAGGTTCGAATCCTGTCTGTGACGTTATTTTTTTGCAACTATTTTGGTGGAACATCTTTTTTAAAGAGAACGACTACAGGATGTTCTACTTATATGTTAGAGACTGAATAAGTACAACTTTAGTATCTTGAGTTGAAATTATTTTATGAAAACCGATTATCCTGCAGCAGCCTGACGATGATACAATTGCGGAGTTTGTTGCCATACATCCAATAAAAACAAATGCCTACTCACAATTTTATCATTGTAGTTGATGAGGAGCCCTCTATTAGTCAGATCTATGCTTCCAACAATATCGTAGGCACACCAGTAATCATCAGAGGATCCAAATCCCTCGAAGTGCGACCACGGAGAACTAGGTTCATCGTTATCCTTGACTTCTGGCTTCTCTATTGCAACAGGTTGGAGCGCTGTCTCGATATAAAGAAGGTTTCGTTTCACAGTCTGCAGCACTAATGGGTCATCAAATGAACGGCCCTCCTCTGTGTTGCTTTCCTTATTCTTTTGAGATGGTTCCTTTTTTAGATTTGGTGTTAGTTTTTCATAAACCGCTGCTGCAAAGTCAGGAAGGACTCTGTTTTCAAGCTGATGCGATGTTACATAAACCATTGAGAAATCATTTTCTTCATAAATCTGAGCCCAGGAACTTGAACACAACTCCCTAGACATGCGACCAGCTGGTGTGTTTTCTGGAGGGGTGAGCACTCCTGCAATTGCCGCAGAATTTTTATTGAAATGGACGTTTCCAGCCGCCATTTCAATTCCTAACCACAAAATCTCAGGGTTGAGGTCCTTTGAGAAATCGTACTTAGGTTGCAAAAAATTATAGAAAGGCAACGTACTGGCAAGAATTAGGCCAGGGAGTGCTTTCTTCTTGTTGATTACAACCATTGACGGGTCTAACAATTTTGTGAAGCCAAACTCACGGATCCAATCAGTAGTTAATTGGTTAGGCTTAGGTAACTGAAAGTACTTGAGGTCACTTACTTGGGGCCCACCATAGTCATTGACCAAGCTGTTTACCTCAAAGAACCCATTGGGAAACTTGTAAGGTTTGTACGTCAACAGGGAGCGATGTTTGAAGAAAAATGTACCCGACTTTTTGTAGTCCACATTATTAAACAACAGTTCTAGATTCTCTAGAAGCGGGATTGTATGCGGGGAAAGCAAGATCATTTCCTCGAAAGAATTAAACAATGTTGAGAGCACCCATGCGAGAGAGTCTGTGAGAGGTACATTCTTTGAAATTGCTGGTCGCAAGTTGATAAATCGGATATCCTGTTGCGGAAGCTCCAAGGTCTGGGGGTAATCATAAGCCTCCAAGTATTTCTTCAATGAGCTCGGCATTTTCAACGTGAGTGATCTGGCTGCATTGATAAGCAAATCTTTTCTCCCCTTACTGATCTCCCCTTTCTCAACGTAGATAATTTCAATAGGGAGAGAATTATGTAAAGCTCGTAATACATGAATCAACCGTGCAACTAGCTGCGTCTCTTTACCAGCATCCTCACTTGGTAGAAGAGGGATCACTATACCTTTTCCTTTCATTTTGTTCTTAATGATTTTCACAACGCACTGTTTCGCTACGTCTTCCTTGACAACATTACTTTCCCAGGATTCAATCGAGGGAAGCTTTCCAGAAAACGCAGGGAGAAGCCTGGAAGTGATATGTGTACACGATCTATCATCAAGGTTTGTGTTTTCTGTCAAGTAGCACTTCCCAAAGAGTCGGAGTGAAGCTGAATTTTCTGCAAAAGCCTGCTCAAATTGACTGAGACGATTTGTTTCTTCATTGAATCGATTGTTCAACACTTGCATGTGTGATTCATCGAGTTGAATGCCCTTATCTCGGAGAACACGTCGGTAATGCTTTTTCTCCTCAGCTATCCACTTGGCCTTCTTGAAGATGAGTGGATTGAACCTGTGGGATAGAAGATCTTGGAAGGTTGGAATGTTCGATTTGCTGGACTGAAATTCATTGAAGTACAGAACACAATTTTCCAGAATAGTCTTGCTCAGGCGGTCCGATGACGCCCACTTTTGATAGATTGGGTTCGTAAACGATTTTCGAGCCCTAACTAAGTCTATGTGTCCGTACTCTACATGAGGCTCTGATTGTCTCTGGCTCAAAAGAACAATTGCACCGAGTACAAGTAGTAGAATGGTAAGAACTATTGATCGTAGGCGATGGCCCACACCAATAGCCGATAGCATTGTCAAGAAGAAATATAGTTGTAGGTTCGCGAGATCTGGATACAGTTGGGATTGAAAACAAATGAGGTAGGAAGAGGTGGAAGCAATCAAAAAAAGGAGGAAAAGGAAGGAAAAGAGAAAGGAGCAGAAAATCAGAAGATAAAAATTCTAATTGTTTTTTTGTATTGATAAAAATCATTTTGATTTCATGAATTCTATCAAGATTCTTATCGAGTGAGCGAACTCTACTCTTACGGTTTCAACGCAGAACAATGAACTAAATGAGCGGGCGAACTTGTTCACAATTAATTTTGTTTTAGTTTCTGGGGTAGTGAATTGTCCAATATTATATTTTAAGTGTCTTTAATCATGTCTATTGTGAGATTATGCACTTACTAGGTGTACCCACTACATTGTATATCCAATTGATTCCGCTCAAATACACTAATATCAAATTGACTTACAGCATGCAATCACTGCACAACTTGCTCACCAGCACGATTACGGCTCTAGTCCTTTGTACTTGGGGTCATGATATCAAAGTTGAAGCCTGGTGCCACCTTTCTTTGCTGGGTCTTTAACCACTCAGTATACTTCAGAATATCAGCGCCAGACTTGTTTTCATCGAGAGAAGCCAGCTCAATCTCGTTCAAATCTGTGATCCAGGCATCTAGATCTGCTTTAGAAAGGTTCATTTTGGGTGGAACCACCGACGTAGGCAACGTCGCTAGAAGCTTGGAGTAGTTGGTATTGAGTGTCACAGTTTTGGGTGGCTGGAACTTGGGGTTCCGGATAAGAGGAACTTGCTGGAGTAGAGGGTCAGCTATAAGTTAGTAGGTGCTAGGCAATGCTTCAAAAGGTTACATACGATAATCTGTATCGTCCATGATTGATAATGATAAGTTGAGTGAGCGTAGTATACAGAGTCAAGCATATATAGTCAAGTCTTTATACAGAGTTTGTCAGTTGAGATGATGAAATTATGGACCATAAAAAACAGATAGAATCAGACAAGTTAGAAGTGTGCATTGTAGCTTTAGGTCAAATATTTCGGACGAATTTATTTAGCGTTTCATGAAAAATTGCTCGCAAGTCAGCTCCTCTACCATATCTAAAAATCTTACATCCATCGTCGACCTATAGGTATGTTATAAATCTTGCAAATTCATGTCTCAATCTTGGAGTTGCAAAAAATCTACTCCTCTTCCCTATTCTATCGTTCCTTATTACTTTTATTCTCTATAATACACAGAGCCGAGACTCTAATTGTCCTTGTAGTGACGGATCAAAATGTAGGCGTTCTCCTGCTTCAAGTTAGACAAAGAACGGTAGCCACCCTCCAAACGCATCAACAAACCTCCAAATGAAATATACACCGCCATCTTGTCATTGTCAGAGCTTTCCTCGAACTTATAGATAGTACCATACATGACGTAATCGTAGTCGTCAGCCAACGATCTTTCGCCCTTCTTAGGAGGTCTCCAGGAGCCGTTGGATGTCAACATAGAGCTCTCATTACCCAAAGTGGCAGCCAAGGTAATGGTCAACGAGTCGTTTTCCTTGACTGGAAACAACTCCGAGTTGATGTCCAAGGTGATCTTGATGTCTTGGGAGGTCGACGACTGGCCCTCTATACGCAGGACCTTATTATATCTAGCGTTGTCGACGCTGTCGACATTGAACATATCTTCAAACAAGATCCCAGACATAGTTGGTTATGGCGATGAGAAGAAAAATGGAGCTTTGTAAGATGTAAGGTTTTGAAAATGCGCGAGAACGTGATACATGTCACGTGCAAAATCATGGTTCCCCTGTGCACCCAAATCGGGCAACTAGGTAAATAGCTATAATTAACCTCAATATTTCTGCCCATCTTCATCATTGTCTCTTTTTGGTGGAATACGATCCCGATTTGAGATTTCTGTTAGTATGTCTGAAAAGGAGAGCCGTATCTCTAGCCAGCAGAACTCCTATGTTTTCGCTGCAAAGTTGCTTTTTGCCAGTCTGGTGCTCTTCTTCATAGCATCCATATTCCTATTTGCTAGCCAACAGTCTATCTTCGGCTTTTCCGATATTTCCAAAGAGAACTTCGACCTGATGGTTCAGCATGTGCAGCATCATCTCAATTTGGAGCGCAGAGACAAGAAGTCCTCTATTCTTGATATGACTATTGTTCAGGTTGGAATCGGCATTGGAGTGTTCGCCGTGTTGAACTTTGTGGCCATTACAGGCCACCACATTGTTCAGAAGGTACATAGATCCACCAATCTGTATCGGTCCATGGAGCATGTGGAGTCGCCATTCTAGGAGTCGCCATATAGGGTAGCTAATGAATAATGATTGAGAGAAGTGTAGCAATAGAGAAGAAAGCTCGATATGCCAGTTTTGATTTTACTACATGCGTATGATTCAAAGACAATTACGTCAAAGTTGATACGATATCAGCACTGATACTCTGATTTGTAATTAGTTGCTATTGATTTGGTTTGCCAACTTTAGTTCAAACTCATGGCTCGGTCTTCATTTTTTTTTGATGGAATTTAGACTACAGCTTCTCACATTCAACGTTCTTTGTTTTCGGTTCCACCTCCGGAGATATGAGTAACATGCTCTACAGCATTGTCATTCGTTGGTAGCACTTCCGCAGTTTAAGCCTTATTGCCTGAATTTTGCCTTAGTAGTTACACAGTATTTCAAATGGCCTGACCGTTCTCAATTGATCCACATAAAACCTCCTCACCATTGTCCCCTGAATATCTTAAAACTGTGATTTCTCTTTCTCAATATCATATTTCTCCACAAATGTATTCGTGTTTCTACAAATTTACAAATCTAGGCAAATCTCTATAAATTCCCACCTATTTCATAGCATAGTGACATTCATACGCATGTTTTCACCTAGATCGATACAATATAGTATTCTCAAATGTAAGTCATTCGAGATTCAATAGTCCTTAGATTTAATTCGTTGCTACCTCCACGGTACCCTTCGTTGTCCCCATTTCTGTCTCAGTATCCATCACGCTTCCTGGTTCGACTCCGCAACTTTCCTGTCTACCCATGCATTGCTACTAAACATTCAGTCGCATTAGCTTCTTCACCTCTAGATAAGCCTGCCAATGTCCGTACTCAGCATAAAGTTAGAGCGATATTTTCTTCATAGCACAATTCACGCCAATCAATGTCTTTTTCCATTTTCTTTTCACCCCAACCACTTGTTTAACTTTGTTCTGACATGTACTGGCCTCGAACGCTCGTAACCATCGCACATCGGTAAAGTCCGTTAGAGATGAAGAGACCCTAATGATTTTTTTTTGCTACACTGCTGGTTTGGTGATTGTTTATTTTTTCTTCTTCCGTTTTACTGCTTGTGTTTCTATCTGTTTCACTGCTATATCATGTCGGAACCTTCCACCCCGAGAAAGGTCCTCCAGATCTCTTGCTCTATCGTTTGGTGTCTCTTAGCTGCTGGTCCAGTGTTTGGTTTCGCTGCTCTCAAGCCAATATTGATCAGTGAAGGCGTCTATCAGCACAAGTGCGATGTCAGTACCGATTCATCCGCCGTATATCCCTGCACCAATCAGGATTTGCTGTTGAACTTCTTGTTCACCGTTGCTTGTATGGTGACCAACATCTCGGCCTTGCCTGTGGGGTCACTCTTGGACACCTACGGACCCCAGGTCACAGGCACCGTGGGCTCGGCTATCATTTTTCTCGGTGGTCTCACCTTGCTGTTTGCCAGCAAAATAACTGCCATTGATGGTTACTTGTGTGGATACACCTTGCTTGCACTTGGAGGTCCATTTGTATTCATCTCATGCTTCCAATTGGCCAACAGTTTCCCCAAGAACTCTGGTTTGATTTTGGCTCTTTTGACTGGTGCCTTCGATTCATCGTCAGCACTTTTTTTGATCTACAGAATCATCTACACCAACTACTTCCATTTGTCAGTGTCGAAGTTCTTCTTCTACTACTTGGTGGTGCCAGTGTTTATCTTCGTGTGCCAGATCACCATCATGCCTCACGACTCGTACAAGACGATAGGTACATTGGCCAAAATTGCAGAGACTGCCATTGACGAGACTGGAAAGCCATTGAACAAGGACTTGCTTTTGCCTGTGGACAGAAATGTCGTCGACGACTCCCCACATCAGCAGCCAAATATGAACGAGCACACATCATTGCTCATCAGAAGCTCGTCGTTTAGCTCTTTCCACAGAAACTCATCGTTTGGTTCCTTTGGCAACAGAAGAGATTCCACAATCCTGAGAGCATCCAGAAGTTCGCTCAAGTCAGTGTACGAACAGAGAGCTGAAGATAAATTGTACGAGTCAACCGGTGGAGTTTTCGGTATCATGCATGGCTATACTATCACTGAGCAATTGAAGTCCCCTTGGTTCACCTTGATGACTGTATTCACCACCATCCAGATGCTTCGTATCAATTACTTTGTGGCTACCATCAGGGCTCAGGAATTGTTCTTATATGATAACGAGGAATTGGCCATTAGTATCAACCATTTCTTCGACTTGGCTTTGCCTTTGGGTGGACTCTGTGCAATTCCTTTCATTGGCCTTATATTGGACAATGTATCCACGCTCAGTGTGTTGTGGATCTTGTCAGCAATCTCCATCGTCGTCGGAGTGTGCGGCTGTCTTTCGTGGTTGCCAGCAACTTACTTGGGTATTGTTTTGTTGGTGCTCTACAGACCATTCTACTACACGGCCGTGTCGGACTTCTGCGCAAAAGTGTTCGGCTTCGAGACTTTCGGTACCGTGTATGGCACCATCATCTGTTTCTCTGGATTGTGCAACATTCTCCAGCAAGTCATGGACAAGGTCACCCACACATATTTTGACATGAACCCTATTCCAATCAACTCTTTGTTGACCGGATTGACGGTCATTTTCGCAGGTGCTATCATTATATTTGTCAAGTCGCAAGAAATGGCGATGAAGAGAAAGAACCTTGAGTTGGAAGCTCAGGAGGCTAGTCTCCGAGTGATACCCCACTAGACCAATTTGTCGTAAGAAATGAACCTAGGTGAATGTTCGAATATGAATGTTCCTAGGTCGGTTCTCAAAAATTTTCCATTTAGTTCGTGTCCCAAAAAAAAAAACCTATTGCGTGATCCTGATGTAAATTTGTATTCCCTATAAATTTAATGTATTCTGTTCCGAACCTTGCGCTGTTTTTTGAGTTCTTCACTCACCATATCTGGGTCTAGAGCCTTCAACTCGGGTAGAGCGTTAATGGTATGTGTCGGCTCTGAGGGAGCGGCATCAACATATTGCCAATTGCTCTCTTTTTTCACCTTCTCTTGATTTGCCTGCCCAATATCCACCGCCTTCTGGTCTGGTGGAAATACCACTACACCTTGTGGAAAGCCTGCCCAAATACCTTGCGACGACATATTTACTTGGACTTCTTAGCAGCCTTCTTAGCAGCCTCCTTCTCGTCCTTCTCAATCTGTCTACGCGAGCCCTTGATGATCTCCAAGTGGCCAACTCTGCTGGCGATCAACTTTTCGGTGCCAACACTAGAACCCACTGATTTCTTCAAGTTGTAGGCCAGTTTGAGGGCAGATTTCTTGGGCTTGATGATCAAAGGTGCAGCTGCTCGTAAGTTGGTCTGTTTCTTGGTGACTCTGCCTTTTCCCTTGGACTTTAACTTGAGATTACCTTGAGCCATGATAAAGAAGAGTGATGAGCAGAGATGGAGTGCAGGAGAAGAATTTTCCCACTAAGTGATTGAAATACGGAGTTTTGGGCAGGTGAGAAACTGAACGTTTCAATGGAGGTTTCCCTAATTTGGAATCGCCTTGACTTTTGAGTTCAACACTGCCATTGTTTCGTCTTCAAAGTTTTTATTTTTTTCCCTTCTGACAGTCTTTGTCCATCAGCTTAGTGGCCTGCGCATGTAAATTGACCCATTAATACAACTAATACATAGAAACATCCAGTCATAGGTATGCATAGCCACTTCATATAGAAAGTGGGGGAATTCTACCAATCAAAGATTAATCAGCCAAGACGTCGTGAAACCCAATATCAAATTTAAACTTCTACATTTTATCCCTCCAGATTTCTCTATTCCCTCGAACTTTCCCCATCTCCTCTTCGCATTATCTGACTGCACCTCCAATACTCATCACCAGTGACTCTGTCGCACAAATTACACTTTTCTGCTTCTGCTTTTTCCTCTTAGGTCCCATAAAAACCACTAAGCCTGCTGCTTGCGCTCACACAGCTGCCGACAATGAGCGACAGTTTTCTTATTTTGCCTGGCCCCGCCGCCTTGTCTCGTTTTAGAGTCGCCAACTTGATCCAGGATTTGGAGAAGAAGTTGGGCGTTGAAGGTGCTATCAAGGAAGTCGTTTCCGCCCACACCCACTATGTGTCATTGAAGAAGGCATTGACTCCTTCGCAATTGAAGTTGACCGAGGTGTTGTTGACCTACGACTCGCCCGTCGACACCTCCATCAAGTCCAACCAGTTGTTGCAGACCTTGTCTGCCGTTTCTGGCGACGACGATGCCTCTGCTGCCGACTTTGGCTCGTTGGCCTCCTCCAACTCTGTTTTGGTGCGTGTTTTGCCCCGTGCTGGCACCATCTCGCCCTGGTCGTCTAAGGCAACCGATATTGCCAACATTGTTGGCTTGGGTGACTTCATTGAGAGAATCGAGAGAGGCACCTCGTTGTTGATCACTGCCAAGGACGACTTCCCATTATTGGAGAAGCTCCACGAGCTTTCTGGTGAGCTTTTGACCACTGTTTTCGACAGAATGACCCAGACTTTGTTCATCAATGAAAACGCTCCAAAGCACGATGATCTATTCGCCCACCACTCGCCAAAACCTTTGGTTTCGGTTGACATTTCTGGTGACAACTTACTCAAAGCCAACAAGGAGTTGGGTTTGGCGTTGGACCAGGGTGAGATTGACTACTTGATCAACGCTTTCAACACTGTCATTGGAAGAAAGCCAACAGACGTCGAGCTCTTCATGTTTGCTCAGGTTAACTCTGAGCATTGTAGACACAAGATTTTCAACGCTGACTGGACCATTGACGGTGTCAAAAAGGATTTGTCTTTGTTCAAAATGATCAGAAATACCCACAGTAAGAACCCTCAGTACACGGTTTCTGCCTACTCTGACAATGCTGCAGTTTTCGAGGGACCATTGGGTTACGTTTTCACTCCTGACTTCAAGACCAAGGAGTGGAAATCTATTAAGGAGAACGTGTTCACTTTGGTCAAGGTCGAGACCCACAACCATCCTACTGCTGTTTCTCCTTTCCCAGGTGCAGCCACTGGTTCTGGTGGTGAGATCAGAGACGAGGGTGCTGTTGGTCGTGGTTCTAAATCCAAGGCCGGATTGTCTGGATTTTCTGTTTCCGACTTAAACATCCCTTCATTGCCCCAGCCTTGGGAGAGAGACATTGGAAAGCCCAACCACATTGCCTCATCTTTGGACATCATGATCGAAGCTCCAATCGGTTCTGCTGCCTTCAACAACGAGTTCGGTAGACCAGCTATCAACGGATACTTCAGAACTTTGACCACTGAGGTCAAGAACCACAAGGGAGAAAACGAGTTCAGAGGTTTCCACAAGCCTATCATGTTGGCTGGAGGTATGGGTGCCATTAGACCAGACTTGGCTCTTAAAGACACAAAAATCACTCCTGGTGCTCACCTCATTGTTCTTGGTGGCCAGTGCATGTTGATTGGTTTGGGAGGAGGTGCTGCCTCGTCCGTCTCTTCTGGTGAGGGTTCTGCCGAGTTGGACTTTGCCTCTGTCCAAAGAGGAAACCCAGAAATACAGAGAAGAGCACAGCAAGTCATTGACGCCTGTGTCTCTTTGGGTGCCAAGGGAAACCCAATCCAGTCTATCCACGATGTTGGTGCTGGTGGTTTGTCTAACGCTTTGCCTGAGTTGGTTCATGACAACGATTTGGGCGCCAAGTTCGAGTTGAGATCCATTTTGTCTTTGGAGCCAGGTATGTCTCCTATGGAGATCTGGTGTAACGAATCCCAGGAGAGATACGTAATGGGTGTTGCTCCAGAGAACTTGGAGTTGTTCAAGGGTATTTGTGAGAGAGAAAGAGCTCCTTTTGCTGTTGTTGGTGTGGCCACTGAAGAGCAGAGATTGGTTTTGACCGACTCTTTGTTGAACTCCACTCCTATCGACTTAGAGATGTCTGTTTTGTTCGGTAAGCCACCCAAGATGTCCAGAACTGCCGAGACTCAGAATTTGCAATTGTCTCCTTTCTCAACTGAAGAGTTGAGCTTGAAGGACTCTGTTGAGAGAGTCTTGCAGCTCCCATCGGTTGGTTCCAAGAGTTTCTTGATCACAATTGGTGACAGATTCGTCACTGGTTTGGTTGATCGTGATCAGATGGTTGGCCCATGGCAAGTTCCTGTGGCTGACGTGGGTGTCACCGCTACGTCTCTCGGTGATTCAATTTTGTCCACCGGTGAAGCCATGGCAATGGGAGAAAAGCCAACTTTGGCTTTGATTTCTGCCTCTGCTTCCGCCAAGATGTCCATTGCCGAGTCTTTGCTCAATGTTTTCGCTGCTGACATTCCAGCTCTTGATACAGTCAAGTTATCTGCTAACTGGATGTCCGCCGCTGCTCACGATGGTGAAGGTGCCAAGTTGTACGAGGCCGTCCAGGCTATCGGTATGGACTTGTGTCCGGACTTGGGAGTGTCCATCCCTGTCGGCAAGGACTCCATGTCCATGAAGATGAAGTGGGACAACAAGGAAGTTACCGCTCCATTGTCGTTGTGTATTACTGCATTTGCTCCAGTTTCTAACACATCGAATACCTGGACTCCTGAGTTGAAGTCCGTTGACCAGGATACCGTTTTGGTTTTGATTGACTTGGCCAAGGACGTTAAGAAGGCGTTGGGTGGTTCTGCATTGGCCCAGGTTTACAAACAAGTTGGTGACTCTGCTCCAACTGTTCACTCGCATACTCTTCTTAAGAACTTCTTAAATGCTTTGATCGCTTTGCACAAGAACGTTGAAGTGTTGGCATACCATGACAGATCTGAGGGTGGTTTGTTCACCACCATTGCCGAGATGGCCTTTGCTGGTAGATGCGGTGCCGATTTGACCTTGACTTCCGATGAAGATCTCTTGACTGAGTTGTTCAACGAGGAGTTGGGTGCTGTCTTCCAGATTAAGTCTAGCGACCTCGAAAAGTTTGTTGACGTCTTGAAGAGCAACAGCGTTGAAGAGAAGTATGTGTCCGTTATTGGTAAGCCAACCAAGAAGCAGACTGTTGCGATTAAGTTCAACAATGAGCTCGTTTACGAGAATACTAGATCTGAGTTGCAGAAATTGTGGAGCAACACCTCCTACCACATCCAGAAGTTGAGAGATAACCCCGAGACCAGTCACGAGGAGTACAAGGCAATCGAAGATGATAAGAACCCTGGTTTGTCATACCAGTTGACCTTCGATCCAAAGGAGGTTGGCTTGCCTGTCGGAGACAGAAAGCCAAAGGTTGCCATCTTGAGAGAACAAGGTGTCAATTCGCAGCAGGAGATGGCCTGGTCGTTCAAACAGGCTGGATTTGACGTTTACGATGTTCACATGTCTGACATTTTGACCGGTAGAGTGTCATTAGACCAATTCACCGGACTTGCAGCCTGTGGAGGATTCTCGTACGGTGACGTTTTGGGAGCAGGTGCCGGATGGGCCAAGTCTGTCTTGTTCAACGAAAGAGCCAGAAACGAGTTCAAGAAGTTTTTCCAGGAGAGAGACGATACTTTTGCCTTTGGTGCCTGTAATGGATGTCAGTTTATGAGCAGAATCGCAGAGCTTATTCCAGGCACTGACAACTGGCCCACTTTTGAGAGAAACCTCAGCGAACAGTATGAGGCAAGATACGTGATGGTTGAGATTGAAGAAACCGAGGCCAACAAATCCGTCTTCTTGCAGAAGTTGAAGGGTTCTAAGTTGCCAATTGTTGTTGCTCATGGAGAGGGTAGAGCAGCCTTTAAGGATGAGAGCACTAAGGCCAAGTTCCTTGGCAATGACAAGCAGTCTGTGATCAGATACGTCGACAACTATGGATCTGTGACTGAAAGCTACCCATTCAACCCTAACGGATCTCCCCTGGGTATTGCTGGTATCTCGAACGCTAATGGTAGAGTGTTGGCCATGATGCCTCACCCTGAGAGAACCACCAGATTGGAATCGAACTCATGGTACCCTAGTGAGAAGTACGATGAGTGGGAGGGATATGGTCCATGGATTGCGTTATTCAGATCTGCCAGAGAGTGGGTTGGTGATAATTTTTAGAGGATATAGACCCCTATGAGAATGGTACAAAGGAGCCATGAGGATGATAAAAGAATAGATAAAGAAGAAAGTTAATAAATAAGAAGGTATTAAAGTAATCCAATTGGTGGATATAGAATGTCACTAGAATGTAATTTAGAGAATAGTATATTTACCTAGTGCATTCATTACTAGGTGTAATGTCTATTATGGCTGCGAAATTATCATGCAGGAAAGATAGTCTACAATTTATGCCGTACACAGCACGTGATCAAAAGTGACGGTAAAAAGTAGTCGTGCCCCGTGCGAAACCTCGCTAGTACGTGAAAAATTTTATTAACAAAAAAAAATCTTCTCTCTTTATCCTAAACCCATAATGTCTACCCAGCAATTTTTGTCCAAGAAGAGAAAGTTGGTCGCCGACGGTGTCTTCTACGCCGAGTTGAACGAGTTCTTCACCAGAGAGCTTGCCGAGCAAGGTTACGCCGGTGTTGAGGTCAGAAAGACCAACACCAAGACTGAGGTTATTGTCAAGGCCTCTAACACCCAGGGTGTCTTGGGTGAGCAGGGTAGAAGAATCCACGAGTTGACCTCTTTGATCACCAAGAGATTCAAGTTGCCACAAGACGGTATTGTCATCTATGCTGAGAGAGTCGAGGAGCGTGCTCTTTCTGCTGCTGTCCAGGCTGAGGCCTTGAAGGCTAAGTTGTTGTCTGGTTTGCCAATCAGAAGAGCTGCTTACGGTGTGTTGAGATTCTCCATGGGTGCCGGTGCTAAGGGTGTTGAGGTTGTCATTTCTGGTAAGTTGAGAGCTGCCAGAGCTAAGTCCCAGAAGTACTCTGACGGTTTCATGATCCACTCTGGTCAGCCAACCAACGACTTCATTGACTCTGCTATCAGACACGTCTTGATGAGACAGGGTGTTTTGGGTATTAGAGTCAAGATCATGAGAGACCCAGCCAAGAACAAGTTCGGTCCAAGATCCTTGCCAGATGCTGTTGTCATTGCTGACTACAAGGAGGACGATGAGATTGTTCCAGCTCCAACTGTGAAGGTTTACAAGCAGGAGGCTGCTGAGGCTCCAGCTGAGGCTGCTGCCTAAACTTGGATAACTTAATAATATTATTCATTTTAGAATGTGTAGAGTAGAGTGATGGGAATTGTTTTTATGAATCTATTCTATTTAAAATCCGTTTGGCAGATCGTTCATAGGCTTCTTGTCTTTTGAAGGACATAACGATGATGGCTTTACTACTCGAGCTAGTAATGTAATACATTCACATAGAGTGGACTTTAGACTCGACTGACCCAAATGGGTTGGAGCTAATGAATAGAATCATGGAGTGCCAGAAGGGGAAGTTTCTGACTATACGACATGAGCTCATGTCTTATGCATTGAACATGAATTCTGTAATGGGTATTCATGAGCTTAGACATGCATACACACCAGGTATTGAAGAGCATGGAAGTGACCGAGTTCAATTGAAATTGGGAGATGGAGAAGAAGAAGTAAAGCTAATGACGATTGAAAGGATGGAGGGAGATAAACAGTAAAGAATGAACGTTAACTGATGGAAAAACCAAAGGCAGATCGTAGTATTACATTTGAATTTTCAATTATAATTTTTTGAATTTTCAAGAGAATACATTCAATGCACTTTTGCGCGCTCTTCATGGTCATCTCGTCGCATGATACCTTAAACTCCGAACCACTATACATAAGATCAAGCTGACAAGCAGCATTAATCATAAGACACGTAATACAAAAACATAAACGTAGCACTATAGAAAACGACGCAACGGAATTCATTGCAATAATCCAAAAATTTAATAGAACACAGTGCAATGGAACGCAATGTATAAAACCAAAAAATGTCATCCGTGACGGTGGGCCGAACTTCTCATGTGAGAATATTCCGGACTGCATCATCTTATCAGTTGAGGCGGAGAATTCATCTCATAACATTGCAGAGAAGAATGATAACAAGACGAAGAATCGATTGGAAATTCACGAGATTTACTTCAATTAGATTATGATGAAAATTTACAGATGAATAAATCAAGAAAATTTATGGAAATTGAGGGAATCTCTATGCCGTGGAACCCGAAGAAAAAGATTCACCGGACGTTAGGTTCCGCGCATCATTTGGATGAATCATCACTCCCCGCCACATGATTCTTTTCTCTACACTATATACAGTACACAGTCATTTAAAATTTGAACTCCGAAAATTTTATGAAAATTCCATATAATCAATGTTGAGAACCTCCTTTCAATGTCATAATTACTTGTAGATGTGGTATCCTGTCGGACATTAACATCCGTGGCCCGGAAATCAATCCACAGTAAGTTCTCTCGGACCATCGGAGCGTCTTGAGTCACGAATCTTACGTCACTCGGACGACCGGCACATCGGAGTAGTCCTTCGGAGTTTCCCCAGATTGCCTTTCGGATGTACATGTCCACAGGTAATATAAATAGTGGCTCAAATCTTGCATTTTTTGGTTTTTTATTATAAATCACAAAGGTTTCAAACACTTTTATCTCTTATACCAGCACTTGCATTTACACTTGCACCAACATTTGCACATCACAACATCAATATCAAACAATGTCGTCTTCTATGAACTTTTTGACCTTGTCCACTGACGTTTCTGAGCCATTTATCATTGCCAACGTCTCTCCCTTGCTGCCAAAGTTGGCTGCTAAGGATGTACCAACCAGCCCTGTCACGGACGCTTCTTTGGCCAGAGAGAGAAAGGTCTCTATTGTTGAGCTTAACTAAGTTCACTGGGTATTTTATTTAGGATATATATGGGTCATGAGATAATATAATGAGTACATGAAAGGATTGAAAGAAATGTAGTTTATGGGCATGTGAGGAGGCAGTTCAAAGTTATAGAATTATTCGTGAGCGTTCGAAGAAGTTCGTCGAATGTATGGCGTCTCTTTTGAGCTTATCATTGAACAGTTGTAATGGACAATGGTATAATGAACACTACAAGAAATTTGCACAATGGAGGTAAACATTGAAAGCAATTGCACAATTGAGTAGTCACTATTCGTCGCCAGTATCCTATATTCATTTTTATCGAAGCGAACCGTATAATTGTACGAGGGAATGAATAAACCATTTACGGAAGAAATGTAAGGACATAATTTGTAATTCAGCCCAGGAAAACGAATAAAAGAATAAGGTAAAATTACAAGCGACATCGCGTTCATGCGTTTTAAATGACTTACATCTTTTCAAACAACTCATATATTGGGCATTATACTGGCCACTCAATCTATTTACAAGTAGAATTCGCTGTACTTCTTGCTGTAGTAAGCAGAAGACAAACCTCCCAAGGCCACAAGCACCAAAGGAACAGGTTTCCGGAACTTTGTAGGAATGGCCCGGCTAATTCCCGCCACTAATAAGGTGGACGAACAGCCTAGGGCCAACTCCAAACCCCAATCAGCATTTTGCTTCAACAAGTAGCCGGCATAGCCGTACAAAACGCCGAAAGTGACACCGGCCACCAAAGATGGCACGGAACCTTTACGGAAGTAGCCAATGGTGCCGCCGAGGGCACACAATCCGGATAATGTGAGGGCAGGGTGTTCCATTTTATAGTGTGGAGATATGGAGTATGGAGATAATTGGCTGAGAAAGCAAATACTGGTTGGTGCCTCCGAAATCACGTGATGGATTGAAATTCAGCCAATTATCACCGTAAGGCATTTCAATCAAATTTTAAACGAATTTGAACCAAATGAAGAATCAAATGAACAATTTAGAAAGTTTAGAATCCGTAAATCATGACATTTTTGAATTCGACTAGAAATTTAATAGATTTCCCAACATGATTAATGCCGAGGTTATTAAAGTACGGCATATAACACAAGTAGCCACGATTCCTACAAGCAAGACGAGGCCACAAACACAAGCAAGGAAGGAGAGCAAGGAAAGTAGCAAAGAAAAGCAAGGATTGAGAAGCACTGAGGTAAAGGATTTTCCTTCTCTTTCTCCTCACTATGTAATACAGATAAATTTCAAGTCATCTAGAGGAAAAATCTCAAACATTCATGTTATGACGTCTACTCTCTTTCACAGTTTTGGAATACCCTCCTCATTTCTCCCTCAACCCTAAAATTATGGAGAGACACCCGTACACCAGGCAACCAAAAAAAAAAGTTCCGTGTCGCACCTTTTACTGGTGGAGTACGAGGCACCGCAGGCTTATCAACTTGGCCAGACAAGTGGAGACTAACGGAAATGGGACCCCTTACACCAGACGATTTTCCCAGCCATGTAAATTCTGTAACTTTGAGCATCGAGCGTATCTAACAAAAACCCCAATGTCTACTCAAAATCTACCCTCATAATTTGTCTCTCCTAGATCTGTTCTCGGTCCTCCACCTTCGGATTATGGCCCAGTGGCCCGCAACAGGTGGACATTTTACACACTAGGCAAGGCAGAAAAAAAAAAAGAGCACCAGACAAAAAAAAAAACTCCACCCATTAGCATCTTCCCGCTACCTTCCAATATCATTGCACGGAATTGTCGATTCCATTCCCGTCATCTCTAGCCATCCACTACATCTGCCACTGAAAATCTCCCCCGGTTGGTATTCCCGTCCTAATGAACCTTCAGTCTCTCCTATCTGAGAACACGCCACCGCCAGGCCAGAAGTTGCCATCCATTGCGGAGATCAACGGTGCTGGGAACGGTGTCTCCACCAATGGGGACGGACCCCACGTCGCTGGAGGTGCCAACGGCTCATTCAAAGCATCGACACTTTCCACGTTATCCAATGGTGGATACGTTGACCACAACAGAGACCACGCCAAGGATATACTGCGTGACGCCAGGGATAAGGATACGCTGGACAGAATGGCCAAGGCTGACAAGTTCGACAAGTTCGACCCTCTCCATCCGCTGGACCCGGGCTACTTACGAGAGTTTGAGGCCAGAGCCAATGTTCTCCACAAGCTAGATCGTACCTTGGCGCTTGCGCTGAATCTATCTGTGCTCAACTTCGAGAAGGACCACTTGGCATCGCTCTTGTCAACGCTGGAGCCCATGGCTGCCAACTACGTGGATCGTGTTGTTGCCGAAGACGTGTTGGCTTCTCAGTATCCACCCAACAACTCTGGTGCCTACAACTGGGGCTCCACCCGGGCTGTGGAGGATGCTGAAGCCCGCGAGGAACGCAGGCAAATGCTCCATGCCAATGCCGTGGCACTTCTAAACTCTGATCTCAAGTTTGACGATGGAGAAACCACCCCAGAGGCCGAGACATCTAAGTCATCCAAACGATCGAATACTGCAGACTCACAGGACTCTAAGCGCCGAAAGACAGAAGACGCTGCTCTAGAACCCCAGGGCCGTTCACGCGACGCCAAAGAGAATGGTCGTCTCAAGATTCGTCTTTCGTTGAAGGAAACTGAGGGCTCCGATGCGGTCAGCCTGGGCGACTCTAAGACGTCCCCTTCCAAGGCAAAGGAGTTGAAGTCCGTCCAAAAGCAGTACGATAACACTTTTGTGGCTATCTGGAAGGATATGTCTCGAAAAGATGGACCTAAGGTTTCTCGATTGATGCAGCAAACCAATCAGGCCAAATTGATCAACTTACGTAAAACGGCTGTTCTTGCCTCGAGGGAGGCCAAACGTTGGCAATTAAAGAACAATAAGAACCAGAAGGATTTGACATCAAAGGCAAGAAGAGCCATGAGAGAGATGTTCAATTTCTGGAAGCGCAATGAAAGACTCGAAAGAGACGCCAGAAAGAAACATGAAAAGGACCTTATTGACAGGGCTAAGAAGGAGGAAGAGGACCGTGAGGCCAAGCGTCAACTGAGAAAGTTGAATTTTTTGATTACTCAAACCGAGTTGTACTCGCATTTCATCAGTAAGAAGATCAAGACCGATGAGATCGAGGGCCTGGATTCTGATCCAAACTTATCGAGTGTTCCTAAGGCCGAGAATCATTTGGACAAGTACCACGGTGTTGAAGGAAATGCAACTGACATCAACACCCTTGACTTCGATAATGATGATGAAGAAGCTTTGCATAGGGCTGCTGCTGGCAATGCTCAGCGTGCTTTGGATAGTGCCAGATCTCGTGCAAATGCCTTTGATGATGATCCATTCAGAAACCCAGACACAAATGGTGAGGAGATGAACTTCCAGAATCCAACATTGATTGGAGACATGAGTGTGTCGCAGCCTAATATGTTGAAGTGTACTTTGAAAGAGTACCAGCTCAAGGGTTTGAACTGGTTAGCCAACTTATATGAGCAGGGTATTAACGGTATTTTGGCTGACGAGATGGGTTTAGGTAAGACTGTTCAGAGCATTTCTGTACTTGCATACTTGGCTGAGACTCATAACATTTGGGGTCCATATCTCGTGGTGACTCCTGCTTCGACATTGCACAACTGGCAGCAGGAAATCTCCAAATTCGTTCCTGAGTTCAAGGTGTTGCCATATTGGGGAAACTCAAAGGACAGAAAGGTGTTGAGAAAGTTTTGGGACAGAAAGAGCTTGAGATATGGTAAAGACGCACCATTTCATGTGTTAGTCACTTCATACCAGTTGGTAGTGGCAGATGCTGCATACTTTCAAAAGATGAAGTGGCAGTACATGGTTCTTGATGAAGCACAGGCTATCAAATCCTCACAATCTTCAAGATGGAAGTCCCTTTTGAGTTTCTCATGCCGTAATCGCTTGTTATTAACTGGTACACCGATTCAAAACTCGATGCAAGAATTGTGGGCATTATTACATTTCATCATGCCTTCGTTGTTTGACTCGCATGATGAATTTAGTGACTGGTTTTCCAAAGATATTGAAAGTCACGCACAATCCAACACGCAGTTGAATGAGAACCAGCTTAAACGTTTGCATGTCATCTTAAAACCCTTCATGTTGAGACGTGTGAAAAAGAATGTCCAAAGTGAATTGGGTGACAAGGTGGAGATCGACATTTTTTGTGATCTTACCAATCGACAAAAGAAGTACTACCAGATGTTGAAATCTCAAATTTCCATCATGGACTTGCTCTCCAACAGTTCGAATGATGACAGTAACCAGTCTTTGATGAATTTGGTCATGCAGTTCAGAAAAGTCTGTAACCACCCAGATTTGTTTGAAAGAGCCGATGTCAAGTCTAGTTTTGTTTTTGGCTCATTTGCGGAGACTAGCTCCTTTTTACGTGAAACGGATTTGGAGCTTAGCTATCTGTTGCAAAACCTGATTCACTACAAACTACCCAAACAACTCTATCATGATCTTCTTGTTCCTGGAAGTAACAGCGACGTTGGATCCAAGAACAAAATCTACCAGATGTTCAACATATACAATCCTGAAAACATAGCAGATGATAAATTGGATAACTTTGGATGGCTCAAGTTTGTGGACAAATCCCCGCAGGAGCTTAAGAAATTGTCCAAGCAGAATATTCTTGAAAGAGCCATTGATTTGAAGGGATACTCTGACATGAACTACAGTTATGCTAACCGTTTCAAATATGTCTATGCCGACGAAGGAGGATACATTCCAGCCAACAGAAAGCTTTTGATTCTGGAGCTCGACAACAATTACTGCCACCAGCAAAATTCTACAGTTTCCAGGGCCTTATTTTCAGTCCAAACCCAAGTGTACGATGATATGTACATGAATGTGATGGAACCAGCAGCAGCGCCTATTGTTACGACTGCTCCCGTTGAAGTCGATTGCAGTGACTACACATTCACGCGTAACATGAACGGAACATTGATGGACACTTCGATTCGTTCCGCTTTGGTGCCACTTACATTGAATACTGAACTCGATTTGATCAGGAAACAGGTCCCTCTTACTGAATATCCTAAAAGCGATATGAATCCTGATCCTTTGAATAATCTTGTCGGCCATTCTAACATTAGAATGCCCTCAATGACTAGATTCATCACGGAATCTGGCAAGTTGTCGAAGCTTGACAAACTTTTGGATGTGTTGAAGAAAGAGGGCCACAGAGTTTTAGTTTACTTCCAAATGACCAAAATGATGGATTTGATGGAAGAGTTTCTCACGTTCAGACAACACAATTATATTAGGTTGGACGGGTCTTCTAAGTTGGAGGACAGAAGAGATTTGGTCCATGACTGGCAAACTAAGCCCGAGATATTTGTGTTCTTGTTGTCTACTAGAGCAGGTGGTTTAGGTATCAACTTGACCGCCGCTGATACTGTGATCTTTTACGACTCTGACTGGAACCCAACCATCGACTCCCAGGCTATGGATAGAGCCCACAGATTGGGTCAGACAAAGCAGGTCACCGTTTATAGATTGTTGACGAAGGGTACTATCGAGCTGAGAATGAGAGATCGTGCCAAACAAAAGGAACAAGTTCAACAAGTGGTGATGGAAGGCAAGTCATCCTTCGCTAAGAAAAAGGAGGATGCTGTCAACAAAAAGAAAGACGTTGCATTCCTTCTCTTGGGTGGTGACGACGATAATGGTGGAATCAGCACGGGTACAAGTTCTGGAACCGACACACCCTCCAGAGAACCCATGTCGAAGACCTTGGAAGCCATGTATCACGAAGGCGAGGGTGAGTTTTCCGGAAACATTACCCCAATGCCTTAGAATTAGTGATGAAACAGTAAATAGTGAGCATTTCAGTATGACAAATACATTGTTCAATGTAATGCTACGTGGTCATATGTATTAATTAATGCTAGATGGAATATTATGAGGTGTGACCTTTCTCGAGGGTCCTTTCCAATTGCTTGGTGAAGTCAATATCTCTTACTCCAAATCCTTCTGTTCTTTCAAGTTCCTCATTCTCACAATCAACGTCAGTAAATGTTTTACTTTTGAGTTCTTGATTTTCGTTTTCCAAGTTGTAGATTCTGGAAAAGCTTTCTTCAAGCTTCTTCTTAAGATCTTCTTTAGTCATTTCCTGAGTGAGTTCAACGTTTCCTTTGGGTCTATCAATATCATCTTCGTCAGTAGTTATATGTGTCGAGGCTATCAACTCCGAAATTCCGGATATATTGGAATTAAGCGAGTTTATAGAAAACCTGTTACTTGGATTTCTGATGCCGATCTTCTTGGTCAATGCATCCAATGCCGATTGATTATAAGAATCACGCCCTGATGGCAGTGTTAGTCCATTAGAAATCACTTTTTCTCGAGGGGATGCAAGCCCAGAACCACGTGGTTCCTCAAGGACGGTCAAAAGACTGAGCAGAAGTCCGGTTGACATACGTTTTGATTTTTTATCAGAGACTTTCAAAGACCCGCCCCGCAAGTCTTTCGCAGTCTCGGCTAGCTGTATCGGCGAGTTTCGTTTCCTAGCACTGCTTGAAGTGTGGAATGATTTCAAGCTAAAATGATCATTGCTATTGTATGAACTGCGCTGTGAATTTGACTGCGACGACGAAGGTGATCGGTTCTCAAACTTCAGACTGAACTCAGCTTGATACTCACCCAAACAAGTCTTGTAAACTTCGAAGGACGCTTTAAGTTCATCGTTGAACAGCTTGAAAATAGTTAGCTTCTCGTCGTACTCTTCAGCATCATTGATTTCAGAGATCGACTGACTGTACTTCTTGAAGTATTTCAAACTGGTAGTCAAGTCATGCAACTTATTGATGAGATTATTCAAATTGAGTTCAGTGTCAGAAGCGAAAACATAGTCATTCTTCTCAGTGCCATATGACCTCTTTGTCAACACATTGTCGTTAGCGTAATCAGTGGTGTGTTGAGGATTATGTAAGCCTCTGAAGTTGTCATTGAGCACTAAAATCTGTTCAAGTGCTGAGGTATGCTCGCTGAAAACGTGCTCCAAGACATTAAGTCTGTTAGCAGCAGAGTATGATCTTTGTGATGATTCATGCAAATTGAAACAGTCATACAACTTCAAGATGAAGAAATTCTGGAGTGGAACATCATGGATGGTCAATAATTGACAAATAAAAAAGCGCCTCAAATTGTTGAAATAGTTCAATTTTGATGTGAGAACATCGAGAGTGATTTCCTCCTCTTCCATAGTCTCTGGGCCCGCAAAAATTGACCCGAGTTGAATATTATTAATATGGCAGTACTTTTCCAAAATTTCACCATTTGATAAGGGTAACAAACGCCGTATTGAGTGTCTGACATTGAGAGTAAGACAAACTAGGGCAGTATTCACATGAAACTTCAAATCTCTCGAGTAGGTCGCATTGACGATCTTGGAATCGGACTTGTTGAGGAAAATGAACATCTCAAACTCCTTTATGGTTATCATATTGGTGATAAGTGCCTTGTTGATTTTGCAATTCGAGATCATGAAATCGTCTAGTGCTCGGAGAGTGCGCGAGGCGCCAATAATGGAAGCAGCTCTTCTGTACTTCAAAATCCTTGTAGACACAATTAAGAGAATTTTGAAGAGTTTGAGTTTTGAAGACGCTGAAAGATTTGACCTCGATTTCAAATTCTGCTTCATGAGGAACACGATTAACCAAATGGAACGCACAGTTACACTGGGGTCTCTGTATGCATTAGGCACCTTGAGTTGGTAGCGTTTATTTGTGACAATGAGCTCAGTGCCATCAAAATTGAACTGCTTAGCCAAGCGGTCATGCATGGGCGCATCCACCGATGCTCTGATTCGAACAAGATCATTGAGGGCCAGCTCGTTTTTCGAAAGAACCAAAGTATCATCCAACAAGTTCGAAATGATAAGATTGTACCTGAACTTCTCCACAATCTGAGAGGACCTTTCGTGTGACGAGAGGTAGTGGGTGATGTATTTGTGAAAGTTTTCTGTGGTTGGCGATAGCGAAGGCTTCGTCTGCGCATATGAAAAGAAGTCTTGATCAGAAAGAAAACCATAGTGGCCAGTCGAAAGGGAAGGAGATCGGCGACCAAAATCAGGGTATCGTATTGGAGGAGGTTGAGAAAACTCGCTTGTAGTGGTAGAATTGAAGCGGTTCCGAGGTGGAAAGGTTTCCTCTATACCCCAGTCAGCCTCGGCTGGCGAATAATGTGATAGTAGGTTTATTCGGTCGTAATTCATTGATGGGGTAAACGAGCGAAAATGGATGGAGTGCCAGCAAAAAGACCGACGGTCTATGAAAGTTAGGTAGAAAAAGCTTTGGTTATAGGAGGGGAAGTAATGGATCGGTCCATATGAGGTTGTGTTGTGGGTATAGACGCGGGAGTGCATACATAGTAACGACAAACGTTTCTGCACTCGATAAAAATTAACCATGTGAAATGGAATGACACAGGAGGCCATTGATTAAGGAGCGAAAACTAGATATTGAAATGATTGGTACCCAACCCGAAGTGAGCTTGAGACCAAAGTACGGCCGACCGTGACTTTCTGAAATAAGAACCGGTCCAAATTGTGCAAATCTCTGCTGGCTGCAGGTATACCTGACCAAGCATTGTCTGTAGAATTAAAAAATATGAATTGAACATCTGGAAGGCAGATGCGACAAAGCTGTTTCAACAGGAGAAATGAATATAGCAGTCGCGATAATGTAGTTCAATAGACAGCGGTTGGACAGGCTGAAATAGTAACAGCAAACAAATTTAGCAAAACACGAACCATTGATCAATGCTAACCTAGTCAGCAACGACAAGAGTTCTCAGTAGTACCATCAAAAGCTCATAGTCAACGGGGTTCCAAAGAGCAAGTCACTGTTGTCAGCATCTCCGCCAAAATTCATGTTGCCGTCGATATTACCAGGCATGCCGATATTGACGTTGTTTAAACTTGCATTGTTGCCCACCAAATCAGAGCCCATACCCATATTCATGTCAAAATTTAGGCCATTAATAGCCATGGCGTTCATATTCATTTGCCCCCCAGCACTGGATGCTCGCGTGGGGATGGAGATGTCCTTCGACATATTATTGACACCTGTCATACCATTGATGTTGGACTGGCCATTGGTGTTGGACGGACCGTTAACATTATTGACAATATTCACACCACTATTGAGTCCATTTCCATTCATATTGCCCACAGACTCTGCGTTAGCATCCTTCATGACAAACTGGCCATAGTTGCGATCAGCTTGTTGCATGAAATGGTTTTGAGTAGCCACATTTGGCGTGTTTTGAGACAAGGATTGTTCCGGACCGTAAACTGGCGAGACACCCTGTTTTGTTGGAGCAGGTGACTGTGAGTAGCCTTTGCGCATAACGAGGGGTGGATGGCCTGGCACCAAGATGGGCTGTTCGTGTTGGTGCTTATGCTGGATATCTTGAGGTGGTAGTTGTTGTTGCTGAGACAGCTGAGACTGCAGAAGCTGTTGGTGGTTTTGATGTTGCAGAAGCTGTTGTTGTTGTTGATGTTGCAGAAGCTGCTGCAGTTGTTGATGCTGCAGAAGCTGATGTTGCAGGAGTTGTTGATGCAGAAGCTGTTGTGGTTGTGGTTGTGGTTGTGGTTGTGGTTGTGGTTGTGGTTGAAGTGGCTGCTGAAGCTGTGTTTGATGTTGTGGTTGAAGCTGGAGTTGGACTGGATGCAGCTGATGGTGGGGCAGTTGCTGCTGCAGTTGTTGTGCAATCCTTGGCTGCTGCTTGGGAAGCAGTTGTTGCAGTTGTTGCAGTTGTTGCAGTTGTTGCAGTTGTTGCAGTTGTTGCAGCAGTTGTTGTTGGAGTTGTTGTTGAAGCTGTTGCTGTTGAAGCTGTTGCTGCTGTTGCTGCTGTTGCAGTTGCTGTTGAAGAAGTTGTTGCAGAAGTTGTTGTTGCAGAAGTTGTTGTTGCAGAAGTTGTTGTTGCAGAAGCTGCAGCAGTTGCAGTTGCAGAAGCAGAAGTGCTTGTGGCTGTTGTTGCAGCGGTTGTTGTTGTTGTTGTTGTTGTTGTTGTTGTTGTTGTTGTTGTTGTTGTTGTTGTTGTTGTTGATGTTGTTGCAGAAGTTGTTGTTGTTGTTGCTGCACTAGCGGTTGTTGTTGTGGATGCGGTTGTTGCGGAATTTGCAGTTGTTGTTGTGTTGATGGCGCTGGTTGAGGAACGTGCTGCTGTTGTTGCAGCTGTTGTTGTTGCAGCATCTGCTTGCCCGCGATATACTGACGGCCACGGAAGTCGGGTGCTGCCGGCGTCGGCGTAGAGGAGGCAGAAGTCGCCATGTTGGAATTAGCCGCCACAGGCTGGCCCTCAGCAATGTTGTACATTCTAGAGCCCGGAAGCGGTGGCGGTGGCATAGGATTGGACATGCGAGACAGGTTATGCAGATTCCATAAGAGACACCAGAAGTCATAAAGGTAGGCGCCCGACAAATCGCTCTTCAATTGCACACGAGCCTCCTTGATCAAGTTGTGAGCGCTCTGGTGGCAGCCGCTCAGCACCAAGTACTGATATAGGTAGCTGAGAAACATCTCATGGGCCGAATCGATGGAGTCATAGTCGTTCATGTTAGGCATTGCACGAGAGGTGCCGGAGGGGTATGAACGGTGGATGTGGACAGCACAGAAGCAGACGAGACGGAGAGATAGAGACAGCTCGGCGACACAGATACACTTAGAAGCAACAAGAAAAGAAAAGTGGTTAGAACGAGATTATCGGGTGGAATTTCTGGAGCTACAGGGTCAGCCAAGGCGAGAAGGGCCCACGGGACTGGGTGCAGGCGCGAAGATGGACGAAGGCCGAAGGGTTTGGCCCGATGTAGAGGGTGGTTATTTTTGGCGGGAGGAAATAATAAAATGGCCTGGTGGGGGTTGGCCGGAGACCATTGAAGTAGAAGGATGCAATGTAAGGAAAAGAATAACAAAAAGAAGAAACTGAAAAAAATGAAAAAAAAAAAAAAAATGAACAGACGACAAAGAGAAAGAAGTGATAAGAATGATTTTTTTTTTTTTTTCGTTGATTGGAAGCGCAAGGCAATAGTGAGATTTCGGGGACGTTTGGGTGGGGAGGTTGTGCGACGTTGGGCCATTAAAAGTGAAAGACGGGCGTAACTCGCAGGGCTACTGGCACGGGAGGGGAGCACGCAGTTAGTCCACGATAGAGAGCAATGATTAGAGCAACAGGAGTTAAGACGACATTTAGAGAAAATGGAGCCCAACAGTAAAGGTAGAAAAATGACACCGGGCAAGCGTCAGATTTCGCCATTCAGGGCCTTGCTTTGGAGTCCAATTTTGGGTTGTTGTTGTGGTTTTTTTTTTATTGTATTTTATTTTTCGCCAGAATGCCCGCATGGTCGCATGCCAGATATTCATTAGGCGAGCAGAATGTATCGGAGGGGATTCAAAGGAGAGACAGGGATTGATGACGGGGGGATTTACCGCGAACAATGGGGGGAACACAACGGGCATAAACGAAGTAAGAACAGGCTGCATGTTTAGGAGATCAATTTTTTCTATTGGCTTGCACTCTTTTGTTGAGGTGGTTGGTATAAATTATGGAGGGAGTGCGCAAAGGGAATGTGCTAGGTGAGATTTTCTGATTTCGCTAATTTCACCTTCAACTGTCTCATTCTGTACATTCACTTATCATATATTGCAAATCTCTGTACACTCTCCACACTGCACCTTCACAATGGACATTTGATATTTTTTTGGGCCACATACCACTAGGAAATGATACAATTTCACTGATGGCTTGGTGGAGATTGTTTGGAAATTGTTCTTCCGCCAATTACACTAGATTGTTTGGATGAATTAATATCCATGAATGTATTGGTGATGGAAATTAACTTTTGATTCTCTCCGTCTGTTGAAACGTTCTATGGCTTCCAATGGATCCTCTGGTACATTTATTATTTCACATTTGTATTTATTATTCACATTTGGGTTAATTTTTCATCTCGATTGTTTGGCTTCTAGAGTATTTTGCTTCACCCCTCTTTATTATTTCAATTCGTATTTCTTTCTGTGCCTTTTTCGGCATTTACCCATCTATAAGTGGAGAGATTGGCTTGTGTGTGCTTTCAAAAGTGTATTCCGCTTCTCACGTTACTCTTCTGTGGATAGCACTATAGTCAGCACCATTTGATTTCTATTTTCTATTGAAGGATATCGTGCAAATGAGGAAAACGCCTTGAACATGGAAACTTCCATTGGGGAAATATGCCGATCGCAGATGCCCAGAGAGGCGACTGGTAGATCAAATCGCACGATGTCGCCCATTGACCAGGCAAATGCAGAAATAGAAGAGAATGACTAATCAAAACTAATGGAAACTGTGATTGGGTTTGAAAGGCGACTTTAATTGGAAATTCACAAATGAAAATTTGAATCGTGGGTTTTACATTCCTTATTTTATGAGCTAATCAATCAAAAACATAGTGACCATACTTCTCTGAGGTAACCTTGAACCCATTCAGAAAGAGCAGTCTCGGGTATTCATCTGAATCGAACACACTGTGAAAGTTGCCGTCTTGTCCTTTCTCATAGTATATTCCATGGACCATCACCAGCGAAAGCTTCGGGAAGTGCTTTTTAAAGAACTGAAGAACTGGCCGAATCTGGTGCAGAATGTAGATGGAAACAAGCAAATCCCAGTTATGCGAGTTCTCTTGACCTGAGATGGCTGCGATTTCGGCTAGGGTGTTTGGTTGACCTCTGAATAAGTGGCATTCGTTTAATCCTGTCTTTCTGTTCAATGGAGCCAACAATTTACGCTCATTTTGAAGCTTGTCTAAAACAAGCCCTATCATGAGGAAAAAGGCACTTTTGTTCAAAGCAGATATGTTTACCTCATTTTCATCATTTTCGTCAAAATGAGTATCGTTGGCATCATTTTGAACCTCTCTATTTCCTGTCTGGGTATAATTGTCATGTTCATAACTTGCTCTCACTGTGTCATTTGAGCCAATTTCGTTAAGTTCATTTCCGTTTTCATTTCCATCGTAATTTTCATTTTCATTTCCAACTGCATCGTGATCATCACTTTCGTTTCCGTTGTATATCCCTATCTCATTTCCTTCGTCATCGTCCCATTCTTCTACCTCAATAAAATGCCTCTCAAACTCCTGTAACACCATGCCACACCCACTACATTGACAAGTATGTAGAAGCAGCTCCATGAAATGGGGTTTGTAGAAGAAGAATGCCATTAGAAAGTCTGGTAACTCCAAATGCTCCAAAGTCGACGACACTCCACCAAGAGAGAGAAAAAACGCCTCAATGAGCCGAGTATTAATTCGGTTGAGGAGAGCAGGACTCATGCCTGTTTCCGCATACATCTTGAAGGTCTGGGTCGAAAGACCAAATGTGAGCTTTCGAAGACCAGTCAAAGTTTTGATGAAATCGCTCGCAGGTGTCACAATGACGTCTAGCAAATCATGCGGGCGGAGCCAGTCTCTTGGTGGAGGAACAGAGAGTTCGAGCTCTCGTAAGTTAGGAAGACCTTCATTGACAGACAGGAATTGGCGCCAGCTAGTCAAAAAGTTCACGAAGCAGCAACATCCAGCCTCAATAAAGTCGACGTCATGTTCTGCGCATGAGACACGAAGATGAAGAATCGACAAGTTTGAGAGATGGATCCTCTCATCTAAAATATGAAAGTCAAGTTTGGGTACGTCTCCATGAATTGCAGCTCGATTTAATTGTTCGACTAGACTTTGTTCTCCACCATCTCCAGTACCTCTAATTTCTTCATGTTCAGATGCTTCGTGTCGATGTTCCAAAGTTAAAACAGAAGGCTCCAACTTCACGAGACCACAGTGCATGGCTTTCAAAACCTCCAACCCACAACCCTGTAGGGTTGAAAATGATAGCTTTGGAACTCGGTAGACATATTCAAATTCGTCTGCGAAAAGATCAAAAGAGCTAAGATCAGGCTGATCCACCTCGAAAGCAATTGAATCAAGTCTAATATGTTGCAATTTCGATAGCTGGTGTAGCTGATCAACCTTGACATGGCTTGTATTTTTGAGCGGTTTAGAGCCAACCGAATTTAGCTCACTCATCTCCCCGCTCTCGTACACTATACGGAGTCTCTTCAAGTTTATGGCATGCGATTCCATGTGCTCTTCGATATCTCTCTTGAAGTATTGTACCAATTCATCACCGAATCCACCATGGAAATCAAGATAGTGTATTCTCTCCGCAATTTCCGGTTTCGTCAGAAGTGTCTCAGAAAGGGCCGCAATCTTCTCAATCGTTGTGATCTGCGAGCCCTTATACACTGGGAAGTTCTTCAGACGACCATGAGTCTTGGAGTTTCTACTCTGGCATCCTCTCTGACTATAGAGATCACCAAACTCCTCTTCAGGTGCGGGATCCAGGGGAAAGATCTGGATAGAGTGATAGAGCACACTAATCGCAACCAGATAAAGTTGCGAACAAGTAACAGCAACATTGGCCACTTCTGCCTGCTCCAAGTATGAAATGATTTCGGTTATGACCGGTAGAGGAAGATTCAGAAAAACTTGTTCGGTCAGGTACATCATGTGGAGTTGAACATGGAGATGAATCTTGACTTCACTATTTGTAGTGGCCTGTATGGACCATGCGGTGAACAGAATAGGAGTAGTAATTGCTGACAGAGACAGGATTCCCCTATCTGCATAGGCTAATCGTAGAGTGGAGTGAAGCTATTTACGAGCATTAACTTACGTAACGAAGTACATCAATATGCTACGCAAGGTAAAAGAAGGAAATGTGTACTTGTTCATAAAATGTTGGTTCTTTCCTAGTGTATTCAACATTTCAGTTTTAAATGAAATTTTCGCTAATTTTGCGGGCCAATTTATCTACAGAAACGTTATCTACACTGTAAAAGTCATAATCTCCTCTC
Organism: Sungouiella intermedia; assembly: GCA_900106115.1. NCBI lineage: Eukaryota > Fungi > Ascomycota > Pichiomycetes > Serinales > Metschnikowiaceae > Sungouiella > Sungouiella intermedia. The sequence goes on along the minus strand of LT635757.1, from coordinate 78,499 downwards.
TATTATAAATATCTTACAAAACAGATCCCAAGTTCACATGGACAGCCTTGGCCTCAGTGTACATGCTAAGACCATACTCTCCCAACTCTCTGCCGACACCACTCATCTTCACACCTCCGAATGGAACATGGACGTCGGAGTCATTCGAAGAGTTGATCCAAACCTGTCCAGACTCAAGGTCCTGGGCCATTATATGGGCCACAGTGATATCCTTTGTGAAGATGGCAGCTCCCAAACCGTACTCGCAATCGTTGGCAAGCTCAATGGCCTCCTCATCGGTGGTGAACTTGCCCACAGCGACAACTGGACCGAAAATCTCCTCTCTGACGATTCTGAAGTCTGGCTTCACATCAGCAAATACAGTAGGTTCAATGAAGAATCCCTTACCAGCGTCTTTGTTGGCCTTACCTCCGAGGATCACTCTGGCACCTTCCTTCTTACCAATGTCGAGGTAAGACAAAATCTTGTCGTATTGCATCTGTGACACCTGTGGACCAACAACAGCCTCATCGTTGAACATGTCACCCTGTTTGTAGTCTGCCTTGATGTGTTCAGCGAAAGCAGTCAAGAACTTCTCGTAAACACTCTCATGCACGTAAATTCTGGAGGTGGAGGTACAGATCTGACCTTGGTTGGACATGATACCAACAGCGGCCCATTTGACAGCCTGCTCAAGGTCGGCATCTGGTCTGATAATGAATGGCGACTTACCACCACATTCTAAGGTGACAGCCTTCAAGTTGGAAGATGCCAATTGCTGAATGATCTTACCTGTAGCAGTTGAACCAGTGAAGGCGATCTTGTTCACATCCTTGTGGGCAGCCAATGCCTTACCAGCAGTAGCACCGTATCCAGACAAGATGTTAACCACACCAGGAGGGAATCCAGCCTTCTTGAACAATGTGGCAAAATACAAGATGGACAATGGAGTGATCTCAGAAGACTTCATGACAATCACATTACCAGCAGCAAGTGCTGGAGCCAACTTCCAGGCAGCCATGAGTAATGGATAGTTCCATGGAATGATTTGTCCACACACTCCAAATGGCTCGTGCACAGTGTAGGCAAACTTCTTTGGGTTGTTGTAAATAACCTTACCTTGAATCTTGTCAGCCCAGCCAGCATAGTATCTGAAAACCTCAATCACTTCATCGATGTCGTATTGAGCATTCTGCTCCTTGGTCTTTCCAGAGTCCCAAGCCTCAATTGAAGTGATCAATTCCTTTTCCTTCTCTTCCTCCAAGAGCTGAGCGACCTTGAACAAGAGCTTTCCTCTGTCGACACCAGTGGATTTTTTCCATGACTTGAAAGCAGCTCTGGCAGCAGTGACAGCAATGTCAACATCATCTTCCTCGGCAGCGTAGACAGCACCATTGACCTCACCAGTGGATGGGTTGATAGATTCCAAAGTCTTTCCAGCCTTGGACTTGACAAATTCGTTGTTGATGAACAATCCCGAAGGCTGAGTGTACTTGAGGCCGTTAGGCAAGGTGACTTCGTACTCTAATTCAAGCGACATGATAATTACCAGTATAAATTATGGGTGACGGCGGAAAAAAGTGGAGATTGTGGGGCCTTTATACTGACAAGTCGGTGTACTTATTCCCGATGTGGAAAGTGTATCCGGGGTGCACACTGGCGGAGCTGCCTAGCCGATCTGGAGAAGGGCGCGATGTTTCCGTTACTGATAACGGAATTGTAGCGCTAGAGGGCAAGTGATAAAGATGGTGCGGAGTTGGGCATAAGATAAAAGTCGTTTGGGGAACGATAAAGATTAAAATATATGGTTTTGCAACAACTGTTTAATTTGGACCCCACTTTGGAAGTATTTTCGGCAAGTGTTCAAATGTTCTTTGATCGCAGAGATTAGCGTGTAGTCACTTTATAATGCATTGCGTGGCATGAACAAAACAAATGATGGTTGGAATGGGTTCAAACATCCTTTTGGAAAGGGCAGATCATCTCCCTCGAATTGTTCTCGACACCCGATTATTAATCTTGCATTGTCATCCTTTTCAGGAACGGTACGTGTAATGTTCAATCAGTGGCTTGTAATCCTTCTTGTCCTGCATTGGTACATAACAGTCAACCATTTCTGACTCCGAACTATTTGCCATTGTAGCATTGGATCGTCTTCAAAACAATTTCGACCTTGAAAACTTTGCAATGTCCTTAGATTTATCCGTGTTCCTGTCTTCACCTGCTCACAATGAGTTCAGAAGTGACACCTTTACCACTCCTACCCAGTCCATGGTTCAGGCTTTGGCAACCACGTCCTTAGGTGACGCAGTGTATAACGAAGACTCCGTGACGTCTCAATTGGAGTCCAAGGTTGCAAAGCTTGCTGGGAAGGATGCTGGTTTGTACTGTGTATCTGGAACGTTACTGAACCAAATCGCATTAAGAACAAACTTACTTCAACCTCCACATGCGGTCCTCTGCGACCATCGCTCTCATGTGTATGTTCATGAGGCCGGAGGACTTCCAACGCTCTCACAAGCTATGGTTCAGGCCATTGCCCCCAAGAATGGTATCCATTTGACACTTGAAGATGATATCATTCCAAACTTTGTTCCTGACGACTATGAGATCCACGCATGTCCTACGAAGGTGATCAGTTTGGAGAATACTTTACATGGTATGCTCTTCCCGCTTGACGAGATCAAGAAGATCTCTGCTTTCTGTAAGGATAACAACGTTCGTTTGCACTTGGATGGTGCAAGACTTTGGAATGCCTCTGCTGAAACAGGCATTCCACTAGCAGAGTACTGCTCCTATTTTGATTCGGTTTCTCTCTGCTTATCAAAGACTTTGGGTGCACCAGTCGGATCTGTTCTTGTAAGTGACAAAAAATTCAACTTGAAGGCCAATCACTTCCGTAAGCAAAATGGTGGAGGTATCAGACAGAGTGGATTGCTCGCGCTGATGGCAATCGTTGCAATCGATGAGAACTTTCCAAGATTGAAAGCTACTCATGAGTTGGCTAAGAAGATTGCTGACTTCTGCGTTAAAGAGGGATATGTGTTGGCACACCCAACTGAGACGAATTTTGTGTTCCTCGATTTTGCAGCTAATAAGATCAACAACGATGTTTTCGTCAAGGCTTGTGAGAAGTACAACATCAAGGCGTATGGCTCGCGGTTAGCTTTTCACTACCAGATTTCCGAAGAGGCTATTGAGAATTTGAAGAAGGTTTTGAAGGTGACTATGGAGGAGGCAAAGAAAAACCCTTACGAGGAAAAGAAGAGTCTTAAGTTCTACAGTGCCGGAAATGAAGAGTAACAAATCGAGATTAGAAGGGTTTCCACTTACATTATTTCTACCTAAACAGAGTCTTTTTCCTTTTTGAACTATCGTGATTCAGATTTATGTTCGTAATTAAGTCCCCAGAAACTTGTCTATTCCAAACTCGAAGTTCTCTTATCAATAATCCGACACTGAAGCAATTATATCTTTCGCGGTCCGCTTAGTTCGCATAGCAGCTTCCACCTTTGGGATATTTTGCCGACAATGCCAGGAAAGTCTCGGAACGACATTAGTTCCTTAGCAATTCGATTCCTCAAATTACAAAGAATCCATCCATCATGTCTTTTGACACAAGTATTCTAGTTTGGGCTTTCTCGATACTTGGACTAAGTTAGATATCGAGATCTAAAACACACTTCTACCTTTGATTTCCTGAGTCCCCAAGTCAGCTTTTCTTTCATGAACAATCAGAAACCAGTCAATTCACTACTTAAAAGGCTTTGATAGTGAAGTTGCCAACATGAGTTCTTTAAAACGGTAGGAAACATACATAACAAGGTAGGGTCGTAAACCGCGTTTGAATTCACGTGATGTGGCACGTGCACAAATATCAACAAACACTTCTGGCCTCCATTCTGTAGTAACTACAACCACAATGGCCCTTGATCCTGGAGTGGAGGCGGATGTCTCTGTTGTCAAGCCCGTGGAAATCTCTAGGTTTATTTGTCAAATTCTATTTGGCCCCGAAAATTCCAACCATCATGCCCCAGATTCCAACTCTAGTAGTATACTTTCCTCATTTGCTTCTGGATTTCAACCTGAAGCATTGCACATTGTGGTAACTGGGAAAGAGTTTGTCGTGACACAAGAATTATCACCTGAAATTGTCGATTTTGACTTTTTGGTTGTTTTGCTCAAGTTAGAGGGTCAGATCACCGCAGATCGGCCGCTCATCAGCCAGATCCATGTCTTGAACATTCCATACCACAACTCTGAAGCAGGAGAGCTGGTGTATAACGACGCATATGAACAGATTAGAAGCCTCATATCGCTTGCTGTTGCACCCTACTTTGACTTTGTCTCGGGTAGAACTATGAGTGAAGGTTTTGTCTCCAATTCCGTATCCAATACCCGCAAAAAGTTCAACGAACTAACCCTCTCATTGAGTCACTTGCAGCAGAAAATTCAGATTCCCGATTTATTACTCCTGGTCGGTCCTGACATCAAGGCTGTGCTAAGCAATCCAGATGCTGCTGATGAACAGTCTATAATAGGCAATACCACTTTACTCAACGAATTGACCAAGCTTGTTAACACGTGGATTCGAACAATTCAGTCCATTACATCGTTGGGTAAGTTTACCTCGGAGGATGGCTCTTTGCATGATGAAGTGCAGTATTGGAAATCCTTGGAACTGGCTTTGGTATCTGTTGAAGAGCAGGTGAATCAGCCTGAAGTGAAACGAGCCATTGAAATCCTTAACACTGCTAAGCGGTTTCAAACTACATTGGCGTTCCAGAATAATCTTGGATTGGCTGCGAAGTTGGAGGATACTAAAGTTTATAACAGCTTACTCAAAGACTTGCCCATCGAAGAATTAACAGCTTTCAAAGACTCGTCAAAGGACCTCAAGTCGTTCGAGTTTACAGTTAATGCCATTTTCTCGCATCTTAAACGCTGGAAGAGTCTGAGTGCACTTTCCTTGACCAGAATGATAGACTTAATAGAGATGTTGCTCAGGGAAATCGTGCAATCCTTGGCTCACGTCTTAGCGTCCTTGAACTTGATGAGTATACCTCTTAAAAAGTTCCAGACCTTATTTGCTGAAGAGATCAGCCCCCTTCTCTTGAGTATTGAAAATAATGTCAAGTTCATGGTTAATGTCATTCGAGAACTAATGCGCAAACGTCAAGAAAAGTTCATGATCATCAAGATCGACCAGCAAGTGCTCTCGACATTGACTGAAAGGCTCAACCAAATGTTGCAATTAAGGCAGGAACACCATTGCTTGTTGTTGGTGCTCTCGTACTTCGAGGAAAGTGAGGTGCTCTCTAACGAGCTCCAACAGTCATATACAAAGCGCATCTCATCTCTAAATGCCTTTGAATTCTCGAAGCTGGCTCAATTAATATGGGATTCCCACCAGAATATCTATCAGGAGGAATATTCTTCTATCAGAGATTCTGTAGCACTGCTTGTGAATAGGAAACTTGATGAATGTGCTACCTTTCCTGACTACATTTGCTTATTTCAAAAAGTCAAAGACAATAATGTTGATTCCTCGCAGCTCTTCTTATCTTTGGTTGATGATAAGCACAGACTTCGTATGCTTGACGTGGTGCATCAGGATATACAGAAAATTTTCAAGCTCCTGTATTTCTTGAAATCAAGCGACTCTAACGAGTTATCTGTACTAAATTTTCTGTCAAGCTTGAAAATGATTGTGTGGGATTTGTCTTTGAAATCCAAGGTGACTTTCTATTTAAACCACATTTCCCTGTTTTTGGGGCAGAATTGGAATAAATATTTTACTGGCGCACAAATTCAACAGGAGGCTGACTCATTCTACAAGAAACTAAATTTTGAACATTTTATCAAAGAATGGATTGAGCATGCTGAATCTCTTGTGCAAAAATCATATCGCTCTGGAAGGATTTTGAAAATTACAGATTCAGACGACACAGGCAGCCGAGCCACTTTGAATTTCGATTCCGACCTTTACACGTTAATCTCAGAAACTCAGGATCTTCTCAGTTTAAAGTTTGATATCCCTGTCACACTTTTGATGAGAATTGACGACCTTAAATCTGCCCAACCAATTGGCCAATCGCTTTTAGAGCATTTGGAAGTTCATGAGATACTACTAAAGAATACATTGGTCAATTCTGATCACGGACGAAAATTTGGTTTCTTACTTGAACAACAAAAGCGTGAGATTCTTCATCACTTACATGATATTATGAATATCGAGTGGTCCACGGTTTATCTGGAACTCAACATGCTTAAGTCAGAAACTACTATTGAAAACATTGACAGCCCTCTTAAGAAAATCCAAGTACTTGAACAAGAAATCTACACACTTCATACGATGAACAATCAAGTTCAAAAGCTTCACGCGTACTTACAGGAGGTATGCTATCCTCGATTACTAGCATGTGAGTACTCTCCAAGTGGAGTTTCGGAAGCTGTCGAATTAATCCAAGAAGAATTGTTCAAAGTTGCGAAAGCAAACTATTCAGATATTGATCATTTCATTGATATTATCAATAGAGATGTCCAGAATCATATGATTCAAAAGTGTAATAATCGATTGGATTTGATAAACAAGCAATTTAAGTTCTCCGCAAACTCTATGGAAAAGGCGCAATTATTTCAAAGGTCAATTCATACTATTGTGTTCGAGAACTTGAATTTTGAATTGTCTCCTCCAATAGGATACGCAAAAATGAGATGGGTGAGTGCAGTGAATGACGCTATTGCCATTCTTGAAAGTGTAGTCCCAGTTTCTGTCTCTGGAACAGTGAAGAAATATCAGAATTGGTCGTCCCTGAAATTGAGTGTTTCAACTGTCATGGAAGCTATTGAAACAAACTATTTGTCAGTGTTGAAGTATATCGAAAACTGGTTGTCTATTCTGCGCTTGTTTCATTTAGATTGCAACCTGGCTGAAGTCTTAGGTGAGTTAAACGGACCAAACACGGCAACTGGTCTTGAGGGATGGATTAGTGGTATCCTGAAAATTGCTAGTAGAAGATCACTTCTTGAGCAGGCTGAAGGGAACTTTAAGATTGGAAATGCGTTAGAAATTTCTTTCTCTCGAATTCAGTCTAATGCATTGGTGGAATTTGAAAGGTTTCAGAGGAGGTTTGTGGAACATTTCAAGTCCATAGTGCAAGAATCTACTTTAAATATTTTGAACGACCTCAAAGATTGTCTGGTGCAGCTTGATACCTGGATCAACCTTGATCAGAATGGTCTAAGATTGATTCAACTAGTCGATGAAGCGGAGAGTTATCGAAATTTGATTGATGAGTGGTCAACGAGTATCACATTAATCAAAAAAGGGCAGACTATTTTACACAAGCAAAGATTTGAGCTTCCAGCTGACTGGATTTATGCTGAACAGCTTGAGAACAAATTGTCAAATGTGAGAATTCTTCTTGCCGCCCGAGACGAGACCATTCAAGCCAACAAGAGTACATTTGTTTTACGCTTGAGAAGTGAGATATCGACTAATTCTGATTCACTAGCTACTTTGCGTCAGCAGTGGTCTTCGAAGAAGCCCATTTCTGGAGACTTGGCCCCTTTAGATGCATTGAATTTGTTAACTAAATTTCAAAAACAATGCAATGAGTTTTCTAGGGTGTCATCAGTTTTGGAGCGTGTTGCTGTCGTTCTTGAAGTGGAATACGACGCAATCGACAATACTGAGGTGGAACGAGAAATCAAGGACCTAGAGGTTGTATGGTCAACTCTCCAATCATATTGGAAATCTCTCGAGGATATCAAATTGCAGGAGTGGGAGGAAGTCCATGGTAGAACTCTCAAGTCCCTGCTTGAAAGTATATTAACTCAGACGAAGTCTGCGCCTTTGCTAGTTCGTCAATACTCCGCCTTTGACGACCTTCAAGAGCTAGTCAAGGGATACCTAAAGATATTTCCAATTCTTTCGGAATTAAAGAATTCATCTGTCAAGCAGAGGCATTGGGATAACATTTTCAAACTTACCGGTTATACCCACAAATCGAAAAAATTATTAGTTACAGATGTTTTGGGAATCAACTTTGATTTGCATGAAGTGATTATCAAAAACATTATCAACCAAGCAAATGGTGAACAAATTATCGAAGAGGGTCTTCAATCGATTGAGCAAGAGTGGGCACTGATTGTTTTCGAAACCTTCAGTTTTGAAGGCAAATGCAGATTAATCAAGAATTGGAATTCTTTATTTGATCAATGCCTGTCCAATCTAAACACTTTGAGTAGTATGAAGAACTCAACTTATCACAGTCCATTTGAAGCGGAGAGGAGCAGCCTTGAGCTCAAATTGAATAACCTCTACAATCTTTTGAATGTCTGGATAGAAGTCCAAAGACAATGGGTTTACCTTGACGGTGTATTTGGAAATGCAAAGGAAATAAAGATGTCATTACCCGTGGAAGCATCTCGTTTCAATAACATTTCTTTTGAGTACCTTGCCTTGCTAAAAAGAGCCAGTCAGTTCAACTTGGTTATGGAGGTTCTCTCAATACCTAATATTCAAAGCTCCATGGAAAAGCTTTCAGATGCTTTACTGAAAACTCGAAAGGGTTTGACAGAATACCTTGAAAGGCAACGAGATCTTTTTCCAAGGCTTTATTTCATGGGTAATGACGATTTATTGGAGCTTATTGGAAGTTCAAATATTATTGATGCGAATAAGCATTTGAAGCAAATGTTTGCTGGCATCGCTAGTATCTGTTATGACCTGAGTTCATCAACTATAACGGCAGTCATCAGTCCTCAAGGTGAGGTCCTTGATCTCGATACTCCAGTTTCTTTAATCAAATTTCGGGAATTGACCCATTGGTTGAGCGAGCTTGAGAGCCAAGTCAAGTTGACTCTTGCAAGCCAGATCAAGAAAGCTATCGAAGCAATCGGTCCTTGCATCTCTGGCGGAGACATCAAGCGGGAGGAGTTACTAGCAAGCATAGAGCTGATCGCAAACCAGGCTATTGTGATCGCATCTCAAGTTCACTTCTCAAGAAATGTCGAAGATAGCCGATTTCATGACAACGAGCTTCAAGTTCAGTCCCGCTTTCTTCAAGATTTCGTGCGTATTTTAACTGAATCTATTTTTGAGAGGAGAGACACGCTTTCCAGACATAAGGTACGATCTTTGATCATAGAAATAATTCACCAACGAGACTATGTGTCACTTCTTTTGGATCTTCCATTGCCCGAAAGAAGTGCAGCTTGGAGTGCTTTGCAAAGGTTTCACTATGACGAAAGTGTCGATATGCCCTTCAAAAGGCTATCAGTCGTGCAAGGGAACTTTGAATTCGAGTACGGGTACGAGTACCAAGGAGTTGTTGAAAGATTGGCATCCACTCCGCTTGTTGACAAATGCTTCTTGGCAATGTCTCAGGCTTTGGCTCAGAAGCTAGGAGGTTCACCTTTTGGTCCAGCAGGAACTGGTAAGACTGAATGTATAAAGGCACTTGGAAGCAATCTTGGACGGTTGGTTCTTGTTTTCAATTGCGATGATACTTTCGACTACCAATCCATAGGGCGCATTTTACTTGGTATTTGCAAAGTTGGCTGTTGGGGTTGCTTTGACGAATTCAACAGACTCGACACCAAAATTTTGAGTGCCATCTCGACCCAAATTGAAAACATTGAAACCGGACTTCAACAAAGCACCTTTGTCGAAGTGTCCGGCAAAAGTGTTGATATTCACCCCGACACAGGTCTATTTGTGACAATGAATCCAGGGTATGTTGGAAGAAATGAACTTCCTGAGAACCTAAAGAAGCTTTTTAGAGCATTTGCTATGGATCAGCCTGATAAAGAAATCATTGCTGATGTTATTCTCGCTTCTCAATGCTTCACTTACTCGCGAGAAATTGCCAATTTGTTGATTCCCTTTTTCACCGATCTCGACTCAACTATTTCTCGTCAACCTCACTATGACTTTGGTTTGAGAACCATCAAGAGTATTTTGACAAAATGTGGCACTTCTCGTCAAGAGCAGATAGCCATTTCGAATCCTAGGATTGACCGTGAGTTCGAACTTGGGGTACTAGTAAAGAGTTTGAGGGAGTCTATAGCTCCAAAGCTAGTCAAGGAAGACGTGAGTGTATTTGAGGCTCTTTTAAACAAACATTTTGCTGGTATCATCTACCACAATGAGATCCAGGGGGAGTTTATCAAAGAGCTAGAATTATATTGTTCCGAAAATGCTCTTGACATGACTGAGGCATTCATTGATAAGGCTTGGCACATTTTGCAAATTCAAGAGAATCACCACGGTTTTATGTTAGTTGGGGAAGCTGGCTCTGGGAAAACTACCACATATAAAGCTGCTCTTAGCGCCCTTTCTAAATTCGAGAAAAGGAGCCATGATGTGTTCGTCATTGATAGCAAGACAATCTCTAAGGAGGATCTCTTTGGCTCTCTTGATTTTATCACTCGAGATTGGACCGATGGTGTGTTTACTAAAATTTTGAGAGCTGTCATTGCTAATTTGAAAGGTGAGCAAAAGAGACGAACATGGATAGTATTCGATGGAGACATCGATCCAGAATGGGCCGAGAATTTGAATAGTGTTCTTGATGACAACAAAATCTTAACTTTACCTAATGGAGAAAGATTGGAACTCCCACCAAACGTCAGAGTCATATTTGAAGTTGACAGCTTGGAATACTGTACTCTTGCCACAGTTAGTAGATGTGGAATGGTATGGTTTGATCGTTCAATGATTTCTATTGAAAGCGTGTGGAAGCAGAATCTCGACGTCCTTAAGAAGGCTCAAGTGACCTTGGTCGAATCTATGGAAGATATACTTCAAAGAGAAAGAACAATTCGGCTTATTGGAAAGATTATCAGCTTGACTTCTGATGTCCTCAAAACATTTCAGTTCGCTGAGATAACTTCTCATGTCAGTGGGTACAGTCACATCATGAATTTTGACGAACTTCGTGCTGCCACTGCTTTTATCACGCATTTTGGATCTCAGCTTGCATCATTAGTTCGCTTTAGACAGAACTCAGATAACAACTTCTCGGACGACTTCGAGCAATTCACGTCCAAAGCAATACTTTTAGCTTTTGTTTGGGCTTTCGCCGGTACCTGTTCTGGAAAAGACAGAGATGATTTTGGAAAATATATTAGTGCTTTTAGTGCATTCAAGAACATTGATGTACCTCCCAACGTTCTTGAGCACCATGTTTGTCTCGAGGACTTTTCCTGGGAAAGTTGGTCCGCCCTGGTCGAGACTGTTGATCTTGAACCTCACCACGTCTTAGATTCGAGAACGATTGTTCCTACGGTTGATACCGCGATGCATGAATCATTGATTTCTGGGGTCATCAACACTCACTCGCCGCTTATACTTTGTGGACCACCTGGATCGGGAAAAACAATGACTTTATTAAGAGCATTGAGAGACTCGCCAGATTTGGATGTTATCTCAATGAACTTCTCCAAGGATACGTCTCCTGAAGCTTTGTTGAACACTCTTGAGCAGTATTGCGAATACAAGAAGACAAGTAATGGCGTTGTTTTGATGCCTAGGACCACTGGAAAATGGGTTGTTGTCTTTTGTGATGAAATCAACTTGCCAGATCTTGACAAATACGGTACTCAACGAGTGATTTCCCTCTTGAGACAGATGGTTGAGCATGGCGGATTTTGGCGTACTTCTGATTATTGTTGGGTATCTCTTCAGAACATACAGTTTGTTGGTGCTTGTAATGATCCTAATGATCCAGGAAGACATGTTATGTCCCCACGATTTATGAGACATACGACAATCGTGATGGTTGATTACCCAGGGATGGCTTCTTTGAAGCTGATCTATACAACCTTCAACAGGGCGAGCCTCAAGTGTGCACCAAATTTAAGGACATTCGTTGAAGCTCTTACAATGGCGATGCTTGACATTTTCCAAGAAAACAAGGAACGATTTACTCCAAGAATGAAAAGTCATTATATTTACTCTCCCCGTGAACTAACTCGATGGTGCAGAGGTATCTTGGAAGCACTCATGTCTGTCCAATATGGTGACATTTCAAGTCTTGTCAGATTGTGGTTCCATGAAGGGTTAAGACTCTTCTATGATAGACTAGTAGAAGATCAAGAGAAGAAATGGTGCAAAGATATTTTCTGGAAAATTGCTCAGAAATCATTCCCTCATGTGAATCTTGATGTTTCTCTTAAAGAGCCTATACTTTTCTCGACCTGGTTGACATCTGATTATCGGTCTACAGATGAGGAAGAATTGCGACAATTTGTTAAACAAAGATTGAGAGTTTTCAGTGAAGAAGAGCTTGACGTTGAGTTGATACTCTTTGAGGATCTATTGGATCATTCGCTTAGAATTGATAGAGTCCTTAGGCAACGCCAAGGACACATGATTCTAGTTGGCCCAAGCACAAGTGGCAAAACCACCTTGACAAAGTTTGTTGCATGGATGAATGGACTTCACGTTGTTCAACTTCGTGTTCATACTGGATTCACGATTTCTCAATTTGAATCTGTTTTGAGAAGTATTTTGATGAAGTGCGCCAAGGGTGAAAAGGTCTGTTTCCTCATTGACGAATCCAGTATTCTTGATACTTCATTCATTGAGAGAATGAACTCACTTTTGGCTAATTCAGAAGTCCCTGGTTTATTCGAAGGTGAAGATTTAGCTGCGGTCTATAAATTGTGCGCTTCAGAATCTTCTGCTCAAGGATTAATTCTCGATAGTGACGATGAACTATACGAGTGGTTTACTCAACAAATTTCTGAAAATCTTCATGTTGTTTTCACTGTCAGTGATATTAACAAAGATAAAATGCCTCAGGTGAGTTCCTCTCCGGCATTATTCAATAGATGTGTCATGAGTTGGATGGGTGATTGGTCAGAGTCTGCATTGACTGAGGTGGCATCCTCAATCATAGGCGGTATTCCACTTGATTCATCAGATTATCAAGTTCCAGCTCAAGTTGAAAGTACAAGACCCATGCCAATCACGAACTTAAGAGCAGCTGTGGTTGATGTACTACTTTTTGTTCACAGATCTAATTTCAGCATCAATAATCAGGTTGGCACACACAAATTCGTTGAATTCGCAGAAATGTTCTTGAAATTATTCACTAAAGGAGAATCGGAATTGGAAGAAAATCAACGACATACTAATGTTGGTCTAGACAAGCTTAAGGAAACTGTGCTTGAAGTTCGCCAGATGAGAGAAGTTCTTTCAGAAAAGAAGAAGGTTCTTGAGCTTAAGGATGCAGATGCTCGCGAGATGCTCAACAAGATGATATACGAGCAGAATGAAGCAGAAAGAAAGAGAGAGTTCTCTGTGGAAGCTAAGATTGAACTTGAGAAACAAGAAGTCGAAATCAACAAGCGAAGGGACATCGTCATGCAAGACCTCGAACTTGCAGAACCTGCGGTGTTGGAGGCCCAAAGAGGTGTTCAGAACATCAAAAAGCAGCATTTGACAGAGATGAGAAGTATGTCAAATCCACCATCTGCTGTCAAAATGGCTATGGAATCCGTTTGTATTCTCTTGGGCTACCAAGTGAATTCATGGAGGGATGTGCAGCTTATTGTTAGGAAAGACGACTTCATTGCAAGTATTGTCTCCTATGATAATGACTCACAACTCACTCCAGAAATGAGAAAATACATGGAAAATGTGTATCTTTCGAGAGCTGATTACAATTACGAGACCATTAACAGAGCAAGTAAGGCTTGTGGTCCACTCTTGCAGTGGGTAATTGCTCAGCTAAAATACTCTTCTATATTGGAGCGTGTGGGGCCATTGAGGGAAGAGGTCCTTGCGCTTGAGGAGTCCGCTACAAAGTCAAAAGTCCACTTAATTGCCATTGATGAAATGATCAATGAGCTCGAGGATAGTATCGAAAAGTACAAAAGCGACTACAGTGAGCTTATTCGTGAAGCAGAGAAAGTGAAGGTTGACATTGCCTCTATTGAACAAAAAGTAAACAGAAGTTTAAAATTAATCGAGAACTTGACCAACGAGAGAGAAAGATGGCAGAAAAGCATAAAGAATTTTACCAATATAAGAGAAAAATTGGTGGGAAATTCTTTGCTTGCTGCTGCATTTGCCATTTATTGTGGACCACTTGATCAGACTCTAAGAAAGAATCTCATAGGAAAGTGGAAACTAAAGTTGGCCGAATATAACATTGCATGGGAAGAGTCATTAATCATAACTTCAGTTTTATCAACTACAACAAACATCTCTTCATGGGAAGACAATGGATTGCCCAGAGATGAGTTGTTCAGAGAGAACTTCGCAATCAATCAGTGGACGGAATGCGCTTACATCATTGATCCAACGGGAGAGTTATTGAACGTTTTACAGAAGTCAACTTTACCTAAGAAATTAATCATCACCAGTTTCCTCGATGACTCGTTCATTCGAGTATTTGAAGATGCAATGAGATTTGGAGGTCATATTTTGATTCAGAACGCAGAATCTTATAATCCAATTATTGATAGTGTTTTGAGGAAAGACATCGTTCAAAATGGAGGAAGGAAGACAATTCAATTTGGAAACAAGTCATTGGATATTCTGAGCGATTTCAGAATGTACTTGTATACGAAGGTTTCACTGATCACTGTTTCGTCATTTATTGCTTCCAGAACTACTATTTTGAATTTTTCGATCACAGGTGGAAACCTCGAGAATCAGATTTTGAATATTTCTCTTGAGCATGCGAGACCAGAGGTTTACACCAAGAGAAACGGATGTATTGCATTACAGAGTGAATATCAGATCCGCCTGCTTGGTCTTAGGAAACAATTGTTGGCGATTCTTAATGAGGTATCGGGGACCATTCTTGACAATGATGAAGTAATTGAATCATTAGAAGTGTTGGAATCTGAATCAGCAGATATTGATAAGAAGATGGAAGAGGCTGAGACTGTAATGACTGCTGTGGAGAACATCAGATTCCAGCATGCTGATATTGCCCAACATTCTAGGCATATCTTTGAAAATCTCATTGCAATCTCCAAGTTAAGTGTGTTCTACAACTTTTCGTTAGCAAGCTTCATTGACATCTTCAAAAAGGTACTCAATTCGAGTGACGCATCATTGGAGAACGGTTCCTTCATCACAAAAATGTACCAAGAAGCATATGCTTACTTTTCGCCTACCTTGCGACTGTTAGATAAGATTGCGTTTGCCATAACAATGTCCTTTTCTTACTATAGGGTTGAGATTGGTTCTCAAGCGGAGAAAAGTTTGAAGACTATCATTTCAGACCTTGTGAATAACGAAGGATCCAGCAATGTGAAGTCAATTCTCGCATCTTGTTACGCTAAGGACATGGAAATGAATCCATTGAGCGATTGGGGGAAGATAAAAGAAAGTAATGAACGGAACGACATCTTCAAGATCATCTCTCCATTCATCGAATACTTGCTCGGAATCGACAAATCAGTGTCGCTCATGGACGTGTTTGATTCGTTTATGGAGGGAGTCGTTGGAGCTGGAATTCATTCCGAGTCAGATTACAACATTCAAAAGTGGGTATCTTTCGAAAAGCTTCCTATTTTGATATCTACGTCAAAAGGATTCGATGTCTCTTACAGAGTTCACCAGGTTGCAAAAACTCTGCAAAGACAACTCAAGGTCATCTCCATGGGATCGAAAGAAGGTATTGACCGTGCAAGCAAAGAAATTGAGGAAGCGATGGTTCGTGGGCATTGGGTTCTTGTCCAGAATATACAATTAGCTACACGCTGGCTTCCGCATTTGGAGAGGAAGTTGGAAAGCATCGATTCGAAGAATAATTTTAGGCTTTTCTTGACGTGCAATTTGAATTCATACGAGATCCCTGCTGGGCTCATAGCTACGTCTCAAGTCTTGACCTACGAGACTCAACCAAACTTCAAGTTCGTGCTTCAAGAAACCTTCGATTCTATCCGCAACAAAAGGTTTGAAGGAATTGCAGCCTATAAGCATGTTTGCTTTCTTCTCTCTTGGTATCACGCTGTGATTCAAGAGAGATTAAAGTACGTGCCTGCTTCATTCACCAGAAAGCATGATTTTACTGATGCAGATGCCATAGCAGCTGCATTTGCTATAGATAAGGCGTTCGAGAAGCTTAATAGAGGGGTTGTGGATCCTGAGCTTGTTCCATGGCATGAAATCCGCACGTTGGTTGGCTCCATTATCTATGGAGGTAAGCTAGCAGATAAATTGGATGCACAATACTGCGCTGATCTTGCTTGTTTCATTTTTACGGATAAGACATATGACGAGAACTACAATCTCATTGCTAATGAAAGGACTACTGCAGCGGGGTTATCGTTGCTGGTTCCAAGTGGAAACAGCCTTGAAAATTATGAGAAGTGGATTGAGGAACTTCCAGAAACTGTTCCCTTGAGTTGGATTGGCTTGAGTGAAGACGTGAATTTTGACGTGAAACAAGAACTCGCCAGAGCTGTTACACTCAAAATCCAGCAACTAGTTTGAAGTATACGTTGCAAATATACTATAAAAGCGGAGTACTTCTCAGATATAGAGCCTACGACCTTCTCAAGCGTAATATACATTCAGAAGCCTACATACCAGTGTAACGATGCGATTTGCTGGTTTATTAGGTTTTAAGTACAAACACGACAAGCTTACTCGTCGTCCTCCTCCAAGGTCTGAGCAGCAATACGGTCCAAATCTCTCTGACCGTTCTCGGAGATTCTTCTACCACCCTTTGGCGAGATCTCAAGGACACCAATCTTCTCCAAGGCCTGGACAACTCTTCTGTTGACAGAGCCGGAAGCGTCAGCGTGCTTGCTTGGTCTGAAACCTCTGTTCTTAGCACCACCGTACAACTTGTTCAACTTACCGACACCAACCTGCTTTCTCAAGTAAACGTGTCTGGCAGCAGAGGCGGCTCTCTTGTAGAACCAAGTCTCGGCCTCCTGTGGTGGCAACTCGTTACCGGCAGAGGTCTTGACGAGCTCAACGTAACCTGGAACCTCCAACTTACCTTGACGCTGCAAGAACTGAGCGTAAGCGTTGATAAAGTCTTGAGCTGGAACGTCTCTGGATTTGTTAGTATGGAGTTTATCATGGAATAAATGAGCGGTTGGACATGGATATATATTTGACAAGGAAATATGGTGAGGTTGATGTCACATTATGGATTGTTGGAGTTGGATGAAAATTGTCAATCAAGGAGATATTCGAATAGGGGAAATGGATTGATGGCTGGTGCTTTGCTCTGATTGTACTGCTCGTGTAACTGGGTGGACATACCTAACGGAAACACCTGGCATATTGTCTGTGTTAAAGGACTTAGTTGATGATGGTAACAAAAAATTCTTTTTTCTGGTGAGTGAGGAAATTTTCGGGCCTGCATGTTAGGTGCGGCACATAGGCCGTGAGTTCTTCAATTCGCAGTCACAGTGGTCACGTGTAGAATTCACCTTAATGGTTGATGGATGGAAACGGCGTAATTGAACAAGTTGAATAGTCGGACGAGTATTTTTACGGAGTTGTTGTCTGACTGGCAAACATCTATAACTTTTTTACTCCGTTATCTGTCTTTGGTATAGAATTTCATGAAGTGATTTATGGAATCATGTAGTCTGCGTGCAGTCGTTAGTTTGAGAATGAATCTAGAAGAAACTGAATTGTCAAAAACAAAAAAATTAAATTAGGAGCAAAGATTATTGGAGCATAGTTATATTATTGGGATCTATTCTCTCTTCAACCTCAATTACGTGTATGCTTTGTCTGCGTTCACGCTCTAATCCCAAATACTACTAAGTGGCTTCTCTCGCATACAGTAGTGCTCAAGGTCCTTCAACATGGCCTCAGTGGGCCAGAAACTGTCTTTAGGCTTTTGTCTGCTTCTTGGAATCATCATAGGCGTGGGATTTCCCTGTGAGCTCTCTAAGAGAACCACATAATCCTCTCTTTTCCTGTACCTTGGCGAAGAAAAGACATGGTGATCTCCAGTAGACACTGCGCGGATTTTAGCAGCCAATTCTCGCTTCGTGTCGCTGAACTTTTCTGCAGCATCGTAACTGTCAATTAGGGATTCATAGAAGTGTCGTACTAGGGAGTCATCAGACATTGACCACGCTTTTTCCATACTCACTTGGGTAATCGCCGAGTAAGGTGCTGCACGATGGGCATCAGAAACTAAATAGATTAGTAAGTTGCTCATGACTCCAATGGCATGTAGATGGGACTGGTCAATTACCTCGCCATAGATGAAGACAACTTCAGTGGCCCCAATGGACTGGATGATATTGGCTACCATTTCTCTAGGCTTGAAGAGTAGTTTGGGGACACTGAGGGAGTAGTCGATTAGATAGAAGCAGATGGATTCTTTAATTGGGAAATCATGTCTTCGAGCAAGAAATCTAGGCGGAAACAGCAATCGATTAATCAAATCAAAGTCCACCACTACGGACCGTAGAGAACTGCCCGAATTAAGTGCCCTCACGAAAGACGGCCCTGTGTCTTCTTGTTTGGAGAACACATCCCATTTCTTGATACTTGCTCGTTGCCCTGCCTTGCGTGTGAGCCTTAGAGCGATGGTTTGAACGTATCCCGTAGATATTATGTGGTGTAAGGTGTCCACGAACTCTGAATATTGAAGTAGATCTGGATCGGTAACAAACAACGTGAATGAAGACAAATTATTGGAAGATCCTAGCGCAATCTTGAAAGCCAGTAAGCTCACATGTGGTTCTAGACTGTTGATGTCACAAATAAGGTTCAATTCATGCAATTGCGGTAGTATACGCAAGAGAGACTCGCAGCCAAGTAAAGTCTCTAGGTTGATAGATAGTATCGACAAGTTCAGATTCAAAGAAGGCAATTCTCCTTCGGGCTTAGTCTCAGCAGGTTTATCTAGCACCTTCAAGCTGCTTAATTGAGGAAACAAGGCCAAATCACCGTTTTTGAGCGAGCTATTGGTAATCTCCAATTCTTTCACATAATGGTTGGCACTAAACTGTCTTTGGTATCTACTCCAGAAACGTAAGTCACCATTGACACTGGGTCGGAAACTCAACCTTGCTAATTCTTCTCTAGCACAGATAGAGAAGTTTGTGGTCAAAATCTCTTTGATGAAATGCCTTTGGAGTGCTTTACTGTCACTCCACTTGTCCATTCTAGTAGGATACGCCAAGATGGCATCAATTTCGCTTCGTCGAACCAAGCTGACAAACCGAAGTATTGTTGGTCCACATATGACTCGAAGTCGTACGCAAGTGGATGATATTGCCATTAGGTCCTTGAACCCATAGACCCTGCAACTGTTAGGAGTGAAGGATCCATGCGGTCTCAGGGATTCCGTCGATATGATATTGGACGAATAGTCATAGAGTTCTCTAGAGGACACATAGAAGATGATTTCGTGGATCACGTCATCCGGAAGGATCAATAAGGACATGGCACTGTGGGGTGAGATTGGTGAGACATATAGGTTGGTGATGCGAGATAAGGAAAAACGAATAAGATCATGGAGTAGGGGTGTCGTTTTCATATGGAGAAAAAATTCTCGTTTCGACATTGCTTACTTGTGAAATTTAGTTTGTTGTTCAATGTTGCTGATGATGATATCAGAATTTTACTTTGGGATCTGTGCACATTCCTAATTTGAGCTTAAAGTAGCAATGAGATGACATTAACTAAAAAACATACCTGAAAGTCCAGCAGTGAGAAAATCAAAAACTATCAGCATAAATCAGATTGACAATATATTCAGTAGAGCCTTAGTCCACATGATACTATAATCATCCAATTCTTATACCAAAGAAATACGTTAACCGTTCCAGGAAATTTCATTAATGTTCTACAATAGCGAAATACTTTACAAAAGTGTATTAGATGACGTAGACCCTTAGACCTTGAAACCTCTGGAGTTTCTTCTACCTCTGGCTCTCTCGAACTTTCTACCCTTGGAGATAACCTTTGGAGCCTTACCCTTGTGTGGACCGAAACCAAAGTGTCTGACAGCCTCTCTGGCGTTTCTTGGACCTCTCACAATGACGGTGTTCTGACCCTTTGGAGCTCTCAATGCCAACTGGTCCAAGGTGATAGCCTCACCACCAGCCTTGAGGATTCTAGCCTTAGCACCGGCAGTGAATCTCAAAGCAGCGACAGTGGTCTTTGGAACGTCCAACAATCTGATGTCGTCAGTGACGGTACCAACAACGACAACGGTCTTGTCAGCAGCACCCTTCTGCTTCAACACGGTGTTGATTCTGGAAAGGGACACTGGAGGTCTGTTGATCTTAGACAAGAACAAAGATCTCAACACAACCTTGTTGAATGGGGCATCGGTACGACCTGTTTGTTAGTATGAGTCTCTTTCTGCTCTATAACGCACACATGGCACTCGCAGAAACATGCTAACATTGAAGTTCAGTGGGGAGAGATGGAAGATGAAAATTTTGTATGATCAAATCTCATCGGGTCTAGAAATGAAGTTGAAAACCTCGCCTTCTAGCCATCATATTTCGTCAGAATAATCGATGATATTCGAGAAGGCTCCCAAGCATGGTCATCGGCTCAGAAAATATGTTTAAAAACTGAGCTGCCTGTAAGTTATTTTGAGCTAAACCAATGTATACATACGAGCCAAGTAGGTGTACAACTTCACCAAGACCTTCAAGTAGACGTTGTCAGACTTTGGGGCGGTTCTGTGAGACACTCTAACGTGCTGCTTTTTAGTGTGATCTTTACCCATGTTTGATTAGTGAAGAAGAGTGGAGTGCAAGATTTTTTTCCAGGATATGGAGATGGAGAGTCTAGTGCGAAAATTTTCTGGCGCGCGCATCACGTGAAAGGGAGATGCCAGGGCTGGAGCCCTGACTGGCTGACAGGTACTATCTTAGTGAGCATCTATATCATTAACGACTTAAGTGGATTAATGTTCCTATAATGTGAGCCAGGTTGATTTCATGATATGATTATGTGAAGGCTTCCTCTTGCATATTATGTTTGTAGTTAAATTGAATCTGATTCATCTTGGAAGCTGGGTACTCCTTGTCGAAGTATTATAAGCCACCAATGGAACAGTAGATAATTGATTCTAATACTTCAATCTTATCCCAAGTTATTGATGATAGGTGTAGTTTAATGATTCGCTTATCGTTGACTCTGAATCTGACACGTGACTTAAATCACGTGTACAACAACTATATTATCTTTCGCTAACGGTTTGGAAAGGAACCTCCAATGATGAAGCTACCCATTCGTAACTTCGCCTCCAGCACTCGTTGCTGGAAAGGAACGATTTTTCCTAAATTCTCTAGTCATGATGAACTTGCAGCATTTCTCCGCAAACCTACATGGAGGGTCCATGACATGATTCCAGACACCTCTAATAACTCCACGGTCGATGCCAGAGTTGTGCGCAAGATGTTAAAGCTTTCCGGCCTCAATACAGATATTACCAAGGAGCAAGAAGACCAGTGGATAGTTGCACTCAACAAACAAGTGGCGTTTATCAACCACCTTGACGACAGCTGCCAGACTGAGCCTGGATCGAATGGATCTGAAGTGTTTAGGCTCATAGCGTCTGATCACAACCCGCCGGAACCATTGACGCTCAAGAAATTGCTCGAGCAAGTCGAAAAGGTGGAGCAGGAAGTGGATGTGACCAAGGGAGAAGAGGGATTCAGCGCGTCTGGATTCCGCACGGTGGTAAATGAACAGAGATCGTAGGTATGCCAATTGGGAAGTAAAGTGAGGGGAGTCAATACTTCTGGGAAGTTGACAGAAACATCTAAAATATCTTGCAACCGAGACCAAGTGTAACCAGCTTGCGGCTATTGCACTCGGGCCACTCTTGAATCCATGTACATACGGTCCGGAACCTCTAGCTCAAAAAGGTTCTTGAGTGACTCTTTGAATTTGGTCAAATCCTTGGTTCCCTGATTGATAAGATCCACACTAGCACCCTTGGGGAAATTTATGTATGCCTTGACTTGGAAAGTGTTTGACTCATCTAAAAGCGATAACTTGAGTTTCCCATCAATGATCTGGCCATCGTCATCTCTTATAAATAACTTGAAGATCTCAATGACAATATCTCCGTGGAAAAAACGGATTCCTTTGAGCCAATATTGGTTTACCATATCGTAGCCAAGATCCTCAATGAACTGTAGAAAAGAGTCTTTGGTAGCAACTTCAGCGTTGTCTGGGACTTTCTGTTCGATATTTACATCAATATTTTCGTCCTTGACAGCTTCTGAGCCGTCAATCTCCATAAGATCGTCCTCCTTGTTGGACTCTTTAGCTGAGTTTTCAACTTCTCCATTAGCCTGAACATTTTCCTCCTTCACGGGTCTCTGTGTATGATGGTGTACTAGCGTACTTTCATGAAAGTTATGGGCCAGAACGGGGTTCTTTCCTGCGTTTGGAATGTCGGAGATCTGGAGTGTCCAATACTTAACGGTCTCTCCATTGAAGAGTCTATTGACCAAGACATCGGGGCCATCTTTCAAGATTGGCACTGCCAAGTCCAACTTTTCAGATGCAGAATCTGCCCAAATCGTTGTACATTTCATGTAGAACTGTTCAATCTGGTTGACCTTACCTGGTTCAAACTTGGGCTTGAACACATTATGTGGTTTGGTTAAGAGAGTGTAGGTGGAGATATCCTGGGGATTGAGAACACCGGTCAAAGCTCGGAGCGTGGAGACAGTCTGGATATAGTTTTGGTGAGGAATACTCGAACAGAGCAAGAGCTGATGGCCCATAATGAAGGTGGTTTGTAGGTGATGTTGATGTTAATGTGGTAGTACGCAGGCGTGGGTCAGAGAGGTGCTCAAAGAGACCTAGAGGGAAGATGCCGAATGCTGATAGAACTACATCTAATAGGTTTTAGATTTTTATTTTCCGCCGTCATCCTTCACACGTTGAGTTTAAGGTTAGAGAATGCATGATGTAAACAATCTTTCATGCCTTGCTGGTTTCATTACCATTTATCTGATTTTCCACTGTTTTACATTAAACCTATTTTCCAGTTGTCTCATTTTCAACCCTTCCACAGATCTACTTATTCTGACAGTATTCTTCTACCTCTTCTTCTTCTTTCCCTTCTTCTTTACTTTTCTACTTCCTTTTCTCTGGTGATCTTCCATTATACTAAACAACCTTATATATCCTTCTTAGACTCCTTCTCCTCAGAAGCGTCGGACGTATCCTCGGTGAAAGCAACAACTATGTATGCTATGAGCACAGCATTGGCAGCCACTGCAGCAGAGCCTCCACTCACAATGGAGTTGTCAAATAGATACTGGCATGTAAAGAAGGTGGTCAATGGAAGAAACACCATGGCAGCCGTGAAAAGCATGAGCTTTCTAACTACCGAACTGAAGTTAGTATTAGAACAAGATTTAAGTGCAAATCGGCTGTATTCTTCCTTACATACGCTGGAATGTCGGCCATATTGGAAAGATAAATAGAGTAGAGGCAAGCTGGTAATTGCCTGTATGCAAAGTGTTGAGGTTTGGTGGACAAGTAAACAGATAATGAAAAAAAGTTGATTAAAGGAGCAAAAAAAACAACTGAAAATCAATACTAAAATGCAAAAATTTTGGAATTTCCGATTCTTTACCAATTGCCTCCATCTATAGTGTTTGCCGCTACAAGCAGCCTAATTCATGACAGTGATTCTGAGAGGTCTTTATCAAGGTCTGTTTTGACACCCGTACACCAGCTTTATTGGAGCAATTGAATCCCTTCAAAATGGAAATTAATATCTAGTTTCTTTATATAATCACAACAGTTATCTCAATATTATTAACCCTTGTACCTTAATTATCTTTTCCATCTCCAGAAACCTGTCAAATATTCTTCTTCCATTAAGTATTATCTGCACATCCCTCCACGTGACTAGATTACCCACCGGCAAATTCCTTGAGACCTCAATCTATATTGATAAACCAAAACTACTATGAAAGTGTTGGCCAGTCTCGCTCTCTGTGTTGGCTCGGTGATGGCCTTTGCCGATACCGCTCCGATGTATTCCGGGCTCAATGCTTTTTCCTCGGACTACATCGTTGAGGCCACGGAGGTTGCTAGTCAAGTTGGTGAGTACACCTCGAACTTGTGTTCCCAAGATGACCGCCAGAAGCTCTACATTTACCGCGTGAGCGGCTTGCAGGCCACTAAGCCACAGTCAGATGCCATCAACTACGTCAGACACGTGCACTATGACCGGGCTGTCGACTTGGACTTCCCAATCAGTAAGGAATGTGTGGTGAAGTATGCAAGCAGTTTGGATTCGGAGGTGGGCGACGCAGACGTTGTTGTCGTTGACATTGATGATGGAATCGCTCACAAATTCGAAGAATTTTCCACCAATGGTGCATTCATTGTCCAGGGTAAGCCTCTGTTCACTGTCAAGAAGAGAAGCTTCAGGGAGACCATCCAGGAGGATTTGGACATTTTGAAAAAGAGATATTATGAGTCGGAAGAGCTGGACGACGAAGATTCGGAGGCCACATTTTCCGAGGTCGAGGCTGACTTCAAGGCTGCAGAATCGATGATTGCAGAGGAGGAATCGTTTGTCACTGCATTCGCTGAAGAAAAGGAAGGTCTGGTCCCAGGCGCCAGCAAGGGCAACTCCACTGGTAAGGCCAAGTCAAACTTATTCACCGAGTACCGCTTTTTCACTCCTGGTGTGTGGCTGTCGTTGATTGTGTCTTTGTTCTTGGTATTCGTTGTTTCCACGGCTGTGGGGTGGATCACCTCCATCGAGACCTCCTACAACGCTTTTGAGAAGCAGGTGGACTACGAGAAGAAGAACGAATAGACATCCCTCATTTTTTGAATACAGAATACACCTATAACAATTGTTACATGTTTTCATCTCTTCTCTTCCTTTTAGTTTTTATCTTTCTCATTTTTTATTTCACTTGACAAACTAGTAGAGATATGGAATAATTTTGTATGGCACTTCCTTCTCGTACTGCTCCCATGCTTTGCCATACTTGTCCCGACACTTGGCCTCGTCTCTGGTCTGGCGATGCACCAATAAGGTGCCGAAGTAGATTACATAGAAGTAGGTGAGTACAGTCATGCCTCCCGTAGGTAAACACCACGACCATCCAATGAGCCAGTCACCAAAGTAGTTGATGTGCTGACTGAGTTTCCACCAGCCGTCCACGAGCAACTTTGAACCCGTAGGAGTCGATATGCTGTTCAAGTGATTCAATTTACCTTTCTTAAAGTCAGACTTCTGCTGGTTGGCCGAGTGGAAGATGTAGTAGCCTGTGAAACTAAGCGCAGCAATGAGGCCAGTCTTAGTCCAACCCAACTCATAGTAGTTTTCTGGCAAGGCCAAGTATCTTGCCTGGAGCGAGTATGTCCAAGGCAACCAGGCCAAATCGCCGAATGCAAGCATGAAGCCAAATCCGTCAGTAGCGATATCCATCATGGTCAAACATCCTTCCTCGTTCAAAACTCCGTCGAAGATGTAGAAGGCCTGGAGGAAGTTTACCAAAATGATCGAATCCGCGACCTTTCCGGTGGTATGGTATTGATTATGGATACAAGACAAGTTGATCAAGAGCAACAAGAGCATTCCTGGTCTGAGTTCGTTGAACAACTTGATGTCCCATACTCCAATTCTTGGGTTCAACTCGCGTCCGATAAACCAGTCGTAAATGGGGTTTCCAGAATTGCCGTTGATGGATAAGATTCTCTCGTTGGTGCCCACTTTATTTGGCTTTCTCAATGGGATGAAAGAACCAAAATATACCGCAAATGATAAAAAGTACGAGAAGAGGATAGTGACCATTATCAACTGGAGCTGGTTGTCGTACAAGAACTGCAATTCAGGCACGAAGTATGTAGGTGATGTGAATAGTCTAGCCAACAACAAAACAATAAGAGTAGCAGACATGGAGATGCCGTTAATACGATAGGTCAACGTGGATCCATCTCTCAATACTACTCCTGGAATATCTTTGCCTGGAGAGTAAACGTCCAAAACTGCAAGAATCGAATACCATGCAAAGTAAGCTAGCCAGCAGTTTTTGTCGAAACAGATACTCTTCACTTCGTCCCAGGTTTTAGGTAGCTGGGCTGCCACTTTCGAAAGATCAAGGTTGATACCTTTGACTGAGTAGGACTCATTGATGACAAACTGAAAGAACACCGTGACAATGGGCAAAAAAATGGCAATTGCAAGCGCCCCTGGAACTCCGAAGAATTCCCTATGGGCTGTCTTTGGGTTGAGAGGAGCCATAAATACCGGGGAAGAGGAGAAGATGCTGAAATATATAGTATTGCTTATACGAGAGTGTATGCGACGACATACGACAGTATTGTACGAGCGATGACCAGATGGGATCCGGAGTAATCATTGGGAGAAAACGAGAGAACTACAAATTCGAGATCTTTCCGAGGATGGTGATTACAATTGTCCAAAGTATCACCAAGAATGATGGTTCCACAAGTGTATTTGTAGGTTTTGTAGTGAATGTCGTAGAATCACGACTATGCGTATAGAAGGCGACAGAGCAACCTAGAGAGATAGCCCACCACAATCGCGGTAAGTAAGATACAGTGATTGCTTCGGGAAAGAGCTTGTAACGTTGCAGGTGATGTGCAGAGCAATTCCACATATCCTTGGAGGTGGGGTGTATTCTTTGATTCTTGAATTCATCCATCTAACACATTCTTGTACCTAAGCAGCCATCAGACCGATATCAGGGAATCACTTACGTCATCAGATTGAGAACAATTGGCAAGAGAAAGTAAGTGATCTATTCTTGTTGATTGAAACATTATGGATACCATTCATCCCATAGCAGTGGTGACATCAAGAACACGGACGCCTTCCTGAGTTCACCGGTTTCGGTCTGTTCAAATCATGGACAGAATTGGCCAATGCTTCCTTAAAATTCAGGGCAATAGGAAAAGAAAATGAAAAAAGGGCTTCGAAATTTCAAGCTGTGACATTCTGTTCTGCGGGCACTCTTAACGGTACATTTTTTTGTTGAAACCTTCTTCGATGTAACATTCGAGAGTAATGTTATGTTCGCTGGATAACGATTTTGTCATAATCTTGTCATAAAGCTATTGTATTGCCCCGCCCAGTATTTTTCAGTAAGGGACCAACTGAAATGGTTGCTTTCGGTGATAGGATCAAGTACAGTCTAGGTCATCGCATCTGGCTGGCCGAGAGGGTACACTGAACTGGAAAATAATGCCAAATTGAATGCCACAATAAAAATTCTTCAATGAATAACCCCAGTATTGCCATAAATTACTTCAATTGTTCAA
Source organism: Sungouiella intermedia (assembly GCA_900106115.1). NCBI lineage: Eukaryota > Fungi > Ascomycota > Pichiomycetes > Serinales > Metschnikowiaceae > Sungouiella > Sungouiella intermedia. The sequence continues at coordinate 51,264 of LT635757.1, read as the reverse complement.
TTGAGGCGATGTGGGACATTCTTGCCAATATAGTCTGGAGCCAACAATGTAGATCGTATAACACAATACCTATACAATTTGTACCGAGTTTATCAACAACGGGAAAAAAAAAACTCAGAGAAAATCAAGAAACAATTGAAATTACAACACACTACATATGCATCTTTCCCTTTGCCGAGACCTTGGTAGGCGACTCGTTGCTTTCTGCAATGAATAAAGCCAGCGGGTTATCCAGTGTGGCACCAGTTCCTCGATATATCCCAATTCCCCCGTATACTCCAGCTCTCCGATTTATCTGTAAAGTTATTGATGTCTTGACACCTAAAAGTCACACCTCCACTATCTATCAACCTAGAAGATGGCGTGGAAGCATAAAGGTTTAAAAAACCACCATAAGTGTTACAATTTGACTAAAAGTAGAATCAACGTGCAAAAAACACAAACTTGCAACCCCAACCAAAAACCCTTATAAATCCAATCAAGATCCACATGACTAATCTTCTCGTCTAACTTTGACCCCCACAAGCACTACATTCTGTCGTCAGATACCCATCCAGATACACCAGCCAGATACGCCAGCGCCGTTCTTAATTACATTGCCCAATGCGGATAATATTACATGCATATGCGCATTTTTGACACCGAGCAACAAATCACACTATACGAATGATTCCCTCCAGACAGGGATTTAAGTAACTCTACAGAAAAAAACTCCCAAAAAACGTTCGTAGTGGCCAGACGGAATGTATCATTTGGATGCCCAGACCTTGTACCGAATGGGGTTGGTCCCAGTCGGCTCTCCCGGTCCACTTTCACCATATCCAATGCCCTGCGGCCCCTGACTGTAGCGAAGCGAATCTCGAATTTTTGTATATATATTTTTTCCCATCCCACAAGTCTGTATCTGGATGTCCGCCCTTTTCGCACACTCTGGTATTTCTATATGAACGTCTTGATGTCCGACACCCTGATGTGGACTTTGACAAACCTTGGCCATCCGTCGCAACCCAACGTCTCTTCAGGATCCATCATTTCCTCGTCTTCCAACCCATCCAACTCTCACCTTTCGCAAGACTCTTCACTGCCATCTATGTCTGAGCCCGTCAAACGAAAACGAGGCAGACCTCCTAAAAAGCTGGCCCAGCAGTTTCCTACCATGACGCTTCAGTTTTCCACATCAACGGATTCCTCCAGCCCGACAGCAGAGCTGAACTCCAACTTGATGGTTCGAATGGGTGAGCCTGATTCGTTCACCCCGCTCATGAAAGTATCTCCAACCATACATCACAAGAAACGCAGACGGAAGAGCAGTGTGTCCACTGTGGACAATGATCTGCCAGAAAAACGCCGGGAAAAAGACTCTGAGATGCTTACGCCGATGTCTACATCCTCGGTAACGTCTTCTTACTCACGCTCCGGTTTCCTTGTCAACGCCACAGCCTTGGATAACATTTCCATGATTACGGGGTCTGGCAATATTCCTCACCAGCCATACAACACTCCGCCTCACCTGCTGATCAAGCCCACTTTCCCGCATGTTGCAGGCTTGATGAATGGCTTTGGCGATTCTGGAAGAGCAATTGGGGACCCTAGAGGGGTGAATCTCAGCACTCGAACGGACCTGAGGTCGATTCAGAGTGCTGGAGTTACTGATCTGGCTCTAGCATCGTCGAATTCGGAAGAACCAGCTCAAAATTCTGCCAACGTGGCGGCCAACGCTGTTGAATTGGGGGTTAAAGCTAATTTGGGCAATTTGGACAACTTGCAAAATAGGGGAAATTCAGAAAAAATGGAAAAATTAGGAAATTTGGGAAACTTGAAGAATCCTAGGACTTTTCGGAATATCAAGAAACCATCTACTGATGTGTCTCAGGGACTTCATGACTTACATGCTTTGAACAAGATTAATTCAAAGCGACACTCCAGGAGCCAAAACTCCGATCCCTTTGATGCTAATAACTCCCAAGTACCTCAGGAAACAGGTCCAAGTGTTGCAGCTAATGCTCTCCTGGTCAGCTTTATCGACGACGGCTCCTTTTCGTTCCAATTGATTGTGGATGATCTGGGCCGTGCTACACTTTCAAATCGTCCTGAGTCTGCAGTGGCTTCACCTCAGGATATTGATCCCGTCGAAATGGAGCCTATCGCTGAGGAACCCCTCGAATTGGAACCTCCTCCTAAACTCACTCATGCCCACACCGCCCTAGGAATTGAGACCTTAAAACCTGTGCAATCGTCTGCCCCCAGCACTGCGAACTCGTGGAGATATGAGTCTAAACCTCTGACGGATTCCAAATGGGACCGTCAAAATTCAGCTACTGTGATGGACGACGGGACTGAAAAATATGTTGTCCCTCAGACACCAAAGGGTCGAGACGACTTCTACGTCGGCTACACTCCTAAGTATGATAACTCCGACTCGCTCGCATACAATCTTACTCCGCAGTTTAACTCCATGATGTACTCAATGATGAGTATTAACTCGCCGCAACAGAAAAAATTAACTTATCAACAGCCATTTTTGAGTTCTGAGGCTCTGAACGCCCACTTTGGCCGGACCAACGGAGCGTTGGCTTCCAGTATTGACACGGAGTTGTTGGGTAACCGGCGAAATGTATGTGAGCCTACGGTTCAAAGCGAATTGTCGTCCCCTGATGAAGGAGACGCCCGTGCGGCATTGAAAAAGGTTTTCCGGTTGAAAAGAGATATATAGATAATAGCATATTGGGTTCATTTGAAGTAACAATAGAACAACCCCAAGATACTTCACGACATAAGTGTTCAAAATCGCAGGGGAATGTGTCTAGAAGGGTGAAAAAATTTGGGCAAAAATCAGAAGACAATATAATGTATGCCACTATGCTGCTATTCTATATTCGGCAAACTTACAATTCGGGAACCTCGTTAAATATCCTTCGAGAGATTGATAACAATTCAACTGCTGGGACCGTTCTTGGTCCAAACCTCTTAGAAGTTGGAGGTATTCAATACCTCGATAAAAGAAATGAAAGTCAAGAAAAGAAAAGAAATCGAACTAGAATACTTTTTTTTTGTGACTTGCATTATTGTTAAGAAGTATACGGAAGTGTCCAGAAATTATTGTGACACGATAGGTCGTAATCTAATGCATGTCTTTATTAAGGATACGCCTTTTGAAGGAAACCAAGATCAAACAAAAAAAGGTAAACGCAAATCTAATGAACTACACAATGTTACCTGACTAGGTAACGTTTTGACAAATTATTCAGCGCAAGTCATGGGGGTATCTGCATATGGTGAAAACATGCCAACAAATCGATGTTGAACAGGGCTTCAATTTGAAAGTATCTGAACAGCTTATACATTGTGCCGGATATGAAATGTTCAGGACTCCTATTGCCAGCTGTGTTGGGGGCCCTGGCTGACATAATCTGAATTTGCTTCAGGTTTGAAAATCGTGAATCAGTATATTTAGCCATTAGTGCAAGGTCAAGCGGGATTTAAAGGAAATGGTGCCTAGATTTATCAAATGGAGGTCAATTACGTTGATCTCGCACATGATTTATCCCACGCAAGTCGGTTGGGACATCACGAGTTGAAATCGTGCAATCAATTTGGACTAGCACAATACTGGGCTAATATACATTCAAAAAATCGGGCAATCTTGATTGGAAAACACTACAAGCCATGGCTTTTTGATCATCATGTATTAGTGCCATCACAAAATTAAACACGCTACTTAGTACTTAGCCCACTTCCACAAGCTCTCACCTGGGTTGACCAACTCGTTCTCGTTAGCAGAGAAAGAAACACCCTTGTCAACACCAGAAGATGCTAAAACCTGCAAATAGAAGAGGAATTTGGTTGGGTCGAAGCCCTGGGCCCAGACATCCTTTGCGTTGGCAGCAGCATCGGCCTCAGAAACGTTCTTAACCTCCAACTTAACATTGTGAGACTCCTCGTATCTCTTAGCAATCTCAGCGAAGGAGACCTCACCAGATTGAACTCTCACGAAATCTGGAAGCTCAGAAGCTGGCTTAGATGCAATGGAAGCAATGACTCTTCCAACGTCATCAAGGCTAGAGTAGGCAAACTTAGTCTCTGGGGAGCCGAAGTAGGTGACGGTCTTGGACTCTGGGTCAACACCGGCCTGGCCAACAATCTCGTACAACCAGAGACCCTGGGCAAAGAAACCGTTGTAGACGTCCACCACCTTAACACCAGCCTTTCTGACGTTCTCGGAGTGGTTAGTCTTGATCAGCAAGAAACCTGGGAATACCTTAGCAGCATCAGCCAAGTTACAGCCGAATTGCGATGGAATGAACACCTTTGGCTTGACCTCAGCGACGATGGCTTCAATGGCAGCGAACAAGGCTGGCTCTGGGTGGAGTAATTCGACAATGACATCAACACCGCTCAATTCCTTCACCAAAGCATCCTTGCCGGAAATGTAGTCACCGGTGATGTATTTGACGTACTCATCGGAGGTGTACTTGGAGGCATCACGAGTTACAGCCAAGATTGGGAACTGGAACTTATCAGCGAAAGCTGAGCTCTTGAGGGCCTCCAAAGTTGGCTTACCCAAGGTACCGTTGAGACCGAAAACAGCAATTGAAGTCTTAGACATTGTGATTATAGAATTGAATTTGTGGGGGTAGTAGAGGAGTTGTTTGATAGATGCTCCTAAATATGTGATGTCGGTATATATAGTAGGAGGGGCTTACAAATTACATGGCGGAACCCACCTGTGTACAAGCAGGATTTATAAGGATTTTACTAAGAACTGTGACAGTATGCCGGAGTGAGTTGCTTACCGATGGTAGCACTTGGAATTGCGTTATGAGCACCGCCACAGGACCTTCAAATGACTAAAGTGATTACCTGATAAGTTTGACGTGTTGCTTGAGCCACAATGGAAGAATGAATAAGCAGACATTGTGCAGTGAAGGAAAAGTGAATAAGCATATGTTCTACATTAATTACAGAAATAATTGGAAGTGGAGATTCAACGTGATGGCCTTTGGTTGTTGTCAGATTTGTCCTTACTTTACGATTCATCAAGTTGCAATAATTTCTTCTGCTGTTCGGTCACTTTGTCTGCTTTGACAATATGGTATCTCAATCTTGACAAATCTTCGACCTGTTACTGGGATATATTCTGGGACACAATTTTTAACCGCAATCTTGCGTGCATTATCTGTCAGATTCTTAGGTAACGATGTAATACCGATATCTTACTAACTGATACACCACCGACTTCTAGGGCTATTTGTCTATTTCCTCTTCGTTTTATCAGCATTCCCCTTTCTAACACTTCTTGCAGTTTCTATTGAAATTGTATTAAATTAACAATTATTGACACCAGGCCATCTAGAACTTGGACCAAGTCCACAAGCTACCACCAGGGTTGACCAATTCATCTTGATTCTGCGAAAAGGAAGCTCCCTTGTCAACACCAGAAGCTGAGATCACTTGCAAGTAGTAGAGGAACTTGGAAGGGTCGAAGCCCTTGGCCCAAACTTCCTTAGCATTAGCCAATGCCTCGTCCAATGGAACAACCTTCTCGGTGAACTTGATGTCGTGGGTTTCCTCGTATCTCTTGATAATCTCGCCCAAACTGACTTCTCCAGATTGGATTCTCACTTTATCAGGAAGCTCCGAAGCAGGTTTGGTGATAAGGGAAGCAATGGATCTGCCAATATCGGTGAGACTTGAGAAGGCCACCTTCGTGTCTGGCGAGCCAAAGTAGGTCACCGTCTTGGTCTCGAGGTCTCCTCCAACATGTCCCACGACTTCATACAACCAGCGACCCTGAGCGAAGAAGGAAGTGTAAATGTCTACCACCTTGATGCCTGATTTTCTCACGTTGTCGGAGTGGTCACTCTTAAGAGCCAAGAATCCTGGAAACACCTCGCGAGCTTTCTCCAATTCAACTCCAAACTGAGAAGGAATGAAGACCTTTGGCTTGACCTCACCGACGATGGCCTCAACGGCAGCAAACAAGGCTGGGTCGGGGTGGAGCAACTCCACAATAGCGTCGACGCCATTCAATTCCTTCACCAAAGCATCCTTGCCGGAAAGGTAGTCACCGGTGATATATTTGACATGCTCATCTGAAGTGTACTTGGAGGCATCACGAGTTACAGCCAAAATTGGCAACTGGAACTTATCTGCGAACACTGGGCTCTTGATGGCTTCTAAGGTTGGCTGGCCCAAAGCACCATTGAGACCGAAAACAGCGACAGAGACTTTCGACATATTTGAAGATTGAGAAATTTATTAAAATGTAATTAGGAATTAACTATAATGAGAACAGAGAGCATGCGGAAACTTATGGTTTTATATTGGTCTAATGGTTATACGAAATCATGCGAAGTGTGGCGCTTCGGACTCGAGACAAGCATATCCGGGTGTGGAAGCACATCCACATAGAATGGAGGCAGCCACAGTTAACAATGAGGCTCGGGTTCAGGAGGTGGAGGTGGGACGGATCGAACTGAGGATTGATAGGTGATTTGTTTTGGTGTGGGAATTGTGGAGGGACAGTGTGGTTGCAAATCGTGTAGTGGGATGTAGTGAGTGGTGCAATGGGAAGTTCTTTCGTTGAGAAGTTCATCCTTAAAATCAATATTGGGAAATCAATACTGGTATAAAGGCAAAATATTGATGACGGGAATAAGTCAGAGGTCGTAAAACTGTATCTAGGGAATGGCAATTACCAATCAGTGTATAGAGAAGTATTGATTTTGATCCAAGGAAGATGGATGAAGTATGGCAAATAAAGAGAGTAGTAACCAAGAGAATGACAACAAAATGAAGAAATTGGAACCTTTAAGTTTTGATTGGGTGTTGAAAGATTGCTGCTTGAATATGAGAAGTGTCTGCTAGATACGCTCAAATACATAAGCGATTGTCAATGAGATTCACTAATGGCCGTGGTCACAGAAAATAAAAATCTCAATTGGTTTTGGACAGAAGGAAGAAGAAATGAAAGAAGAAAAATGATTTAAGATTGGGCTTTGTCAATCACCTTGAGATGTAGACAGTATAAGGGGGGATTTTTTGATCTTGGTTGTTGTGTTTTTGAAGGAGTATCAGTATGGACATCACGTAGGCTTTACAGAGCCCTCAGTATTGTTCAATCATTCCACGATAAATAAATTCACCACCCAAATTCAAAAATATTACGAATGATTATAATTCATTATGAGAGCAAACAACAAGAAAATCAACATTTAATTGGATGCTTTCAATCTAAGTCCATTCAACAGTTTCAATCAGTATCTCATCGAATAGGGCTTCCACCATGCAGTATCTCTAAAGGTTATTTTCATTCCAAAAATTCCTGCACAAGTTTAACGAAAAATTCTCAGGGTTACCCGCACATACAAACCACTCTGCCTCTGGCCTGAAAAATTTTCTCTCATTTCCATTCTTCCTTTTCTTCTTCACTTCATTCAGTAAAGTTATGTCGCACAGAAAGTTCGAACAGCCAAGACACGGTTCCTTGGGTTTCCTCCCAAGAAAGAGAGCTGCCTCCCACAGAGGTCAGGTTAAGTCCTTCCCAAAGGATGTCAAGTCTAAGCCAGTTGCTTTGACTGCTTTCTTGGGTTACAAGGCTGGTATGACCACCATCGTTAGAGACTTGGACAGACCAGGTTCTAAGATGCACAAGCGTGAGGTTGTTGAGGCTGCCACCGTTGTGGACACCCCACCTTTGGTTGTCGTTGGTGTTGTTGGATACGTTGAGACCCCAAGAGGTCTTAGATCCTTGACCACCGTCTGGGCCGAGCACCTTTCTGAGGAAGTCAAGAGAAGATTCTACAAGAACTGGTACAAGTCTAAGAAGAAGGCTTTCACCAAGTACTCTGCCAAGTACGCTCAGAACGGTGAGGAGATTGACCGTGAGTTGGCCAGAATCACCAAGTACGCTTCCGTCGTCAGAGTTTTGGTCCACACCCAGATCAAGAAGACCCCATTGTCCCAGAAGAAGGCACACTTGGCTGAGATCCAGATCAACGGTGGTTCCATCGAGGACAAGGTCAACTGGGCCAAGGAGCACTTCGAGAAGACCGTCTCCGTCGACTCTGTTTTCGAGCAGGACGAGATGATTGACGTTGTTGCCGTCACCAAGGGTCACGGTTTCGAGGGTGTTACCCACAGATGGGGTACCAAGAAGTTGCCAAGAAAGACCCACAGAGGTTTGAGAAAGGTTGCTTGTATTGGTGCTTGGCATCCAGCCAACGTCAACTGGACTGTTCCAAGAGCTGGTCAGAGAGGTTACCACCACAGAACCTCTATCAACCACAAGGTCTACAGAGTTGGATCTGGTGCTGACGAGGCTAACGGTGCTACCGAGTTTGACAGAACCAAGAAGACCATCAACCCATTGGGTGGTTTCGTTAGATACGGTAACGTTAACAACGACTTCGTTTTGGTCAAGGGTTCTATCCCAGGTATCAAGAAGAGAGTTGTTACTTTGAGAAAGTCCTTGTACGTTGACACTTCTAGAAGAGCCACCGAGAAGGTTTCCTTGAAGTGGATCGACACTGCTTCTAAGTTCGGTAAGGGTAGATTCCAGACCCCAGCCGAGAAGAGAGCCTTCATGGGTACCTTGAAGAAGGACTTGGAGAACTAAGCGATATGCTTACTCTTACTTCCTCAGAACGTGCATGTATAGTTATGAATGTACTTGTATGGTGAATTAAGAAACCTTGTAGCGAGCTTCAATCCTCAATTGTAGGATTATAGTAACTTTCATTTTACGATTCTGTTTCATTTCTTCCATTTGTCAAACTTACCATCGGTAATGGTGTGTGTGTTGATTCACCACCACATCTACTTTCTGAATAGAGATCAAATTCTGCTGATTTGTTAGTTACGTCAGCATTGGCACTCTTTCTGACACTTATCTAAAATACCTTGACAATTATCTTCCAAATTGCCAGATCTCAAGTTGAGTTCCCCGCCTACATAACCAACACATAAAACTGTAATAATTTTATTGCATTTCTTTGTGATATTAATGTTGACCGATATAAGATAGTTTCCATCCTTTTTTCTTGGTTTTCCATTTTCTACTTTCTTTTTTTATTTCCACATCCATTACGCTGCACATAGATTTATTTTTTGACACATTTCCATAGCTCACTAATCCTCAATTTTCCTGTTCTCAAGCCTTTCTCCGCCTAAGAAAGTCTCCACAATCTAACCCTCGCCATATATCATGTTTCCTTCCCCTGACCACCAATTGATAACAAAAATTGTGACAACCTACCTGTTGAACCCATTTTGATATATTACACTATGTAAGGCGGATAATTCGCCCAATGCCCCATTTGGACAGCGTCCCCTATTGTGCAGATACGGCCATCCATACCTGGTCCAGACGTCCAACACTGCCCGAATGAATTTGTTTTTTTGCTGTCAAGCTATCAAGCTGTCAACTTCTTGCTTTCAAATAGTTGGATGTATTTGCAGATTTCCTAGCTGTAAATCACTCGTCGTCGCTATACTTCTCGTCATCAGAACTTTCGTCGCTGGAAACATCCTCGTCAACCTCCATGTTGTAGATGCCTGTATCTTTGCTCGGCTCAATACATTTCCTCGTCGAGCAAGTCCATCTCTGCTTCACCGGACACGACTCCTTGTTCTGGTAGCACGAGCACACAGCGATTCCCACCGCTAGAAACCCAAACGTGGCCACCACATATATCGTAAACATGAAATAGTTGGTGGGGAGCCAGATTACGTGATGACGTGCGGTAGATATATGGAACCGGTTATGAGCACGGACGGTTTAATCTCGGGAACAGTGGAACCCACTTAATGCACAAGGTGCTTTTACGCTATATGGGGTCATGATAGTCGGCCAGTTGTTAAAACGAAAATGGACGTCAAAAGAAAAAAATATTTCCACTCTACTAGCAGAATTACCCTTCCGCTGTGGAAAAAACACCTTATTAATGTTTACTATACTCATGGAAGACTGAAGTTCCAATCATGATCCAAATCAGACTTCGATTATTGTCACCACACTATCTGCGATGAAGGTGGAAGAACCAACCACTAAGAAGTTGCCATTGTTACTTTCTGGATCCATGTCATTCACATTGCTTCAATAGGCTAAACAATGCAGACCCCTCAGAGGACAATGGGAATTATCCACTAACGGAACAGTTGGAATAAGAACAAGAGACTATGTCTGATAGAGCCCCATGTCACTTAATGTTTGACAGGTGCGGCACCTTGTTGTGCAGCAGGAAGTATCAGAAGAAGTTTTCCGCGGGTGTTGAAGGGAATATCCGACATCGTTGTTCACTGGTTATACACTGAGGCCAAATTGACGCCAAATGAACCGATGACTTCATATTCATATTTCTTGCAAGGCTTTGTTTCTAGTAAAGTTGCCCACTCAGCGACCACTAAAGGGAGTGGTGTCTACAAGCATGAATGCCAAAAAAGCGCACTGGAGGAATTGTATAACCAAACTGTAGAGGAAGCTTTTAATCAATTACGACGCTTCGGAACTGAATTGAACTGAACTAAATCACTCGACGATTATGGAGACATCACTGGTTTTTTCTCCTTTTTTCTTTGGTTGTTTTATTCCATATAATTCAATTAATTGCTAAACTTCATCTTACCCCCGTCTGTCCTTTTTTTTGTTCTTATTTCCTTTCTTTCTTCCTTTTCAGTTCGTCTTTTTAAGTCGCCATAACCCTTTCCTCTTTTTTTTTTGGCCCTACCCCACCGCTCATACACAGATCCTGTCCTGCGCTGCCTCGTCCTTCCCAAATCTTTAAAATCCTGCATCACCAAACATAACACCAAAACATCCACTACCCTCCCACAGCCATTGCCATGGACATCGTCCAGAATTCGTCTTCACTATACAGCACCTACATCTCCACGGTAGATCATCTACCCTGTGACATTGTGCGTTCGCTCTGGGTTGTACAGACATGTAATCTTGCACTGGATAAGGAGAAACAGTATCTTCACCAATTACTCCAGAAACACAATCTGGTGGGTGGATCGTACAGCGTGGCTGGTGAATACTACAAAAAGCAGCGGCTGATTTTGCGCTGGCATGATGAAGCCGTAGCCGAGTTGGTTAGCTTGTGCAACCAGCTAGCCGCACATGAGAAAATGGTCAAGGACGAGATCGCCCAACTCCAAGCGGTAGCCGACACACCCGTGGCAAAAGACGCAGATATGCTGGAACTCCTTCGACAGCAGTTGTCTGATCATTACCGGGATAACCCGCTTTCATCGCAAGTGGAAGCGTTGAATCAACACGAGAGAGACTTGCACGATGAGGGACGCGTAGTTATCAGACGGACGCTGGAGAATGGCATCAAGATCATATTCAAGCTTTCTCAAAATAAACCTCCGAAGGTGGAGCGCCGTGGCCGTCCTCGTTTGAAGGACCGCTCTGAAGTGGCTGCCTCAAAAGAGTCTTTTCGTGGAGATCTAAGGGTGTCCAGGCGTTTGCATGAAGCCCAGGATAGAGGAAGTGGGGCTAAGGTTGGGACATTAAGGGCTCGAACTGCCAAGCAGCGTCACAATATTGATCCGACGAATGATCGCCATGTCAGAACAAGCGCAAGGCTCCATAGAGACCCTCAGTCGAAGGTCCCGTGGAGATCAAACCTATAAGTAAAAAGGCGAAGCCGAAAACACCATTCAGCCAAGTCACCTCGAAAGTCGTCAAGCCTACTGGTAGAAAGAGAGGTAGACCCGCGAAGACAGATAAGTCTAATCAGAAGGTTGCTCCAGATAATCTTCCAGTGCCCGTCTTCCAGGGAGCACAGGTCCAGGAGGAAGACACCACGTTGTACTGTTTCTGTAAACAACGCTCATTTGGTGATATGATTGCTTGTGACAACGATAATTGTCCCAATGGCGAATGGTTTCACTACAAATGTGTGGGTTTACTTAATCGCGTAGAGGCGCTCAAGTATACCACGGAAAAGTGGTACTGTTCAACAAGCTGCCGTGAAGCAGTACCTCCTCCCAAAAAGAGAGGTAGAAAGAAAAAGGCAAGAAGGTAGAGAGAATACATAATGAGTTTGTCTGCCTAATGGACAGTAAACTTCACCATAACTTTTTCCAAAATGCATGTATGTCTATATTACACCGCCAACAATTCCAACATTCCACTGATCTCGTTAGCCTCCCGACACTTTTTGACCTCAGTAGTTATTCGTTTGGACAAGTTGGCAAATGCCTCTTCTAAGGTCACACTCTTGTCAACCAAGTTGCCATACATCTCAAGGATTACAGCAACAAAGTCACAAATGATATTGAAGGAACGAACATCCTCGATGTTCTTGATGAACCACTGCAAAATAGGCATGAGAGAGATCTCATCACGGCCGTACAATGAAATTCTAATTTTTCCTCTCTTCTTCAACTCGTTCAAGAGCGACACCGTCTGCTCTTTAGGAAGTCCAGTTGTAACTGCACTATCCAATGCCTCGGCCCACTTGAATGCGTTCAAATGCTTCTCAAATTGCTTCAATTTTTTCGTCAGAGGTCCGCTGGTGTAAACAACGGTAGTTTCTTCTTCTCCGTGATACTCGGAACCCTTAATGATTCTGGCATAGGTGCTTGTTCTCGCTTGTTTTTCTTGAGTCACAGAAGTCTCTGTCTTTCTAGTTCTGATGGAAAGCAAACCAGAAGTCAAACCAGTTGCGAAGTGCTTAAAGTTTGGCGAGACAGCAGAACACAACACTCCTCCACTGCCAAACTTCCAACCAAACTTCACATCCCAGTTTGTGGAGGTGTAGTCAAACACCTTGACGTGACCATCCAAAGATCCGACAAGTAAACCCTTCTCTCCTGTATCATGCAAAGTGGTGGCAGTTTTGGCGAAGTTATTAAACTCCTGGATTCTGGAGCCACGAGCTAAATCCCAAACTCTAACCTTAGGACCACCAGCACTTACGAGGGTGGTGGGGGAAAGTGCCAAAACGTCTTCCACGGGATTTCCTTGGTCAAACAGCGCAACCATTTGTTGCTGTCTTGTATCGAAAATACGGACAATCCCGTCGTAACATCCAGTGGTCACCAAATTCGGGTTTCCTGGGATAAAGTTACAGCTTCTGATATAATCTCCGTGGAAAGTTTCATCAAATTGTACGATCGGTCCACTGGTTGTTTGAGAAATATCATAGAGACGCACAACTCGGTCGTCTGAGCCAGTGATGAGCTGATTACCCACAGTTGGGTGAAACTTGGCCACGTGAGTAGGGTGAGAAGATGGACTCAAGCTGACCAAGAGGTTACGCGGCTGGTAGGCGTCGAAAATGGACACAAGACCCAGGGCATCGGCAGCGACCAAAAGTTTTCCATCGTAACGGTATTCACCCGAGTAAACCACATCCTTAAAACGAGAAAATGTCTTGATTACCTGTCTTGTCTTAGACGAGAACACCTGGATTCTTGTGGATGAAGTCACTGCAAAGTCATGGGGACTGACTGGATTGAAGTGAATGTGAGTGATGGGGTGGTTTTCCTTGATGAGCTGCGGGTTAAGAAAACGACGCCAGTATTTCTGCTCCGGTGTTGCCTTGGCAGGGAGAACCGGGTTGCGGACCTGCTGCACTCGTTGCCTGGAAGAAGACATGTGGAATCTAGAAGTTGGTGATGAGTTGAAGAGATTTTGTGCGAGTGCAGGATGTGATGGAGTTGAAGAGGTGGAGATATTGGAAGAGGTTCTGGGGACAATAAACGAGCGTAATCAATATGAAGAAAAGGCAGAGCTCATAGACGGTTAGGGGCTGAATGTTTCTTTATGCCTAGGGATTTGTCTATTTTTTGGTTTCGATGTGTGTTATGGGTTTACGTAGAAAGGTTGATTGTGAGATGTATGGAGGAAAGATGATGAGAGAAGGTATTACTGGATTCAGAACGAAGAATTGAATTTACTAGTTGGAATGTTTATTAGTGATGTATTCTGTGGAGTAGTCGAAATTCCTGATTATTCTAGGGCATTTTCTCTTTTTTTATTCTTTTTGGCAATCAGCAGTTGAGATTCGATTTCATTTTGCGATGGAAGAACCCAGTACATAAACATGAACATGAAGATGAATATAAGCATCATTTAGTTAACAAATACTTTCACAATTGACTCATGGATGTCATGACTCTTTACTTTTGTTATTCAACTCACGTTCCATCAGTATCAACTTGTATATCCTGCTTGCTCGTATCTGCTTTATAACCATTCAGCTTCACATCCATCCACGATGATAAAATTCAAACTAAAGTTTCCAATAATGTATCTATTAATATTCTTAAAAAATACATCCAATTAAGTGTCCCATTATTCATCACATCTTCTTCTTGTCCACTCATTCAAGCATTTACCTTTTCCTATAGGTTCCATTAACCGGTTATGCTTCCTTCACATGCATTTCGCACCCACACTAATCTCCTTTAACTACGTAAGCAACTTCCTCATACTCCCGCTGCTTTTTACATGCTACGACGTCTAGCCTACTACGTGGCATTCCCCATTATAGCCATAGTAGTCAACTACACACCGGCATTTGTGTGGGTCATTGTGGATTTTGTTCTCGACATCTGGCTATTCTGGGTTCGCAAACTTTATTACCTTCATACCAGGAAAGACACCTTGAAAGAACACGTCAAGCTGTTGAAGAACGTGGAGAGTTACAATGAGTTCAAGGCGGTGGTCACCGAAATTGACCGCTTGACTAATATGGACTTGTGGCGCCAGAACTTCGTGCTGAAACACTACGACTATATTCTCATCAATGACCGCATGGAGCTCTTACGGGAAGCAAGACTCAATGAAGATGCGCCTCTTATCATGTCTTTGTTGCGTTCGGGACTCATTCGTAATTTCGGTGGAATCGCTCAGAAACGTCTCTATACCAAATCATACTTGGGGACCAAATTTAAGATCCAGGAGTACATTACCGAGGTTCTTGAATGCTTGAACTACATCAACCTGACTATCCAATCGGAGTCCAGTGACGACTATATTATGAATAGTAAGCAGCTCCGCATAGACTTCTTCCACGATGCCCGCCAGCTGTTTGGATGTACTGCCCTCATTCTCCAGGGTGGTTCACTCTTTGGTTTGTGCCATTTAGGAGTTGTCAGGGCGCTCTATTTCAAAGGATTGCTTCCTCGTGTTATTGGAGGCAGTGCTGTGGGTGCAGCAGTGGCGTCTTTGGTGTGTACTTTGACCGATTCAGAGTTGATTCCTGTATTGGTGTCTATCACTGATGTTATGGGAGATGTCGATAAACTCAACCACGATGTGGATGAACGATATGGCAATGTCATCGAAAACGTGATCAGAAAGGGTTACTCCCAGGATATCTTGATCTTCTTGAAGTTCGTCAGAGATACGATTGGCGACTTGACATTTGAAGAGGCATATTTGAAAACACAGAAAATCCTTAACATTGTGGTGCATCCCACCAACATGTTGGTACCTTCCTTGCTCAACTATATTACTGCGCCAAATGTAATCATATGGACAGCCATTTATGCCTCTATTGGAACGGGTGTTTTATCGGATAACATCCAACTCTACGCTAAAGACTTCAACGATGAAATGGTGCCTGTTGCACCACATTTGAACGTATCATATTTGAAGCCACAAGATGTGAATAATCTGGAACATTACTTCCGTCGCAAAAGCAGCGGTGGTCAAGGAGGTAGAAGTCACTTGCTGGAGTCTCCATATATTAGGCTTACCGAGCTTTTCAATGTCAACCACTTCATTACCAGTTTGGCTCGTCCATATCTTGCACCAATGATCAATAATGATCTCAAGCACCATATAACATACGGAAAGGTTCGTTTTGATGAGGAATCCTACGAATCGCGTTCATTGGCTTCTTGGAGAGGTGAAGAGCAAAGTAGCAGCCTAGAGAAGGCAAAGATTTCTCCTGAGAAGCCAAAGATATCTCCTGTGCAATCCAAGCATCTTCCTAACGACTCAAACTACAACATTATGAAACATATAAAGAATGTCATTGCTATGGAGGTTCAACACCGATTGGAGGTAATGAACAAATTGGGAATCTTGCCAGAAATTATTAAGAGATTATGCATCGATGAGAAACCATCTACTGGCGCCAACTTCGCCTCAAGTCTTCGAGAAATTACTATTGTTCCTGAGCTTCGGTATCTAGTACGTGATTTTGGGCGAGTTTTTGATGTCCACAAAACCATGGAGAATATTCCATATTGGATTCTTGTGGGTGAGCGGTCAGTTTGGCCATTGTTTCCACTCATCTGGTCAAGATGTGCTATTGAATTTGAATTGGATGACTTGTACAGCAATCAAAAGCGCTGACAACGTTAACGGTAGTACAACTTGACAGACTCTTTGGCGATATGGAACATATACTCCTTCTCCACCACACGAGTCACTGGATTGGCTGGTTGAGATCCTCGAGCAACAGTTAGACATCCCGTGATGTCTTTTGCTCTGCCCGTGGATAGTGGCTGGACTGAAATATTTAACGAAGACATATGATGCAACTTGACGTAGAAATCAGAGATTCTGAAAACAGGATCATCGGGAAGAGCTCCAGTAAAATTTGTTAGTGGAGATTCTGTATTAATCACCACAAACAACGTATTGCAAAGAGATGCCACTTTCCGAAGATGTTGCACAAGATCATTGCTCGAGAGATCTGTTGCAGCAAGGAGTAGCTCGGGACATTCGACCACAACAACTTTCTTTTCGGATTTTTGATTCTCTATGGCCTTGCAAATAGTCCCGAAAACCTTAGAAACTTGTGGTTTTGCATTGGCAGGATTTGGGATCTGCTTTGTGAAAAGATCACTAAAACAATCCACGAATTGGAAGTTGGGGTTGGAATCCAAGTCAACTCCTTGTTTCCGACTCAAAGGTACCCAGAAGGCTTTTGAATGGATGAAAGATGCAAAAGTGACCTGAGAACGGTTGATTATCTTCCTGTTGAGCTCTCTGTTAACCAGATTCGCTGTTCCCACTAAACAGTTCTCCAAGATAGAAGAAACCAACCAGCTCGGATTCGTGCCTTCGAGGTGGGAGATGATGTGGAGACTGCTGTTTCCCGAAACTAGACTATGGTCTGAGACAATGGAATTATCTGAAAAGAAGACGAGATCCTGCTGTTGGGAAGTCATTACTGATGATGAACGACTAGGTCTTCGCAAAGGTGGAATGCGTATATGGAGGAAGGTGACAAAGCAGAAGTGTTGAGGATGGGGAAAGCAACCTAATCAATTGGGGTCACAATTTTTACCATCGTTGTGAACTGGAGTGAATTTCGACACATTTTTCGGAGAAGGAAAGAATCTCGGACTCTCTATGTACCTGGTTTTGAACTACTCCGCACATGAGTCATACTTGAGTCACTACGTAAAGACTTGAAAAACTCGGTTTATTCTCATAACAAGTTTGGCAACTATTTTTGCAACTTCAAAATATCGCCATGGAGAGAGTTTCTCTATCTTACACGGTCGACGAGCCTACTCCGCAGCTGACTATTGAGTTTGAGTCTCTCTCTTCAAGAAGTTCCTCAGTATCGCAATCTGATAATCAAGAGCTGCAATCGAATCATACAGAGCCAGGCACATCTTCTGAAATTTTCGATCCAGATGATCACCGAAACTATCCAGAAGGAGGTCTCACTGCCTACCTTGTTTCGCTCGGGGGTTTCACTGGTACTGTAGTTTGTATGGGACTTATCAACTCCATCGGTGCTATTCAGGCTTATGTGTCCATTAAACAGTTAAAAGACACAGATCCCATCGCCATTTCGTTCATCTTCGCTGTCTACCTTTCGTTGGCGTACTCTATGGGAGTAGTAGCAGGACCCATTTTTGACATTTATGGTGCCAAAGTTTTATTGATAGTCTCGAACTTGCTCATGTTTGCGGGTCTCATGGGCTCTGCCAGCAGCAAGCAACTCTGGCAATTTATATTGAGTTTCATTTCTTTGGGAATAGGAAACGGCATAGGACTCACGCCGATAGTTAGTGCACCGAATCATTGGTTCTTGAGAAAACGAGGCTTGATCACTGGAATTGTCACTGCTGGTGGATCTTTTGGAGGTCTTGTGTTCCCGATGCTTTTGAGACATACTTTTGACAAGCTCGGATATGTGTCTTCTCTTAGAATACTTGCTGCCATATGTTTTGGATGTATGACTATAAGCCTGGTTCTTATTAAGACAAGATTTACACGGCCTCGTGAATCACTGTCTATCAAAGATATCACTTGGAGCAAGTTCACCAAATTGTGCAAAGACTTTTTAAACAGGCATAATGATTCTAGGTTTATTTTCGTAATCTTGGGATCATTCTGTACTGAATTGGCTCAGGTGGAGTTGGTCACTTACTTTGTTTCTTTTTTCATCGCCCAGGGTATTCCCATTTCCACATGCTACATCTTGCTTACTGTATGGAACGGTCTGTCTATTGCCGGACGAATTATTCCCGGCTATGCCTCAGATTCGCTTGGTAAGTTCAATGTGAACATTCTCATGATTTCAGCCTTGATTGTGTGCTTTTTCACCACGTGGCTACCTTTTGGAGGAGATGTCAAAGTCATGTACCTCTTTGCTGTCCTTGGAGGTTTCTTCCTGGGACTGATATTAAGTATGCTTCCCACGTGTCTTTCCCAGATCACAGTGGTTTCGCAGTTAGGCGAGAGATACGGAGTGCTCAACTTTATATTGAGTATAGGTAACTTGGTGGGTGTTCCAATTGGTGCTGCAATCATTGGGGAGGGTTCTGTGGCAAGATACAAGGTGTTTGTCGTGTTTGTGGGAGCCCTCTCCATAGCAGGCACTTTGTTTTACATAGGTGCACGGCTGGTGATAGTGGGGGCAAGAATTAATGTAAAAGTGTAAACAGGAAAGGATACATTGGCACGATAACAAGAATGTTTTGCTTAGATTATCAATAATTGCATTTGATCTCAAGAATCTCAAAGATTGTTTACTAGGAGTGAGTTTATAGTGATCAATCTGTCTCAAATATGTAGAGAGCAACTTTCAATTGTTCTAGCGATAAGATTCACAGATGATTCAAAGATAAGCGAAATATAATTCATCCGTGCTTGTAACCCCCGCAATGATAGCAAACTCTTTGGATCAAATGTCATGCTCCATTTCTCTTCCGTGACTACCCGTATGCACTTGTTGTCGACTTTTCCTTCCGTTCTGTTCCTGTATCCCCTTATCTTATCATCTACGTTGAAGTCTCGCTCCCATGCACACCTGCTATTATTTCAAGGTCTCCAATTCCTAACTATCAACCCCAGGTCTTGGCTACATCTGTCAATGCCTTTAGCTGTCTTGGCCCTGTCAAACTAAAAGGCTCACTGCATTGGCACATCTGGTAGAGCATATTTACTACAGAGAATACATGTATTGGCGCTTTTTTTACCGTTCCTGAGGAGCAAAAATCAACCGGGAACTCTGGAGCTTTAGGAGTTCATAGTTTTGCTTATCATTTCCGTATTGGTACATTATTCATGGATAAATGGGACTCCATTTTGATTCCCCAAGTCCTGCAAACCACGAAAAAATACTCACATTCCCGCTAGTACCCGCTAGTACTATCGTTATCTTGTTATCTCATTTGGGTTAGATACAAGGGAGATGCTGCCACCGTGGAACGCCTGATTCGCTTCCGGCTTTCATTGGTTTTTGACAAATCACGGTTGTGTAAGGTCAACAGTCACTCCAGGTTACCTGCAGTGATGTTTATCTTGATGCAGGTAATTTCGTTATCAACAGTAGTTCACAGGAAATTGCAACCTATTTTGGAAAGGTAATACGTAATTACATGTAGACAACTGCTAGCCAAGAAAAAAGTACTTGAAGCTCGCATGTCAGGCGCATCTTACAGACGCCAGACCTCCTCTCCAGCTTCATGGATATATAGAGCTAGAGATATCCCACCAAGTTTCGCATCCGAACCTCAAGAATGCCCGGAATTCCTCATATCGCAAATGCTCTTGCAAAAAGAGCATCGACGGACCTCGAAGAGCAAACTTCGACTCTTGTAGCCACCGACATGGCCTACATCATGTTTTGTGCCTTTGGTGTTTTCTTGATTACACCGGCCATTGGATTGTTCTATGGAGGGACTTTGAAGAGAAAGAATGTGGTGCAAATTTTGTTCCAGAGTTACATGACAACGTGTGTTGTCGTTGTAATTTGGTACTTACTAGGTTACTCATTGGCGGCATCGCCTACTTCTACCTCCAAATTAATTGGAGACTTCAACAATGCCGCATTGTACAATGACGAGGCCAAACCATTGATCGAAGGTGGAAACCTTCCATCTGTTATTAACTTTTGTTTCAATGTTTTCTTCCCAGTTGCAACTGTACAGATTTTTCTTGGTTCCATTGGGGAAAGAGGTCGAATTCTTCCTTCTTTGGTTGTTGGTGCCATCTGGACCATTGTTGTCTACAGTCCATTGGCCTTCTGGGTTTGGGGTCTCAATGGATGGTTGTACAACTGGGGTGCCTTGGATTTCGCTGGTGGTGGACCTGTCCATATTGCATCCGGTGTTGCCTCCTTGTGTTACTCCTGGTATCTTGGTCCAAGAGGTCAACCAGGAAAGAGAGTCGGTAAGATCACTGAATCTAGGGGCCACTCCACTCTCACCACTTTCATTGGTGTCACGTTGATTTGGGCTGCCTGGTTCTGTTTCAACTCTGGAACTCTCTTATCTGTGAATGTGAGAACTGGTTATATTTTTATGAACACCATTCTTGCTTCTTCTTTTGCTTGTCTTGCCTATACCATCACGGACAAACTCATCTCTGGTAAGTTCTCCATGCAAGCTGCTTGCGAAGGTACTATTGTTGGCTTGGTGAACATCACACCTTCTTGTGGTTTCTACTGGCCCTGGGCTGCTGCTTTGACTTCGATTATCAACGGTGTTCTTTGTCGTTTAATCATTAGACTCAACCACTGGGTTGGAATTGATGACTACTCTCTCTCTGGAGTGGTTCATGGTGCTGGAGGTATCATTGGAGGCACTTTGACTGGTATTTTTGCAACAAAGACCGTGGCAGGCTACGATGGAATTACTGAGATTTCTGGAGGTTGGATCAACGGTAACTTTAAACAGCTTGGAATCCAGATCGCTTCATGGGCTGCTATCGTCGCCTGGACTTTTGTCTTCACCATGATCATTTTGTTCCTTGTGGACAAGATTCCTGGCTTGAAGTTAAGAGCTTCTGTTGAAGGCGAGGATATGGGTATGGACTTGTTTGAGATGGCAGAGACTGCTGACGAATTCGGAAATGACTACGAGGAATTCTTCAAGAAGAACGCACACGTTTTGAGAGTTTTATTGGACCGCTATGACGCTGGAAATGTGGAGATCCTTGAAGGAACCTCTCCCGATTCTTCTTCGGTGGTGGATATTCAAGTGATTAACCATGAGAAGGTTTAATTAGTCACTCTGTGAGTGCTGGTATATGTGTAAATAAAATATTTGGTGAAGAAAAATCAGGTTGTAGGTGTCGCTATATAGGTTGAAATGCTCAGGCCTGTACGCTGTCGTCTTATCTTTGAAAGGTTGTTTTTCAACTGCCGTGATGTAACATTCTTGGTGTAACATTCTGCACAAAAAGAAGTGCCGTGTGCTTTGGGGCATCGAACGGCACCTTTAAGGGCTCCAAAGGGCAATAAATACCGGAGGATTGATCTGATCAAGATCTTCCTGATTTATTTTCCTTGACCCCTTTTAATTGCATATTTTTTTATAATAATTTATATTTCTGGCCCTTGCCGTATTTTGCTGTCAATATTGCATAAAGACATGTCACTCTCCGACGACGTCGAGCATCCCAAGAGGGAAGACATCGAAACCTTCAATCACGAATGGACTCTCGACGACGAACAAAATGAAAAAGAGAGAAACTTGGAGCAGGGCACCAACTTCATCAACAGAATCGGATTGAAGTTGAATGCAGAGATTAGAGGTATTGAAAGAGTACCAGAAAGCAAGAGAGTGGATAAGTCGTGGTTGTCACCACTAACAATGTTCTTGTCTCCCAATTTGTCTATTTCAGCCTTGAGTACTGGTATGTTGGGACCAACCTACTTTGCCCTTGACTTCCGGACTTGTGTCCTTTGTATTGTATTCATTAGTATTCTTGGCTCTCTTCCGGTGGGCTATTTCGCTGTTTTCGGTTCCAAATTTGGCCTCCGTCAACAGATCTTGTCTCGTTATTTCACTGGAAATATTATGGGCAGAGTTTTTGCATTGTTTAATGTAATTTCGTGCATTGGTTGGAATGCAATTAACATCCTTCCAGCTGTGCAGATGTTAGTTTCGTTAGGTCCACTTCCTGCGTGGGCAGGATGCTTAATTTTTGTGGTTATCACCTCTACTTTGGCTTTCTTTGGCTACAAGACTATTCATTTGTATGAAAGATGGTGCTGGATCCCAAATCTTGTCGTTTACTTCGTGATAATTGCGAGGTTGACCATTTCTCACAAGTTCCAGTGGGGCACAATGGAAACAGGAAAAGCAGAAGCTGGCAATGTTCTCACATTTATTACCACAATTTTCGGATTTGTGGCTGGCTGGTCTCCTTCGGCGGCTGACTACTTTGTCTACATGCCCAGTGACACACTGCCATGGAAGATTTTTTTCTGCATGGTGGCAGGCTTGAGTTTGCCTTCTATCTTTTCATTAACTTTGGGTGCAGCTTGTGCGATGGGTACCTTCAGTGATCCCAAGTGGAGTGAAGCCTTCAACCAAAATTCGGTGGGTGGAGTAGTTAACGAGATTTTGGTGGTTGATAGTCTTCATGGATTTGGAAAGTTTTGCGTGGTAGTATTGTCATTATCTGCGATTGCCAATAATTTGCCAGGATCGTACTCTTTGGCGTTGTCTGCACAGGCCATTTGGTCTCCATTGGCTAAGTTTCCACGTTTGGGGTGGTGCGTGATTGGTAATTTCGTGTCCTTGGCACTTGCTATTCCAGCTTATTATGTGTTTGAGCAGACCATGAGCAACTTTTTGAGTATTATTGGTTACAACGTGTCGATTTACCTTGGAATCACCATTGCCGAACACTGGCTTTACAGAAAAGGTTTTAAAGGCTACGATGTCACCAACTTCGACGACAGATCTACGTTGCCTGTAGGAATAGCTGGTGTTGTTGGGTTTCTTTTCGGAGTCGCCTCAACTGTTCTTTCTATGAACCAGACATGGTACCAGGGTGTGATCGCAAAGAAATTCAGTGAAGCTGGTGGAGATATCTCGTTTGAGCTCAACATTATTTTTGCCTTCATTGGGTACAATTTGGTGCGTCCTTTCGAAATAAAGTATTTTGGTCGGTGAGTTTATAACAATTTAATGATTCCATTGTTGGAAGGCTAATCTTACGTCGTAGACCATGTCAGAGCCTTAGCGAAGGAGGCTGACGTGGGCTTGGCCTTCTTCTACATTTTCCTGTCATGCAAAGGAGCCCTGAACGTGAAAGACAGGAAAAATTTTCAGTGAAACAGGCGTGTTAGTGAGAATTTGATCTGTGAAATTCAGGCAATGCAAGTCGTGCGCGATCAGCCTTTCCAGCATTTGTCAGAATAGATCACACGACCAATAATTATTGCAATGCATGACAAGTAGAAGATTAGAATAATGAGGGCTTCTGTTTTTGTTAATTTAGTTGTTTATTTTTTGGTTCTTGCATAACACAAATTCCCTCTGTCTTGGAAAACATTATTCCAATTCGAATGCATGTTTGTACGCCGGAAATCTTACGCACGATCATTTCTCCATTATTTTCCTTAGCACGGGCATTCATCTCGAAAGTATCAATCAGCTCAGTGGCGGCTTAAACCAACATGGCAACCTTACAATCATTATACCATGATTAAACTAAGACAGAAAGAAAAAAAAAAAAAAAAGAGACAAACATTGTTTCTGTCTAACCAAATGAATTAGCCAATTAGGTTGACTCTTTGCTTGGCCACGTAAAGGATGTGGCTGAGACCTAAGCGTACATGTTTCTTCCAAACGCGACAGACGACTTCAACCTTAAGTAAAGCGATTTCCCATTAGTTTCACGGGCATATGGCATTCTCATCAAGTCCTGCTGATGTGGGGTAACTCAATGCTCTGCTAACAGAAGTTATTGTCCGCATCGGGCAAACCTGTTTTCTGAGAGTCCGCCTGAAGTACACCGCGTTTTATCTGCACATCCCCACTCATGGATCTGCTGGATATATGCACGGCGTCTCTCACTGTTCGGATACTCATTTCACACGTCCTTTCCCTTGTGTTTAAGCTAAACTCTCACATATGTTGATGGCCAAACTCAGGCAGTACATAAGGCTAGAGCCCATATTTTTGGGGGTGTTCGTGGTATCCATGGTCTTGTTGTTTTCGCAACTCTTGAAATATGATGACGGCACCATAATCGATACGTTGGCCAAAGCCCAGGCAGTTGTTCTGCCTTCAAAACTGATTCTAGGTGTGGGCAGTGGCTCATTCGTTGAAGGTGACGAGCTGCCGTGGACCGGCAAGATTTTGTTGCCTGCTGGCTACGCTTTTGACGAGAGTACCATCCGGTCCCATCTTGAAGGCACTAAAAGTGCTGATTGGCCCATTCTTCAGATACCAGAGAAAGATATCGTTGTTGGGCCAGTGCTTCAGCTGTCAGCATTTGCAAATCATGAGTCTATTCCCCTTTTCCATTCCGGAAAAGAGGCTGGGGAGGATAACTGTGATGAAGAGCTCTTCTTGGAAATGGACAAGTTAAAGGTCGACGAAAGAGTAACAATTCCAGGAAACTTTGAGCACATTCTAAAGATATTGATTGAGGAGTTGGATGAATACAAAGACCCGTATTATGAAGAGACGAGTCCCCTCTTTCTTACGCACTTAAGAACTCAGCTAAAGACTGGAATGACGAATCACTTCTGGTTCAGACTCTCTGGATCATCGGTATGGCTCAAGGACCATTCGGTACATCTTGTCATATCTCGTTTCCTTTTTTCCGCTTCGAGATCCAGAGATGGACCAAAAGCCAGTTTTGTGTTAGCTCAGGTGTTCGATAAGGAGTGGCGTGAACTTAAGGACGTCCGTCTTGTATTCCCAACCAACAACTTGGGAGAAGGCTCACCAACTTTCAAGGTAGGAGAGCAGGATTTCTATTCTTACAGGTTCCCACGTATCTTGCCTGTCCCATTTCATCATGATAAAGGTAGGACAGGAAACCGGTACTACGGTCCGGAAGATCCAAGAGTGGTGATCGTGAAGAACAAAAACGGCTACGAAGAGCCAGTGGTGATCGTCAACGCTAAACATCATAAGATTGTGAAGGAGGATGATGAAGACAAGGATAAGGAATTCCGGTCCATTTTTACCTGCTTCCCATTTCAGATAAAGAGAGGTAAGGAGCATGTGAATGCCAAACTCGAGAAGGCTACGGATAATATTGTCTACACTAATATTGTGGAAATGAACATTTTGCATAGGAAGAAACTGGGCACGAGCAAAAACTGGTCACCTTTTGTCAGTGAGAATTTGAGAGTGGTGGATGGCCATGACAAGTACTTATACTTCGCTACCCAGCTTGAAAACTTAGAAATTCTCCAATGTGATATAACAGATGGTTTGGGAGAATGTGAATGTGTCTACAAAAATGATGGAGGCATTGGTCCTATGCGTGGAGGATCACCATTATTGAATGTTAATACCTTGTTAAAAGAGCAGACGAAATTTCCTCTCAGTATGTTGCTTCCTCCTGGGAGAGAAGTTTTTGTCGCATTTGCTCGTGCCCACTTGAACAATTGTGGATGTGGTTCCAAATTCTACAGACCTAACTTAATGGTATTGACTAAAGATCAGTCAACTTATATGACTACTGGTGAAGACGGAACGATTACAGAAGCAACAAAGACTTTCTTCAAGGTATCCCATATTTCGGGTTTCTTTTCTTTGCATGTCCCCATCGATCCGTGGTATTTAGATCGACCATATGGAATGTGTGAAGGAGTCAATGCTGTTATTCCAAACGGTATCTCTGCATGGAATATCGACTCGCTTGAAGTTTCTGAAGGTCATTGGAAAGCAGACGACAAATTGACCCTCGCCTTCTCAGTTTCTGATTTCAGTGTTGACCGAATTAATTTGCAAGGAATACTCGATGCGCTTCTCAATGCTGATGACGGAACATTGTTCTTACAACCCCCGGTGGCAGGTCCTAGCCAGCAGACCATTCAGTCCTTCATTTCCCAGCCAATGGTAGATAATTTCGGACATCTCATTGCAGGAGATGTCGGGTTTAACGGTCGCAATGTGAAATGTGCCATCGAAAAGTGTTACGGGTTCTGTGCCAGGTTTGGAGAGGAAGCCGAGGCATTGGCAGACGAACACAAGAACAAGGATAATAGCGAAGCCAAAAAGGAGTTTAACAGGAAGTTGAAGGAGTTCGAAGAGGCATTAAGAGAGGAGGAAAGAAAACAGAAACAGAATGAGGAGAACTAGAAGCAAAGGTCTTCCTGCTTCCAACCCCAAATGAGAAGTTTATAGGCAAAATATTAAATGAGCAGAAACTTCATTCACATCAAAATTAGTACAATCTTGCCAAGATATTTCTGTAACCACCATAGTTTCTTCAACAATAGTGAAGGAACTAATTTTTATTGAATTCAAAGCGATTGACACTGCAAAGTCGTCTTCAAAAACTTTCACCATAGTTATTTGAAGTTTAAATCCTATCGACTTTGACATAATGAGTGACTTTCACTTAGACTAGTAAACAGGCATTAAGACAGGAAAGTACAGGTTCCAAACAGGAAAATAGACAGGAAAGTACAGGTACCGAACAAAACTAATAGACAGGCTGGACATCTTTGCCAACTTTCATCTCATGAATTGAAATACTTACGGGCATATTACGTGCATAAATATCTCGGAGAAATTATTACCATGATGTTCATTACTATAGTGGTTTAATTAGTATTCGCTCATCAATTAGGCCAACCATGATGGTTATCTACGATTCTTGGCATGGATATATAATTATTAGGACATCCCGATGGAACAAAGACATTCAAGTCAAAAAACTGAATGGTTAGAAAAGTAATTCTTGTGGCACTCTTGCCATCTCTTGTCTTTGGAGCAGACCTGTCAAGTTCTCAATCACAATCCATCACCAGCGTTGCAGCTCAAACTACTGCAATCACGAGTTGTCACTTCCATGGTGTAACACAGTTCTGTATCAACGGCGAAGGAAAGGAAGGCTATATTTCACCTAATCCAACTGCTACCACTTCAGCCCCAACTAGATACACCGCTTGTCACTCTCATGAAACTGATGTATTTTGTATGGCAGGATCTTCTGAGTTTCAATTTATTGTTGAGGAGGAGGAACATTCAGACGACGCACATTCACATGAAGCACATTCACATGAAGCACATTCACACGAAGCACATTCACAAGAAACAGATTCTCAGTCTCAATCCATCACCAGCGTTGCAGCTCAAACTACTGCAATCACGAGTTGTCACTTCCATGGTGTAACACAGTTCTGTATCAACGGTGAAGGAAAGGAAGGCTATATTTCACCTAATCCAACTGCTACCACTTCAGCTCCAACTAGTTACACCGCTTGTCACTCTCATGAAACTGATGTATTTTGTATGGCAGGATCCTCTGAGTTTCAATTCATTGTTGCAGGCGAAAAGGCAGCCGAATCCGGTGCTCTGGGAGAATCAAGCTCTGGCGGTTTGAATTGCCATTTCCATGCTGGTGTCGAACATTGTGTGGGTAGTGAAGGCGAAGGCAGCGCAGAGAACACTTGCGAAAGAGTCGAAAGAGATTACAATATTCCTTTGAGAATTGGAACTCTCTTTGGTGTTTTGGCTGCAAGCGCAATCGGGGTATTCTTACCGATGTTTGTGAGCAACTATAATAATGCATTCTTTGAATTAGCTGTGAGCTTCCTTACTCAGTTTGGCACTGGAGTAATCATTTCGACAGCGTTAGTACATTTGGTTACCCATTCACAGTTGATGTTCAGCAATGAATGTCTTGAATTAAAGTATGAGGGCACAGCCACGGCCATTGTCATGGCTGGTCTTTTTATTGGTTTCTTAGTTGACTTTATCTGTCATAGAGTCTTATTAGAGAGACAAAAGGTAGTGGAAAACGATGCAAGTAACTCTGAAGATGACGAAAAGCGTCCTGTCCAGACACAAAGTGTTGAACTTGAAACTTCGGATAAAATGTCGGTCATTTTGCTTGAGGCTGGTATTATTTTCCACTCAGTGTTGATCGGTGTCACAACCGTTGTGGCTGGAGATTCATACTACATCACCTTATTTATTGTGGTGCTCTTCCACCAGGCATTCGAGGGTGTTGCGCTTGGTTCAAGAATTGCAAGCTTGACAAAAAGTAATATCTGGTTCAAGATTCTCATGGGTCTGGCATTTGCGATCACCACTCCAATCGGAATGGCAATTGGTATTGGAGCCTTGAATCACTTCAACGGAAACAACCCTAGCACAGTTATTGCTATCGGTACTTTGGATGCCTTTTCTGCAGGTGTGTTACTTTGGGTTGGTCTCATCGAGATGCTTGCCCATGACTGGCTACATGGCCCATTAGCAAACGCAGGTTTGGTACGCATCAGTTTGTCTCTAGTGGCCCTCGTTGCAGGACTTGTTTTGATGAGCTTCTTGGGTAAATGGGCCTAATTTAAGAACTAGCAGTTTGTACGATCCCAGTCTTTTAGATCTCTCATATAAGTCATCCACTTCCAATTTCAGTGCTTTCAAAATAGCTCCAATAAAGCGTTCGTTAAATCTAACCCACTCTTTTATGCCCACTGCTCTCAGTATTTAACTGAAGAGGGTATGATTAAGTTTCCAGGATGACAGTTCAGACTTAGAGATACATCCAAAATCATTAGTGGCACGATTGTAGCATGACTCATAGTGGAAGACCACCTCCGAAAATTTAAATTCAGCTCTTCATCACCGGAGCAGATACTGTTGGATTCCGCCGTATCAGTTGCAACCATCGGGAATTCACCCGCACTTAACTCAATGTGGAAGTCCGTCCTTATCTCGAGAAAAAAAAGAATTCCGCGATACTTCCTGGATCATGCTTGCTATCTGACTCGCACTAGCCAATGGAATCAATTATCTTCTCAATTTTGTCCCTGTGACCTGAGGAAATTCGGTCCTTTAAGTACTGACAGGACGGAAAATGGAGCCGCATGGTATCAGTGGACCCTCGGATGTGCAGTATGTAGGTATTTCGTATGATTTGGATATCCGAGGGCTCCCCCACCTTTGTCATCCGGATATTGATATCCAAAATCTTTATCGAAATCAATCGGAATATTCGCTTCATCGTACCGATAACATATTTGGTGGTAGGCGCTTCCTCCCCATTGTCATCTTCAAAATATTCATACTTGCACTTTTGCTTTATCGTTTACTTTCCTACTCGTCACTATGACCGTCAAGCCTCAGATCTACAAAGAAATCGCATCCAAGAAACGTCAGTTGAGAGATGCTCAGTTCATTTCCGAATGGTTGATTCCAGAAGATGAGTTGCCATCTGCAGCTGTTAAAGATGTATCCACTTGGATTAACAAGGCGGGAATACTCTCTGAGAAGGAGTTGGAGATCACTGGTGAGTCTGCTCAATCGATTGTGGAAAACATCAAAATGAAGAAGTGGACCGCTTTGGAGGTATGCAAGGCCTTCTGCCACAGAGCCTCTATTGCTCACCAGTTGACCAACTGCTTGTCTGAAGTGTTCTTTCAGGACGCTTTCAAACAGGCTCAGGAGTTAGACGACTACCAGGCCAGAACCGGCACTGTCATAGGTCCATTCCATGGCCTTCCCATTGCCATGAAGGATAACTTCAACATCAAGGGCCAGGCAACTACCATTGGAGTGGTGAGCTTCTGCTTCAAGCCTGAAAAGTTCGAAGAAGACTCTGTTCTTGTGGCTATGCTCAGAGAAATGGGTGCAGTGTTTTATGTGAAGACCAACGTTCCAGTTGCCATGATGATGCCTGAAACCGATAACCACATATATGGTACCACCACAAACCCATTCAACAGGCTTTTGTCAGCTGGAGGAAGTAGTGGTGGAAGTGCCAACATTGCAGCTTTGAGTAATGTCATTGCCATTTCCACTGACATTGGAGGAAGCATTAGAATTCCTGCCAGTTTCAGTCAGGTGTACTCATTAAGACCAACGTTTGGCAGATTCCCTACCTACGGTGCACGTTCTGGACTCCCTGGTTTGGAGTCTGTGAACAGTGTGAATGGACCTATCTGTTCAGACTTGGAAACGTTACTGTTCTATTGTAAGTCAGTGGTGGACAAAGAGCCATGGCATTATGATCCCAAGATCGTTGAGATTCCTTGGAGACAAGTTGATCTCCCTCAGAAATTGTGTTTTGCTATTTTGGACGATGATAAGTGGGTTCGCCCCACTCCTCCAGTTCTTCGTGGTGTTGAAATGACCAAGAAGGCTTTGTTGGAAGCAGGCCACGAGGTGATCGACTGGGAGCCTACAGACCATGTGCGTTTGTCTGAAATCATCACAAGTTTCTTTGTCAGCGATGGTGGTGTCCATGTTAAGAAAGAGGTAGACGAGACCGGAGAACCTTTCTTTCCATATATGGCCATGTATGGAACTACCCCAGAGATGAAGGTGTCTGAGTTGTGGAAGTTACATGCTGAGAGGACTACTTTGGCCAAAAAATACCTTGAGCGTTGGAACAAGACGGTTGAGCAAACTTCCACTGGTCGTCCTATTGATGGAATCATCATGCCAGTGACGCCTTTCGCTGGTAACCCAATTGCCAAATTTCACGACTACGTGGGGTATACCTCACCCTTCAACCTTTTGGACTACTCGGTAGGTACATTTCCGGTCACCAGAGCGGATAAAGATGTCGACTTCAAGCATGCTAGATTAGATTTCTACTCAAAGACGGATGAGAACGTGTGGAAAGACTACGACCCCGAGGAGACCAACGGTGGAGTAGTTGGATTACAGTTGATTGGACGAAAATTCCAGGAAGAGAAAGTTGTGGAGATGTTGAAGGTGGTGGACACTGCTCTTACAATATACAAGAACTAATTGAATAGAGAATATTGATATACTGATAAACTAAACTTTGAGGAACAATAGCTCAATAAATCAGTTAGTAATTTCCACATGGCTGCACCGACTGAATCGGGTGATGTTTCCTATCAGTTCAAGAAGCCTCCACATTCCAGTTTGCGGAAATCGCTCCATACGTTGAGTTTTGACCTATCAGGTTTTTTCCCACCGCATGTGTGTCACATTAGGTTCCTGATAAGATAGCGACCTCATTTGACTTCCGAGGGTACATTCGGGTACAGGAAGGCTGCGACTTCCTACACTAATTTTTTTGTAAATTCAACGGTGCTCATCGTATAAGTATTCCTCCAGATGCCTTAGTCCATAATTCAGTACATATGATTCCAAACAAAATCAAAGATATCTTTTGGGGCCCACGGCCCTCAAGTCCCGAAGAATGTAAATTGCTTTTCAAAATTGACTGGTTCGTTCTCTCGTTCTGCTGTCTCTTGTACTGGGTTAACTACTTGGACAGGCTTAACCTAAGTAATGCATATGTCAGTGGAATGAAGGAGGACTTGGGCATGAAGGCAGATGAGTTCAACTTGATCAACACCTGTTTCAGTGTCGGGTACACTGTAGCTTTGATCCCTCATAACTTGATTTTGCTTAAGGTGCGTCCTCGGTACTGGCTCTCGTTTTGTTCGTTTTCGTGGGGTTTGCTCACCTTGGGTATGTACAAAGTGACATCATATCAGCAACTCTGTGTCATTCGGTTCTTCCAGGCTGTTTTCGAAGCCCTGACTTTCACTGGCTGTCACTTACTCTTGGCATCTTGGTATACGGAGGCAGAATTGGCAAAACGTGCGGCTGTATTCACTTCAAGTGGTCTTATTGGAAGCATTTTTTCTTCCACCATGCAAGCTGCCATTTATAAGAATATGGATGATTTGAATGGACTAGCTGGTTGGAGATGGTTGTTCATCATTGATTTTGCCATCACCATTCCTATTTGTTTGTATGGACTCGTGTTCTTCCCTGACACTCCAGAGACGTGTAAGGCTTTCTACTTTAACGAGAAGGAGATTGCTCTTGCAAAATCCAGATTAAAGGTCCGTGAACCTACTAAGTTTGACTGGTCCATTTTAAAGCGGGTGCTTGGAAGGTGGCATTGGTATCTCTTTTCCTTCTTATGGGTTCTTGGAGGTGAAAATGAATCATTTGCAACCAACAGTTTGTTTGCTCTTTGGCTCAAATACTTCGGCTACTCTGTTGCTGACAGAAACCACTTCCCAATGGGAGTATTCGCCATGGGTATCTTTGCCAACTTTTTGTTCTGTTACTACATTGATTTTCAGAAAGGTAAATCTCATTGGAAAGCTGGATTGGTGATCGCGTGTGTGATGCTCATCTCAGCGGTATTGATAGCCACTAATCCGCTTTCCAAGAGCCATGTCTTTACAGCCCATTACTTGAGCGGATTTGCCTATGCTGGCCAGCCTGTATTCTTCTCTTGGGCGAACGTGGTATGCTATGATGATTTAGAGGAGAGAGCTGTGGTCCTTGCATCGATGAACATGTTCAGTAATGCTGTCAATGCATGGTGGCTGTTGCTCTTTTATGGAGCTTCCACTGCCCCAAAGTTCAGAAAGGGTTGCTGGGCTATGTTTGCAACCGTTGTTAGTAGCGCCATTGTGATTCTTGCCATACGATTCCTTCAGGAAAAAGAGAACAAACAAAAACAAGTTTCTGAGTTCATCGATGAAACTGACGATGTCGATTCTACAACTAAGGGTCAAGATGTCGTTGTGTGTGTTAACTCGGAGACTTCTTGAAGATAATATAGCGTCGACTATTATAGATTGTTCAATATACCTTTTTTATCC
Organism: Sungouiella intermedia; assembly: GCA_900106115.1. Lineage (NCBI taxonomy): Eukaryota > Fungi > Ascomycota > Pichiomycetes > Serinales > Metschnikowiaceae > Sungouiella > Sungouiella intermedia. The sequence goes on along the minus strand of LT635757.1, from coordinate 18,292 downwards.
CAGTTATTCTTCCGTGGAGTTCAACCATGATAGATGCTCTTTGATTTGGTCGCATAATTTGGGCACATCCTTATCACGGAAAAGGTTAACCTTTAATTTCGTCTCGCAGAGAAAGTTTTGCATGTATCCCCACAAATCCTGTTCCACATCTCTGCCTGCCCTCAGCTTCATGCCATTTCCGAACATTCTGTACCTCGTTCCCTTATCATCGAGGATAACGTGGTCTTTGAACAAGCTGAATGGATCAAGTTTGGGGAAGTTGGCGTGAAGAAATGCCATATGAGGTCTTTCAAGTTTATCTGCTTCCTTTTTGTACTCATCTCCCAGAAATTGCTCTCTCAACTTCTTTTTCTCTTCATTCCACAAATAATCTCGAAGGGGATCATGTTGAGCCATGGAGGTACCTCTGAATTTACCATCCCTTAAGTGTCCCAATGCCAAAACAGTTTGCAGAACTTGATAGAAAGGCATGTCGAGGACTACTGTAGCAGCAATGAAAGTCTCCTTGTCACCCTGGCCAGCTGTACCTTGAGAAAAGAGAGGATAGTAGTAACCTGGTCCATACATATTGTAGTAGACTGCAAGAAGAATAGCTTTCATATGCGTTCTCTTGGAGATCATCAATTGGCCGGACTCACTTGACGGATTTGGGATCGCACCAAACCGTTCGTGTAATGGGATCTTCGCCCAATCAATTTCTTCTTTTTCGTCGTGATCAATGTAATCACCTGGACCCAGCTTGTAAGTTGGAAGCGTTTTAGATTTGCTCACCTCGCGTCCTGCAATTGTGAAGAAGTGTGGAGAAGTTGTCCTTTGCCAAAAATCTGGCCAAACAACGAGTCCCCTAGATTTGAAAGGTTCTTCCAGAAAAATATCCTCCGAAACATTTACGGGGATATTATCACTATCCAATAAGAGAACATTCTCGAAGCTGGAAAGCAAGATCGCTAAGGACTTGTACTGGTAGCCCAGAATTTTAGTATTGTTGGCAAATTCCAGGTCTTTGGCAAAGAGAGCCGTAGGAATATGGACGCATTTAGCGTTTAATGAGGGTAAGGTCTTAGTACAGATATCAAGCTCAAAGTCGTCCAAATTTGGAACAAAAACTTCGACGGGCAAGGCACATCCGATCTCTCTCAAATTCTTGATCGAAAGAAGGGCCATCCAAGAGTATTTCCCTCCTCCAACGTATGCAATACCATTTCCCTTATATATGCCTTCAGGATATTCATCGGGGAGGTTTTCCATTACCAACCGATGAGAATCGATCATCTGTTGAAGCTCGAAAATATCCACCTGCAAAAATTTGGAAAGGTGCTTTTCAGAAAACTCGTCAGTTGTCTGCTGAAACCCCATACCTTTCGTAGGAGCATTTCCTTCCAGATATTTATTCAACTTTTCACAATCGGGTTTTGCACCGACCACAGCTTTCAAGACTTTTTCGTAGTACTTGTGAGCCTTTCTCAATGTAGAACCTTCCTTTCCTTGGTATGAGTTGTTGATGTACTCGATCTGTGCTTTGTGGGGATGCTCAACATCTTCGACAGGCACATCGAAAAGGGAAGTCGACACGGGACACGGGAAGAGGAACAGGGCAATACAGTCACGGTCATTCAACTCCTGTTCGTATTTCAAAAATGCCAACAGTATGAGGATGAAGAGCGCCACACCACTAGATACGAAAAGAAGGCGATAACGCCGGAACGCTCTGGATAAAAACATAAAGATGAAAACTATTCCGCGAGAAGGAAACGAGTTGGAACTTCTCTTGTTTAAGAACAGTCGTCTACAAATATACACATGATGGGCAAAATGGTTTATTTGTGATGCATACACGCAATGCGTGAAATTTAGGTTTCTTGGGATACGAAATACTGTTCTAATTCGATAAGAAGTAGATTCTCTATTCTTTTTGCTGCTCTAATTGTTTTGCAGAGAACCTTTGTATGGAAACTATTTACAACCTGTGGAACGTAAAACTTGACGGTGCTTTTGGGGTCAACTGGTGTGAACGTCCACTGAGCATGGTTGTGAGCACACACGACATGATAAGGATGCCCCTCACAGATTTGCCATGAACCAGGCCACATCCTATTGGTCCACCATATACATTTCCACACAGCATCCTTGCCTAGTATAGTTTCGCCGGTGCTTTGAGTCTCCTGGGGACCTGAACATGGGACATCACTCATCAGATTTTAGAGCATCTCGGAGTGGCTTAGTACCCTTGAAGTTTCTATGCAGTGTGAGCTGATTTTGATGGGAATTTACTAGGAAATTTTTTCATCAGGCTAGGAAAGATCAACACGACACGAGAACGCCCCATGTAACTCACTTTCTATGTAAGTAACACCTCTTGGAGAGCCTGAGTTTTAAATTGAATATCTCGATAAATACAAGAAAAAGAACTCGGTGCTAAATATAGACGCGTTGGCCGCTCTTGTTGTTCATGGACAGGTACACATAATTCACGGTGATATGCCAGATAGATTTGCGTTCCACACCTACAATTTTGGGAGAGGTCTCCATATGGATCCACTGTGGTTCCCGCCCAGAAGGAATGAAAAAAAAAAAAAAAGGAGGGTCACACCTAAATCATTAGTACTGTCATATCAAGTACTGCTGCCCGCGTATTGGACCTTGCAAATATACCGATTCGCGGTTGTATAGCTAGAATGGCTATCATTTTACGTATGCAATACCTAAGTAAAGGCAGGATTTCCTTTGTTGAATCAATAAACGCGCAATATTTAAACTCACTTGGTGGGAAAGATACGAAAGTATGTGCCAGACTATTAGGCGCATTACAAATGAATTACTGAAATTCATGGAGGTGCTCTTTGACAGAGCAGTTTTTAAATAGTGTTTTCACCACGCTGTCAGAAACATCAAACCATATGTATAATTTGAGAGACTGAAGGGCAAGCGAACAAAGCTTGGGAAACTGAATGCATGGACGTGAAAACCCGAAGAATCGGACCGAAATTACCGAAGTACAATCAAACCAAAGATCTTAGTTGACAACAGTGAAACAATCCTTCACTTTCGAGAACTCTGCTTGGATTGACCTTATTTGCTAGAGTAGAAATTGAAGAAGCAAGATGCCTTGTCCTCCAGTATTCTTACGCCAAGAAATTAATTCATGTGCACGTTCAAAGTTAGTACGCGTTCGCTTAATCGACTAGTGCGTCATTGTGTAAACTGAAAGAATTAATTCGATGACAATTTTATCGTTCAAATATGTGTGATGCAGCTCTTGGATGCACCTTGAGCATCTACGTGGAAGGTCTTATCACTTACCTATCCAACATTAATGAGGATCTAGTCCTTGTTTCGTCTCGTTTTGGTTTGAATAAGTGAAACGCAAGGACCTTCATTCTAATAGATAGTAAATCCGAATTTCAGGGACGTTTTTTTCGACGCTAGGATCCCGTTGAAAGAACAAAAATAAAATTGGTGAAGAATAAGTGGGGAGGACGGCAATTATGCCTGAAACACAGGCTTTGATGAAACGTACGGCAGGAGGACTTGGGCATTAGAAGAGGTCTCAAATGTACGATTAAGTTGAGTAAAAGTGGAGCACCGACCGTATAAAAGGATCTACCAAATCATAAGATTAGAGATTGCAGTGAAATATTTTAAATGTTGATTCCCTTTCTTTTTGGTAGAAATGACAAAGGGAGTAACACAGGGAGACCTGGATCTGCGAAGTGAACAAACACTGTTTGAGAAATGAATGGGGGAATCCTCACAGATTGAAGAGAATAGATTTCAGGAGACGACAATCAGTTATTATCTCCAGAAGTGCCACTACTTAATAGATATTTAAGTGATGTGCAGAAGTACGCTACATTTCCAAAGCAGTAAGCAGTGAAAGTACATAGCGTTTCATCAGTTCAAAGTGTTCTTGATATCACTCTTCTTCATCTCGACGTTATGTAACTTACGATTTGACAGGCTGACAAATCCCAGTTGTTGCATTACTTTGCTTCAAGTTAGGCGACCATTAACCAAAGAAGATCCTCATATCTATCAATGTAAAGTGCTCCATAGAAGACAAAACAGATACTTGTCGGTCGAGATAGTAATTAGAAGTATTTGGGCCTACCAAATTAAAAATTCAAGTTTAACTTCCATGCTTGCATACACAGTAGTACAAGAGGATTCGTACAACACAAGCATATTCTTGTATGCAGAGAGAGTCAGTATCAATAAATAATCGGCCCAAATAGTGTAAGAATAGAAAGCGAAATCTCTCATCGACATTTGCATTCCCTTGAGTCTTGAATTTTGATTCTATAGTTTTACTTTTTGCTATTTTTATCAAAAATTCGATTTTTGTGTATGCTTTTTAATTTGAGTGAGAGTGTTGATTCGCAGTATTGCAGTTTTTTTTTGGTAACTCTACGCGACATTCACAAGAAACTAAGAACTTATATAATATTATCCAGCAAACAAACAGGCAGACAAGAGTTTAGGATTGTACGCTGCGATCTTTCGTTTTACTACCCAATGATTTAATTCATAATTCGATAGTTGAAATCTCAGCTTACCGTTGCTTGAATCCACCCTTTGCAACAATTATAGCATAAATGGATGAATACTTCACCGTAAAAGAGGCAACAAAGCAGATTTAGCCATCTATCAGAACTTAATGAAGTCTAACTATCGATCTGCCAAGTGTTTATGAAATCAAGCGAGAACAAAAATAATCACACCTCGCTTTAAAATCGGCTACAAGATAGTGGGTTTCACAAATAAGAGATCTTTTTGGAGCATATTCCAATACAATCTAATCATTGAACTGCAAAGTGCTTAAAAATATAAAATTGTTACCCAATACTTTTGGCGGAGTTTTCTGATATATTTCTGTTCCAAAACTTCTAAGGAATGAATAAAAATAAATAATTTGAACATGGAATCTTGGAATTAGTTGTCATATTAGAGGGATTTCTTTGGTAACTTGTGGTACTATGCACCATTGGGCGTGCGACCCAAAGAGATTTTAACTGAGCGCAAGAAAGATGACGTGCGCATATACGAAATGGAGGCATACTGCTGTAGGTAGGAAGAGGCAATATTTTTCCGCTTTATTTATCGACTTTTGGACTCTAATTCCCTTTTGTTCTTGACATGTGAATGTGTATTTCCTTGGATATCTTACCTACTACGAAGAAAGGGGCAGCCAAGTGAGCCACATATATGTTTCGCAGTCAGTAGCATCATATTCAATGAATCCATCCCAAAGTAATCCTTATCCACTACATTGAAAATGTTTAGCTTGATCACCCCACATCGTTCTGGGCGGTCTCTCCTGTCTACATTCTGCGACATGTCGGAAGCTTCCATGTACACAACAACGTGAAATGCAAGTATTACTCGACTTATCAATCTATGTGCTAAGATGTGACGGTAATAAATTATCAGGTAATAATGTAATTAAGTAGATCGCTTGTGGAGCCAAGTGAACTGTCAGTATACATACAGGTCGCTTATGCACCTGTCATCTCCGCAAATTAACAATGAATGGTCAGCAAAGGACGGCAGACAAAGAAACGCCTTACGCTAGGGTAGCTGAAATTCCAAAATTTCGCATCGAAACTGCTATTCATCAAACCATCTCAAAACCTTAGAGTCTTCAGGTCTGATAATCTATGCGTACCAAAATTACACACTTTCACCGTGCCAAAGGACCTGCTTATTCTATACTTTGAATCCAAAATCACCACAATTGTTCTTTGGGACGCATAAGAGATCTGCATGACCCTGTCAAAGTCTGTGTTCAGTTTGTAACAGCAAAGACACTACTTTGACAAGTAGCCAAATTTCAAGACCAGTTAAATTCTGGTTTCTCTACGTATCCTTGAGGTACGCCCGAGAAGAATATCTGCGGCAGGGTGTCATGCAATTTCGGGGAAAGAAGAGTATGCAAATTGCCCGATAGTTGAATTCCCGACCTTCCATTGTTATTTCATGTTGTAAAGGCTATTAGGAAGGATTATTATATTGGAGAGATATAACTGAACAAAAGTAGAAAGCTTGGAATAACTGATAAAAATAAAAACCTACGATTCATTACACGTTTTAGCACCTATTGAGCTGCAAGTCTTATAGTCTACGATTTTTGATTAGAAGGTGATTTACCTTCAGTGAAAGACTTTGCGCTTCAGCCCACATACATCTCAGATTTGCCCCTCCTTCCAAATTTGGATTGCTATGCCACTTTCTATGAAAAACAATGATAACACTTTTCAATACTTCTTCAACTTAAACTGAAACTGTCTAACTTCTTTCTGCGTGCAAAAATTACCTCAACCCGGCTGATGTCTGCTATCAGTACCAGCTATAGGTTCAGCGAATGACCTAACGTGAACTTTTGGTTATCAATAAAGTGAGTCCTCACATCAGTATGTTTTTCGTGATATTGAATTTCCTATTTTCAAATTGAGAATCCCGACACGTATTTTCAAGTAATTCCAGTGCGTTGCTTAGCTCACTTTATTGACGTCTGTCGATTCGCAGCAATAGTTTCAATCTAACCTTGCATAGACATGCACAGAAACACCTTCTTTGCGTCTAAATGCAGGGTTAAAGGAATTCAGTCAGGTCCTTAGAAAAAGAAACATACTTCTAACCTGCATTTCTTGGTGGCTTATTCATTTCGCTTTATTGTCCGAAACTCAATGCAGATACGAGTGACAAAGAGTAGTAACCGAACCACTCAAATCAGTCTAAGTCCGCTGCAGAAGTACATCAAAGTCTCGCAAGAGTCGGACGAACTCACACATGACCAGCTGAAATCTCAATACTGACTGAATTGGGGACTTTGCCATCTGATTGTTGTGGCACATGTTTCGCGAAGAAATAATATCCAAGCTTTGCATTTGCTTGAAACAGGGCGACTTTAGGTACCTATTTTGAAAAATCGAACTTAAGTATTATCACAGAACTCGTACAGCAGACTCAATTATTAATAATAATGGAGAGTATCCCGCTTGTGATTGAAGGGAGTATTTCTGACCACTGAACTCGAAGTATTGTGCTTGCTTCTGTAAAAAAGCTTCTGCTAGCTACGAAGATGCGTTTGTAGGGTTTCATGTGCCCGCTGACGCAGTATAGAGAATTATGCTTTCTTTTTGCCGTACTTTACTATCTTTATTGCTGAATTCCACTCAGGTGCGTCAAAAAAAAGATCTTCTCTTTGATTATCTATTATTATTTGGGACATATGATACTGCAAAATGTTGAAATCCGAATCCCTGAAATAAATATCCATACAAATCCTAATCCATATCCATACCAAGTCTAATAAGGATGAATTTGTTCTCCCTTATAACAATTTCGTTGTCATGGTTCGTAGCAAACGCATACGGTGCTACGACTACATTCACATCGAATACTGTTATCACAGGAAGTGCTAATTTTGCTTCGGGAACACCTGTCCTTGTTGCAAATGATGTATATGTCGCTTATGATAATGGCAATGGACAAATTCTCAATACTTATTACGACGCTGTTAAAATCCTCGGAGAGCTTTATATTGGAGACACCGGTGTTCACACGGGAATGTCGGTGTACTTCAACGGAGACTTCACAAATAATGGAGTTCTTGTTCTCGATGCAAGGAACGAGACTTCCGCCCCAAGTTATTACTTTAATGGAGTTAACTTTTTGAACAATGGTAACATCTTCATGGTGGGAATTGGTAACACTGGTGGCCTGACTATGGACGTTTGGAATACAGGTACTGTTGTTAATAATGGTATTATCACTTACTATCAGACAGTCAGTAGAAGCGGAGGAACATCATACCTTGGACGTTTGGGAAGCCCAGTTACTAATGATGGTACGGTCTGCCTTTTCCAAATGAACATGTACCAGTATTCTAATGTTTCCGGTACAGGTTGTTATAGTGTCGGCCTGAATTCGCTTCTTTTATATGAGTACCCTAATCAGTACCCCTTGGCGACTACTCAAACCGTCTATCTTGGGACATCGACCTCCCAAATACGAATTGGTCCTTATAACATGCCAAATACGCTCACTGTTGCCGGATGGGGTAATGGAAATGTTATTGGCTTCGAAACTAGTGTTTCTTCTTTCACGTACTCGGGTTCAATATTGTCTGTTATAGCTGGGGGCCGCACATACAACTTCAACATTGGCCCCAATTACAATCCCGCCTTGATTTCTATTGGAGGTGGATTTGCATCTGGTGGGTTTTACATCAGCGGGTACATCTCTTATTCTGGAGCACCGCTTGATACTTCAAGGCCCGCTGTTTGTGATATTTGTCCCCTGATACCCCCATTCCCAACAATCTCTACCCAATCCTCATCTTCGTCATCTTCTGTGTCGTCATCTGTTTCATCATCTGTGTCATCGTCTGGATCATCATCTTTGCCGTCATCTCTGTCACCAACTGAATCTTCTTCCGAGACCTCTTCTGAGACTTCATCTGAGAACTCTTCAGAGAACACTTCGGAGACTTCATCTGAGACTTCATCTGAGACTTCATCTGAGACTTCATCTGAGACTTCATCTGAGACTTCCTCTGAGACTTCATCTGAGACTTCATCTGAGACTTCATCTGAGACTTCATCCGAGACTTCATCTGAGACTTCATCTGAGACTTCATCCGAGACTTCATCTGAGGCTTCATCTGAGACTTCATCTGAGACTTCATCTGAGAACTCTTCAGAGAGCACTTCGGAGACTTCATCTGAGACTTCATCTGAGACTTCATCTGAGACTTCATCTGAGAACTCTTCAGAGAGCACTTCGGAGACTTCATCTGAGACTTCATCTGAGACTTCATCTGAGACTTCATCTGAGACTTCATCTGATACTTCATCTGAGAACTCTTCAGAGAGCACTTCGGAGACTTCATCCGAGACTTCATCTGAGACTTCATCTGAGACTTCATCCGAGACTTCATCTGAGACTTCATCTGAGACTTCATCCGAGACTTCATCTGAGACTTCATCTGAGACTTCATCTGAGACTTCATCTGAGACTTCATCCGAGACTTCATCTGAGAACTCTTCAGAGAGCACTTCGGAGACTTCATCCGAGACTTCATCTGAGACTTCATCCGAGACTTCATCTGTGACTTCATCTGAGACTTCATCCGAGACTTCATCTGAGACTTCATCCGAGACTTCATCTGAGACTTCATCTGAGGCTTCATCTGAGACTTCATCTGAGACTTCATCTGATACTTCATCTGAGAACTCTTCAGAGAGCACTTCGGAGACTTCATCCGAGACTTCATCTGAGACTTCATCTGAGACTTCATCCGAGACTTCATCTGAGACTTCATCCGAGACTTCATCTGAGACTTCATCTGAGACTTCATCTGAGACTTCATCTGAGACTTCATCCGAGACTTCATCTGAGAACTCTTCAGAGAGCACTTCGGAGACTTCATCCGAGACTTCATCTGAGACTTCATCCGAGACTTCATCTGTGACTTCATCTGAGACTTCCTCTGAGACTTCATCTGAGACTTCATCTGAGACTTCATCTGAGACTTCATCCGAGACTTCATCTGAGACTTCATCTGAGACTTCATCTGAGGCTTCATCTGAGACTTCATCTGAGACTTCATCTGATACTTCATCTGAGAACTCTTCAGAGAGCACTTCGGAGACTTCATCCGAGACTTCATCTGAGACTTCATCTGAGACTTCATCCGAGACTTCATCTGAGACTTCATCTGAGACTTCATCCGAGACTTCATCTGAGACTTCATCTGAGACTTCATCTGAGACTTCATCTGAGACTTCATCCGAGACTTCATCTGAGAACTCTTCAGAGAGCACTTCGGAGACTTCATCCGAGACTTCATCTGAGACTTCATCCGAGACTTCATCTGTGACTTCATCTGAGACTTCATCCGAGACTTCATCTGAGACTTCATCTGAGGCTTCATCTGAGACTTCATCTGAGACATCATCTGTGACTTCATCTGAGACTTCATCAGAGAACTCTTCAGAGAACACTTCGGAGACTTCATCTGAGACTTCTTCTGAGACCTTTACTCAAGCCTCTACTGAAACTCCAACTTTGTCTTCATCTGAGACTACTTCTGAATTGTCCACTGGGACCTCCAATAAAGCTTCTATCGAGAGCCCATCTGGACCTTCCTCAGGATCCCTTCCATTAACCACATACACCACTACATGGACTTCCACCAACAGTGATGGATCCGTTGAGACTGATTCTGGTATTGTGATTGTCAGTACTGATTCTGCAGGCTCGTTCTTCACAACGACTTCTGAGTTCCCTAACTTGACTACCTACACCACTACATGGACCACTACCAACAGTGATGGATCCGTTGAGACCGATTCTGGTATTGTGATTGTTAGTACCAACTCTGCAGGCTCTTTCTTCACAACGACTTCCGAGTTCCCTAACTTGACTACCTACACCACCACCTGGACCACTACCAACAGTGATGGATCCGTCGAGACTGATTCTGGTATTGTGATTGTTAGTACTGATTCTAAGGGCTCTTTCTTCACCACCACATCAGATTTTGGAGTAGTGAGTTCCTACACCACTACATGGACCACTACCAACAGTGATGGATCCGTTGAGACCGATTCTGGTATTGTGATTGTTAGTACCAACTCTGCAGGCTCGTTCTTCACAACGACTTCCGAGTTCCCTAACTTGACTACCTACACCACCACCTGGACCACTACCAACAGTGATGGATCCGTCGAGACTGATTCTGGTATTGTGATTGTCAGTACTGATTCTAAGGGCTCTTTCTTCACCACCACATCAGATTTTGGAGTAGTGAGTTCCTACACCACTACATGGACCACTACCAACAGTGATGGATCCGTTGAGACCGATTCTGGTATTGTGATTGTTAGTACCAACTCTGCAGGCTCGTTCTTCACAACGACTTCCGAGTTCCCTAACATGACTACCTACACCACCACCTGGACCACTACCAACAGTGATGGATCCGTTGAGACTGATTCTGGTATTGTGATTGTCAGTACTGATTCTGCAGGCTCGTTCTTCACAACGACTTCTGAGTTCCCTAACTTGACTACCTACACCACTACATGGACCACTACCAACAGTGATGGATCCGTTGAGACCGATTCTGGTATTGTGATTGTTAGTACCAACTCTGCAGGCTCTTTCTTCACAACGACTTCCGAGTTCCCTAACTTGACTACCTACACCACCACCTGGACCACTACCAACAGTGATGGATCCGTCGAGACTGATTCTGGTATTGTGATTGTTAGTACTGATTCTAAGGGCTCTTTCTTCACCACCACATCAGATTTTGGAGTAGTGAGTTCCTACACCACTACATGGACCACTACCAACAGTGATGGATCCGTTGAGACCGATTCTGGTATTGTGATTGTTAGTACCAACTCTGCAGGCTCGTTCTTCACAACGACTTCCGAGTTCCCTAACTTGACTACCTACACCACCACCTGGACCACTACCAACAGTGATGGATCCGTTGAGACCGATTCTGGTATTGTGATTGTTAGTACTGATTCTAAGGGCTCTTTCTTCACCACCACATCAGATTTTGGAGTAGTGAGTTCCTACACCACTACATGGACCACTACCAACAGTGATGGATCCGTTGAGACCGATTCTGGTATTGTGATTGTTAGTACCAACTCTGCAGGCTCGTTCTTCACAACGACTTCCGAGTTCCCTAACTTGACTACCTACACCACCACCTGGACCACTACCAACAGTGATGGATCCGTCGAGACTGATTCTGGAATTGTGATTGTTAGTACTGATTCTAAGGGCTCTTTCTTCACAACGACTTCTGAGTTCCCTAACTTGACTACCTACACCACTACATGGACCACTACCAACAGTGATGGATCCGTTGAGACCGATTCTGGTATTGTGATTGTTAGTACCAACTCTGCAGGCTCGTTCTTCACAACGACTTCCGAGTTCCCTAACTTGACTACCTACACCACCACCTGGACCACTACCAACAGTGATGGATCCGTCGAGACCGATTCTGGTATTGTGATTGTTAGTACCAACTCTGCAGGCTCGTTCTTCACAACGACTTCCGAGTTCCCTAACTTGACTACCTACACCACCACCTGGACCACTACCAACAGTGATGGATCCGTCGAGACTGATTCTGGAATTGTGATTGTTAGTACTGATTCTAAGGGCTCTTTCTTCACCACCACATCAGATTTTGGAGTAGTGAGTTCCTACACCACTACATGGACCACTACCAACAGTGATGGATCCGTTGAGACTGATTCTGGTATTGTGATTGTTAGTACCAACTCTGCAGGCTCGTTCTTCACAACGACTTCCGAGTTCCCTAACTTGACTACCTACACCACCACCTGGACCACTACCAACAGTGATGGATCCGTCGAGACCGATTCTGGTATTGTGATTGTTAGTACCAACTCTGCAGGCTCGTTCTTCACAACGACTTCCGAGTTCCCTAACTTGACTACCTACACCACCACCTGGACCACTACCAACAGTGATGGATTCGTTGAGACCGATTCTGGTATTGTGATTGTTAGTACCAACTCTGCAGGCTCGTTCTTCACAACGACTTCTGAGTTCCCTAACTTGACTACCTACACCACTACATGGACCACTACCAACAGTGATGGATCCGTCGAGACTGATTCTGGAATTGTGATTGTTAGTACTGATTCTAAGGGCTCTTTCTTCACAACGACTTCCGAGTTCCCTAACTTGACTACCTACACCACTACATGGACCACTACCAACAGTGATGGATCCGTTGAGACCGATTCTGGTATTGTGATTGTTAGTACCAACTCTGCAGGCTCGTTCTTCACAACGACTTCCGAGTTCCCTAACTTGACTACCTACACCACCACCTGGACCACTACCAACAGTGATGGATCCGTCGAGACCGATTCTGGTATTGTGATTGTTAGTACCAACTCTGCAGGCTCGTTCTTCACAACGACTTCCGAGTTCCCTAACTTGACTACCTACACCACCACCTGGACCACTACCAACAGTGATGGATCCGTCGAGACTGATTCTGGAATTGTGATTGTTAGTACTGATTCTAAGGGCTCTTTCTTCACCACCACATCAGATTTTGGAGTAGTGAGTTCCTACACCACTACATGGACCACTACCAACAGTGATGGATCCGTCGAGACCGATTCTGGTATTGTGATTGTTAGTACCAACTCTGCAGGCTCGTTCTTCACAACGACTTCCGAGTTCCCTAACTTGACTACCTACACCACCACCTGGACCACTACCAACAGTGATGGATCCGTCGAGACTGATTCTGGAATTGTGATTGTTAGTACTGATTCTAAGGGCTCTTTCTTCACCACCACATCAGATTTTGGAGTAGTGAGCTCCTACACCACTACATGGACCACTACCAACAGTGATGGATTCGTTGAGACCGATTCTGGTATTGTGATTGTTAGTACCAACTCTGCAGGCTCGTTCTTCACAACGACTTCCGAGTTCCCTAACTTGACTACCTACACCACCACCTGGACCACTACCAACAGTGATGGATCCGTTGAGACCGATTCTGGTATTGTGATTGTTAGTACCAACTCTGCAGGCTCGTTCTTCACAACGACTTCCGAGTTCCCTAACTTGACTACCTACACCACCACCTGGACCACTACCAACAGTGATGGATCCGTTGAGACCGATTCTGGTATTGTGATTGTTAGTACTGATTCTAAGGGCTCTTTCTTCACCACCACATCAGATTTTGGAGTAGTGAGTTCCTACACCACTACATGGACCACTACCAACAGTGATGGATCCGTTGAGACCGATTCTGGTATTGTGATTGTTAGTACCAACTCTGCAGGCTCGTTCTTCACAACGACTTCCGAGTTCCCTAACTTGACTACCTACACCACCACCTGGACCACTACCAACAGTGATGGATCCGTCGAGACTGATTCTGGTATTGTGATTGTTAGTACCAACTCTGCAGGCTCGTTCTTCACAACGACTTCCGAGTTCCCTAACTTGACTACCTACACCACCACCTGGACCACTACCAACAGTGATGGATCCGTTGAGACTGATTCTGGTATTGTGATTGTCAGTACCAACTCTGCAGGCTCGTTCTTCACAACGACTTCTGAGTTCCCTAACTTGACTACCTACACCACTACATGGACCACTACCAACAGTGATGGATCCGTTGAGACTGATTCTGGTATTGTGATTGTTAGTACCAACTCTGCAGGCTCGTTCTTCACAACGACTTCCGAGTTCCCTAACTTGACTACCTACACCACCACCTGGACCACTACCAACAGTGATGGATCCGTCGAGACTGATTCTGGTATTGTGATTGTTAGTACTGATTCTAAGGGCTCTTTCTTCACAACGACTTCTGAGTTCCCTAACTTGACTACCTACACCACTACATGGACCACTACCAACAGTGATGGATCCGTCGAGACTGATTCTGGAGTCGTTATTGTTAGCACGGATGTGGAATCCTCGTTGTTCCTGTCGACTTCATTGTTTGTGTCTGGCGTTGGTGTTCTCACAACAACTTGGACGACAACGCTTGTTGCGAGTGTTACCACAACTGTATGTGCAGATATAATTGTCACGACTGATTTGTCTGGTGACTTGTTTACTTATACATTGTTTTCTGATAACGGTGTGTCTACAGTCTACTCAACTCTCAATGAAAGTGGAGAGTGGGAGACCTACACTATTGTTGTTAAGCCTACCAACAATGCCGATGGCAACATTGTCTTAACTACTATTGAAAATGAAACAGACTCCACAGGGGCTGCGGTTTACATGACGACTCGCGGAGATGGAGTTGTTGAAACCATCACTAGTTTGGTGACAATTAATGATGTTACGATGACTAACTTGCCAAATTCATCCAGCAGCACATCAGTGCCAGCTTCTGTGGGAGCTGCGAGCGCTCAAAACACTTTACTTGAAGGAGCAGGCTCTTCAAATTCTTTAAGCTTCGGTGCAGTGATTGTTCTTATTGCATTTGCATTTGCATGATCATTTTTTTTGGATAATATTTTTTCTATCATTATTTTGGACGACTTCGTTTATCTGGGACTTCTCATTCTACTAATTTATTACTATCTGGACTTCAAATAGCCTTCTATCAAATACATAACACTGGATTTTGTGATTTGGATTGTACGTTTTTCCAAACATCATTGCTTTCGTTGCCCCATACTTTGGAGTACTTTCTAAAAAAGTTTCCCTAGTGTACTTGCCCGCATCTAGAGACTCGGAAACAGCATGGAGTGGAGGAGAGAATCTATTAATGGGTGAAGTGCGTTTTGAATGCACGTTATGAATTTCTGTTACCAAGAATTTTCGTCATCAAGAAATAAATTTTTAAGTTCATGATTCGTAGCCATTTATTGTAGATTACTACAGAAGATTCGGTATTCTCAGGAAATACTGCGCATGAGTGGAAAATTGTGAAACGAAATGGGAATGAACAGGATAAAAATTGATTCGAAATTAATCATAATATGAAGAAATTAAAAAGACGAAAAGTTACCTTTTGATGACGGGGCTTATTAGCCGAATAAGAGAAGCACAATTGCCTGATCGAGTCGCCGCGGCTGTATGAGTGAGCAATTTTTGGTGCACAATCAGAAAGGTACTATTTTAGGAAGCACATATAATCGATGACTGTCCAGAAGTTCGAAGTGGAAGTGAATTGTCAAGGTAAGTAGTATCTCTCACAACCATTCAAATATAATTTAGTTTTGTCAGTAGAGCAAACAGATATAAATCTCAAAGTTGTTGAATCAAATAAAGAGTTAGTTTATAGAAAAAGGATTAGTGAAGATCCTATAATAGAAATAGTTAAAAGAAATGGTGGTTTTTCTTTAGAAATTGAATTTGATAAAAGCAATTACAAGAAAGTTGATGAAATAATATCAAAATATAAAGTTAAGTACTGGCCTACTCCAAAACTTAAGGAAATATCTACTTCAGCGTTGGCACGTAAAATACTGAATTTAAGTTCATGGTATTTCAGTCATAAAGCAGATGGAGAACATGTAGTGGTGATAGATAACGATACTTATATCAGAGGTAATGGAGAAATTGTTGGTTCTATTCCAGCAAAACCTCAAAATGTATATGAAGGAGAATTAATGGAAGATGGCTCCATTCTTTTATTTGATTGTCTAATTAAAAATGGACGATACATATATAAAAAGCATTATGATGAGAGGTACCGAAACATAGAAATACAAAGACGAAAGCCAGTGCACCAATTCGAAGATTTGGTTCAATTATCTAAATTTATAGAAACTATCCCCGATTTTAAGTGTGATGGTTTTATAATAACTGATGGTAGAAATACATACAAATCAAAGTTTTGTTGTACTACGGATCTAATATACAAAAACGGTTACTTGTTTCTCGAAAATGAAGTTGAATCCAGCAGAATACCCAATACTTCTTATGAGTATAACGAAAATGCCATATATGAGTTTGATAAAGACCTAAATCTTATCAAACCGAGGCCAGATAAAACCCATGCAAACTTCGTTGTTGCCCTGGACGACAATCAGCTATAAAAAATATGTAAAAGTATAGGTATTCCTTCTCTTAGAGCTTTTCACAACAAAATTAAATATAAATTATTAGAAAAATTACCTAATACTATTTTGCTTGATATAGGATCAGGAAAGGGAGGAGATTTTCATAAATGGATAAACTTAGAGTTTAAACACATTTATGCAGTAGACCCTATGTTCGATTTAAGAACTCATAGAAATAATATTACTGAACTTAGAGATATTCGTTTAGTGGACACACTAGATTATGAACTGGTAGCAATATTTTTTGTTCCCTGGAATGATCTGTTTTTGAATCTAATAAACAAAGCAAAATATTTTGTGTGGATATGTATGGAAAATCCAACAAATCACGATTGTGAATCTTATACATTAAAAGTGACTCCTGAAAAAGTAGAACTAAAAATTCCAGACATATCAACAGCAGCAAATATAATTGAAAAAAATATTGATGTTCAAAATATAATAAATAAATTAGAATCTAACGGTTGGTTATGTGAAGAGATAAAAGTTGAATTTAACAAATTTGAACTACAAGATGAACACAGACTTAGTCAAATGTACTCCTACTTCTTTTTCCAGAAAATTTGATTTAGGTTCTTATTGCAATGATGCAATAAAAAATAATAGAAGGATAAAAAGAAAACCGTATAAGAGTAGAAAATTGTAGAACCCGATGTTGTTAGATTAATTGATAAAATTAATAAAAAAGCTACAATTTTTTGTAATGATATAGAAGACAAATACAAATATTTACAAAAAGTTTCTGATATATGGAGTATAGTTATACCTAATAAAAAGTACTTACAAAAGGTTATAAAAATATTATTGGCTGAAGATGATTACGATCCTAGAAATATATATGCATGTTTCGTATCTTTTAATATGAGATCAGGTGATTCATTTAATGCGTATACACAAAAAATACCTGTATTAAATTCTAGTGGAAAAAGTAATAGAAAATATAATAGAAAATTAGTAGAAGCATTAAAAGATATAGAAAAAAGAATACCACTATATCATAACGGAGAAGATATAATAGATAATAGAAGAATTGACATTACAGTCAGAATAAGTTCCTTTAGAAACATAAAGAACTGGTTTACTTTTCCAGTTCCAAATTTATGAAGTTTAAGGATTTTGAAATTTTTTGTGCATCCGACAAAAAAGTAAATTGTGTAAAACAATGTGTAGAATATTTGGGGGGAAAATATAATCTGCGTTTAGATTTTGAAAAACAAATACCTCAAAAACACGTAGTATATTATACTCCTATATTACAAGACATGAAATACGTAAAGGAATTAAAAGATTTAGCGTGTGATTATAATGAAATAAACAATAATGACTGTACAAATGTAGCACGTATCATAAAATTTAATGGACATGTGGCAGTTATAAGTTCAATAAAAATAAATCCACGTCGATCGAAAGTACAAAAAAGAAAAATAGTAAACATACAAGAAGAAACAAACTATGAGGATTTATTTGTAGATATAGAATCATTTACTGAAAATAATATACAAAAACCTTATTTAGTATGTTGGAATATAGAAAACAAAACAGGGAGGTAGAGGTTTTTCTTAGGGAGGTAGAGGTTTTTCTTAGGGAGGTAGAGGTTTTTTTTTTCTTAGGGAGGTAGAGGTTTTTCTTAGGGAGGTTTTCTTAGGGAGGTAGAGGTTTTTCTTAGGGAG